>CM057339.1:540611950-541250852 GCA_030015575.1 Agapanthus africanus | reverse complement strand
TTACTGAACTCTTAGGACCGGTACATAGTAATGTATGCGGGTCCATGTCTACCCATGCAAGGAATGGTTCTTCATACTTCATTACATTCACTGACGATCTCTCTAGATTCGGATAGTGTTCCTGATGAAACACAAATCAGAAGCTTTTGAGAAATTTAGAGAATATAAACAAGAAGTAGAGAACCAACGGGCAAAAGTATTAAGATCCTTCGATCTGATCGAGGAGGAGAATACTTAAGTAACAAATTCAGAGATTATCTAAAAGAGAATGGGATTCTCTCTCAGCTTACTCCTCCTTATACACGACAGCACAACGGTGTATCGGAGCGGAGAAATCCCACCCTATTTGATATGGTGCGCTCTATGATGAGTGCAGCTGAGTTACCTATTTCCTTCTGGGATATGCACTGGAGACTGCTGCATACATACTGAATAAAGTTCCTACCAAATCTGTGCCTACCACCCCATATTAAATATGGGAATGGAAGAGACCATATCTTAATTTTATTAAGATATGGGGTTGCCCGGCCTATGTTAAAACACAAAATCCGGGCAAGCTCGAGGCAAGGTCTGTCCTATGTAAGTTTATTGGATATCCCAAGCATTCGCGAGGGTATATCTTCTACCCACTCCGAGGAACATAAAGTGTTTGTTTCTCGACATGCCACCTTTTTAGAAAAGGGTTTTCTTATGAAAGAAATTGATGGTAATGAGGTAGAACTGGAAGAAGTTCCAGCGACACAAACTGCGACAGATGATTTAGTGGAACCAGAGGAATCAGTAGTACCCAACGAACCCCAGCCTCTCCGTCGATCTAGTAGGGTTTCTCGTCACCTGAGAGATACTACGGTTTTCTCATTGATGGTGGAAGCGAGGATTGCATCATGGATGATGATAAACCCACTAGTTTCGAGCAGGCCATCACGAGTAGTGACTCTGTGAAATGGCTGGATGCAATGCGATCTGAGATGGAATCCATGTACACCAATAAAGTATGGATTTTAGAAACCGCTCCTGAAGGGGTAAAACCCATTGGGAGCAAGTGGATTTTTAAAAGAAATTTGGTGTAGATGGAAAAGTTGAGACTTTCAAAGCTAGACTTGTAGAAAAAGGTTTTCGTCAAAGACCAGGTGTGGACTATGACGAAACCTTTTCTCCAGTGGCTATGCTTAAGTCCATCCGGATCTTACTTGCCATTGCTGCATACCATGACTACGAAATCTGGCAAATGGATGTTAAGACCGCCTTTCTATACGGTGATTTAGAAGAGAGCGTGTACATGACTCAGCCAGAGGGCTTCGTAGATAGTGGGAGCAGCGGAAAGGTGTGCAAGCTGCTTAAATCCATTTATGGGTTAAAGCAAGCATCGCGGAGTTGGAACATCTATTTTGATGTTGTAGTCAAAGAGTTTGACTTCATCAAGAATATAGATGAACCTTGTATCTATAAGAAGGTAGCAGAGGGTAAGGTTGTCTTCCTCGTATTGTACGTGGATGACATACTCTTGATAGGAAATGATATTCCTATGCTGCAATCAGTCAAGCTCTTCTTATCACAGAGATTCTCAATGAAAGATCTAGGTGATGCCTCCTGCATATTGGGAATCATGATCTATAGAGATAGATCTAAACGGATACTGGGATTGTCCCAATCCAGGTACATTGACACCATACTAAAGAGGTTTAGTATGGAAGAATCCAAGCGTGGGAACCAACCCACGATCTCTGGACTCACTCTCTCTAAAGAGATGTCTCCCAAGACTGATTTGGAGAGAGCTCGCATGCAAGGGATACCCTATGCTTCGGCAGTAGGCTCTATCATGTATGCGATGCTATGTACCAGATCCGATGTAGCATACTCACTAAGTGTAGTGAGTCGGTATCAAGCAGATCCTGGAGAGAGTCATTGGACAGCAGTGAAGAACATTCTCAAGTACTTACGAAGGACTAAGGAGATGTTCTTGGTGTATGGTAACGGAGAACTCCTGGTGGAGTCCTTTACCGATTCCAGCTTCCAAAGTGATAAGGACGACTCTAAGTCGCATTCGGGTTTTGTCTTTACCTTCAATGGAGGGGCGGTATGTTGGAAAAGTTCCAAACAGGATACCGTTGCAGACTCCACGATGGAGGCTGAATACATCGCTGCCAACGATGCTGCCAAAGAGGCTGTCTGGATCAAGAAGTTCATTAGTGAACTTGGTGTGGTTCCATCCATTGAGCATCCAATACCTCTGTATTGCGATAACAATGGAGCTGTGGCGTTAGCCAAGGAACCCAGGTCCCATCAGAAGTCCAGACATATTCTGAGGCGGTATCACCTGATCAGGGAGATAGTTGATTGCCGAGAGATCGAGGTCAGGAGAGTAGATACGAAGGAGAACACTGCGGATCCATTCACGAAGGCTATTCCCCAGATACAGTTTGAGAGATTATTCGGGATGCTAGGTATGAGATACTACAGCAGCTGGCCTTAGTGCAAGTGGGAGATTGTTAGTTATGTATATGCCCTAGAGGCTATTGTTGTACATATGATGTATATTATAATGGATTCTTGGATATATATAGAGATGACTTTCTTGCTCGTCATGATAGTATGCTATTTGGTTTCACTTTATCTTAACATGTTGACTTGTATTGGTTTACTGTTTTACTCTCACATGTAGATAAAGCCCTTAGGATCTGTACTCGACTACTGGGACTATGATGAGATCATACTAGTGGGGCCACGGTAGTCGATGAGTACATCCTATAACTGTTGCTAGTCGAGGGTATATCGAGACAGGTCATCGATACACCAGAGTAGACTAGCGTATACGCATCTTGACCCATATGATGGGTGATGGATGATCACATATCCATCGGTGTTTGACATCAGAGATGGTGTACGGGTGCTCAGTGGAGACTGGGTACACTGGACGGACTCGCCGAGAACTCCCAGATGGTGATATACCACACGTCAGATGGCAGTTCTCCGGTGACACTGGTACAGGGTAGTCTGTAGACCCGAGATCGTCATAGAGTCTTGTGTGATTCCCACTGTGCTTTGATTTCCACCTTACCACGTCTAAGAGGGCGTGCAAAACGGTGGCTTTTGGGTACAGTCCCGAATCACATGGAGGCAATGAGCGATAGGAGGGGATTCGTCTCTCCCGGTATAGGGAGTTGATGTTGTGCTGTGTTCGATTGACTATAACTGGAAGTCCCTGGCCAGGGCTGATATAGAGATTTACTGGTAAGTGTTACTAGTAGTTTCTCGACCCGTTATGAGCCATACATCGACACGACTTATCGGTTACTGGGGTCTGACGTATACCACCCCTAGACTTGATATGCGACATATCAGACGAACAGACCGGACTGTACGGGAGTGTTACTGATTGGATTCACAGGAGAACGCACAGGCTAGCTTGTTAATCTTCTGATCACTCAATACCTGGGTGGCTGTTACGTTTAGCTGACCGCTTGCAGCTTGTGGGTGTTTGATATGATCATCACCTGCTACCGGCGTATTGACGATTCTTTAGAGTCCTACACAGAGGTTTCTTGGCTCAGGCGAAACGGAGTAAAGGCACATATGTGATATGTGCAGGACCGAGAATAATGCGATATGGGATACCGTATTATATTCTCGCGATATTTAGATATGAACCGGGTCATCGGATCAAGTGTTGATTCGATGAATCGGTACATGATATATTAGTCGGTAATATTCGATATAGCCGGATCGTCGGATCAAGTGTTGATTCGATGATTTAATATATAATAATATATATATGATATATTATTACATTATCTAATATAGGCTCGCTTTATTATTTCATTTTCTCATTGGATGATACATTGATATATATGCGATATATGTTAATTGTATTATTTTCTTTTGTTGCAAATATATAATATATATGTGATATATTTTATTGTGACATGATATGATTAATTCTTAAACATGTTTAAGGATGATTAATTGAGGTTAGGGTTTGATTTGGGTTAGATGCTTCATGCACCTTCTAGAAGCTTTTTCTTTTGTCATTCTTAAGATATTTTAGGATGACACATTCTTAACCCAACCAAACCCTAACTCTAGTTTATTCTCTACTAAATCCTAGCCACTCATCCTTGACCATGGTTTATAATCAATCATATACTCTTTCTTTCTATTCATCACAAAAGAAAATAATTCATTATCTTTTCCATTATCATCTTCTTCTCTCTTGAAGAAAGCTTACTAGATTTTCTTTATGTGATGAAATAATATGAGAAAATGATTTAAAAAGAAAGCAAAAATACTACTCTCTCATCCTCATCTCATCTAGCCCATGAGATTAGTGTGTTCATCTCTTTAGAGTGAGAAAGCTTGAGTCTTTGCAACTTCAAGGTAGATCATCGGAGATTTGGAATACTTCAAGCTAGCATGGATCGTTCGAGTCGTGGAGCCTCTCATGTGTCCGGGAGATCGTGGATCGCGGCAAAGGGACTTCTACTCGGAGCTTGTGAAGCGAAGGAGCGGACTACAAAGGTTGTAATCCCTCACACTTAGATAAAAGTTATCATCTTGCATGTTTAAACCTAATAATCTAGCAAAGATCCCGGCTTTGGGTTGTTCGGCACGTCTAAATTTTTATCCGGGCATGTTTGATGCCTTTTGAACCTTCACAAGAGTGCCTAGGAACCCTACAAAAATGATGAATGGCTCTCCCTTGACCCCTCACTTTCTCTCACTTGCCCATACCTCATTATAATATCATTCCTTTTTCTTTTTCTTTTGTTTTCCTTTTATTTCCTTCTGTTTGCAATAGTAAACCAAAAACAATAACCATACACCAAAAATCAAGAGAAGGCCATAAAGAAAATGTAATAAGTGCTAAAAAAAATGATATGTGCACAAAACACGCTTAAAGTCCGATTAGCGATTTTTAATCGCGATTAGCGTTAAAATAGTGTCAAATAAATCATAAACTTTCATAATTTGCATGAATCACATAAAGTACCCTCTTTTTAGTAATTTCCATAATTTTCCAAATTTTTCCCAATTTATCGGTATTTAATTATACCAAAATATTAAAATATTCATTAAAATTAATATTAAATTATAAAAATTCCAAAAAAATAATATTTTATTTTTCTGAAATGTTACAATCTTCCCCCCTTAAAAAAATTTGGTCCCGGAATTTAAATTTAAACCCCTCAATACTAAAATATTTCAGTAAACGACTAAGCCGCCGGGGTCCCGAAACCATCAATACATAAAACACGTCGTAGCGCGATGCGTGCGCATGAACAATGAGCAGATAACTCAAAAACAAAACTCCGTAAAGCATCCCGCAATCATCGGAGTCATGGGGAAGACATCAGTGTCTAAATCCAATACGAAAACCAATATGATATACATCAACACTATACATATAAACATCAAATCTATACCTGTAAACATCAAATCTATACATGTAAACAACTGAAGGAAATGCATGCCAAACCGTTTTAAGTCGCTGTGCGAGGCGCATAACACTGCACAGTGGCAGACGTCTCTAGTAAGAAATAAATATATATATATATATATATATATATATATATATATATATATATATATTCTTTGTTTACATGCACGTACCGCCGTTTTGAAAACAATTTAGAAGGGTTTCCTTGTTTTAAACGTTTCGTGTCATCTCAGACGCGTAGGTAAATACTAAGACTATAGGTACTGTCCCTTCGATAACTATCAATGCATGCAAAATACATCTAGGTACTGTCCTCTGACTAGTCCTGCCCAGCTACTATATCAATAGTAAATATCATAAAAACATACCGCTCCATAAGAAATCAATCCCAAAATGTGCATATGAGTGCTACGTGCGTCCAGTGCGCACAGAAATCAAAATCCACGAATGTGCCATACATGTGTACAGAAAGAACATCTAAGTGCAACAGGTGTGCACGAGTCACCTGTCAGAGGCAATGTGTGTGCCTGACAGCAAAATCAGGTGCATCTGACATGCACGAAGAATCCCGATTTAGTGCATCTGGTGTGCACCAAAATCGCATCTCAAATCATGCGCCCAACATGCGCGAAAATCCAAATCAGGTGCATCCATTATGCACGAATAAAAATCTAAATCATGTGTATCCAACATGCACGAAATCACGAAATCCAATATCAAGCGCCGAACATGCGCAAAATCCAATCCAAGCGCGTCAAATATGTGCAAGAATCTAATCAGGTGCACAAGGTTCACAAAACAAATATTGAGTATCACAATCAAAATTAACGGTATACAACACATCTCAAATCCAAATCAGGTATACCGTGGTATTAAATCTCACAACCATGTGCATCAGCATGCACAAAATCTAATCAAAACACTAAAATTGCATGAAAACTATGTCATAAGCATAAGTCAAATCTGTAACATTTCCAAATAATAAAATATTATTTTTGGGAATTTTTATAATTTAATATTATTTTAATGAATATTTTAATATTCCGGTATAATTAAATACAAATAAATGGGGGAAAATTAAGGAAAATTCTAAAATAAGGTATTTTATGGAATTATTCCATTTTAAAGTTTTTATGATTAGTTTGACACTATTTTAGTGTTAATCGCGATTAAAAATCGCTAATCGGATTTTTGGCATTTTTGTGCAAAACATGGACATATCATTTTGGACTTGTGATTACATTATTCTTACCATGGCTTTTACTTTGTGTCTACTATTTGAATGAGAAGGTTTTGGAAAAAAAAAGAAAAGGATTTTGAATAAAGAAATAGATATGGTGAGAGTGAGAGTAGGTGAGAGTGTTGACCTAGCCATTTCCTCTCATTTCTTCATCACATTTCTCTCTCCCTCCTCTCTAGAGCTGCTCCTGCTCCTGCTCTTCCCTTTCCCTCCATCACCTTCAATCCCCCAAAACACTACAAAAATCATCTCAAAACCCCATTCCCTCTTCACAAAACTCGCTCACAAGCTCGAGAGGAACGCTTTGGACTAAGGAAGAGTGGATCTAGAGGACTTTGAGCAACTGAAGAAAGTTCTTGAGTTGCCAAAGGAGGTAACTTCTGCAACCTTAGAGTAGTATTTCATTTCCTTGTGCATCTATGCTAGTTTCATATCGATATGGTGTCGTTTGGTGGATTTGTGAAACATCAAGTTAGGGTTTAGGGTTTGATCTGAAATCAAAGTGAAATTGAGGCTTGTGGTGACCCTAGAACCCCTTGTGTGATGTTATATTGGACCAAAACCTGGAACTAGAACCAGAATACGGATTTATAGAATCGATATCGGGGAAAACTGGAAATATGTCACTGTTTTTATTGATCCGCTTTAACCCGAGACACCTGAAAATAAAATTGACTTGAGAGTGAGATGTGTAGGCACCATGGAACCAACACCCAAAACCCTAGCCCCTATCTCTTTCCCCAGGCCGCAGATTTAATCCTTCTGGCCGCAATTTGCGGCCAGAGCAGGGTGGTTTTGCTTCGTTTTTGGTGCAGGGCCTTATCTCAAGTAAACTTGACCCCTGGCATGTATAGATTTGTCTAATTTGACCTAGGGTGAAATCTGGAGCCTATTTCCTATGTTGCTGTTTAGGATTCGTGTTTCCGTGTTTCCGTATTTCCGTATTGTGAATTCTGAGTTTGCGTACTCGACTACTTGGCGTTTATACGACGATATCGAGGGTTTTTGATGGTTTTGGAAGCGTTGTCCATAGGTTCTCACCTATAGATCATAGCGTATCTTTTTGGGTTTCGAATGCCGTTTTAGTCTTGAATTAGTTTTGATACGCGCTTGCGATACGTTAATGTGTAGGTACCCATGAAGACTTCGGGATGACAAGCAAAAGCGTGGTGACGTCGACCGATAAAGACGCAAGGTGAGTAGATTTATATCTACGGGGAGAAGTCGGGTGGATGGGGTATAGCACCCCCGCAGTCCGTGGTGATGTATACGTGTTGGAGATAGTGCCCTCAGAGTCGATTATTGGATCACAGGCACGTGATTGCAATGATTGAGGGAGGACCTATCCCGATAGGACAGTCTTACTCGAGATGATAGTATGCTATCTGGTTTACCTTTATCATCGTGTACTGCTTTAGGTGACATGACAGGTCGCTATTGCACGTTGATAGAGCCCCTAGGATTCTTGCTTGACTACCGGCAGTATGAGGGCGATCATATACGTGGGAGCTGGTAGTCTATAAGCACATCCTTAAAAGGTCCCTAGTCGTGGGAGTTTCGAGATAGGGCATCGATACTCCAGAGTAGACTAGTGTATACAGTCGAGACCCCGACGAGGGGCGGTGGCCGGTCTCACAAGCCACTGGTGTCAGTTGGTTCACCTAAGATGTATACAGGTGCTCATTGGGTTATGAGTACACCGGACAGGACTCGCCGGGAACATGCTAGTTGGTCTTATACCTGACGTCAGATAGCAGTTCCCAGATGACATGTGTACAGGTTAGTTCATCGACCTGGGGATCGTCATTTGTCTCGTGTGAGTTCCCACTGTACTTTGATTACTACCCTACCACGGCTCAAAGGAGTCGTGCAAACAGGTTTTAGTTGGGTACAGTCCCGAGCCACATGGAGGCAGTGAGCGGATCTTCAGGGGTTCGTCTCTCCCGGTATTGGGGGTGAGGTCGCGCTGTGTCTAGGAGAGCCATTACACGAAGTCCTTGGCCAAGGCAAGAGATTTACTGGTAGGTATTCCAGTAGTATCTCAGGGTGTTCTGGGCTACACTCCGACACGACTTGTACCGCTTTTGGGGGTCTGACTTTTACCAACCCCCTAGGCCCGACATGCGATGCTCATAGATGAACGGACTGGACTGTATGGATATTGTCACTGACAGGCTCAGTAGGGTGTCAGGATGAGTTCGCTCATCGACGTCCCTTTTGGTCAATAGCTGGTGGCCCGTCACGTATTGGCTTATACCTCTGACGTGCTGGTGGTTAAATCCACAGCCATAGTATTGACGAGTCTTTAGAGTCCACCACACTTACAGTTACTCAAGCTTTCGGGCGAAACGCTGTAGAGGCCGTATGGAGATATGGAAGGGTCCGATCAGATACGTGCGGTATTGCACGGATCAGGATCGGACGGTTTGTACTAGTGGCCGTATGGATATATGGAAGGGTTCGATCAGATACGTGCGGTATTGCACGGATCAGGATCGGACGGATATTACTAGCCGGCTTTGGTTTAAGCCGGATCCTAGTATAGTACAGTGTAGATTTTGTCTCATTGCATTTGTATCCGGTCGAGATACAGATGCGGGTGTGTATGCACAGTATGGGGGTTTTCCTGTAATTTATTACGGGACCAGTTTTCTAGAGTTGCCAGTTTGCTTTCCGTTCCGGCCGGTTTTCCTTTGTTCTTTCCCGGCCGGACTTTTCCGATGGAGGGGGTTATTTGCAATTGTGCAAATAACATTTCTGAAGGGGTTTTCTTGCAAATATATTCATTATGATATGTTTAGCATCTTTCATCCATGATGGTGCTTTAATTGAGATTTGAGAGGGTACGGGTTTAAAAGTGAGAAGTATGGTTGATGTTTTGTTTGTGGTCACCTCTTTCTATCTCCTACACTCACCTCCCTCTTGTGATATACTTTGTCACCCCCACCATTTCCCACTAGAGCATGGCCGGCCACAACTTTGAGGAGAGGGAAAATGAGAGAGGTTGATTTTCATTTGGTGTGGGAAATTAATCATCCATCTCATTTTCATTGCTACCAAAAATCCCCAAGTTCATATCTTGTTGATTCCTCCATCAAGGCAACTACAAACCCCAAATGAGACTAGCTTGATCTACACCACATTCTATAGCACATCTTGGGCATGTCGACTTGCTAGCTTCATGCCCGAGTTGCCTCGGTATAGAGGCGGGAGCCCGTAAAAGAAATAGGCGATGTGGTGCCCTTCCGGCGAGGAGGCGACAACGAGGAGATGAAGGACGAAGCGTCCGCGGGAGATCGGAGTGGAGACGAAGACCGAAGGACTCGGATCATTCGGTATATCTCTTCCCCTTCTTGTACTTTGCTAGATCTAGTTTAATGGCCCGATCCGGGGTTTAGTGCGCGGTGGTGCCGGTTTGCTAAGTCCGCAAAATTAAAGTTTATCACCGCTTCCGCATTCCGGCGTCGGATTGACGGCCGGGGCGCCGCCGTGCACTTACAGTGGTATCAGAGCCTCGCCATTAACTTCGTCTAGCTTTGTTTGATGTGTTTTTCAGTTCCGATCGACCAAAATTCCAAAAACCCAATTTTAGTTCACATCATTTTTCTGTTGAAATTTTTTGAAGTCTAAAAGTTTTTCAGGTGGTCTCAGAATGATGTGCAGGTAGTTCTAAGAACTCTGGGAAAATTCGAGACAATGATCCCTCAGCTCGAGCGCGGAACCGCGGCAAAACCCCCCTTGTTGCCGCGGTTCCGCCGCAGGTTGGTGGGATCAATGCTTCGAAATTCTCCAGTGGGCTTCTGGGCTGTAATTAGGGGATTTGGAATATTAATTTTGGGCCCAGAATTTCTGTGAGTACTACAGTATTGCTTGGGGGCCCACTTGTTAATTTTTGATCGATCGGATATTTTGAACACATTATTTCACAGTATTTACATTATATCTGCGACCGTGAATGTCACTTGATCGGTAAATCCGGTCTAACTGCTATAGCCCGGTTAGACGGATTTGCGAACGTGACTTTCACGTTGATGTTCTGTTTTTGCTGTGATGTTGCGGATCGGTCGTGGGGGATAGCCTGGATGCATTGCTAGTACAGTGTTGGTGTATTATGTACATTTGATATTGCGGGGCGAGCGTCCGACATGTGGACTGCCGTCACTGCCTGATTGTATTATTCTTTTAGGGCACGGCCTGGTTGCGGTCGATGTACCCGTTGTATGTATATTTTACTTTCTGTACTAGGATTGCCCTGCGGTGGGGTGCACGGATAGCCGGGTTCTAGAGGGCAACAAGCCCGCATCTCATGGCATTGGGACGGAGGGGGCTTCACTCTAGAATTGGCGGGCTATTCGCCGCACTCGTAGGGGGTACAGGTTGACCCAGGAGGGGTGCCCAAGTTACCGGATTCCGTGAAGTGCTGGGTGGTCCATTCACGGCGCTGAAGGGGGCTGCCTCGCTTCAGGTTTTGGCGGGTAACTTGCCGCGCCCGTAGGGGTCTAGGATTTCATTGCACAGGCTATCCACACGACCGGGGGAACGTCGGGTTTCAGTAGTGGCTCTGTGAAACCCGGGGATCCCAGATATCTGTATTGTTCTGTGATGCTGTACATTTCTGTGATGTTGCATTTCTTTTCACGCCTTGAGCGAAATATTATATATTGGTATATATATTAGTAGATGTTGTATATGTTTTGCATCCGCGCTAGTCCAGTCCCCGCTCTGTCGTTAGTTAAGTAACCTAACGGGTGATGACGGGACCCAGTGGCAAATGCGGATGGCATATACGTACATCAGTATATTTTCGTTCTTTATAGTGTGATCAATTGATGGGACTGCATTGATTCGGATCAGTGCAAGATAAACAAACCTATTCTGATGTTGTTGGAACACTTTTTCAAAAAGCTGTTATTGTAAGGACGTTCACTTTTGTTTTGCATCGTGGTATTCATTTGGAATATCCTGCTCCTCAGTCGACGAGGCAAGGGCCGAGATCCCTTCACCGGGAGTGACCCCTTGGACAGAAGTTTGCGTCAGGGCATTAACTTCACTATAGCCGATTACTTTTGCTTTGCATCGTGGTGTTCATTTGGAATATCCTGCACCCCATTCTACGGGGAAAGAGCCGAGATCCCTTCACCGGGAGTGACCTCTTTGGTAATGGTTTTCGTCACTATATTTTCTAAAAAGCTATCCGTTCCTTCAACGATATCAAGTTCATTACGTTAAAGGTTTTCGCCAGAAACCATTCGTAGCCCTCCGTCGTTTCATATGGATAATCAATAGTATTCAAGCAGTGTATGTTGGCCAAAGTCAAGGCACAGTGTTTGGTAGCTGTTGGGTATTCATATGCAGCATAGATAGATGCGTTGGTTTGGGACAGTCGTACTGCCATTTTGGCCAAAGTCAAGGGTATGTACGGGTGGGTTCAAATTAACCTGGAGAATGACGGGTAGAACTTGACATGTGACTTATGATATGTTGGCCAAAGTCAAGGTCATAAGAGCATGGGGTAAAAATCACTTCGGGAGTTTCAAAAGAACTGAAACTTGCCAGATATGCGCATACCTTCTGGAGTGTGATACCGTGAGCGGATTCTGTCACGTTGTCACGCGATGATAGTTGGATCCCGATTCCCACTGATGAGTTGGTTTACTCCTCGGGTGACCCCGACTAATTCTTCTTTCAGGTTTGGAGGAGAATTTGAGGTACAGTGGGAGGTTTCCAGATTAGATAAATTGGTAACCATTCTGATCTAGGATAGAGTGCACGCTGAGTGTTTCTTTTCTCTCTCTCTCTGGCAGCGACCATTGACCCGACCCTAAGACTATGACTCAGTGACCAAGTTGACCGAACCTTCTTAACACTGGATTTTGTATTGTCAGAGTTGCAGACCTCATTGCCACTCCTACTTTTACCCTTTTCTCCAGGACACCCCGTATTACTGCGAACGTCCACTTCCATTGGACAAAACCATCGTATGGTTAGATACGAACTCGAAGGAATTCGAGGATGGTTTCCGGTTCTGGAGAAAACGAATAGGATTATTCAGTTGTCTTTTCTTTTCACCTTCTCTCAGGTTGCGAGTACTCCTTGGTTTAGGAGTAGTACACCTATTACGCAAATTGGATAGTCTTCTTCCAAACCATAGGCTGGTGCCGACCGTGTTGGAGATAGTGCCCTCATAATCAATTATTGGATCACAGGTACGTGATTGCAATGATTGCGGAGGACCTATACCAGTAGGACAGTCTTACTCGAAATGATAGTATGCTATCTGGTTTGCCTTTATCAGTAGTGTACAGGTTCAGGTGACTGATCACTGCGACACTTTGATAGAGCTCTTAGGATCTTGCTTTACCACCAACAGTATGATGGCGATCATATACGTGAGAGTTGGGTGGTTTATACGCATATCCTTAATTGTGGTCCCTAGTCGTAGGAGTTTCGAGACAGGGCATCGATACTCTGGAGTAGACTAGTGTGTACAGTCGAGACCCCGACGAGGGGCGGTGGCCGGTCTCACAAGCCACTGGTGTCAGTTGGATCACCTAAGATGTATACAGGTGCTCATTGGGTTATGAGTACACCGGACAGGACTCGCCGGGAATCTGCTAGTTAGTATTATATCTACCGTCAGATAGCAGTTCCCTGGTGACATGTGTACAGGTTAGTTCATCGACCTGAGGTCGTCATTTGTCTCGTGTGAGTTCCCACTGTGCTTTGATTTCTACCCTACCACGGCTCAAAGGAGTCGTGCAAACAGGTAGCTTTTGGGTACAGTCCCGAGCCATATGGAGGCACGTGAGCGGATCGACAGGGGATTCGTCTCTCCCGGTATTGGGGGCGAGGTCGTGCTGTGTCTAGGAGAGCCATTACACAAAGTCCATGGCCATGGCAGGATATTTACTGGTAGGTACTCCAGTAGTATCTCAGGGTGTTATTGGGCTTCACTCCGACACGACTTATACTGCTATTGGGGGTCTGGCGTTACTAGCCCCCTAGGAAGATATGCGATACTCATAGACGAACGGATCGGACTGTATATACATTGTCACTGTTAGGCTCAGTAGGGTTTTCCGGATGAGTGGGCTCATCGGCATCCCTTGAGGTCAGTCCATGGGCAGCCGTTACGCATTGCTAGTGCCGCTGACGGTTTGAGGTTAAACCCACTGCCAAGGTACTGACGAGTCATTAGAGTCCCCCACAGACAGTTTCCCAAGTTCGGGCGAAACGTTGTAGAGGCCGTATGGTTTTATGGCAGGGTTCGGAAAATGCGCGTGCGTTTACGCACGTGTTATTTTTCGGGCAGATGATACTGGTCGGCTTTGGTTTAAGCCGGATCCGAGTATTATATTGAGTAGGTATAATATCTTTGTCTCAGTTGCATTTGTATTCGGTCGTAATACAAATGCGGGTATATTTATACAGTTTCGGGGTTGTCCTGAAATTCGTTTCAGGATCACTTTTGGAAGTTGCCAGTTTCCAGTTTTCTATCAGCCGTCTTTTAACATTCGGTTAAAGACGGATTTATCTTTTCTTCAGTTGAGGGTGAGGCATGCTTCTAGTAGGTTCTAGAAGGTGGTGACTAGGTTAATTGGTGTTGTGTTCTTATTGGTTGCTTTTAATGAAAGGATGACTAAGGATATGAGTCATTGTTTTCATTATGGTTTTTTGTTAAGCTTAAGATATTTGTTCATGATCTTTTGCTTATGGTTACCTTCCCCTCCTCCTACACTCACCCCCCCTCTCCATATATATGGCCGGCCCCTCCCCACTCTCTCATGGTGGTTGATTTCATTTGGGAAAAAGATTTGATAGTATTTGGGGTGCATGGAATTTTACAGTTCATTTCATTCCACCACCCGATTCCCTCGGCAACTTCATTTACCGATCGTCCACGGACTTGGACGAAGTGAGACAAAGTCATCTACTCAATCTCTACATCATTCTTGGTCGTCTCTTTTAGTAAACTTGACGATCAAGTTGCCTCAAGTCAGAGGCGGGAGCCCGTTTAAAGAATCGTCGACGTGGTACCGCCTCGACGAAGGAATCGGAGATCGACGAGATCGGAGCAGCCGCAACGGAGCGTGGGATGATGGTTGAAGAACGAAGGACTCGGATCGTTCGGTATAACCTTTCTACACTCTTTACAGTTTGTTAGTTTAGCAATAATGGCAGATCCGGGTTAAAGTATACGATAGCGCCAGTTAAAAAGTTTTTGTTCCGCATTTGGCGTCTGTAGACTGTCGGGGCGCTAGCATAGACTTACAGTGGTATCAGAGCCTAACCATTTTGCTATGCTAACTTGTGCTAACGCGTTTAAAATATCGATCGAACCGGAAATCAAAAATCACATTTTTACAATATGACAGTTTCTGTGGTTTTTAAATGATGTCCTAAAAATATTTCACACATCTCAGAAAACTGTGCAGGGTTTTTTAAGCACACGTGCAAAATTTGAGCACGTGATCTCACCAAAGCGCCGCGGATTAGCGGCCAAACCCATGGTTTGGCCGCGCATCTGCGGCCATATGATGGGATCAGTGCACCAAATTTTGTATGTGTCTCCTCTGTTGGATTTTGTGGTTTTTGGTAAATATCGTTTTGGCCCAGATTTTGTTACTGTTCACCAGTAAGTCGTGGGGCCCATTTTTTGATATTTGGTCGATCGAAATTTAAACATGTTAGTTTACAGTGCTTACATTATATCTCCGACCGGGAATGTCATTTGATCGGTAAACCGCGTCTGATTGCTATAGTTCTTTTAGACGGGTTTGCGAACGTGACATTCGCGTTGATGTTCTGTGTTGTGCTGTGATGTTGCGAATTTGTCGTGGTGGATAGCAGTGTGCAATGGTAGTACAGTTTGAGTTTATTTGTACATTTGATATTGCGGGGCGAGCGTCCAACTTGTGGACTGCCGTCACTGCCTGTTGTATAATATTCTTTTGGGGCACGACCAGGTTGCGGTCGATGTACCTATTGTACTATTTTCATTTCTGTACTAGGTTTTGCCCCGCGACGGAGTGCACGGATAGCCGGGTTCTGGGGGGCAACGGGTCCGCATCTCATGGCTTTGAGAGGCAGAGGGGTCCCACTCTAGAATTGGCAGACTATTCGCCGCACTCGTAGGGGGTACAGGTTGACCCAAGGAGGGGTGCCCAAGACTACCGGATTCCGTGAAGTGCTAGGTGGTCCATTCACTATGCTGTAGGGGGCTGCCTCTCTTCAGGTTTTGGCGGGTAACTTGCCGCACCCGTAGGGGTCTAGGTTTCATTGCACAGGCTATCCACACGACAGGGGAACGTCAGGTTTCAGCAGCGGCTCTGTGAAACCCGGGGATCCCAGATTATCTGTATTGTTCTGTGATGCTTATTACTTTTCTGTAATGTTGCATACTATCACGCCTGGAGCGATTATTGTATATTAGTTTATATACTATTAGATGTTGTATATGTTTTACACCCGCGCTAGTCCAGTCCCCGCTCTGTCGTTAGTTAAGTAACCTAACGGGTGATGACGGGACCCAGTGACGAATGCGGATGGCATATACGTACATTTTATTTTCGTTCTTTTCTGGTGTGATTAATTGATGGGACTGCATTGATTCTGATCAATGCAAAGTAAAGCAAACCTGTTTACAGTTGTTGGAACAAATTTAAAAAGTGTTATTACAAAGACGTTTCCTTTTGTTATGCATAGCGGTATTCAGTGGAATATCCTGCACCTCATTCGACGGGGCAAGGGCCGATATCCCTTCACCGGGACCGACCCCTTGGACAGAAGTTTGCGTCAAGGTAATAACTTCACTATAGTCGATTATAAGTTGCTTTGCATAGCGGTATTCAGTGGAATATCCTGCACCTCATTCCACGAGGAAAGAGCCGAGATCCCTTTACCGGGAGTGACCTCTTTAGCAAAAGGTTTTCGCCACTATATTTTAAAAAGCTATCAGGTTCCTTCAGCGATATCAAGTTCACTACGTTAAAGGTTTTTCGCCAAAAACCAGCCGTAGCCCTCCGTCGTTTCTTATGGATGGTCAGTAGTATTCAAGCTATGTTTGTTGGCATACGTCAAGGCATAGTGTTTGGTAGCTGCTGGGTATTCATTTGTTGCATAGATAGATGAGTTGGTTTGGGACAGTCGTATTACCTTGTTCGCATACGTCAAGGGTATGTACAGGTGGGTTCAAATTAACAAGATAATGACGGGCAGAACTTGACATGTGACTTATGATTTGTTGGTATACGTCAAGGTCATAAGAGCATGGGGCATAAATCATATCGGGAGTTTCTAAAGAAACTGAAACTTGCCAAGTATGCGCATACCATCTGGAGTATGAGTAACGTGGATGCATTCCATCACGTTATCATGCGATGAGAGTTGGATCCCGATTCCCACTGATGAGTTGGTTTACTCTTCGGGTGATCCCGATTGATTCTTCTTTAGGTTTGGAGGAGAATTTGACAGGACAGTGGGAGGTTTCCGGATTAGATAAAGTGATGACCATTCTGATCTAGGTTAGAGTGCACGCAGAGTGTTTCTTTTCTCTCTCTCTTTAGCAGCGACCTTTGACCGACCCTAGACTATGACTCAGTGACCATGTTGACCGAACCTTCTTAAAATACTGGCTTTTGGATTGTCTGAGTTGCATAAGTCATTGCCACTCCTTCTTTTACCCTTTGAATTTCTCAGAACACCCGTATTACTACGGATATCCACTTCCATTGGATAGATCCATCGTATGGTTATATACGAACTCAAAGGGACTTCTTCGAGGATGGATCCAGGTTCAGGAGAAATAGAATTGGTTTATTCAGTTGTCTTTTATTATCACCTTCTCTCAGGTTGCGAGAGCTCCTTGGTTTAGGAGAGTACACCTATTACGCTTATTGGATAGTCTTATTCCAAACCATAGGCTGGTGTCGAAAGGTAGGGAATGAAGAAAACCAATTAGCCTAAGTAGAGTGTGCAGAAGGTAATATGTAAAGACAAAATAAAGGGATTAGAAAGAGGGCAAAGTAAATTGCGACTGATATCATTCACGACCAAAACCGCGTACTTCATCGCCACTCCTATTTCACCTTTAAAAGAATAAGGTATTATTCAGTTGTCTTTTATCATCACCTTCTCTCAGTTGCGAGTACTCCTTGGTTTAGGAGGGTACACCTATTATGCTTACTGGATAGTCTTCTTCCAAACCATAGGCTGGTGCCGAACGGTAGGGAAGGAAGAAAACCATTTAGCCTAACGATGGTGTACAGAAGGTAACGACTAAAGACAAATAAAGGGATTTGGAGAGATGGCAATAAAATATACGGTTGAAGTCATGAATTGGATTATGGAAGAGGCATTGCAATGAATACCAGAATACCCCTACGAAACATTTTCATGTTTCAGTGCATTGTTAAAGGAAAAACTGTTTTCCCGATTAGACACTTACTCCAAGGGTATGTATTTACCAGGTTTCATTCTCATATCTGTATGGTTTTACAGATGATGAGTGGGAGTAATATATTGGGAATTAGGTGATCATCCTCATTATATCGGAATTCGTTGTAATTGGTGATATTTGAGGAAATCGCCAGGGTACAGTTTTCCACCTACAACGCACAGGTTTTGAGTTGTTCAACTCAGCGGACTTATACAGAGTATTGTATGTTGTCCACTGTCCATCAGGACAAAGGGGTAGGTCCTCGTACTATGTTCTGTTTACTTATAACTTCTCTAGTATTTAGACAAGTGTTTCGTAGAAATACAAGGTCTAAGTTTTGAGAAGTTGTGGGTATAAGAATAAAGTAGAGAACCAGGTATCATAAGTATCGGGATTCTTCAAAGAGATCGAAGATGTAGATCCTTGTGATTGGTATTCAGATGATAGTGATGGTTTTGAGAAACGTGTTTCTCTTTCAGGTTACTCATAATTGGGTGGATTCCTAAGTTGAGTAATGCTGATTAGCCTCCTTCCATTAAGTTGATATGTACTGGAGACAGCTGCATGGTTTGAATATGGTTCCAATTAAATTAGTGCCAAAGTTTCTATATTGGATATAGAATGGTTCGTACCTTAAAAGATATTAAGGTACGGGGAGTTGTCCAGCTTATGCTTAAAACCAGACTCTGGATAACTCAGGGCACATTTCTGTAATGGCTGTTTGTGGGTTGACCCTGGCTATGACGAGGGTTGATATTCTACCATTTGCAAGATCAATAGTGATATTGTTCTTGACTCGCCACAGTTTTAGTAAAAATGGATCTTTTTCAGAAAACAGTAGTGGGAGTATGGTAGAACTGGAAGTGATTCCAGAACCGCGAACGATTACGGAAAAATTTAATAGGACCTATACATTCAATCAGGTTTGACATTCCAATAGCCACTCCGTAGGTATGGTAGGTAACCTCAGACGCCCGAGAGGTACTTCGGTAGCCTCAGAGACGGTGACAGGGAGGTTCTTATCTACCAAGACTTGACACTACTGTTGTTCTAGGATATGAGACCCGGTAGGAGGGTTGTCGTAATCAGTGGGAGCAGCGGAAGCATAGTGGGCAAGATGCTTATATCTATTTATAGACTTGAGCAGTTATAGCGGAGATAGATCATCTAATTTTGATGTGACAGTCATGGGTTTGACTTCAATCAGAATAAGGGATGGATCTGTTAAGAAGGTAGTAGGGTGTGATGTCATGGTTTTTGGATGACATACACAGAGTAGGAAGTAAAATTCCTATACTACGATCGGTTGTACTGTGGTCGTCACACAGTTGTTTCTCCAGACAGGATATGGATATAATATTTGACATTCTGGTTTCTAGATCTATGGTTTTAGATCTGGATTTGGGTAGTTTCCCAATGTGGGTACTTTGACAGATATTCTAATGGTTTTTGGAATAGTTGACTCCTAGCATGGTGGTGTACCTGCAGGTGATGGAGTCACCCTCTCTAAAGGTGTCTTACAGACTAAAGGGGAGAGGGATGTGAATGATTGGCAGATCACTTGCTTAGGCAATTGAGTCAATCATGAGATGTCAAGTACCACACCAAATGTTGGTTTTGCACTAGATGCAATAAGTTTGTATTAATCCAATCCTGGAGAAATATAAGGAAGCAGTTTTAGAACATAAGTACATGTTCTACGAATTTGATGACGGCAGCCTCCTTCGGGAGACGGTTATCATTCCAAGCTTCAAAGGTGACATGGTTGACAGAGTGATTGTCAGAGTTATAGTCTTTCCCTCTGACGAAGAGGGACAGTATTATGGACAGGTGGTCCAAGAGGATACTGTGGGTGGCATGGTGCCCGATACTGATTAGGTTCAGTGATCGATACAGTCTAAGAAGTTTGGATTTGGAGTTCATTTATGAACTAGGTCCCATCAGATATCCAGACATATTCTAAGACAGGTATAACTCAATTCGGGAGATGGCTTTCTCCGCGAATTTGAGATTAAGAGAGATATAGAAAGAAACTTCTAGGCGGATCCACTCACTAAGGCTATTTCTCGAACACAATAGTTTTACAAACGGGCTTTGTGATACTGATTAGTAGAGGAGTTGGATGTTCGGTTTCACACGGGCTGTGAGTAGTCGACATCGCAATAATTAGCCTTGAGTGCAAGTGGGAGATTCTTGGAGATAGTGCCCTCATAGTCAATTATTGGATCACAGGTACGTGATTGCAATGATTGCGGAGGACCTATACCAGTAGGACAGTCTTACTCGAAATGATAGTATGCTATCTGGTTTGCCTTTATCAGTAGTGTACAGGTTCAGGTGACTGATCACTGCTACACTTTGATAGAGCCCTTAGGATCTTGCTTTACCACCAACAGTATGATGGCGATCATATACGTGAGAGTTGAGTGATTTATACGCATATCCTTAATTGTGGTCCCTAGTCGTGGGAGTTTCGAGACAGGGCATCGATACTCCGGAGTAGACTAGTGTGTACAGTCGAGACCCCGACGAGGGGCGGTGGCCGGTCTCACAAGCCACTGGTGTCAGTTGGATCACCTAAGATGTATACAGGTGCTCATTGGGTTATGAGTACACCGGACAAGACTCGCCGGGAATCTGCTAGTTAGTATTATATCTACCGTCAGATAGCAGTTCCCTGGTGACATGTGTACAGGTTAGTTCATCGACCTGAGGTCGTCATTTGTCTCGTGTAAGTTCCCACTGTGCTTTGATTTCTACCCTACCACGGCTCAAAGGAGTCGTGCAAACAGGTAGCTTTTGGTTACAGTCCCGAGCCATATGGAGGCACGTGAGCGGATCGACAGGGGATTCGTCTCTCCCGGTATTGGGGGCGAGGTCGTGCTGTGTCTAGGAGAGCCATTACACAAAGTCCATGGCCATGGCAGGAGATTTACTGGTAGGTACTCCAGTAGTATCTCAGGGTGTTATTGGGCTTCACTCCGACACGACTTATACTGCTATTGGGGGTCCGGCGTTACTAGCCCCCTAGGCAGATATGCGATACTCATAGACAAATGGACCGGACTGTATATACATTATCACTGTTAGGCTCAGTAGGGTTTTCCGGATGAGTGCGCTCATCGGCATCCCTTGAGGTCAGTCCATGGGCAGCCGTTACGCATTGCTAGTGCCGCTGACGGTTTGTGGTTAAACCCACTGCCAGGGTACTGACGAGTCATTAGAGTCCCTCACAGACAGTTTCCCAAGTTCGGGCGAAACGTTGTAGAGGCCGTATGGTTTTATGGCAGGGTTCGGAAAATGCACGTGCGTTTACGCACGTGTTATTTTTCGGGCAGATGATACTGGTCGGCATTGGTTTAAGCCGGATCCGAGTATTATATTGAGTAGGTATAATATCTTTGTCTCAGTTGCATTTGTATTCGGTCGTAATACAAATGCGGGTATATTTATACTGTTTCGGGGTTGTCCTGAAATTCGTTTCAGGATCACTTTTGGAAGTTGCCAGTTTCCAGTTTTCTATCAGCCGTCTTTTAACATTCGGTTAAAGACGGATTTATCTTTTCTTCAGTTGAGGGTGAGACATGCTTCTAGTAGGTTCTAGAAGGTGGTGACTAGGTTAATTGGTGTTGTGTTCTTATTGGTTGCTTTTAATGAAAGGATGACTAAGGATATGAGTCATTGTTTTCATTATGGTTTTTTTGTTAAGCTTAAGATATTTGTTCATGATCTTTTGCTTATGGTTACCTTCCCCTCCTCCTACACTCACCCCCCCTCTCCATATATATGGCCGGCCCCTCCCCACTCTCTCATGGTGGTTGATTTCATTTGGGAAAAAGATATGATAGTATTTGGGGTGCATGGAATTTTACAGTTCATTTCATTCCATCACCCGATTCCCTCGGCAACTTCATTTACCGATCGTCCACAGACTTCGACGAAGTGAGACAAAGTCATCTACTCAATCTCTACATCATTCTTGGTCGTCTCTTTTAGCAAACTTGACGATCGAGTTGCCTCAAGTCAGAGGCGGGAGCCCGTTTAAAGAATCGTCGACGTGGTGCCACCTCGACGAAGGAATCGGAGATCGACGAGATCGGAGAAGCCGCAACGGAGCGTGGGATGATGTTTGAAGAACGAAGGACTCGGATCGTTCGGTATAACCTTTCTACACTCTTTACAGTTTGTTAGTTTAGCAATAATGGCAGATCCGGGTTAAAGTATACGATAGCGCCAGTTAAAAAGTTTTTGTTCCGCGTTTGGCGTCTGTAGACTGCCGGGGCGCTAGCGTAGACTTACAGACCGGTAGGGAATGAAGAAAACCAATTAGCCTAAACGGTGTGCAGAAGGTATTAAGATTAAGACAAAGCAAGGGATTAGTAAGAGGGCAAAGTAAATTTCGACGGATATTCACGACCAAACCAAGTATTTCTTCGCCAATCCTAAATCACCTTTGTATTTCTCCAGGACACTCCGTATCACTACGAAGATCCACAGTTTATTTGGATACTCCATCGTATGGTTATATACGAAATCGAAAGGAACTTGTTCCAGTTCGGGGATGGATTCTGGTCCAGGAGAAATAGGAATAAGGTTTATTCGGTTGTCTTTTATCTTCACCTTCTCTCGCATTGCGAGTGCTCCTAGGATTAGGACAGTACACCCATTATGCTTATTGGATAGTCTTCTTCCAAACCATAGGCTGGTGCCGAACGGTAGGGAAGGAAGAAAACCATTTGGCCTAAGGGGTGTGCAGAAGGTAATGACTAAAGACATATAAAGGGATTTGGAGAGGTGGCAAAGAATTATACGGTTATAGTTGTGAATCTGGATAATGGAAGAGGCATTGCTAGGAATACCAGGATACCCCATCGAAACATTTCAATGTTTTAATTCAACTGTGTACTGTTAAAAGAAAACTGATTTCCCGATTAGACACTTGCTCCAGGGTATGTATTTACCAGGTTTGATTCTCACATCTGTATGGTTTTACAGATGATGAGTGGGAGTAAGTTACTGGGAATTGGGTGATCATCCTCATTATATCGGGATTCGTTGTAATCGGTAATATTTGAGGGGATCATCTGGCCTGTTTGCCGGTCGGCAAATATTTGGTTTTGAATATCCGCTGTTGTGCACCAATTTCAAATTGATATATCTGTACGTCTATTTTCATAGAGTGAGATATACCTTTTGATATTATGTCGATGACATTTACCTATATCAGTGAATGGTTAGGTAAGGAGCATTAAACAGCGGTGTAATTCTTCATAACCATAGTACAGTTTTCAACCTACGACACACAGTGAATGAGTTATCAGACTCAGCGGATTTATACAGATTATTGTATGTTGTCCAGTGTCCATTAGGACAGAGGGGTTGGTCGTCATACTATATTCTGTTTACTTTTAACTTCTCTAGTTCTTATACATGTGTTTCGTAGAAACACAGGGTCTATGTTTTGAGGAGTTATAGGTATTTGAATAGAGTAGAGAACAAGGTGTAGCAAGTATCGGGATTCTTCAAAGTGATCGAAGATGTAGATACTTGTGTATGGTATTCAGTTGATAGTAATGATAAAGAGAAATTGCTTCTCTTTCAGGTTACTCATAATTGGAAGTATTCCTAAGTTGAGTAACACTGATCGGCCTCCTTCCATTTAGTTGACATGCACTAGAGATAGATGCATGATTTGAATCTGGTTCAATTAAATCAGTGCCTCTGGTTCTATATTGGATATAGAACAGTTCATATCTTAACGTTGTTAAGGTATGGGGAGTTGTCCGGCTTATGATTAAAACCAGACACTGGACAGCTCAAGGCACGTTTCTGTAATAGCTGTTTGTGGGTTGACCCAGGCTATGACGAGGGTTGATTTTCTACCATCTGGCAGATCAATAGAAATATTGTTCTAGACTCGCCACAGTTTTATTAAAAATGGATTTTTTCAAAAACAGTAGTGGGAGTATGGTAGAACTGGAAGTGATTCCAGAACCGCAAACGATTACTGAAGATTTGATATGGAACCTAAAGATTCAATCTGGATTGACATTCCATTGGCCACTCCGCAGATAAGCTGGGTAACTTCAGGCACCCGAGAGGTACTTCGGTAGCCTCAAGGACGGTGACAGGGAAGTTCTTGTTTACCCAGACTTACCATTGCTGTTGTTCCAGACTGTGAGACCTGGCAAGAGGATGAGTATAGCGTCTTTCTAAACTAGCTTTAGAAGTGCACGTCTATATGACTCTGGCAGAGGGTTGTCGTAGTCAGTGGGAGCAGCGGAAGCATTGGTGGACAGGTGGCTTATGTCTATTTATAGACTAAAACAGATATAGCGGAGATAAATCATCTATTTCTGATGTGACGGTCATAGGTTTGACGTCATCAGAATAGGGGATGGATCTGTTGAGAAGGTAGTAGGGTGTGATATCCTGGTATTTGGATAACATACACAGAGTAGGAAAAGAAACTCCTATACTACGATCGGTTATACTTTGGTCGTCACACAGTGTTTTCTCCACATGGGACTTGGACATTATATCAGACATACTGGTTACTAGATCTATGGTTTTAGATCTAGATTTGGGTGGTTTCCCAATCAGGGTACTTAGACAGCATTCTAAGAGTATTTAGAATGGACGACTCCTGGCACGGTAGTGTACCTGCGGGTGATGGAGTCACCCTCTCTAAAGGTGTCTTATAGACTAAAGTAGAGAGGGATGTGCATGATTGGCAGATCACTTGCTTAGGCAATTGAGTCAATCATGAGATGTCAAGTACCACACCAGATGTTGTTCTTGCAGTAGATGCAATAAGTTGACATTGATCCAATCCTGGAGAAACAGTCGGAAGCAGTTTTAGAACATAAGTGAATGTTTTAGGATATGATGACGGCTGGCTCCTTTGGGAGACAATTATCATTCCAGGCTTCCAAGGTGACATGGACGACAAGGAGGTTGTCAGAGTTATATTTTTCCTTCTGACGAGGGGCAGTATTTTGGACAGGTGGTCCAAGGCAATACTGAGGGTGGCATGGCGCAGGAAATTGATTAAGTTCAGTTGACGATACAGTCTAAGAAGTTTGGATTTGGAGTTCATTTATGAGCTAGGTCCCATCAGACATCCAGACATTCTAAGACAGGTATTGCTCATTTCGGGAGATGGCTTTCTCCGCGAACATGAGATATAGAGAGACATAGAAACAAACACCACAGGCGGATCCACTCACTGAGGCTATTCCTCGAACGCAATAGTTTCACAAACGAGTTTTGTGAGACTGACAAGTAGAGGAGTTGGGTGTTCGGTATCACACGGGCTGTGAGTATGCGACATTGCAATAATTAGCCTTGAGTGCAAGTGGGAGATTGTTGGAGATAGTGCCCTCAGAGTCGATTATTGGATCACAGGCACGTGATTGCAATGATTGAGGGAGGACCTATCCCGGTAGGACAGTCTTACTCGAGATGATAGTATGCTATCTGGTTTACCTTTATCATCGTGTGCTGCTTTAGGTGACATGACAGGTCGCTATTGCACGTTGATAGAGCCCCTAGGATTCTTGCTTGACTACCGGCAGTATGAGGGCGATCAAATACGTGGGAGCTGGTAGTCTATAAGCACATCCTTAAAAGGTCCCTAGTCGTGGGAGTTTCGAGATAGGGCATCGATACTCCAGAGTAGACTAGTGTATACAGTCGAGACCCCGACGAGGGGCGGTGGCCGGTCTCACAAGCCACTGGTGTCAGTTGGTTCACCTAAGATGTATACAGGTGCTCATTGGGTTATGAGTACACCGGACAGGACTCGCCGGGAACATGCTAGTTGGTCTTATACCTGACGTCAGATAGCAGTTCCCAGGTGACATGTGTACAGGTTAGTTCATCGACCTGGGGATCGTCATTTGTCTCGTGTGAGTTCCCACTGTACTTTGATTACTACCCTACCACGGCTCAAAGGAGTCGTGCAAACAGGTTTTAGTTGGGTACAGTCCCGAGCCACATGGAGGTAGTGAGCGGATCTTCAGGGGTTCGTCTCTCCCGGTATTGGGGGTGAGGTCGCGCTGTGTCTAGGAGAGCCATTACACGAAGTCCTTGGCCAAGGCAGGAGATTTACTGGTAGGTATTCCAGTAGTATCTTAGGGTGTTCTGGGCTACACTCCGACACGACTTGTACCGCTTTTGGGGGTCTGACTTTTACCAACCCCCTAGGCCCGACATGCGATGCTCATAGACGAACGGACCGGACTGTACGGATATTGTCACTGACAGGCTCAGTAGGGTGTCAGGATGAGTTCGCTCATCGACGTCCCTTTTGGTCAATAGCTGGTGGCCCGTCACGTATTGGCTTATACCTCTGACGTGCTGGTGGTTAAATCCACAGCCATAGTATTGACGATTCTTTAGAGTCCACCACACTTACAGTTACTCAAGCTTTCGGGCGAAACGCTGTAGAGGCCGTATGGAGATATGGCAGTGTCCGATCAGATACGTGCGGTATTGCACGGATCAGGATCGGACGGTTTGTACTTGTGGCCGTATGGATATATGGCAGGGTTCGATCAGATACGTGCGGTATTGCACGGATCAGGATCGGACGGATATTACTAGCCGGCTTTGGTTTAAGCCGGATCCTAGTATAGTACAGTGTAGATTTTGTCTCATTGCATTTGTATCCGGTCGAGATACAGATGCGGGTGTGTATGCACAGTATGGGGGTTTTCCTGTAATTTATTACGGGACCAGTTTTCTGGAGTTGCCAGTTTGCTTTCCGTTCCGGCCGGTTTTCCTTTGTTCTTTCCCGGCCGGACTTTTCCGATGGAGGGGGTTATTTGCAATTGTGCAAATAACATTTGTGAAGGGGTTTTCTTGCAAATATATTCATTATGATATGTTTAGCATCTTTCATCCATGATGGTTCTTTAATTGAGATTTGAGAGGGTATGGGTTTAAAAGTGAGAAGTATGGTTGATGTTTTGTTTGTGGTCACCTCTTTCTATCTCCTACACTCACCTCCCTCTTGTGATATACTTTGTCACCCCCACCATTTCCCACTAGAGCATGGCCGGCCACAACTTTGAGGAGAGGGAAAATGAGAGAGGTTGATTTTCATTTGGTGTGGGAAATTAATCATCCATCTCATTTTCATTGCTACCAAAAATCCCCAAGTTCATATCTTGTTGATTCCTCCATCAAGGCAACTACAAACCCCAAATGAGACTAGCTTCATCTACACCACATTCTATAGCACATCTTGGGCATGTCGACTTGCCAGCTTCATGCCCGAGTTGCCTCGGTATAGAGGCGGGAGCCCGTAAAAGAAATAGGCGATGTGGTGCCCTTCCGGCGAGGAGGCGACAACGAGGAGATGAAGGACGAAGCGTCCGCGGGAGATCGGAGTGGAGACGAAGACCGAAGGACTCGGATCATTCGGTATATCTCTTCCCCTTCTTGTACTTTGCTAGATCTAGTTTAATGGCCCGATCCGGGGTTTAGTGCGCGGTGGTGCCGGTTTGCTAAGTCCGCAAAATTAAAGTTTATCACCGCTTCCGCATTCCGGCGTCGGATTGACGGCCGGGGCGCCGCCGTGCACTTACAATACGAATACGTATACACACATATATTTATTTTGCGTTGTTTGGAATTATTGATGATAATGATGCATTAGTGTAGTATAGTGCGAAACCATAGAGTAGTGGTTGCACTCACACATACACGTACACATATACTTGCATACATTCTTTCATTTTCTGTGCGCATATGGAGATGTGTATATCTACACATGGGTATGGGACTATGTGTTCATATACGGGATTTGAGGATGATACGTGGGATTACGATGAGTCGATGAGATTTGACGTGAGGCCATGATATTCGACGATATGTCAGAGTTCGTATTTGAGATGCGACATGATAGTTTTAGCGGGCCTTTGGGCATGTGTTTTACCCCGCATTCATATTTATATAGATGGTATCGATGGTACTATACTTAGAGTTGTACCCTAGATTATGTGATATGATGGTAGTGATACCTGATATGTGATGAGATAAGGTGATATTGACCCGTACCCAGTTATTGGGATGTCGTACGACGATTTACCGTACGAGCCTATATTGATGATTGATCCGCACTCATGACATGAGGATTGGCATATGATATACTGTATCGTACGCGATACTATTGAGGAGGGATCACCGACTATTATATTATATATATATATATATATATATATATATATATATATATATCGACTCAGATTTAGGTGGTTTCCTTACCCTTCCTGATGGACTGGGCTAAGTAGATGTTAGACTAGACCCGAGTATTGGTGTGGATTCTTCACTATTGCGTTAGTTTTCAAATGGCACCACTGCATGACATATACATATTGGTGTGGATTCTTCACTATTGCGTTAGTTTTCAAATGGCACCACTGCATGACATATACATATTGGTGTAGATTCTTCACTATTGCGTTGATTTATTCGATTCCGCATCTCATTGTATGTGCATACTATTATTCCATGTTGCATGATATTCTGTTATACTTGCATTTCATTTATATGTCACATACATCATGTTTTCTGATTATACGCATCGAGATATTCGTTTTCATGATATTTCTGGATTTGGGAACCGTGGATAATTACAAAGGAAAGTATGCACTTATTTGAAAAACCCGGTTTCCTTGATATGATATTTGCGCTGCCATCATGAGGTTTATCGTTTCTGATTTTATACCCCTTACGAGGAGTGGGTGCCGTATGAGGGTACATAGTGGGGCCCGATATATGAGATAGTGGGGTTGATCCGGACTGACGGATGCCCGATATAAGAGATAGTGGGGCTGACCCGGACTGACGGATGCCAATACATGAGAGAGTGGGCTGACCCGGACTGACGGATGCCCGATACATGAGAGAGTGGGCTGACCCGGACTGACGGATGCCCGATATACGAGAGAGGGGGCTGACCCGGACTGACGGATGCCCGATATATGAAGATTTACGTGCCGATGCTAGGCACAGGTTTTCATGATGTTTTCGAGTGTCGATGCTAGGCACTCAGGTTCCATGCTTTTGGTTATATCCTCATATTTCCATGCATATGCTGATTATATTTACATGCATGATGGTTATTGTCATTGGGTGATGAGTGGACGGGATCCACGTATATGCAGATTTGATTACACTGATTTTACCTCATATTCATGATATGCTATTACCTGAGGCATTGGCACGAGCACTTGGCACTACACTCATGTATAGAGATTACATTGCCAGTTTAGCATGCTTCAGACTTGTTCATATTGAGGTTTATATATCGGATTGTATTGACCTAGGATGGGTCATACATTCGATCTCTGCTTGTAAATATTTTCTATTCACGAGTTGGCAACTCACCCCCATTGTGCCACAGTTCTTGCAGGTTTTTGCCGTACAGATTCCGTAGCGGCATTTCTGGCACACTGCTTACTCATGGGTGACTTGCTTGGGTAGGAGGGTTCTCTTGTATCAGAACCGCCATTGTTCCTGTATTATTCATTGTATCTAGAAATTCCATCAACCAAAACTTGTATATTGTTTCAGACTTAAAGACAGTGATGTATTATTTCGACCTTAGAGTCGCGCTTGTAGTTTTATGGTTTTCTGGCTGTTTTGAGTTTCTTTTTGGGTTTGATCCTCGCCCTTTGGCGTTGTATATTATTATTGCTTGCATGATTGTGACCATCGATTGACGAAGAGCTAGCTCCCGCTTAGGGATGCCTTTTATCATTGCATATATATTGTTCTTGTTGTAACCCGTTCGGGGCCAGTATTTACAAAAGAAACTCTGCCGAAATTTTTAGAAAAGACTTTACATTTAAAAATGCATATTCGGCTTAGTTATTTAAAAACCTTGACTTCAAACATGTTTTTCTTCAAACCAGTTTTCTTTACTTGCTCTTAAAATGGTTTTAGATTTCCGGTCTTTTGGCTTACTTGGATCAGATGGAGTCCTATAGACTTCATATGGTTCAAAGGCCAGTCACGTGCTCTTTTGGGTCGTGACAAAATCATATGCATGCCCTAGGCATGAAGTCAAAATCAGTATCTCAAATAACATCGAATCGAAGTCCTGTGCAACTGTCGTGTATAAAATACGTATCAATGCACCGCAAGCATATGTGAACTATACTGAGTGCAAAAACCAAATCGTGTGTGTACCATAAGCACAAAATCAACTCAACCATATGAAAACCAAGAAATCATAAACATGTGTAGCCATGGCACAAAAACGATATCCCGTGTGATAACTGTGCACAAATCATAAATCAACACAACGATGTATAAAGCATATCTTAAGTGCAATACTATGCACAAAATATAAATACCCAGTAGGTGCATCTGGTGCACAAAAGAAAATATCATGAAACTCGGTCATCAAAACTCAATCATGCAATAAATCACCCAAAATACCAAAATCCAACATGACTGATACATGATAGTAAACTCATAAAATCACCAATCATAAATACTGCCGTCGATATGTCCTTCCTCCAAGGTCGAGAAGGTGTCGGTGCATCCAATGCTAGCAGAGCAAGATATCTACTTGCCTCGTTGGATCACAGGCACGTGATTGCAATGATTGAGGGAGAACCTATACCGGTAGGACAGTATTTCTCAAGATGATAGTATGCTATCTAATTTATCTTTATCATCGTGTACATGCTTTAGCTGATATTACAGGTCACTATTGCACGTTGATAGAGCCCATAGGATTCTTGCTTGACGTCCAGCAGTATGATAGCGATCATATACGTGGGAGCTGGGGTCTATAAGCACATCCTTAAAAGGTCCCTAGTCGTGGGAGTTTTCGATACTGGGCATCGATACTCCATTAGTAGACTAGTGTATACAGTCGAGACCCCCACGATGGGAGGTGGCCGGTCTCACAATCCATTGGTGTCAGTTGGTTCACCTAAGATGTATACAGGTGCTCATTGGGTTATGAGTACACCGGACATGACTCGCCGGGAACATGCTAGTTGGTATTATACCTGATGTCAGATAGCAACTCCCTGGTGACATGTGTACAGGTTAGTTCATCGACCTGAGATCGTCATTTGTCTCGTGTGAGTTCCCACTGTGTTTTGATTACTACCCTACCACGGCTCAAAGGAGTCGTGCAAACAGGTTTTAGTTGGGTACAGTCCCGAGCCACATGGAGGCAGTGAGCGGATCGGCAGGGGTTTCGTCTCTCCCGGTATTGGGGGTGAAATCGCGCTGTGTCTAGGAGAGCCATTACACGAAGTCCTTGGCCAAAGCAGGAGATTTACTGGTAGGTATTCCAGTAGTATCTCAGGGTGTTCTGGGCTACACTCCGACACGACTTGTACCGCTTTTTGGGATCTGACTTTTACCCACCCCCTAGGCCCGACATGCGATGCTCATAGACGAACGGACCGGACTGTACGGATATTGTCACTGACAGGCTCAGTAGGGTGTCAGGATGAGTTCGCTCATCGACCTCCCTTTTGGTCAATACCTGGTAGCAAGTTACGTATAGCTAGTACCACTGACGTGCTAGTGGTTAAATCCACAGCCAGTGTAATGACGAGTCTTTAGAGTCCCCCACAGACAGTTTCTCAAGTTTCGGGCGAAACATTGTAGAGGCCGTATGATATATGGCATGGTTCGATCGTATACGTGTAGTAGTGCACGGATCATGATCGGACGAATCATACTAGTGGGCTTTGGTTTAAGCTGGATCATAGTATTAGATTTGTTGGATTACTTTAGTCTCATCGTATTCGCATTCAGTCGGAATGCGAATGCAGGTATGTATATACAGGTGAGGGGTATCCTTGTGATCCATCACGAGTTTACTTTAGATGTTGCCATATCCTTTTGTTGTTGTAAACATTTAAGTTAATGTTTACAAATGGAAATAATAAGCTAAAAGTCATGATTAGGAGCATTAATTGTGACACATGCACAAGTGGTGACTCATGGTCTCTTTCTTTGTGCATGTGTCACATTATTTGATAGATTTGTGAGTTGAAATGATAAGGAGAGAGAGAAGGGAAGCCATATGAAGGTTGGCTCTTGTATTATTCTTGATCTCACTCTCTCATTTTATCATTGCAACACAAGAAAGAAAAGGCTCCTCTTCTTCTTCTTTCTCTAGCTCACCATTTCCATTAATGGCTTCATCTTCAACCTCCATCCATACACTCTCATGCGTTGAGAATCAATGGATGCAAGAGACAAAGTGATCACACACATTCTCTACATCACCTTGGACACGTCGGCTAGCAAAATTCGTGTCCGAGTTGCTTCGGATGAAGCGGGAGCCCGTAAAAGGATTCGAAGATGTGGTGCCCTTTCCGATAAAGACCAGAGATCGGAGATGCCGCGAGGAGCTTGGGATGGTGGCCAAAGACTGAAGGACACAGATCGATCGGTACAGCCTTTCCAACCCTTCTCTAGTTAGCTAGTTATAGGTCAATGGTTCAATCCGGGATTAAAGTCTGTGATAGCGCCGGTTTCAAGTTTAGAAAAAGTTTTCGCTTCCGCATTTTGGCCTCGGTTCGACGGCCGGGGCGCTACCGTAGACTTACATGGTATCAAAGCCGCACCATTAACCTTTACTAGCTTGTTCTAACTTGTTTGAAGTATCGATCGAACGAAATTTCCAAAACCACGATTCCATTTCATGCAGTTTCTGTCGAAATTGTTTTGTTGTCAAAAAATTATTTTCAGTACGTCAGAAAATTGTGCAGGCTTTTCTAAGACCTCTGTAGAAATTTGGTAGATTGATTCCTCGGGAACGCCGCGGAACCGCGGCCTAACCCTCGTTTTGGCCGCAGTTCCGCCGCCATTCTGGCTCTTCATTGCACCATTTTTCTTCAGGTGGTCTTTCCCTTGGAATTGTGGTTTCTAGAATATTTTGTTTGGGCCCAGATTTGTTACAGTACTGAATTTGTGCTTGGGGCCCACTTCGGGAAATTTTGTCGATCGAAAATTTTAAATAAGTTAGTTCGCAGTACTTACATTATATCTATGACCGTGAATGTCATTTGATCGGTAAATCTTGTCTAATCGCTATAGCCCCTTTAGACGGATTTGCGAACGTGACATTCACGTTGATGTTCTGTGTTGTGCTGTGATGTTGCGGATTTGTCATGGTGGATAGCCTGGATGCAATGGTAGTACAGTTTGGTATTATTTGTAAATTTGATATTGCAGGGCGAGCGTCCGACATGTGGATTGCCGTCACTGCCTGTTTGTATATTATTCTTTTGGGGCACGACCGGGCTGAGGTCGATGTACCCGTTGTATATATTTTACTTTCTGTACTAGGATTACCCCGCGGTGGGGTGCACGGGTAGCCGGGTTCTAGAGGGAAACGGGCCCGCATCTCATGGCATTGAGATGGAGGGGGCTTTACTCTAGAATTGGCGGGCTATTCGCCGCACTCGTAGGGGTATAGGTTGACCCAAGGAGGGGTGCTCAAGTTACTGAATTCCGTAAGGTGTTGGGTAGTCCATTCACTTTGTTGAAGGGGGCTGCCTCGCTTCAGGTTTTGGCGGGTAACTTGCCGCACCCGTAGGGGTCTAGGATTTCATTGCACAGGCTATCCACACGTCCAGGGGAACGTCGGGTTTCAGTTGCGGCTCTGTGAAACCCGGGGCTTCTAAATTATCTGTATTGTTCTGTGATGCTTATTACATTTCTGTGATGTTACATTTTTATCATGCCATGAGCGAATATTATATATTGATATATATACTAGTAGATGTTGTATATGTTTTACACCCACGCTAGTCCAGTCCCCGCTCTGTCGTTAGTTAAGTAACATAACGAGTGATGACGGGACCCAGTGGTGAATGCGGATGGCATATATGTACATCATATTTTCGTTCTTTTGTGGTGTGATTAATTGATGGGACTGCATTGATTCGGATCAATGCAAGCTAAACAAACCTGTATGATGTTGTTGGAACATTTTTCAAAAAAGCTGTTATTGCAAGGACATTTTCTTTTGTTTTGCACAGTGGTATTCGGTTATGAATATCCAGCACCTCAGTCGACGAGGCAAGGGCCGAGATCCCTTCACCTGGAGTGACCCTTTGGACAGAAGTTTGCATCAGGGTAATAACTTCACTATAGTCGATTACTTTTTGCTTTGCATCGTGGTATTCAATTGGAATATCCTGCACCTCATTCTACGGGGAAAGTGCCGAGATCCCTTCACCGGGAGTGACCTCTTTAGCAAAGGTTTTCGCCACTATATTTTTATAAAAAGCTATCCGGTTCCTTCAACGATATCAAGTTCATTACGTTAAAGGTTTTTCGCCAAAAATCATTCGTAGACCTCCGTCATTTCAGATGGGTAGCACTTAGTATTCATGCTATGTTTGTTGGCCTTAGTCAAGGCATAGTGTATGGTAGCTATTTGTTACTTTTCTGTTGCATAGATAGATGCGTTGGTTTGGGACAGTCGTACAGCCTTGTTGGCCCTAGTCAAGGGCTTGTACGGGTAGGTTCAAATTAACCTGGACAATGACGGGTAGAACTTGACATGTGACTTATGATTTGTTGGCCTTAGTCAACGTCATAAGAGCATGGGGTAAAAATCACATCGGGAGTTTCTAAAGAAACTGAAACTTGCCAGATATGTGCTTATGGTACACACACGATTTGGTTTTTGCACTCAGTATAGTTCACATATGCTTGCGGTGCATTGATACGTATTTTATACACGACAGTTGTACAGGAATTCGATTCGATGTTATTTGAGATACTGATTTTGACTTCATGCCTAAGGCATGCATATGATTTGACTTATGCTTACGGCATAGTTTTCATGAACTTTTAGTGTTTTGATTAGATTTTGTGCACGCTGATGCACATGGTTGTGAGATTTAATACCACGGTATACCTGATTTGGATTTCATACAGTATTTGGATTTCATAACAATACAGCGCGAATCTTAGCAAGATATCAATGCACCGCAAGCATATGTGAACTATACTGAGTGCAAAAACCAAATCGTGTGTGCACCATAAGCACAAAATCAACTCAACCGTATGAAACCCATGAAATCATAAACATGTGTAGCCATGGCACAAAAACGATATCCCGTGTGATAACTTTGCACAAATCATTGTTAGTTATATGTATGCCCTAGAGGCCATTACTGTACATTGGATGTATATTGTAGTGGATGCTGGGACATATATAGGGAGGACTTTCTTGCTCGACATGATAGTATGCTATCTGGTTGATCTTTACCTTAACGTGTATACTAATTGTCTCTCTGTTACATGTTGGTAAAGCCCTTAGGATATGTACTTGACTATCTGGACTATGATGCGGATCATACTAGTGGGGACATAGTAGTCCATAAGTACATCCTTCAAAGTCCCTAGTCGTGGGTGTATCGAGACGGGGCATCGATATACCAGAGTAGACTAGCGTATACCTTCTCGACCCATACAGATGGGCGATGGATGATCCCATATCCATTGGTGTTTTACATCGGAGATGATATACGGGTGCTCAGTGCAGACTGGGTACACTGGACGGACTCGACGAGAACTCCCAGATGGTATTATACCTCACGTCAGATGGCAGTTCCCTGGTGACACTGGTACAGAGTAGTCTGTTGACCCGAGATCATCATAGAGTCTTGTGTGGTTCCCACTGTGCTTTGATTTCCATCTTACCACGTCCAAGAGGGCGTGCAAAATGGTGGTTTTTGGGTACAGTCCCGAGTCACATGGAGGCAATGAGCGATAGGAGGGGATTCGTCTCTCCCGGTATAGGGGGTTGATGTTGCGCTGTGTTCGATTGGCTATAACAGGAAATCCCTGGCCAGGGTTGCTGAGATATACTGGTAAGTGTTACCAGTAGTTTCTCGAATTGTTATAGACCTCATATCGACACGACTTATCGAGCTATTGGGGTCTGACGTTTACCACCCCTAGGCAAGATATGCGACATATCAGACGACGAGACCGGACTGTTCGGTAAGTGTTACTGGTTGATTCACAGGAGTGTGAGCGGGCTTGCTTGTCGATCTTCTGATCGCTCAATACCCGGGTGGCCGTTACGTTTAGCAGACCGCTTGCGGCTTGTGGATGTTTGATATGATCATCATCCGCTGCCGGCGTATTGACGAGTCTTTAGAGTCCTACACAGAGGTTTCCTGGCTCAAGCAAAACGATATAGGAGCGCATATGAGATATGTGCGGGACCGAGGGTAATGCGAGTATGTGATACCGTATTACATTCTCGCGATAAATGTATCGATTAGGTTATATGCGATATACCCTAATTATCGAATCAAGGATTGATTCAATAAACCGGTACATAGGATACTGGTCGGTTATATACGATATGACCGGATCGTTAAATCAAGTGTTGATTTAATGATTTAATGCATAATTATATATTTGATATATTACTTTGCATTAACCAGTATCGGTTCACTTTAAATGGATTTTCTCGCTCGGATGTGCGCATTGCATATGCGATATGATTTTGTGCACTTGCTTGTATCATGTTTGATGATGCATGCAAACTTGGGTTTGTGTAAAGATTGAACCATGGTTTTATGAGTGGTTAGGGTTTATTATTTTCTTATTCATTTATTTTATTTAGTTATTCATTTGGAAAAAGAAAAAGGGTGAGAAAATGGTGGCTTTTCTTTGTTTGTAAATGAAGCTTCATGAAGCTTTCATTAAGTCACCATTTTGTCTCATGTTAAAACCTAACCACTCCACTTAACTATAGTTCTCTCTCTACACTTAACCATGGTAAGAGTTATGATAAGAATGGATTTTCTTTTCTATTTTAATTAACACTTATCATAACATTCTTCTTCTTCTTCTTCTTCTTCTTCTTCATTTCTTCATGAAAGAAAGCTTGCTCCATTAATGGCAAGTGATGATAAAGAGTGAGAAATCCAATTCTAAAGTGAACCCACTTCCTATTTCTTCATCCTCTACCTCTTGCCAAGTAGTATAGGTTGTTTCCTTCACAAGTTTTCATGGCTTGGTGAAGGTGGAGCTTGATCTAGCGATGCCTCGACGTAGATCATCTTCGGCATGGACATCGACGACCTAGCTCGCCATTTCTCCGGCGAAGCCGACACTAGAGCCCGGGAATTCATTTGGACAGCGAGGGGACTTCGTTGCGGAGCTATGGAGGTGGAGCACCGGATCTACAAAGGTTGTATTTCCGTTTAAACTTTAGTTAAGTTGTTAACTAGTTTCTTTTTCGCCTAGACATCTAGCTAACGATCCGTAGTCTAGGGTTTCTCGGCACCGTATTTTTGAAATTGGCATGGTTGATGCCTTGTGAGACCTCTATAGGGTGCCTAGGAACCTTTCACTGGTATCAGAGCCTATCTAGAGCCTTAGGCGAAGTCCTGACGGAGTTAGAAGTCCGATCGACCCAAAACCCCGACTTTGAAAATGCTCTCTGGACATTTCTGTAAAATGTGGATTTTTTGGAATTAAAAATATGCAGAGAAATGTGCAGGAAATTCTAAGAAAAACTGCAGAAAACGACAGCCTGATTCTACAGTACGACCGCGGAACCGCGGCGTTAACCCCCCTTCCGCGGCGGTTCCGCGGCCGTCTGTGATGATCAGGCTGTGAGTTTTCTTCAGTTGTTTCTGTTGGTGTTTCTTGTGTGTTCTGGATGCTTTTAATATTTATTCCAGAGTTGTATTTTCTGAGTTGTATTGGGGACTCGGTGTATTCGATCGGACTGTCTAATTTTGTCGGTGGGCTTTTCCGGGTATTTTTAGAATATGTTAAAAAGTTCGACCGGATATAAATACCCAATTTTTCCCCTGTTAGGAAATTTCCAAGTGTTGGATTTTTTCGTAGTTTAACGACGTTCTAAGTAGTGCAAGTAACGCGATGGACCCTCTAGAAGACAACAAACCTTAACTAGATTATGTGACCGTCTTGAACTGCCCTTTGAACCTTCGGGTTTGGGGCAGTACGGCGTGCCACATGTGAGGCGTTGGCTTGACCCTTCTACGGTTGGACCGTTGGTACTGAGGCACGAACTGAATGTTGTTAGACTTATTTCATGTGTTGAGCTGTTTCAGGAAAACTTGGGTGTTTGAATGTTCGATCGGAAAATTTGACATTTTCTATTTATCCGGAATGTGATACAATAATTGGAATTCACAAATAGTTATGAGATAACTAAATGAATGTTATAAACATAGCAGTTTAGTCTCACTTGATCGGTTGCCACGGAATTTTGATGTGATCAAAAGTCCGTCGCAATCACGTAGCGTACGCGGATACTCGCCGGATAAACTTAATAGACAGCTTCACCCCAAATCCCCGACCAAGTGACTGTAGGAGAACCCCGTTGCCGAAAGCATCCGTTCGGGTGCTCGCGGTAGCGGTGTTCCGCCTTGGTGCACTTCGTCGACGGCGTCGGGGGTGCGGCCGCCTACTGAAGTTTGCGACGAGCATTCGATCAGGATGTCGGGAATCCTGTTGAATTGCCCGACTTGATATTGAAAAGTGTTTTCGATTTTGAGACTAAAATGCGGGGTTTATAATTATTAGGCATGTGATGTCTAAGTAATTCATTTGGTCAGGCATGCGATGTCTGAGGAGATTGCGGATTCCAACTGTTGTAGTTTTACACTTTCTTTTCTGTGACCGTAAGTGTAATATATGATATCGCCGGTTTCGTTGCTATATGTCAACGAAAATTGGGATGCGCATATTTACTTACGTTGGTGACATGTGATGTTATGTGTTGCTGGATATGTTATATTGGATCGTCGTGTTTGAATAGCCGGGGGTTTTTATGTGAGATGGGTGTTTTTCATTTTCATTCATGTAAAAACTTGTATGTAATATTCTTTTATTGGGGCGCTTCCAGGTTGCGGAAGTAGTCACCATTTGTATATTATTTACTTTTCCGCACTAGGATAGACCCAAGGAGGAGGGCACAAGTAACCGGGTTCTGGAGTCCAGCGGGAGACCAACTCGAGGAGTCGAGTCCGGGTCTCCTAACTCCAGAATTGGTAGGGTTGCTTGCCGCTCTCGTAGGGGTCTAGGGGTGTGGGTTTGGCTATTCATCGCGACCGTGGAATCCGTGTTTTATACTGGCTCGTATTGAAAACACGGACGTCCTAGTATATCCAATATTTCATATGTTTCTTCTGCTGCGATATCTGTGATGTGATCATGTGATGTTCTGTGATAGATACAGTATATAGTATATATGATATATTATATAGACGTTACTTATGTTTTACACCCGTGCTAGCCCTGCCCCGCTCTGCCGTTAGTTACCTAACCTAACGGTGCACGAAGGGACATCGAGGCAAATGCGGATGGCATAAGTGTACGTCATATTTATCTGTGATGTTTAGGTACTTAAATGATGGGACTTCATTAATATGATTAATGAAATAAAAGAAACCTACGATGTTGTAGAATCGAATTTCAAAAATAAAAACAGGTAGCTACAGTTCTTGCTTTGCACAGAGGTATATGTGATATATCCTGCACCTTATTCGATGAGGAAAGGACCGAGATCCCTTCACCGGGAGTGACTCCTTTAGCAATAACTGGCAGATGCTACACATTCGGTTTGTCTTTTGATTGCTTTTAAGTGTTTTTGCTTTGCACAGTGATATATATGATATATCCCGCACCTCATTCGACGAGGAAAGAACCGACGATCCCTTCACCGGGAGTGACTCCTTTAGCAAAACTAGAAAAACCTCAAAGACACTCCATTTTGAAATCATTTGATTCTACAACGATATCAAGTTCATTAAACAATAGGTTTTCAGAAAAACCTGTCGTAGCCCTCCGTCATTTCAGATAAGTAGTAGTTAGTATTCGTGCCGCGTTTGTTGGCCTTTGTCAAGGCGCAGTGTGCGGTAGCTAACTGGTGCTTATCTGCTTATGCATATGATGCAGATTGGGTTAGGGTAGTCGTGCGACCTTGTTGGCCTTTGTCAAGGGCCGTGCGGGTGGGTTTAATTCAATCAGGAAATGACGGGTTGAACTTGACTAGCATCCTATGGTTTGTTGGCCTTTGTCAAGGTCATAGGAGGTTAGGGGTAAAATATTATCGGGAATTTCAAGTGTTGAAATTTGCAATGAGATTGCATACCTTCTATGAGATAGTTGGATCCCGATACCCGCTGCGAGTAAGAGTTACTCCTGGGAGAGTTTTAGACATTGCAATTAGCCGATCAAGTAGGTGTCTAGAAAGGTGTCAACGGGGTTACGCCTCTGGGAAAACGAGGTTTACATTAATTAGGTTCGTGCGAAAGCACGGGGGACCTCCCTCAAAGTACCGACACTAGCCTGGCTGAAAGATTGGCGAACTTGTAGTGTGTAATTAATCCCGGCTAGTCTTTCCTTTTAGGGTTTGAAGGAAGATTTGATAAAAAGCAGTGGGAGCCATCCTGATTAGATAAAATAATAACCAATCTATTCTTGAAAGAGCGCACGCTGAGTGTTTTCTTCTCTCTCTCTCCAGGTAGCGACCATGTCACGCCTTAATCAAGATAATAATACAGAATATTGACCGAACCCGCTTGTTATACTGAGATGGGGAACGTTGGTCCCGCTCCAACTTATAATTGTTATAAGACAGAGCAGGAAATTGGGGAATACCAGATTTCCCGTGCCGCCCAAACGAAGAGAGTGCATGCTGATGCATCATATTCGGGTGTGTTCATTATACAGAACTGTTTCTCAGTATCCTCCGCATCCTAGTATATGATACCGGATCAGGATCCCAGATATGTAATCTGTTACATAGGGCTACAAAAGGGTAGAAAAACTGAGAACGGGTGATAAGTTTCATGAGGCAGAAAACGGGGCAAGAGTTGCAGCCAAGTCTGTCGGTCACTGTCACCCTGTATTACTTATACATTGATTCTGAACGAATGTTATTAGATACCGAACCTGATATACAAAATCATATCAGTTTCTTTATTAGTAAAGAAATGATATAATTTTGTATTGTTGGATAATGTTTTGAACATTTCCTATATCAAAAGTTGATCGGTTCAGGCACATTGTCTAAAAGCATTAACGTTCTAAATCAAACTACAGTTCTTAGTATACAGAACACACACAAGAGGAAGAGTTCAGAAATGAACGAATCCTTCTTGAGGTATTGTAGACTAGGTCAGATCAATGTGACCCGACTAGCTAGAGTTACATTTAGATGCATATTTAAATCAGTTTGAATTTACATCTTGTGAAACTCGCCAGTCATGTCACAAAGATAAGATGACCATAGCTCAGTTTACTGGAAACAGAGAAAGAGTTAATGAACTCTTAGGATGATACATGTTGATGTATGTAAGTCCCCTGTCTACACATACCAGACTGGTTCTTTATACTTCATTACGTTCACTGATGATCTCTCAAGATTCAGACCTATGTTCCTGTTGAAACACAAGTCCGAACCTTTTGAGATATTCACAGAATATAAGTTAGAAGTAGAGAACCAGAATACGGGTATAAGTATTATGTCCTATGATGAGATCAGGGAGGAGAATACTTGTGCACAGAAATCCTGGACTATTCTAAAGGAGAATGAGATTCTCTCTCAGCATTATTCCTCCGTATACACCATAGCACGATGGTATATCGGGGCGGAGCAATCACACCCTATATGATATGGTGTGCTCTATGATGAGTATTACTGAGTGACCTATTTCCTTTTTGGGAGTTATGGACTTGAGAAGCTGCATACCTATTGAAAAGGGTTCAAATCAAATCAGTTGCCTACCACTTCATATGTGATATGGAAAGGGAAGAGCCGATGTCTTAAGTTAGTTAAGATTTGGGGTTGTCCGGCCTATGTCTAAAAGCAAAATCCGGACAAGCTCGAGGCAAGGTCTGTAATGTAGAACGGGAAAAGTTCCAGCAATACAAACTACAGTAGATGATTTGGTACAACCAAAGGATTCAGTAGATACCAACGAACCTCAGCCTCTCCGCCGACCTAGTAGGGTTCCTCACCCACCTGAGAGATACTTCGGTTGCTCTATGACAGTGGGAGCGAGGATTGCATCATGAGATGATGACCCAACTAGTTTCGAGCTGGCCATCAGGAGTGAGACTCTGTAAGAATGGCTGGATGCTTACCGATCTGAGATGGAATCCTTATACACCAACAAAGTATGGACTTTGGTTGCTATATCTGAAGGGTTAAATCCCCATCAGGAGCAAGTATATCTTGAGAAGATTACTTGGTGTAGATGGAAAAGTTGAGACTTTCAAAGCTAGACTTGTTAAAGGTTTTCGTCATCGACCAGGCGTGGATAATGATGAAACCTTTTCCAGAACCTATGCTTAAGTCCATCCAGATACTACTTGCCACGGCTACATACCATGACTACGATATCTGGCGGTTGGGTGTCATGACTGCTTTTCTAAATGATGTTTTAGAAGAGTGTGTCTATAAGTACACGGCCAGAGGGCCTCGTAGACAGTGGGAACAGAGGAAACGTGAGCAAGATGCTTTATCTGATAAAGCAGGCATCGCGGAGTTGGAACGTCTGTTTTGATGTGTTAGTCAAAGAGTTTGACATCATCAAAATGGTAGATGAACCTTGTATAAACAAAAAGGTAGTAGGGAGTATGGTAGTGATCCTCGTAGAGTACGTGGATGACATACTCTTGATAGGGAAGGAGTTTCCTATGCTACGATCAGTCAATCTCCGCTTATCACAATGATTCTCCACATAGGATCAAAGTGATACCTCCTAAATCCTGAGTTTTGGATCTATGAGATAGATTTAATTGGATGTTAGGATTCTCACTAGCTGTAGTGAGATGGTATCAATCGATCCTGGGGAGAATCACTGGAAGTGTTCCAGAGTGATAAAGACGACTGAATGTCAGTCGCAGGCATTGTCTTTACCCTCAGTAAAGGGACGGTATGTTGGAAGAGTTCCAAGCTAAATACCGTGGCAAACTAGATGATAAAGGCACGATACATCGCTACTTAAGATGCTACCAAAGAGGATGTTTGGGTGTATATTGGTTCATGAGATGAACTATGTTCCTCCCAATATGTGACAATGGAGTTGTGGCTTATGCCAAGGAACGACGGTCCCATCAGTGATCCAGACATATTCTAAGGTAGTATCGCCTGATCATGGAGATGTTTGATCTCCAGGGGATCGAGGTCAGGAGAGTAGACTCAGAGGACAACACGGCGGATCCACTCACGAAGGCCTATTCCCAGAGAGAGACTTTTATGGGATGGTTGAGTATGAGATACTACAACCACTGCTATAGATGGCCCTAGTGCAAGCGGGAGATTGTTAGTTATATGTATGCCCTAGAGGCCATTACTGTACATTGGATGTATATTGTAGTGGATGCTGGGACATATATAGGGAGGAATTTCTTGCTCGACATGATAGTATGCTATCTGGTTGATCTTTACCTTAACGTGTATACTAATTGTCTCTCTGTTACATGTTGGTAAAGCCCTTAGGATGTGTACTTGACTATCCGGACTATGATGCGGATCATATTAGTGGGGACATGGTAGTCCATAAGTACATCCTTCAAAGTCCCTAGTCGTGGGTGTATCGAGACGGGGCATCGATATACCAGAGTAGACTAGCGTATACCTTCTCGACCCATACAGATGGGCGATGGATGATCCCATATCCATTGGTGTTTGACATCGGAGATGACATACGGGTGCTCAGTGCAGACTGGGTACACTGGACGGACTCGCCGAGAACTCCCAGATGGTATTATACCTCACGTCAGATGGCAGTTCCCTGGTGACACTGGTACAGAGTAGTCTGTTGACCCGAGATCGTCATAGAGTCTTGTGTGGTTCCCACTGTGCTTTGATTTCCATCTTACCACGTCCAAGAGGGCGTGCAAAACGGTGGTTTTTGGGTACAGTCCCGAGTCACATGGAGGCAATGAGCGATAGGAGGGGATTCGTCTCTCCCGGTATAGGGGGTTGATGTTGCGCTGTGTTCGATTGGCTATAACAGGAAATCCCTGGCCAGGGTTGCTGAGATATACTGGTAAGTGTTACCAGTAGTTTCTCGAATTGTTATAGACCTCATATCGACACGACTTATCGAGCTATTGGGGTCTGACGTTTACCACCCCTAGGCAAGATATGCGACATATCAGACGACGAGACCGGACTGTACGGTAAGTGTTACTGGTTGGATTCACAGGAGTGTGAGCGTGCTTGCTCGTCGATCTTCTGATCGCTCAATACCCGGGTGGCCGTTACGTTTAGCAGACCGCTTGTGGCTTGTGGATGTTTGATATGATCATCATCCGCTGTCGGCGTATTGACGAGTCTTTAGAGTCCTACACAGAGGTTTCCTGGCTCAAGCAAAACGAAATAGGAGCGCATATGAGATATGTGCGGGAACGAGAGTAATGCGAGTATGTGATACCGTATTACATTCTCGCGATAAATGTATCGATTAGGTTATATGCAATATACCCTAATTATCGAATCAAGGATTGATTCAATAAACTGGTACATAGGATACTAGTCGGTTATATACGATATGACCGGATCGTTAAATCAAGTGTTGATTTAATGATTTAATGCATAATTATATATTTGATATATTACTTTGCATTAACTAGTATCGGTTCACTTTAAATGGATTTTCGCGCTCGGATGTGCGCATTGCATATGCGATATGATTTTGTGCACTTGCTTGTATCATGTTTGATGATGCATGCAAACTTGGGTTTGTGTAAAGATTGACCCATGGTTTTATGAGTGGTTAGGGTTTATTATTTTCTTATTCATTTATTTTATTTAGTTATTCATTTGGAAAAAGAAAAAGGGTGAGAAAATGGTGGCTTTTCTTTGTTTGAAAATGAAGCTTCATGATGCTTTCATCAAGTCACCATTTTGTCTCATGTTAAAACCTAACCACTCCACTTAACTATAGTTCTCTCTCTACACTTAACCATGGTAAGAGTTATGATAAGAATGGATTTTCTTTTCTATTTTAATTAACACTTATCATAACATTCTTCTTCTTCTTCTTCATTTCTTCATGAAAGAAAGCTTGCTCCATTAATGGCAAGTGATGATAAAGAGTGAGAAATCCAATTCTAAAGTGAACCCACTTCCTATTTTTTCATCCTCTACCTCTTGCCAAGTAGTATAGGGTGTTTCCTTCAAAAGTTTTCATGGCTTGGTGAAGGTGGAGCTTGATCTAGCGATGCCTCGACGTAGATCATCTTCGGCATGGACATCGACGACCTAGCCCGCCATTTCTCCGACGAAGCCGACACTAGAGCCCGGGAATTCATTTGGACAGCGAGGGGACTTCGTTGCGGAGCTATGGAGGTGGAGCACCAGATCTAAAAAGGTTGTATTTCCGTTTAAACTTTAGTTAAGTTGTTAACTAGTTTCTTTTTCGCCTAGACATCTAGCTAACGATCCGAAGTCTAGGGTTTCTCGGCACCGTATTTTTGAAATTGGCATGGTTGATGCCTTGTGAGACCTCTATAGGGTGCCTAGGAACCTTTCAATCATAAATCAACACAACGGTGTATAAAGCATATCTTAAGTGCAATACTATGCACAAAATATAAATACCCAGTAGGTGCATCTGGTGCACAAAAGAAAATATCATGAAACTCGGTCATCAAAACTCAATCATGCAATAAATCACCCAAAATACCGAAATCCAACGTGACTGATACATGATAGTCAACTCATAAAATCACCAATCATAAATACTGCCGTCGATATGTCCTTCCTCCAAGGTCGAGAAGGTGTCGGTGCATCCAATGCTAGCAGAGCAAGATATCTACTTGCCTCCCAATCATGGCCCGTCGTCTGGTGCCCTTAGGCTCTCATCTCTCACTACGAATTGCTAAGTACGTAGCTCCCCGGCTCAACGGTCCAATATGGAAACGATAATGGAAGTAGTCCGCTCTGGCACATCCTTTAAAGATCTCTGGCCAACTCTTATGGTCACTCATAAAATGTCCCGTCGACGATGCTGAACTCTGGCCTGCTGGGTGTGCGTAAAATGACCACTCCTGGGTCCAAGTCTTCTCGTGCATTATTCCAGAAAGTTCCTATCGAGGTCTCTCCCAAATCTCGTCTCTTCCGAACTGTCCGAAAGTTATCACCCTTCACTAAATCTGTTTCTTGTTCCGGAACGGCTGCATACTCATCGCGACTCCTTCTGGAAGATATACCCATATACAATGCCTCTGCATGCGTATCTCGTCTCATCAAGATCACATACGAACCTCTTACTCCACTTTTCTCTAATGTCGACTGCTTCGGACCCGTCTCATCGTGGTTGCATGGACTGTGCTCCAACGGCTATACTCGTATCTGGAGTCTCCCAAGCAATGCATCCCATCGCATAGCATCCGAATGAAGTCGAACCATTCGATCGATTCGTCAAAACCTCATAATCCCCTAAGAGCTCAACATCTTAGGTACAGTTTAATAGTATCGAGTACATACCACAGCATCGGTGGACCAGCCGTAGAAGGGCAAACCCAAGCCTCACTAATGGCGCCACGGAACTGCCGCAAACCCTAAGGTTCAAAGGCTTTCACACGGTCATTATGTCGAGTTAGGGTTTCATACTTCTAGAAGGTCCATAGAATTGCTTGCACGTCTTTCCGAATACTTTAAACTTGGAATAATGGGTTTCTAACATTCGATCGTCTCTATCGACTCTCAACGTACCTGCGTGAAGTCGTCTCTAGCTGGAATCAATCTATCTGATGACCTCGCATCTGGGTAAGCGAACGAACCACATGTCCTAGTCATTCATCCTCGAGTGACTAGCAACCTTCTATCATATCTCTAGGTACAACTCGTACTGCAATAACTCCAACGTCTGGGGCAATATCTCATCGTTCGCAGCAACAACTGGCTCATTCATCTGTACGCTGAACAGTGTCTCAATCATCATGAATAAGCGATACACAATGATCATCACATTCTGGCTGGCCTCTATTAGTGGCTCAATCCTCTGGTGCAAATCTGCACGTCCGAGAAATCTCATAACAGCGATCCATCAACGCTCATGGCGCAAAAACACAATAACACGGCGCATCTAGGCAAATCGTATGTCCCTGGAATCACGTCCTGGTCAGTCCTCGTCCGTGACGAGCTCGTGTTGACCGCAACTCTAGCCGTAGCTTTCTCTGCCCGTACCACCGTGATAACAAAACCATAACTGGTACCGATGAGGCTAGATCATAGGAAGGAATATAATAATGTGCAAAGAAATGTACATCCTAAGGCTTCTTAAGCGGAGTATCGTATTTTAAATATGCCGCGGAACATACGTACGGTACGTCACTCTACTCAAGCTATCTACTCCATCAACCAAGGGTCATACTACACTCCGAAGGTAAAACCTAACGCTTTGATACCAACTTTGTCACGACCCGAAAAGTACGGAACATGAACGGCACTTAAATTACGAAACGTCTCGAGACGTACGTAATCTAAGTAAGCCAAAACTTAGAAATCAAAACCAAGTAAAGCAGTAGAGTGGAGCAAAAACCAATTTAAATCAAGTAGTTTAGCAACATAAGACGAAATATGCATTTTTAAAATTTCAAGTCATTTCTGAAAATTTCGGCAGAGTTTCCTTTGTAAACACTGGCCCCGAATGGGGTACAACATGATAAATATATACATCAATGATAAAACGCATCCCCAAGCGGGAGCTAGCTCTTCGTCAATCGACGGCCATAACCACGTAAGCAATATAGTATACAACGCCGAAGGGCGAGGATCAAAACTCAAAAGGAAACTCTAAACAACATGAAATCCATAATAATACAACGCGTGACTCTAAGGTTGAAAGAATATACATCACTGGTCTCTAAATCGGAATAAATATACAAGTTTGGTTGATGGAGTCACTAGATACAACTGAATAAAATGAGGTACAATAGTGGTCACGATACAAGTGAACCCACCTACCAAAGCAATCCCCTAGAAAGGAAGCAGTGTACCAACAAAGCCGTAACGGAACCTGTACGGCAAAACCTGCAAGAAACTGTGGCACAACGGTAGTGAGTTGCCAACTTGTGAGTAGAAAACATCATCGAGCAAAAATCGTATGTATGACACAATCCTAGGTCAATACGATCAAAACATATATATATATCCTCAATAAGATAAAGTCTGAAGCATGAAAAGGTGGCAAAGGTAAACACTAACCCAAGTGTAATACCGAGTGCTCGTGTCAGTGCCTCAGGTAGCAACATATCATATGAATGAGGTATGAATGCATGAAAACAGAATACATGTAAGTGAAGAAACTGCTTTCATAACTTAGTGAGATTTCTGTATATTTAAAACGAGGTATCATAAATGAAATTAGCATAAACAGTGTCTAGCATCGACACAAAACATAAATCCCAATATCTCAATATCTCAGGCTCCGGCTATCCGGACTGGCCTGTATCATCAAATCTCAATACCTCAATTCTCAAAATCTCAGTGTCTCAATCTCACTATCTAAGGCGCCGTCAGTCTGGATCGGCCCCTAACATCAATCACACAACCACGAATGGTATCCTCCGGATATCCGACGCATCAGGTATAATCACCAGTAGGCAGTCTGCCCCTGCCGGGCTCATCGTCTACACCTCGATCTTCTTTCCCTGGGGTACCTTACCGGGTCCACCATGTACCCGCAGACGGTTCATCCAACTCCTCGAATCGGGTCTCGAAATCCATATCATAACCGTGAAAATATAATGGTGGACGACTCATACATCATGAGAAAACCGCACATGTCACGACCCGAAATTGGCACGTGACAGCCCTAATACTATGCAATGTCTACATGCGTAACGATGTAAAAGAAAGCCAAAACCCAGAAATCTAAACCATTAGAAGACAAGAAAAGATAAGAAACATTGTTTAAACTTTTGAAAATCACAAGTATAAATTCTTTAAGTCCAATTTACTTTCTTGAAAATTTCGGCAGCACCTCCTTTGTAAAAACCAACCCCAAAAATGGGTACAATATAAATATAAAGAAAAGCATCCCCAACGGGAGCAAATACATGCCCAACTGCGGAAAAAAACCACCACAACAGATATACGACGCCGTAGCGAAGAAATAAAAGACGATATAAGTAAAACTGCATAAAAAAAACATCCAAGTCACAAAATAATATACAATATCGTCCTCACCAAGTCTCTAAGTCAAACATGAAAATAGTAGATGGAGAGTACAAGGATACAACGAATATACAATACAAAAAATAAATAACCACAAAACCCACCTAAGCAAACTGCACACTGTGAGCTGATGCGGTATCCGTAGCAAAAGATGATAAGATAGATGAATAGTCTGCCTCGACTACTCTGGGAAACAATCCTGCAAAACAACTGTGGCACAACGGGGGTGAGTTGCCAACTCGTGAATAGTAAATAACATATGCAGGTAATCGCAAGTATGCACATACAGCGTGAATCTAACATATGCAATTAATAACAATACTGTATAAAAAATCACATCGGGAGTTTCTAAAGAAACTGAAACTTGCCAGATATGTGCATACCTTCTGGAGTGTGATAACGTGAGTGGATTCCATCACGTTATCATGCGATGATAGTTGGATCCCGATTCCCACTGATGAGTTGGTTTACTCCTCGGGTGATCTCGACTAATTCTTCTTTCAGGTTTGGAAGAGAATTTGAGGTTACAGTGGGAGGTTTCCTGATTAGATAAAGTGATAACCATTCTGATCTAGGTTAGAGTGCACGCAGAGTGTTTATTTTCTCTCTCTTTTTGGCAGCGACCATGACCCGACCCTTGACTATGACTCAGTGACCAAATTAACCGAACCTTCTTAAAACACTGGCTTTTGGATTGTCAGAGTTGCATACCTCATCGCCACTCCTACATTTACCCTTTTCTCCAGAACACCCCGTATTACTACGAACATCCACTTCCATTGGATAAAACCATCATATGGTTATATACGAACTCGAAGGAACTTGTTCCAGATTCGAGGATGGTTTCCGGTTCTGGAGAAAATGAATAGGACTATTCAGTTGTCATTTCCTTTTACCTTCTCTCAGGTTGCGAGTGCTCCTTAGATTAGGACGGTACACCTGTTACGCTAATTGGATAGTCTTCATCCAAACCATAGGCAGGTGCCGAATGGTAGGGAATGAAAAAAACCATTTAGCCTAAAAGGTGTACAGAAGTTATTAAGTAAAGACAAATAAAGGGATTAGTAAGAGGGCAAAGTAAATTGCGACTGCTATCATTCACGACCAAACCAAGTATTTCATCGCCACTCCTACTTCACCTTTGTATTTCTTCAGGACACTCCGTATCACTACGAATATCCACAGTTATTTGGATACTCCATCGTATGGTTATATACGAACTCGAAGGAACTTGTTCCAGTTCGGGGATGGATTCTGGTTTAGGAGAAATAGGAATAAGGTTTTATTCAGTTGTCTTTTATCTTCACCTTCTCTCAGGTTACGAGTACTCCTAGGATTAGGAGAGTACACCCATTATGCTTATTGGATAGTCTTCTTCCAAACCATAGGCTGGTGCCGAACGGTAGGGAGGGAAGAAAACCATTTAGCCTAAAGGGGTGTACAGAAGGTAATGACTAAAGACATATAAAGAGATTTGGAGAGATGGCAAAGAAATATACGGTTACAGTTGTGAATCTGATAATGGAAGAGGCATTTCTAGGAATACCCGGCTACCCCTTCGAAACATTTATATGTTTCAGTGTCACTGTGCATTGTTAATAGAAAACCGATTTCCCAATTAGTCCTTGCTCCAGGGTATGTATTTACTAGGTTTGATTCTCACATCTGTATGGTTTTACAGATGATGAGTGGGAGTAAGTTATTGGGAATTAGATGATCATCCTCATTATATCGGAATTCGTTGTAGTTGGTGATATTTGAGGAAATCGCCTGAGCAGTTTGCCGGACGGCAGATATTTGGTTTTGAATATCCGTTGTTATGCACCAATTTCAAATTGATATATCTATACGTTTATTTTTATAAAGTGAGATATAAGTTTTTGAAATTATGTCCATGATATTTACCTATATCAGTGGATGGTTAGGTAAGAAGCATTAAACAGCGGTGTAATTCTTCTTAACCATAAGTACAGTTTTCAACCTACGATACACAGGGAATGAGTTATTAGACTCAGGTGACTTATACAGAGTATTGTATGTTGTCCAGTGTCCATTAGGACAGAGGGGTTGGTACTCGTACTATATTCTGTTTACTTGTGACTTCTCTAGTTCTTAGACATGTGTTTCGTAGAAATGCAAGGTCTAAGTTTTGAGAAATTATAGGTATATGAATAAAGTAGAGAACCAGGTATTGCAAGTATCAGGATTCTTCAAGGTGATCGAAGATATAGATACTTGTGTATAGTATTCAGTTAATAGTAATGATTAAGAGAACTTGCTTCTCTTTCAGGTTACTCATAATTGGATGCACTCCTAAGTTGAGTAATGCTGATCGGCCTCTCTCCATTTAGTTGACATGCACTGGAGACAGCTGCATGATTTGAATCTGGTTCCAATTAAATCAGTGTCTCTGTTTCTATATTAGATATAGAATAGTTCATATCTTAACAATGTTAAGGTACGGGGAGTTTTCCGGCTTATGCTTAAAACCAGACTCTGGATAACTCAAGGCACGTTTCTGTAATGGCTGTTTGTGGGTTGACCCGGGCTATGACGAGGGTTGACTTTCTATCATCTGGAAGATTAATAGTGATATTGTTCTTGACTCGCCACAGTTTTAATAAAAATGGATTTTTTCAGAAAACAGTAGTGGGAGTATGGTAGAACTGGAAGTGATTCCAGAACCGCAAACGATTACTAAAAATTTGATAAGAACCTAAAGATTCAATCTGGATTGACATTCCATTAGCCACTCCGCAGATAAGGTGGGTAACCTCAGGCACTCGAGAGGTACTTCGGTATGCTCAAGGACGGTGACAGGGAGGTTCTTGTTTACCCAGACTTGCCATTGCTGTTGTTCCAGACTGTGAGATCCGGCAGGAGGATGAGTATAGCGTCGTTCTAAACTAGATTTGGAAGTGTAAGTGTATTTGACTCTGCCAGAGGGTTGTCATAGTCAGTGGTAGCAGCGGAAGCATAGTGGACAAGTAGCTTATGTATATTTATGGACTAAAGCAGATATAGCGAAGATAGATCATCTTTTTCTAATGTGACAATCATGGATTTTGACTTCATCAGAATAGGAGATGGATCTGTTAAGAAGGTAGTAGGGTGTGATGTCCTGGTATTTGGATGACATACACAGAGTAGGAAGTGAAATTCCTATACTACGATCGGTTATACTTTGGTTGTCACAGAGTGGTTTCTCCATATAGGACTTGGATATTATATCAGACATTCTGGTTACTAGATCTATGGTTTTAGATCTAGATTTGGCTAGTTTCCCAATTTGGGTACTTATACAGCATTCTAAAGGTGTTTTAGAATGGACGACTCCTGGCACGGTAGTGTACCTGCATGTGATGGAGTCACCCTCTCTAAAGGTGTCTTACGGACTAAAGGGGAGAGGGATGCGCATGATAGGCACATCACTTGCTTAGGCAATTGAGTCAATCATGAGATGTCAAGTACCACACCAGACGTTGTTTTTTGCACTAGGTGCAATAAGTTGATATTAATCCTATCCTGGAGAAACGTTCGGAAGCAGTTTTAGAACATAAGTGGATGTTCTAGGGATATGATAACAACAGCCTCTTTTAGGAGACGGTTATCATTCCAGGCTTCCAAGGTGACCTGGATGACAGAGTGACTGTCAGAGTTATAGTTTTCCCTCTGACGAGGGGCAGTAGTTTGGACAGGTGTGTTGGAGATAGTGCCCTCAGGGTCAATTATTAGGTCACAGGTACGTGATTGCAATGATTGATGGAGGACCTATCCCGGTAGGACAGTCTTACTCGAGATGATAGTATGCTATCTGGTTTACCTTTATCATCGGGTACTGTTTTAGGTGACCTGACAAGTTGCTATTACACGTTGATAGAGCCCCTAGGATTCGTGCTTGACCACCAGCAGTATGAGGGCGATCATATAAGTGGGAGCTGGGGTCTATAAGCATATCCTTAAATGGTCCCTAGTCGTGGGAGTTTCGAGATAGGGCATCGATACTCCGGAGTAGACTAGTGTATACAGTCGAGACCCCGACGAGGGGCGGTGGCCGGTCTCACAAGCCACTGGTGTCAGTTGGATCACCTAAGATGTATACAGGTGCTCATTGGGTTATGAGTACACCGGACAGGACTCGCCGGGAACATGCTAGTTGGTCATATACCAGACGTCAGATGGCAGTTCCCTGGTGACATGTGTGCAGGTTAGTTCATCGACCTGGGGATCGTCATTTGTCTCGTGTGAGTTCCCACTGTACTTTGATTACTACCCTACCACGGCTCAAAGGAGTCGTGCAAACAGGTTTTAGTTGGGTACAGTCCCGAGCCACATGGAGGCAGTGAGCGTATCTTCAGGGGTTCGTCTCTCCCGGTATTGGGGGTGAGGTCGTGCTGTGTCTAGGAGAGCCATTACACGAAGTCCTTGGCCAAGGAAAGGAGATTTACTGGTAGGTATTCCAGTAGTATCTCAGGGTGTTCTGGGCTACACTCCGACACGACTTGTACCGCTTTTGGGGGTCTGACTTTTACCAACCCTCTAGGCCCGCCATGCGATGCTCATAGACGAACGGACCGGACTGTACGGATATTGTCACTGACAGGCTCAGTAGGGTTGTCGGGCTGAGTTCGCTCACAGACGTCCCTTTTAGTCAATACCTGGTAGCCCGTTACGTATTGGCTTATACCTCTGACGTGCTAGTGGTTAAAACCACAACCAAGGTGTTGATGAGTCTTTAGAGTCCCCTACATTCAGTTACTCAGCTTTCGGGCGAAAGGTTGTAGAGGCCGTATGGAGATATGGCAAGGTCCGATCAGATGCGTGCGGTATTGCACGGATCAGGATCGGACAGTTTGTACTGCAGGCCGTATGGTTATATGGCAGGGTTCGATCAGATACGTGCGGTATTGCACGGATCAGGATCGAACAGATATTACTAGCCGGTTTTGGTATAAGCCGGATCCTAGTATAGTACAGTGTAGATTTTGTCTCATTGCATTTGTATTTCGGTCGAAATACAGATGCGGGTGTGTATGCACAGTATCGGGGTTTTCCTGTAATTTATTACGGGACCAGTTTTATGGAGTTGCCAGTTTGCTTTCTGTTTCGGCCGATTTCCATTGTTCCGTTCATTGGCCGAAGATTGGTGGAGGAGGGTTTATTTGCATTGTTGCAAATAAGCATTTGTGGAGGGGGTCTTTGCATATTTCCTTGTATCATGATGGTGCACCATTCTTTTGACCATGACTTCTTTTATCATGATTGCTTGACTTTGTGAGCAATCATGGTTGTAGTAGGTAGGTTTTTGGAGTATGGATTTGTGAGCAATCATGCTTGACTTTGTGATCATTGCTATTCATGAGAACTTTTCCTTTCTCTCTCTTGCATGATATGAGAATGGCTCCCATATTTTTTGTGACTCTCTCCATTCTCACTCTCCTCTCTCTTGATGGCCGGCCAAGCATGGAGGAAGGGTTGCCCATTTTTGTAGTGGGGATTTTTGCTCTCTAGTTGCTAGAAAAATCCCCAAGTTCCTCCACATAATTCTTGTATCATCCCTCCACCAAAATGGCACCTCCATGAACCCCAAATGAGACACAAGTTCTATTATACATTCTACAGCAAATCTTGGGCACGTCGAGTAGCCGGCTTCGTGCCCGAGTTGCCTCGGCATTGAGGTGGGAGCCCGTAAAAGAAGTAGGCGATGTGGTGCACTTCCGGCGACGAGGAGGAGACGGAACATTCCGTAAGAGATCGGGACGACGACGAGAAGACCGGAGGACTCGGATCTGTCGGTATACTTCTCTTCCCTGTCTTGTTAGTAGCTTAGACTTGTTAATGGTTACGATCCGGATGTTTAGTGCGCGGTGGTGCCGGTTTGCTAAGTCCGCAAAATTAAAGTTTTTAACCGCTTCCGCATTCCGACGTCGGATCGACGGCCGGGGCCCCGCCGTGCACTTACAGTGGTATCAGAGCCTCGCCATTAACTTAGTCTAGCTTTGTGTAATGTGTTTACTTTTCCGATCGATCAAAAAGTTCCAAAACTCGTATTTTGATCACATCAGTTTTCTGTTGGAAATTTTTGGTGTCAAAAAATTTTTCAGGTTGTATAAAATTGATGTGCAGGAAATTCTAAGACCACTGGGAAAATTCGACACAGTCAGTCGACCAATGTAGCGCGGATCCGCGGCCAAACCCCCCATTGGGCCGCGGTTCCGCCGCGCATTGGTGACGCCACTGTATCATATTTTTCCAGTGGGCTTCTGTTATTATTTTGGGTGTTTTGGAATATTAAAATTGGGCCAATTATTTCTGTGAGTACTACAGTATTGCTTGGGGCCCACTTGTTAATTATTTGATCAATCGGAAAATTTTAAACACATTTTTCACAGTATTTACATTATATCTGCGACCGTGAATGTCACTCGATCGGTAAATCCGGTCTAACTGCTATAGCCCGGTTAGACGGATTTGCGAACGTGACTTTCACGTTGATGTTTTGTTTTTGCTGTGATGTTGCGGATCGGTCGTGGGGGATAGCCTGGATGCAATGCTAGTATAGTTGTGGTTGTATTATGTACATTTGATATTGCGGGGCGAGCGTCCGACATATGGACTGCCGTCACTGCCAGTTTGTATTATTATTTTGGGGCACGGCCAGGTTGTGTTCATACCAGAATACTGCATTTTATACCGCCCATTCTTACGCTCGTGTGTTTATAGGTAGGTGCTTTTTATCCGTGTTTGTTACATATTTGCAGGATACAGGTTCTCGGTTCTAAAACGGAGAAATTCATGGAAAATACGACAAAATCCGGGTTCCTGCCAACCACTGATAAAACACGGTCTCCGCTCTTCATCTGTATGCTGCCAGATACCAGTTTAGGAAGACAAAATGTCAAATCAATGTCATCCTCATGCACAAGGCTCAATGGTAGCACAAAATCCAAGAGATCTACGCGGAGCTCGAGGCAATCATTCCAAATCTTGACAAAAAGTCCACCTTTCCCTTAACAGAAATTCTGGAAGAAATGTGGAGGTATTTTCAGAATACACAGATACCAGAATAATGTACACAGAAAACCAGGGAACCTGACCAAAGCACACACCCCAACTCCCCTATACGGCCGCGATTCCGCGTCCAATAGGGGGTATTGGCCACGGAAACACGGCCATACTGTGGCTTCAGAGCATCGTTTTTCAGGGGCTTTTTTGTAACTTCCCATGTGCTCTGGTGGTTGCCCTAGATTTCCATTCTCCAGCCTATAAATACAGCAGAACTGAGCTCAACCAAGGGGTCATTCTTTAGTCCAATTTTGTGTCCACTCTTTTGTAGTTTTTTGTATAGTTTTTCTTCTTCTTCTTTCTTTTTCCATGAAAATTGTAGTGAGAGCTTTTTGAGTGGAGATCAATGAAGATGAGGGTTTTGTATCATTCTCTTGTGTTTCTTCTTCCCCTTGAGATTCTTGCTTTCTCTTGATCATTCAACCTCTTCATTGAGCTTGAATGGTTAAGGGTTAGTTATTGATCTCAAGGGTCGTATTTTCTCACGGGACTAGCACTTCATTTCACATACGTTCTCTACCCTTCCCTTGATCTTGCAACCTCTTGATTGAGCTTGCAAGTTTAAGGGTTGGCTATTGATCACATGCTTGTCTTGAGTCCTAGTTCCTTGTTCTTTTTACTCGCTTTTTATTACTCGCTTTTTATTACTTACAATTTATTTCATGCACTTAAATTCCATGCACTTATATTCTTGTAATCTTTTCTTTTCTTTGTTCTTTTCTTTTGCTCTCTTTTGTTCTTTTTGTGAATAAATGTAATTATTATTGTTAAGAAGAAATACGATACTATAAGTTAAAGATTTTCTTTTCTCTTTTCCTTTTCCCGTTATTTTCCATTGAACTCCGCCCAAACCATACGCAAGCGCTCCGTTAGGCACCCTACCCTAACAAGGTAACGGTAATTCCTAACCGCGACCGGTTGCGTTCGGTTTGGCCGGAGGCGAAAGCAAAAGACAAGAACGGAAGGACAAGGGTAAATAAGCCGGATTCCACGAATACCGCGCTTAAATCCCCTAATCCACGTTGTTTCCGATTGCTCTAGCTTCAATTGGTCAAGACTCGGCTCAAAGGTTTCGAGTACGGATTTCTTTAGCATATAATCTCGTATCTTTTCTTAACAACTTTATACTTGCAAATAAACACATAGGTTAGATCAAACAAACATACAGATTCTTTATTGACTCGTCTAAGACAAGAAGGTAAAATACCACCATCTCCCTGTGGACCGACCCGTGCTCAACCGGCTAGCTGCAAAGCGACACCGTCTTGATTGCGGTAAACTTTAATTCTAACAATCAAATGGCGCCGTTGCCGGGGAGACGGTAACGTATTTCTTTTCTTGTTATTCGGGTTAATATTCTTTTTGTATATATATAAAAAAATAAAAAATAAAAAAAATAAAATAAAAATAAAAAAAATCTTTTTGTTATTTTTGATCATTTTTGTGGGCAAGTGTGCAGATTTTTGCGTATTTGCAAACTGCAATTGTGGGGAGCAAAGTGTACATTCAAGGCTAAGGTGTTTGCAAAGTACAGTGCCAAAGATCCGGGTAGTTTGACCCGCGCAAGCGAACTTTTCAAGCTCACCGGATTTGATTCAACGGGGGTTTCCTAACCCAAAACTTAACGGTACGTATTTTACTAACACCTTCTTCTCAAATCCGACGCTTCCAATATACTATTCTTTTGCAGGATTCTTTGCAAGTTCGCTAGCAAACGCTAAAAATTGACTAACCCGTATTTGTTGCAGCGCCGCGCTTAAACTAAAAAACGATTGTTTGATTCTTTATAGAATTTTTTTTTTGAATTGCGCATTGCATACATTAATACGGACTTAAGGGCAAGCGAACCCCACAATGTACGGTAAAGGATTTCATCACCTTTTCCGTGGCCCACAAATCACGAACTTGAGCATAACGTTTACCCGCACAAATTTTAAAAGAAACTAGACTTTAAGCCTTAAGGACTTCGCGCTCACTAGGAGAAGTTAACTGTGTTTAGAACCTTGCTTAACGGTATATTGTTTACGGGGTGTCTAGGAAAGTGTTAACGGCGAAACCGCCAAAAGAGAAAGGGTTATTTAATTAAGGAACTTCGTGAAAGCGTTGGAAAACCTCCCCTTATCTCTGCACTTACCTGGCCTCGTGATCAGTGTATCTTGAGCCTGTTTCTCGACATAGTTTTACTTCGACAATCAAGTTCTGGAGCAGGTCTAGTTGACCTAGGTGAACCCTAGAACGATTAGGTGTGTGGTATTTTCGTGTCGTGATTGTTTTTGTCAATATTCTTTTGTGTGTATATTTCATTCTTTTGTTAATATATTTCTATAAAAAAAATACATATAAAAAAAAAATCACATTTTTTCCCCCTCCTTTTCTCTACCTTTTTCTCTCTCTCTTCATATCATGGGTACTCCACCTCGCAAAACTCTTGCCGAACTTTGGTACCCACAACCAGACATTACTTCATACGGTTCTTGCTTTGGCCGAACATCGAACGACCCATCCATGCCCAAAATTTCGTTGAGAGATCGGATAGACGCGTCTAGGACGAACAACTGGACCCCGCAATCCACTTCGTATCAACCGTTTCAAACATTCACCCCTTCTTGTGTTGATACCCCTTTTGAAAATCCAGTTATAACCCCGAGACCAATGTCCATTGCTGAACATATTGCACAATCTCGTAGCCGATCTTTCACTCCTTTCACCACTACAAATTCTTGGGACCAACAAATCCATTCACCTTCTTATCCCAATGTTGATCCCACTCCTGTCCAGCCATTCAATTCCTACCAACCCTACCCTACTTTTGCACCTTCCCTAGACATTGCTTCAGAACCGCCATTTGGGAGTTTTCAGTATCCAAACAACTTTGAATATTTTACTGAAACCCCTTCACAACCTATGTCTAGTCTAGAACAATCGTTGGATGATTTTAGGGTAGCGTCAAGCCAACAGATGATGGATTTGAATGCGTCCATGGCCGCCCTCTTGCAACCTAGTGACCCGGTAGCTAGTTTTCAACTAGCTCCAACTTTTTCAATGTATGATGAGGCGGCAGGACAGGCTGTGAATTTGAGTAGAGAGAGTGAGATGTACCCCCTTCCAAATCAAACCTACCCGTCCCAAATTGAATCCCACAACTCCTGTTTTGAAAGTCTATCGAGTATCCCACATGATTTATCAATTGAAGATAGAATGATGAATGAGTTGTGCGGCTTCGTAGTGTTTGATTTGCCCGATTGTGAAGGGTCCCTTCCAAGTGAAACCATACCTAATCCTTTTGACCTCTACACCTATATCTTAGAACCAAAATCGATTAATATCCATGCTTTTGATGAGTTGTCAGAGAATTTTGATTTTCACTTGATTGAGGATATTGACGCTGGGGATATTTTGGATGATGAACCCGTAGATTTGGCTGAGTTTGTCTCTTCAAATCATCATCCCGAGTCATTAAATGTTTTTCCCGAACCCCATATGCGTCTGGACTTTGAAGAGAAGAGCATGGATGTGCTAAATTTTGAGGAGAATATTGAGGATAGTTTTGAGGATGAACCAGTTTTGCTTGATGAGTCGGATTTTCCAATTCATCCTATTCCTTCCACTGACTGTGTACACCCTCCTGAACCATTAACCGATACCCTTCCTCAACCACTTCCCTCCATCCTTTCCATCGTTCCGACCTTGCAAGAACCCGTCTCACTTTCATTTACTGTGTCTGGTTTACCAAGTTCGGCGTACCCATGGTTTCTTACGAACCTTGAGGGATTTGATCCCATTTCTCGACGAATAAGTATATTAGCACAATCACTTTTCACACATCGGTCATCACAAATTGTGCTACTCTATTTACTCCATTTACACCCTCAAGTCCGTATTACACTTCTTTTTCCCTTCCGCCATTCTTCTTCCTCTGATATACCGAGACCGTATCCCGCTTCTATCTCCATACGGTCTCGTGTATTCTCCATTTCTTTTCTCTATGCCTTCTTTGACCAACCACCGCTTTACCACGATAAAATCTTTGAATGTGTTAACTTTTGGCCTGTGAAAGGCCTTGTATAGCTTGATACTGTTCTTTCCCCCCTAATCCGGAACTTCAACGCTTAACAGTGGAAACACTGTTTTACTTAAGTTTGGGGGGACTTTTTTTTTTGTATATATTTTTGTTTTCCTTTTTGTTTTGTCTATAATTTTTTTTTTAAAGAAGCGCCGGCAATTTTGACCCTCTTGGTATAGCCTGACAGTGAGGGCACTGTCAAGTTTAAGTTTGGGGGTGTGCTCGGTAAGCTTTCTTCCTTCGCATTCATTTGTATATTTTGCATTTGCATACCTTATTAAAAATCCAGAAAAATCAGAAAAATTTCTAAAAACATAAAAACTTTTTTGTCAAGTTAGCTAGTAAGAGGACTCTAATTCAACATCTCGACGGTTTTGTTTGATAAAATAAGAACAACTAAATCTTACTTCTAGATTTTGAAAACCTGAATGATAACTCTCCTTTGTAGTTAACTATGGCTGATATACGTCTTTACATTACACTACACGTGTCGTGAGTTGTGGAAATTAGAAGACAAGTCTTTTATGTCTAAAAGAACTTTTAATGGATCAATGATTTTCTGAGGATCAAATAGGTTTGTTCTGAAATAAGTAATATCAAGAATAGTTTATGAAGTGAAGTGAATATGTAGGAATGTTATTGATGCCCTAATTGGAACTAAGTCTGAAAAATAACCCATCTGAAACTTGATTGGAATGATTACACACCAAACCCACTAAACACGTCTTTTATCCAAAAAAAAATAATTGAACTGCCGACTATATCTCCGTTCGTATTAAATCATCTGATTTTCACGCCAAACTGTCTTTTGTTTTTGGACCTGGGTAACTTGAGTAATTAAGTCCGCCGGGGTGTTTCTACACCTAATGCCCTAAAACCAACTGGTTTGGGTGCATTGGCCCAAAGCTCGCTAAGAAGCCTAGAAAGTCCAGATAAAAACAAAGTCAAGCAAGTGTTCTCTCCGAGTTAAAATTCCTAACGGTTCTTTGTGTGAGAATAATCTTGATAAAAGACAGGCTTTTATAAAAAATTTTAACGGAGATATGAAGGTTTTATTCTATGATAAAGACTATTGCACGTTCACAGAGGTGTGTATGAAATGAAAACAAGAAAAAGGTGGAGTGAAAAATACGACTTAGTTTCCTGTTAAGGAAGATAGAAATTCTGAAGTTGAAACCTTACTGGAAAACGAAACTTGAAAAATACTTAACTCTTTATAAAACTTATGTGATCCTTTTAAAATTGTTATCTGGGCTTTATTGTGCGACATGATGACTTTAATCGACCTTTCTGGAACTTAACGGCACTATTTGCACTACACGTAAAGACATATAAAACCTGTAGTTAAATAAGAAGCGAGGTGTGAAAACTAAAGGTTCGATAGTCTAGACTTAGGATTATAGAATTGTTATTTTCTAAAACAAAACTTTAGGGTTTGAAGCTTAGTTATTTTACGAAACCAACTTGACCGGATTTTGTGGGTGTAATCCGCTGAAAACCCTCAGGAGACAACACTCCTCCTACTAGGGACACCTAGAGGTTTAACGGCTTGTTGCACAGGCTCAGTGCAATCGCGTTCCCTGCGAAAGTGCGGTTAGGATTTTATTTTTTTTATGAATAATTGGTTTTGCTCGGGACGAGCAAAAGTTAAGTTTGGGGGTATTTGTTCATACCAGAATACTGCATTTTATACCGCCCATTCTTACGCTCGTGTGTTTATAGGTAGGTGCTTTTTATCCGTGTTTGTTACATATTTGCAGGATACAGGTTCTCGGTTCTAAAACGGAGAAATTCATGGAAAATACGAGAAAATCCGGGTTCCTGCCAACCACTGATAAAACACGGTCTCCGCTCTTCATCTGTATGCTGCCAGATACCAGTTTAGGAAGACAAAATGTCAAATCAATGTCATCCTCATGCATAGAGATCTACGCGGAGCTCGAGGCAATCATTCCAAATCTTGACAAAAAGTCCACCTTTCCCTTAACAGAAATTCTGGAAGAAATGTGGAGGTATTTTCAGAATACACAGATACCAGAATAATGTACACAGAAAACCAGGGAACCTGACCAAAGCACACACCCCAACTCCCCTATACGGCCGCGTTTCCGCGGCCAATAGGGGGTATTGGCCGCGGAAACGCGGCCATACTGTGGCTTCAGAGCATCGTTTTTCAGGGGCTTTTTTGTAACTTCCCATGTGCTCTGGTGGTTGCCCTAGATTTCCATTCTCCAGCCTATAAATACAGCAGAACTGAGCTCAACCAAGGGGTCATTCTTTAGTCCAATTTTGTGTCCACTCTTTTGTAGTTTTTTGTATAGTTTTTCTTCTTCTTCTTCATTCTTTTTCCATGAAAATTGTAGTGAGAGCTTTTTGAGTGGAGATCAATGAAGATGAGGGTTTTGTATCATTCTCTTGTGTTTCTTCTTCCCCTTGAGATTCTTGCTTTCTCTTGATCATTCAACCTCTTCATTGAGCTTGAATGGTTAAGGGTTAGTTATTGATCTCAAGGGTCGTATTTTCTCACGGGACTAGCACTTCATTTCACATGCGTTCTCTACCCTTCCCTTGATCTTGCAACCTCTTGATTGAGCTTGCAAGTTTAAGGGTTGGCTATTGATCACATGCTTGTCTTGAGTCCTAGTTCCTTGTTCTTTTTACTCGCTTTTTATTACTCGCTTTTTATTACTTACAATTTATTTCATGCACTTAAATTCCATGCACTTATATTCTTGTAATCTTTTCTTTTCTTTGTTCTTTTCTTTTGCTCTCTTTTGTTCTTTTTGTGAATAAATGTAATTATTATTGTTACGCAGAAATACGATACTATAAGTTAAAGATTTTCTTTTCTCTTTTCCTTTTCCCGTTATTTTCCATTGAACTCCGCCCAAACCATACGCAAGCGCTCCGTTAGGCACCCTACCCTAACAAGGTAACGGTGATTCCTAACCGCGACCGGTTGCGTTCGGTTTGGCCGGAGGCGAAAGCAAAAGACAAGAACGGAAGGACAAGGGTAAATAAGCCGGATTCCACGAATACCGCGCTTAAATCCCCTAATCCACGTTGTTGCCGATTGCTCTAGCTTCAATTGGTCAAGACTCGGCTCAAAGGTTTCGAGTACGGATTTCTTTAGCATATAATCTCGTATCTTTTCTTAACAACTTTATACTTGCAAATAAACACATAGGTTAGATCAAACAAACATACAGATTCTTTATTGACTCGTCTAAGACAAGAAGGTAAAATACCACCATCTCCCTGTGGACCGACCCGTGCTCAACCGGCTAGCTGCAAAGCGACACCGTCTTGATTGCGGTAAACTTTAATTCTAACAATTAGGTTGCGGTCGTTGTACCTGTTGTATGTATATTTTACTTTCTGTACTAGGATTACCCCAGGAGGGGTGCACGGATAGCCGGGTTCTAGAAGGAAACAAGCCCGCATCTCATGGCATTGAGAAAGAGGGGGCTTCACTCTAGGATTGGCAGGATATTCGCCGCACTCGTAGGGGGCATTGGTTGACCCAGGAGGGGTGCCCAAGTTGCCGGATTCCGTGAAGTGCCGGGTGGTCCATTCACGGTGCTGAAGGGGGCTGCCTCGCTTCAGGTTTTGGCGGGTGACTTGCCGCGCCCGTAGGGGTCTAGGATTTCATTGCACAGGCTATCCACACGACCAGGGGAACGTCGGGTTTCAGTAGTGGCTCTGTGAAACCCGGGGATCCCAGATATCTGTATTGTTCTGTGATGCTGTACATTTCTGTGATGTTGCATTTCTTTTCACGCCTTGAGCGAAATATAATATATTGGTATATATATTAGTAGATGTTGTATATGTTTTACATCCGCGCTAGTCCAGTCCCCGCTCTGTCGTTAGTTAGCTAACCTAACGGGTAATGACGGGACCCAGTGGCGAATGCGGATGGCATATACGTACGTCAGTATATTTTTGTTCTTTGTGGTGTGATCTATTAATGGGACTGCATTGATTCGGATCAATGCAAGTTAAAAAACAAACCTAATCTGATGTTGTTGGAACACTTTTCAAAAAGCTGTTATTGCAAAGACGTTCACTTTTGTTTTGCATCGTGGTATTCATCGGGAATATCCTGCTCCTCAGTCGACGAGGCAAGGGCCGAGATCCCTTCACCGGGAGTGACCCCTTGGACAAAAAGTTTGCGTCAGGGCATTAACTTCACTATAGCCGATTACTTTTGCTTTGCATCGCGGTATTCATCTGGAATATCCTGCACCCCATTCTACGGGGAAAGAGCCGAGATCCCTTCACCGGGAGTGACCTCTTTAGCAGCGGTTTTCGTCACTATATTTTTAAAAAAGCTATCCGTTCCTTCGACGATATCAAGTTCATTACGTTAAAGGTTTTCACCAGAAACCATTCGTAGCCCTCCGTCGTTTCAGACGGGTAGCACGTAGTATTCATGCTATGTTTGTTGACCTTCGTCAAGGCATAGTGTATGGTAGCTGCTTGTTACCTTTCTGCTGCATAGATAGATGCGTTGGTTTGGGACAGTCGTATAGCCTTGTTGACCTTCGTCAAGGGCTTGTACGGGTGGATTCAAATTAACCTGGATAATGACGAGTAGAACTTGACATGTGACTTATGATTTGTTGACCTTCGCCAAGGTCATAAGAGCATGGGGCAGAAATCACATCGGGAGTTTCAAAAGAACTGAAACTTGCCAGATATGCGCACACCTTCTGGAGTGTGATACCGTGAGCGGATTCCGTCACGTTATCATGCGATGATAGTTGGATCCCGATTCCCACTGATGAGTTAGTTTACTCCTCGGGTGATCCCGACTAATTCTTCTTTCTGGTTTGGAGGAGAATTTGAGGTACAGTGGGAGGTTTCCAGATTAGATAAATTGGTAACTATTCTGATCTAGGTTAGAGTGCACGCTGAGTGTTTCTTTTCTCTCTCTCTTTGGCAGCGACCATTGACCCGACCCTAAGACTATGACTCGGTGACCAAGTTGACCGAACCTTCTTAAACACCGGCTTTTGGATTGTCAGAGTTGCTAACCTCATTGCCACTCCTACTTTTACCCTTTTCTCCAGGACACCCCGTATTACTACGAACGTCCACTTCCATTGGACAAAACCATCGTATGGTTAGATACGAACTCGAAGGAATTCGAGGATGGTTTCCGGTTCTGGAGAAAACGGATAGAATTATTCAGTTGTCTTTTCTTTTCACCTTCTCTCAGGTTGCGAGTACTCCTTGGTTTAGGAGTAGTACACCTATTACGCAAATTGGATAGTCTTCTTCCAAACCATAGGCTGGTGCCGACCGGTAGGGAATGAAGAAAACCAGTTAGCCTAAACGGTGTACAGAAGGTATTAAGTTCAGACAAAGAAAGGGATTAGTAAGAGGGCAAAGCAAATTGCGACTGAAATTCACGACCAAACCAAGTATTTCTTCGCCAATCCTAAATCACCTTTGTATTTCTCCAGGACACTCCGTATCACTACGAAGATCCACAGTTTATTGGATACTCCATCGTATGGTTATATACGAACTCGAAAGGAACTTGTTCCAGTTCAGGGATGGATTCTGGTCCAGGAGAAATAGGAATAAGGTTTATTCGGTTGTCTTTTATCTTCACCTTCTCTCGCATTGCGAGTGCTCCTAGGATTAGGACAGTACACCCATTATGCTTACTGGATAGTCTTCTTCCAAACCATAGGCTGGTGCCGAACGGTAGGGAAGGAAGAAAACCAATTGGCCTAAAGGGGTGTGCAGAAGGTAATGACTAAAGACATATAAAGGGATTTGGAGATGTGGCAAAGAAACACACGGTTACAGTTATGAATCTGAATAATGGAAGAGGCATTACTAGGAATACCGGGATACCCCATCGAAACATTTCAATGTTTCAGTCTCACTGTGTAATGTTAAAAGAAAACTGATTTCCCGATTAGACACTTGCTCCAGGGTATGTATTTACCAGGTATGATTCTCACATCTGTATGGTTTTACAGATGATGAGTGGGAGTAAGTAATTGGGAATTGGGTGATCATCCTCAATATATCGGGATTCGTTGTAATCGGTGATATTTGAGGAAATCACCTGGGCTGTTTGCCGGTCGGCAAATATTTGGTTTTGAATATCCGCTTTTATGCACCAATTTCAAATTGATATATATGTACGTCTATTTTCATAGAGTGAGATATACCTTTCTGAAATTATGTCTATGATATTTACCTATATCAGTGGATGGTTAGGTAAGGAGCATTAAACAGCGGTGTAATTCTTCTTAACCATAAGTACAGTTTTCAACCTACGACACACAGTGAATGAGTTTTCAGACTCAAGGGACTTATACAGAGTATTGTATGTTGTCCAGGGTCCATCAGGACAGAGGGGTTGGTCCTCGTACTATATTCGGTTTACTTATGACTTCTCTAGTTTTTAGACAGGTGTTTCGTGGAAACACAGGGTCCGAATTTTGAGAAGTTATAAGTATTTGAATAGAGTAGAGAACCAGGTGTAGCAAGTATCGGGATTCTTCAAAGAGATCGAAGATGTAGATACTTGTGTATGGTATTCAGTTGATAGTAATGATAAAGAGATCTTGCTTCTCTTTCAGGTTATTCATAATTGGAAGCATTCCTAAGTTGAGTAACGCTGATCAGCCTCCTTCCATTTAGTTGACATGCACTGGAGACAGCTGCATGATTTGAATCTGGTTCAATTAAATCAGTGCCTCTGGTTCTATATTGGATATAGTACAGTTCATATCTTAACATTGTTAAGGTACGGGGAGTTGTCCGGTTTATGCTTAAAACCAGACATTGGACAACTCAAGGCACGTTTCTGTAATGGTTGTTTGTGGGTTGACCCAGGCTATGACGAGGGTTGACTTTCTACCATTTGGGTGAACAATAGAGATATTGTTCTATACTCGCCACAGTTTTATCAAAAATGGATTTTTTTTCAGAAAACAGTAGTGGGAGTATGGTAGAACTGGAAGTGATTCCAGAACCACAAACGATTACTGAAGATTTGATAAGGAACCTAAAGATTCAATCTGGATTGACATTCCATTGGCCACTCCGCAGATAAGGTGGGTAACTTCAGGCAACCGAGAGGTACTCCGGTAGCCTCAAGGACGGTGACAGGGAAGTTCTTGTTTACCCACAATTACCATTGCTGTTGTTCCAGGTTACGAGACCCGGCAGGAGGATGAGTATAGCGTCGTTCTGAACTCGCTTCAGAAGTGTACGTGTATATGACTCTGCCAGAGGGTTGTCGTAGTCAGTGGGAGCAGCGGAAGCATTGGTGGACAGGTTGCTTATGTCTATTTGTAGACTAAAGCAGATATAGCGGAGATAGATCATCTATTTCTGACGTGACAGTCATGGGTTTGACTTCATCAGAATAGGGGATGGATCTGTTGAGAAGGTAGTAGGGTGTGATGTCATGGTTTTTGGATGACATACACAGAGTAGGAAAGGAAACTCCTATACTACAATCGGTTATACTTTGGTCGTCACACAGTGGTTTCTCCACACAGGACTTGGATATTATATCAGACATACTGGTTACTAGATCTATGGTTTTAGATCTAGATTTGGGTGGTTTCCCAATCAGGGTACTTAGACAACATTCTAAGAGTATTTAGAATGGACGACTCCTGGCACGGTAGTGTACCTGCAGGTGATGGAGTCACCCTCTCCAAAGGTGTCTTACAGACTGAAGGGGAGAGGGATGTGCATGATTGGCAGATCACTTGCTCAGGCAATTGAGTCAATCATGAGATGTCAAAGTACCACACCAGATGTTGTTTTTGCACTAGATGCAATAAGTTGACATTAATCCAATCCTGGAGAAACAGTCGGAAGCAGTTTTAGAACATAAGTGAATGTTCTAGGGATATGATAACGACAGCCTCATTCGTGAGACAGTTATCATTCCAGGCTTCCAAGGTGACATGGACGACAAGGAGGTTGTCAGAGTTATAGTTTTTCCTTCTGACGAGGGGCAGTATTTTGGACAGGTGGTCCAAGGCAATACCGAGGGAGGCATGGCGCAGGATACTGATTAAGTTCAGTTGTCGATACAGTCTAAGAAGTTTGGATTTGGAGTTCATTTATGAGCTATGTCCCATCAGACATCCAGACATATTCTAAGACAGGTATTGCTCATTTCGGGAGATGGGTTTCTCCGCGAACTTGAGACATAGAGAGACATAGAAAGAAACAACAAAGCGGATCCACTCACTGAGGCTGTTCCTCGAACGCAATAGTTTCGCAAACAAGCTTTGTGAGACTGACTACTAGAGGAGTTGGGTGTTCGGTATCACACGGGCTGTGAGTATGCGACATCGCAATAATTAGCCTTGAGTGCAAGTGGGAGATTGTTGGAGATAGTGCCCTCAGGGTCAATTATTAGGTCACAGGTACATGATTGCAATGATTGATGGAGGACCTATCCCGGTAGGACAGTCTTACTCGAGATGATAGTATGCTATCTGGTTTACCTTTATCATCGTGTACTGTTTTAGGTGACCTGACAAGTTGCTATTACACGTTGATAGAGCCCCTAGGATTCGTGCTTGACCACCAGCAGTATGAGGGCGATCATATAAGTGGGAGCTGGGGTCTATAAGCATATCCTTAAATGGTCCCTAGTCGTGGGAGTTTCGAGATAGGGCATCGATACTCCAGAGTAGACTAGTGTATACAGTCGAGACCCCGACGAGGGGCGGTGGCCGGTCTCACAAGCCACTGGTGTCAGTTGGATCACCTAAGATGTATACAGGTGCTCATTGGGTTATGAGTACACCGGACAGGACTCGCCGGGAACATGCTAGTTGGTCATATACCAGACGTCAGATGGCAGTTCCCTGGTGACATGTGTGCAGGTTAGTTCATCGACCTGGGGATCGTCATTTGTCTCGTGTGAGTTCCCACTGTACTTTGATTACTACCCTACCACGGCTCAAAGGAGTCGTGCAAACAGGTTTTAGTTGGGTACAGTCCCGAGCCACATGGAGGCAGTGAGCGTATCTTCAGGGGTTCGTCTCTCCCGGTATTGGGGGTGAGGTCGTGCTGTGTCTAGGAGAGCCATTACACGAAGTCCTTGGCCAAGGCAAGGAGATTTACTGGTAGGTATTCCAGTAGTATCTCAGGGTGTTCTGGGCTACACTCCGACACGACTTGTACCGCTTTTGGGGGTCTGACTTTTACCAACCCCCTAGGCCCGCCATGCGATGCTCATAGACGAACGGACCGGACTGTACGGATATTGTCACTGACAGGCTCAGTAGGGTTGTCGGGCTGAGTTCGCTCACAGACGTCCCTTTTAGTCAATACCTGGTAGCCCGTTACGTATTGGCTTATACCTCTGACGTGCTAGTGGTTAAAACCACAACCAAGGTGTTGATGAGTCTTTAGAGTCTCCCACATTCAGTTACTCAGCTTTCGGGCGAAAGGTTGTAGAGGCCGTATGGAGATATGGCAAGGTCCGATCAGATACGTGCGGTATTGCACGGATCAGGATCGGACAGTTTGTACTGCAGGCCGTATAGTTATATGGCAGGGTTCGATCAGATACGTGCGGTATTGCACGGATCAGGATCGAACAGATATTACTAGCCGGTTTTGGTATAAGCCGGATCCTAGTATAGTACAGTGTAGATTTTGTCTCATTGCATTTGTATTTCGGTCGAAATACAGATGCGGGTGTGTATGCACAGTATCGGGGTTTTCCTGTAATTTATTACGGGACCAGTTTTATGGAGTTGCCAGTTTGCTTTCTGTTTCGGCCGATTTCCATTGTTCCGTTCATTGGCCGAAGATTGGTGGAGGAGGGTTTATTTGCATTGTTGCAAATAAGCATTTGTGGAGGGGGTCTTTGCATATTTCCTTGTATCATGATGGTGCACCATTCTTTTGACCATGACTTCTTTTATCATGATTGCTTGACTTTGTGAGCAATCATAGTTGTAGTAGGTAGGTTTTTGGAGTATGGATTTGTGAGCAATCATGCTTGACTTTGTGATCATTGCTATTCATGATAACTTTTCCTTTCTCTCTCTTGCATGATATGAGAATGGCTCCCATATTTTTTGTGACTCTCTCCATTCTCACTCTCCTCTCTCTTGATGGCCGGCCAAGCATGGAGGAAGGGTTGCCCATTTTTGTAGTGGGGATTTTTGCTCTCTAGTTGCTAGAAAAATCCCCAAGTTCCTCCACATAATTCTTGTATCATCCCTCCACCAAAATGGCACCTCCATGAACCCCAAATGAGACACAAGTTCTATTATACATTCTACAGTAAATCTTGGGCACGTCGAGTAGCCGGCTTCGTGCCCGAGTTGCCTCGGCATTGAGGTGGGAGCCCGTAAAAGAAGTAGGCGATGTGGTGCACTTCCGGCGACGAGGAGGAGACGGAACATTCCGCAAGAGATCGGGACGACGACGAGAAGACCGGAGGACTCGGATCTGTCGGTATACTTCTCTTCCCTATCTTGTTAGTAGCTTAGGCTTGTTAATGGTTACGATCCGGATGTTTAGTGCACGGTGGTGCCGGTTTGCTAAGTCCGCAAAATTAAAGTTTTTAACCGCTTCCGCATTCCGGCGTCGGATCAACGGCCGGGGCGCCGCCGTGCAGTTACAAGGTGGTCCAAGCATATACTGAGGGAGGCATGGCGCAGGATACTGATTAAATTCAGTTGACGATACGGTCTAAGAAGTTTGGATTTGGAGTTCATTTATGAACTAGGTCCCATCAGATATCCAGACATATTCTAAGACAGGTATTGATCATTTCGGGAGATGGCTTTCTCCGCGAACTTGAGATAAAGAGAGACATAGAAAGAAAAATTAGGGCGGATCCACTCACTGAGGCTATTCCTCGAACGCAATAGTTTCGCAAACGGGATTTGTGAAACTGATTAGTAGAGGAGTTGGGTGTTCGGTATCACACGGGCTGTGAGTTTGCGACATCGCAATAATTAGCCTTGAGTGCAAGTGGGAGATTGTTGGATATAGTGCCCTCAGAGTCAATTATTGGATCACAGGCACGTGATTGCAATGATTGAGGGAGGACCTATACCGGTAGGACAGTCTTACTCAAGACGATAGTATGCTATTTAGTTTATCTTTATCATCGTGTACATGCTTTAGGTGACATTACAGGTCACTATTGCACATTGATAGAGCCCATAGGATTCTTGCTTGACGGCCAGCAGTATGATGGCGATCATATACGTGGGAGTTGGGGTCTATAAGCACATCCTTAAAAGGTCCCTAGTCGTGGGAGTTTTCGAGACTGGGCATCGATACTCCATTAGTAGACTAGTGTATACAGTCGAGACCCCGATAAGGGGCGGTGGACGGTCTCACAAGCCATTGGTGTCAGTTGGTTCACCTAAGATGTATACAGATGCTCATTGGGTTATGAGTACACCGGACAGGACTCGCCGGGAACATGCTAGTTGGTATTATACCTGACGTCAGATAGCAGTTCCCTGGTGACATGTGTACAGGTTAGTTCATCGACCTGAGATCGTCATTTGTCTCGTGTGAGTTCCCACTGTGCTTTGATTACTACCCTACCATGGCTCAAAAGAGTCGTGCAAACAGGTTTTAGTTGGGTACAGTCCCGAGCCACATGGAGGAAGTGAGCGGATCGGCAGGGGTTTCGTCTCTCCCGGTATTGGGGGTGAGATTGCGCTGTGTCTAGGAGAGCCATTACACGAAGTCCTTGGCCAAGGCAGGAGATTTACTGGTAGGTATTCCAGTAGTATCTCAGGGTGTTCTGGGCTATACTCCGACATGACTTGTACCGCTTTTGGGGATCTGACTTTTACCAACCCCCTAGGCCCGACATGCGATGCTCATAGACGAACGGACCGGACTGTACCGATATTGTCACTGACAGGCTCGGTAGGGTGTCAGGATGAGTTCGCTCATCGACCTCCCTTTTGGTCAATACCTGGTAGCCCGTTACGTACAGCTAGTACCACTTACGTGCTAGTGGTTAAATCCATAGCCAGTGTATCGACGAGTCTTTAGAGTCCCCCACAGACAGTTTCTCAAGTTTCGGGCGAAACGTTGTAGAGGCCGTATGATATATGGCAGGGTTCGATCATATACGTGCAGTAGTGCATGGATCATGATCGGACGGATCATACTAGTGGGCTTTGGTTTAAGCCGGATCCTAGTATTAGATTTGTTGGATTACTTTAGTCTCATCGCATTCGCATTTAGTCGGAATGCGGATGCAGGTATGTATATACAGGTGAGGGGTATCCTTGTGATCCGTCATGAGTTTACTTTAGATGTTGCTGTATCCTTTTGTTGTTGTAAACATTTAGGTTAATATTTACAAATGGAAATAATGAGCTAAAAGTCATGATTAGGAACATTGATTGTGACACATGCATAAGTGGTGACTCATGGTCTCTTTCTTTGTGCATGTGTCACATTATTTGATAGATTTGTGAGTTGAAATGATAAGGAGAGAGAGAAGGGTAGCCATATGAAGGTTGGCTCTTGTATTATTCTTGATCTCACTTTCTCATTTTATCATTGCAACACAAGAAAGAAAAGGCTCCTCTTCTTCTTCTTCCTCTAGCTCACCATTTCCATTAATGGCTTCATCTTCAACCTCCATCCATACACTCTCATGCGTTGAGAATCAATGGATGCAAGAGACAAAGTGATCACACACATTCTCTACATCACCTTGGACACGTAGGCTAGCAAACTTCATGTCCGAGTTGCTTCGGATGAAGCGGGAGCTCGTAAAAGGATTTGAAGATGTGGTGCCCTTTCCGACAAGAAGACCAGAGATTGGAGATTCCGCGAGGAGCTTGGGATGGTGGCCAAAGACCGATGGACACGGATCGATCGGTATAGCCTTTCCAACCCTTCTCTAGTTAGCTAGATATAGGTTAATGGTTCGATCCGGGATTAAAGTCTGCGATAGCGCCGGTTTCAAGTTTAGAAAAAGTTTTCGTTTCCGCATTTTGGCCTCGGTTCGACGGCCGGGGCGCTACCGTAGACTTACAGCGTCTCTGCCCATCAGCAACAGGTACACAAACGGGTCCCTAAACGTAGCACATCTGGTCGTAAATCAAGGACTCCGAATATTTACCCAGCCAAGTATGCTCAAGAATCTCAGACGAACGAGAATCGGCAGGCTGTGCCTCGTGAAAGCGATTATGGAATAGTGGTCGGGCGCGGACATAAGCAAGCTGTCCCCTCAGTAGAGGCGAACTTAAGCTATACTCAACGATCGCACAAGAACTGTAAATCTGCAGAATACTGTCTCAACAATCAACACCCGTTGCAGGAAGATGTATATTAAGATCTGGTGGTCCGTGAAAATCTGACACAACTCTCGAACAAGTAGTGTCTCCAAATCTCCAACGCAAAACCACCGCGGCCATCTCCAGATCATGAGTGGGATATCATGCTCGTACTTCCTCTAGATGTAGAGAAGAAAAAGAGATAACTCTATAGTGTCACCTCAGTACACAATCGAGCCCCACTCGCGAAACATCACAGTTAAACAACAAAGTCGCCCGAACCAGAAGCAAAGAAAGAACTGATGCAATTGTTAACCGGGTCTCCAACTGCCGAAAACTCCATACGCATACTTCAGTCCAAATAAAAAGAAACCTCCTTTTTCGGTCAGTTCAGTCAACGGTGCAGCGATACACTAGTAATACTGCACGAAACGGCGGTAACTGTTAGTTATATGTATGCCCTAGAGGCCATTACTGTACATACGATGTATATTGTAATGGATGCTTGGACATATATAGGGAGGACTTTCTTGCTCGACATGATAGTATGCTATCTGGTTGTACTTTATCTTAACATGTACTCTGCCTGTCTCTATGTTACATGTTGATAAAGCCCTTAGGATATGTACTCGACTACTGGGACTATGATGAGATCATATTAGTGGGGCCATGGTAGTCGACGAGTACATCCTATAACTGTTCCTAGTCGAGGGTGTATCGAGACAGGGCATCGATACACCAGAGTAGACTAGCGTATACGCATCTTGACCCATATGATGGGCGATGGATGATCCTATATCCATCGGTGTTTGACATCAAGGATGGTGTACGGGTGCTCAGTGGAGACTGGGTACACTGGACGGACTCGCCGAGAACTCCCAGATGGTATTATACCTCACGTCAGATGGCAGTTCTCCGGTGACACTGGTACAGAGTAGTCTGTTGACCCGAGATCGTCATAGAGTCTTGTGTGATTCCCACTGTGCTTTGATTTCCATCATACCACGTCCAAGAGGGCGTGCAAAAAGGTGGCTTTTGGGTACAGTCCCGAATCATATGGAGGCAATGAGCGATAGGAGGGGATTCTTCTCTCCCGGTATAGGGAGTTGATGTTGTGCTGTGTTCGATTGGCTATAACCGGAAATCTCTGGCCAGGGTTGCTGAGATTTACTGGTAAGTGTTATCGGTAGTTTCTCGAACTGTTATAAACCTCACATCGACACGACTTATCGAGCTACTGGGGTCTGACGTTTACCACCCCTAGGCGAGATATGCGACATATCAGACAACGAGACCGGACTGTACGGGAGTGTTACTATTTGGATTCACAGGAGAATGTACAGGCTTGCTTGTTGATCTTCTGAGCGCTCAATACCTGGGTAGCTGTTACGTTGAGCTGACCGCTTGCAGCTTGTGGGTGTTTGATATGATCATCACCTACTGCCGGCGTATTGACGATTCTTTAGAGTCCTACACAGAGGTTTCTTGGCTCAGGCAAAACGGAGTAGGGGCACATATGTGATATGTGCAGGACAGAGGATAATGCGATATGTGATACCGTATTCTATTCTCGCGATATATGATATCAGCCGGGTCATCGGATCAAGTGTTGATTCGATGAATCGGTATGGATAAATATTAGTCGGTTATATGCGATATTGCCGGATTGTCGTTCAAGTGTTGATTCGATAATTTAATGTATAATAATATATATGATATATTAAATTACATTAACTAATATTTGCTCACTAAAAGATTCTTTTTCTCACTCGGGTAATACATTGATATATATGCGATATATGTTAATTGTATTATTTTATTTTGTTACGATAAATATTATATATGTGATATATAATATTGTAACATGATATGATAACTAATGCAACATGTTTAGTGGAGTTTAAACATGATTAGGGTTTAGATTAGGGTTAAGACTTCTAGTTGATTCTAGAAGGGTTCTTTTTGTCATGATAAAGATATTTTGTTATGACTCGTGCTTTAACCCAACCCAAACCCTAACCCTAGTTAATTCTCTACATGAGTTAAGTTGACCATGGTTGCATTATTTATCATATTAATTCTTTCTATTCATCACAAAAGGATAATTCAATTATTATTCATCTTCTTCTTCCTTCATTCTTTCATGAAAAAGCTTTCTAAATTTTTTCCAAGTGATGACTAAATGTGAGAAAAAGATAAATAAAGAGAGCAAAAATCCTACTTCATCATCCTCATCTTCCCTTGCCCTTTAGATGAGAGTGCTCACTCAATTTAAGTGAGTGTTAGCTTGTGTTAATGACACTTCAAGGTAGATCATCTTTGTATCGAAGATCGGAAGCAAGCCTGCATCTTTCTCTTCGTGGAACCTCTCGAGAGTCCGGAACCCGATGATCGCAGCGAAGGGACCACAACACGGAGCTTATGAAGTGAAGGACCGGATCTACAAAGGTTGTAATCCCTCTCACTTAGTGTTAAAGTGTTTAGCATGTTAGTTTTCGCCTAATCTCTAGTTTAAAGATCCGTATTCGGGTTGTTCGGCACGGCTAAATTTTTAATCGGGCATGGTTGATGCCTCGTAGACCCTTGTGCGCGTGCCTAGCAACCCTACAGTGGTATCAGAGACAAGCTAGAGCTTTAGGCGAAATCTAGACGAAGTTTAAAGTCCGATCGAACGCCGAAACCCCGATACGGAACCCTCTCTGGACAATTTTCAAAAAGTTGATTTTTTCTGAATTAAAAATGCTCAGAAAAACAAGCAGGAAACACTAAGAATTACTGTGAAGTACGGACTTCTAATTCAAAAATATGACCATGGAACCGCGGCCACACCATGGGTTTTGCGGCGGTTCCGCGGCCAAAATTTTGACTTAGTCCCAGGAATTTCTTGTATTTATTCTTAGGTACTTTCTTGGCAATTTTTTCTGGGAATTTTTTAATTACACTCATGTGTTGAGTTTTCAAGGGTTGTATTGGGGACTCGATGTTTCGATCGAATAATTTAACTTCATTTAGTTTTGTCCGGATAATTTTTAGAAACTGTTAAAAAGTTCGAACGGATATCAATAACTCACTTTTTCCCCTGTCGGAAAATTTTTCAAAAGTTGGATTTTTTCTCGTGTTTAAGAACGTTCTAAGTCGTGCAAGTAACGCGGTGGACCCTCTAGAAGACAACAAACCTTAACTCGATTATGTGACCGCCTTGAACTGCTTCTGAACCTCAGGGTTTGTGGCAGTACGGCGTGCCACATGTGAGGTGTTGGCTTAACCCTTCTACGGCTGGACCATTGGTACTGTGGCATGTGATGGATGTTTTTAAACCGATTTCAAGTGTTGAGATACATTAGAGAAATCTTGGGTGTTTGATTATTCGATCGGAAAGTTTAACTTTGTCTATTTATCTGGAATGTGATACAATATTTGGAATCCACAGGTAGTTATGAGATAACTAATTTGAATGTTATAAATCTAGCAGTTTAGTCTCAGATGATCGGTTGCCACGGAATTTTGATGTGATCAAAAGTCCGTCGCAATCACGTAGCGTACGCGGATACTCGCCGGGTAAACTTAATATACAGCCATGCCTCAAAGCCCCGACCAAGTGACTGTAGGAGAACCCCGTCGCCGAAAGCATCCATTCGGATGCTCGCGGCAGCGGTGTTCCGCCTTAGTGCACTTCGTCGACGGCATCTGGAGGTGCGGCCATCTACTAAAGTTTGCGAAGAGCATTCGATCAGGACGTCGGGAATCTTGTTGAATTGCCCGACTTGAAATTGAAAAGAGTTTTCGATAATGAGACTAAAATGCGGGGTTTATAATTGTTAGGCATGCGATGTCTAAGGAATTCATTTGGTTAGGCATGTGATGTCTAAAAAGGTTGCGGATTCCAACTGTTGTAGTTTTACACTTTCTTTTCTGTGACCGTAAGTGTAGTATGTGGTATATCGCCGGCTTCGTTGCTATACATCAACGAAAATCGGGATACGCATACTTGCTTACGTTGATGATATGAGATATTATGTGTTGCTGTGATATGTTATATTGGATCATCGCGTTTTGAATAGCCGGGGGTTTTATGTGAGATGAGAGTTTTTCTTTTTCATTCATGTAAAATTCATTTGTATGTAATATTCTTTTATTGGGGAACTTCCAGGTTGCGGAAGATGTCACCGTTGTATATTATTTACTTTTCCGCATTAGGTAGACCCAAGGCGGGGAGCACAAGTAACCGGGTTCTAGGGTCCAGTGGGAGACCATCTCGAGGAGTCGGGACCGAGTCTCCTAACCCTAGAATTGGCAGTGTTGCTTGCCGCTCTCGTAGGGGTCTAGGGATATGGGTTTGGCTATTCATCACGACCGTGGAATCCGTGTTTTATACAGGCTCGTATTGAAAAAACGGACGTCCTAGTATATCCAATATTTCATATATGTTCTTCTGCTGCAATGTTCTGTGATGAGATCATATTACTGCCTGAGACGAATGTTTATATTATATATATATGAGATATATGTTATATTACAGATTTCGTTTCAAAAGAGATGCTTTTGAAGCATAATAAAATGGGACTTCATTAATGAGATTAATGAAATAAAAGAAACCTAAAGATGTTGTAGAAACTTGTCTCAAAAACTGGTAGCTCTAGTTCTTGCTTTGCATAGCGGTGTTCCTTGTAGAACATCCAGCACCTTATTCGATAAGGAAAGGACCGAGATCCCTTCACCGGGAGTAACTCCTTTAGCAATAACTGGCAGATGCTACAACTCTCGGTTTGTCTTTTGATTGCTTCTATAGTTTCTGCTTTGCACAGTGATATATATGATATATCCCGCACCTCATTCGACGAGGAAAGGGCCGACGATCCCTTCACCGGGAGTGACCCCTTTAGCAAAACTAGAAAAGCCTCAAAAACACTCCATTTAAAATCACTCGATTCTACAACGATATCAAGTTCATTACGCAAAAGGTTTTCTTAAAAACCTGTCGTAGCCCTCCGTCATTTCAGATAAGTCCTACTTAGTATTCGTGCTACGTTTGTTGGCCTGCGTCAAGGCGTAGTGTGCGGTAGCTAACTAGTATTTATCTGTTTATACATATGATGCAGATTGGATTAGGGTAGTCGTGCGACTTTGTTGGCCTGCGTCAATGGTCATGCGGGTGGGTTTAATTCAATCAAGAAATGACGGGTTGAACTTGACTAGCGCACTGTGGTTTGTTGGCCTGCGTCAAGGTCATGGGACGCTAGGGGTAAAATATTTTCGGGAATTTCAAATGTTGAAATTTGCAATGAGATTGCATACCTTCTATGAGATAGTTGGATCCCGATACCCGCTGCGAGTAAGAGTTACTCCTGGGAGAGTTTTATACATTACAATTAGCCGATCAAGTAGGTGTCTAGAAAGGTGTCAACGGGGTTACGCCTCTGGGAAAACGAGGTTTACTTAATTAGGTTCGTGCGAAAGCACGGGGGACCTCCCTCAAAGTACCGACACTGGCCTGGCTGAAAGATTGGCGAACTTGTAGCGTGTAATTAATCCCGGCTAGTCTTTCCTTTTAGGGTTTGAAGGAAGATTTGATTAAAACAGTGGGAGACATCCTGATTAGATATATTAGATAACCAATCTAATCTTGCAAGAGCATACGCTGAGTGTTTTCTTCTCTCTCTCTCCAGGTAGCGACCATATCACGCCTTAATCAAGATAATAATACGGATATATTGACCGAACCCGCTTGTTATACTGAGCTGGGGAACGTTGGTCCCGCTCCAACTTATAATTGTTATAAGACAGAGCAGGAAATTGGGGAATACCAGATTTCCCGTGCCGCCCAAACGAAGAAAGTGCATATTGATGCATTATTTTCGGGTGTGTTCATTACATAGAACTATTTCTCAGTATCCTTTACGTCCTGGGTATGTGATACCAGATCAGGATCCCGCATATGTAATCTGTTACATGGGCTCCAGATAGGTAGAGAACTGAGAACGGGTGATAAGTTTCATGAGACAGAAAACGGTGCAAGTGTTGCGGCCAAGACTGTTGGTCACTGTCACCCTGTATTACCAGAATACATTGATTCTGAACGAATGCTATTAGATACCGAACCTGATATACAAAATCATATCAGTCTCTTTATTAGTAAAGAAAGGATATAATTTTGTATTGTTGGATAATGTTTTGAACATTTCCTATATCAAGAGTTGATCGGTTCAGGCACGTTATCTAAAAGCATTGACGTTCTAAATCAAACTACAGTTCTTAGTATACATAATACACACAAGAGGAAGAGTTCAGAAATGAACGAATCCTTCTTGAGGTATTGTAGACTAGGTCATGTCAATGCGACCCGACTAGCTAAGTTACATTGAGATGCACATTTAAATCTGTTTGAATTTACATCATGTGAAACTTTCCAGTCATGTCACAAAGATAAGATGACCATAGCTCTGTTTATTGGAAACAGAGAAAGAATTAGTGAACTCTTGGGATTGATACATGCTGATGTATGAAGGTCCCCTGTCTACACATGCCAAGACCGGTTCTTTGTACTTCATTACATTCTCTGATAATCTCTCAAGATTCAAACATATGTTCCTGTTGAAACACAAGTCCGAACCTTTTGAGATATTCATAGAATATAAGTTAGAAGTAGAGAACCAAAAATACGGGTATAAGTATTATGTCCTTTGATGAGATCAAGGAGGAGAATACTTGAGCACGGAATTCCTGAACTATTCTAAAGGAGAATGAGATTCTCTCTCAGCATTACTCCTCCGTATACACCACAGCACGTCGGTGTATCAGGGCGGAGCAATAGCACCCTATGTGATATGGTGTGCTATATGATGAGTACTACTGAGTTTCTTATTTCTTTTTGGATGTTATGCGCTTGAGAAGCTGCATACCTATTGAATAAGGGTTCCAATCAAATCAGTTGCCTACCACTTCATATGTGATATGGAAAGGGAAGAGCCCATATCTTAAGATTGTTAAGATTTAGGGTTGTCCGGACTATATCTAAAAGCAAAATCCAGACAAGCTCGAGGTAAGGTCTGTTATGTAGAACTGGAAATGTTCCAGCTATACAAACTGCAGCTGATGATTTGGTTGAATCAAATGATTCAATAGTAACCAACGAACCTCGGCCTCTCCGCCGATCTAGTAGGGTTCCTCACCCACCTGAGAGATACTTCGGTTTCTCTATGACAGTGGGAGCGAGGATTGCATCATGAGATGATGACCCAACTAGTTTTGAGCTGGCCATCAAGAGTGGGACTCTGTAAGAATGGCTGGATGCTTATCGATCTGAGATGGAATCCTTATACACCAACAAAGTATGGACTTTGGTTGCTTTATCTGAAGGGTTAAATCCCCATCAGGAGCGAGTACATCTTGAGAAGATTACTTGGTGTACATGGAAAAGTTGAGACCTTCAAAGCTATGCTTAAGTCCATCCAGATCCTACTTGCCACGGCTACATTCCATGACTACGATATCTGGTGGTTGGGTGTCATGACTGCTTTTCTAAATGATGTTTTAGAAGAGAGCGTCTACACAGCCAGAGGGCTTCGTAGACAGTGGGAGCAGCGGAAACGTGTGCAAGATGTTTTATATGATAAAACAGGCATCGCGAAGTTGGAACATCTGTTTTGATGTGGTAGTCAAAGAGTTTGACTTCATCAAAATGGTAGATGAACCTTGTATATACAAAAAGGTAGTAAAGAGTATGGTGGTGATCCTCGTAGAGTACGTGGATGACATACTCTTGATAGGGAAGGAGTTTCCTATGCTACGCTCGGTCAATCTCCGCTTATCACAAGGATTCTCCATATAGGATCGAAGTTGATACCTCCTAAATCCTGGGTTTTGGATCTATGAGATAGATCTAATTGGATGTTAGGATACTCACTAGTTGTAGTGAGATGGTATCAATCGATCCTGGGGAGAATCACTGGAAAGGTTCCAGGGTGATAAGGACGACTGAATGTCAGTCGCAGGCATTGTCTTTACCCTCAGTGGAGGGACGGTATGTTGGAAGAGTTCTAAGCTAGATACCGTGACATACTAGACGATTAAAGGCAAGATACATCGTTACCAAGGAGGCTACCAAAAGAGGCAGTCTGGATATTTATATGTTCATGTGATGAACTTTGTTCCTACCATTGTGAGACAATGGAGTTGTGGCTTATGCCAAGGAATGCCCGTCCCATCAGAAATCCAGATATAATTCTTTGGCGGTATCGCCTGATCATGGAGATGGTTGATCTTCAGGGAGATCGAGGTTAGGAGAGCAGACACAGAGGACGACAGCGTGGATCCACTCATAAAGGCCTTTTTCCCAGTAGAGACATTTATGGGATGGTTGAGTATGAGATACTTCAACCGCAGCTAATTGTTGGGTATGTGATACCACAACAGATGGCCCTAGTGCAAGTGGGAGATTGTTAGTTATATGTATGCCCTAGAGGCCATTTCTGTACATACGATGTATATTGTAATGGATGCTTGGACATATATAGGGAGGACTTTCTTGCTCGACATGATAGTATGCTATCTGGTTGTACTTTATCTTAACATGTACTCTGCCTGTCTCTATGTTACATGTTGATAAAGCCCTTAGGATATGTACTCGACTACTGGGACTATGATGAGATCATACTAGTGGGGCCATGGGAGTCGACGAGTACATCCTATAACTGTTCCTAGTCGAGGGTGTATCGAGACAGGGCATCGATACACCAGAGTAGACTAGCGTATACGCATCTTGACCCATATGATGGGCGATGGATGATCCCATATCCATCGGTGTTTGACATCAAGGATGGTGTACGGGTGCTCAGTGGAGACTGGGTACACTGGACGGACTCGCCGAGAACTCCCAGATGGTATTATACCTCACGTCAGATGGCAGTTCTCCGGTGACACAGGTACAGAGTAGTCTGTTGACCCGAGATCGTCATAGAGTCTTGTGTGATTCCCACTGTGCTTTGATTTCCATCATACCACGTCCAAGAGGGCGTGCAAAAAGGTGGCTTTTGGGTACAGTCCCGAATCACATGGAGGCAATGAGCGATAGGAGGGGATTCGTCTCTCCCAGTATAGGAAGTTGATGTTGCGCTGTGTTCGATTGGCTATAACCGGAAATCCCTGGCCAGGGTTGCTGAGATTTACTGGTAAGTGTTATCAGTAGTTTCTCGAACTGTTATAGACCTCACATCGACATGAATTATCGAGCTACTGGGGTCTGAGGTTTACCACCCCTAGGCGAGATATGCGACATATCAGACGACGAGACCGGACTGTACGGGAGTGTTACTGTTTGGATTCATAGGAGAATGTACAGGCTTGCTTGTTGATCTTCTGAGCGCTCAATACCTGGTTAGCTGTTACGTTTAGCTGACCGCTTGCAGCTTGTGGGTGTTTGATATGATCATCACCTACTGCCGGCGTATTGACGATTCTTTAGAGTCCTACACAGAGGTTTCTTGGCTCAGGCAAAACGGAGTAGGGGCACATATGTGATATGTGCGGGACCGAGGATAATGCGATATGTGATACCGTATTCTATTCTCGCGATATATGATATCAGCCGGGTCATCGGATCAAGTGTTGATTCGATGAATCGGTATGGATAAATATTAGTCGGTTATATGCGATATTGCCGGATTGTCGGATCAAGTGTTGATTCGATAATTTAATGTATAATAATATAAATGATATATTAAATTATATTAACTAATATTTTCTCACTAAAAGATTCGTTTTCTCACTCGGGTAATACATTGATATATATGCGATATATGTTAATTGTATTATTTTATTTTGTTACGATAAATATTATATATGTGATATATAATATTGTAACATGATATGATAACTAATGCAACATGTTTAGTGGAGTTTAAACATGATTAGGGTTTAGATTAGGGTTAAGACTTCTAGTTGATTCTAGAAGGGTTCTTTTTGTCATGATAAAGATATTTTGTTATGACTCATGCTTTAACCCAACCCAAACCCTAACCCTAGTTAATTCTCTACATGAGTTAAGTTGACCATGGTTGCATTATTTATCATATTAATTCTTTCTATTCATCACAAAAGGATAATTCAATTATTATTCATCTTCTTCTTCCTTCATTCTTTCATGAAAAAGCTTTCTAAATTTTTTCCAAGTGATGAATAAATGTGAGAAAAAGATAAATAAAGAGAGCAAAAATCCTACTTCATCATCCTCATCTTCCCTTGCCCTTTAGATGAGAGTATTCACTCAATTTAAGTGAGTGTTAGCTTGTGTTAATGACACTTCAAGGAAGATCATCTTTGTATCGAAGATCGGAAGTAAGACTGCATCTTTCTCTTCGTGGAACCTCTCGAGAGTCCGGAACCCGATGATCGCAGCGAAGGGACCACAACACGGAGCTTATGAAGTGAAGTACCGGATCTACAAAGGTTGTAATCCCTCTCACTTAGTGTTAAAGTGTTTAGCATGTTAGTTTTCGCCTAATCTCTAGTTTAAAGATCCGTATTCGGGTTGTTCGGCACGGCTAAATTTTTAATCGGGCATGGTTGATGCCTCGTAGACCCTTGTGCGCGTGCCTAGCAACCCTACAGTAACAACCTGCTACACCCAAAAATCTGCGGAACTCCGTCCGTACACAAGTCTGGGCCAAAGCTGTACGACCTCAATCTTCCTCGGAACTATACAAAAACCGTCTCCCGTAACTACAAGACCTAGGAGTCAACACAAACAAACCTGAAGGAACACTCCGAGAATCTAGCAAACCGCTGGGGTCTCCCAATGTCTGCAAAACAAATCCTTAAGTGCTACTCCTATCCCTCACGACACATTGAATAGACCAGAACATCGTCAATAGCACAACAATAACTGGTCGAGGAACGGCCTAAAGAAATCTGGTTCATCATATCTACGAATGCTGCTAGGGCATTGGTGAGTCCAACGACACCACCAAAACACACAAAGCCCGTAGCACACACAAGGCAGTCTTCGGAATGTCATCACTCCGAACCCGCAACAATGATGACCTGATCCCGAACAAACTTAGAAAAATGTCTCTCACTCAGGAGCTGATCGAAGAAATCGTCAATGCGAGGTAAAGGATACCTATCCGCACCGTAAGCCGGTTCAATTGACAATCAATCAATACATAACCTCAACGGTCGTCCTTCTCCTTGACGAGCAGAAATAGGAGCTCCCCAATGCGAAACACTCATACGCACAAGCCCCACAACAAACAACTCTCCAGCTGATCTTTAAGCTCCCTAAGCTTCGCCGGCTCATCTGGAACAACGTCGGAAAACTCTCGCACGAAGGAAGGCCGGTCCAACAAACCTACTATGGCTCCGGTATCACGAATGAACGCCGAGAATCCTCGACATTTTCTCCTCAAAAGCCGACTAGCGAAAAAGGCTGAATTCAAGCTGTGTGAGGCAGCACCACTGCCCTCCCATGCACAACAAGAACTGACTCGCCGGGAAAACAAACCTCGTCTGTTTTCTCACAGCAGTCCACAGACGCATAGCACGTATGTAACCAGTCCGTGCCAGGAGAACGTCAAATCCAACATCTCTAAAAAGGATCAAGTGACGGATGAATCTCCTAACCGATTGGAACACGACTGAAATACGTATTGCGCAACAAAAGAATCGCTGACAGAAGCTAACACAACAAACGGCTGATCTAGCAAACCGACTCTCGTCCCAACCACGACACAGGTGTGTAAAACAAACAAGTACATCAACAGAACATACGAATTTAGAATACCTGAAAACTCTGCATTGGACGCCCGCGCGTCCCGATGAGTAGAAGCAAACTTTCGTGTCTGCCCCTACCCACAACTGGATGAAATCCTTCTCTGCCAATCTGTCCCCTCTGAGAAAATCCTCTGCAACCATGACCTCTCTGCACATAAGCCTGACGCGGTGCTAAGGAACAATGTCTGACGAAGTGATGAAGGCTCCCGCATCGAAAACATCCACGCGATGACTTTTGACCCTCGTGGGGATGAGAGCTGAATGACTGTCCTCGTCCCAAGCCTCTGCTACTCCCGCGATGGTCACGAAATCTGTCTCGACGACTAAGCCTCTGTCTCTGGACTGGTACACCGGTACGAGTCCTCCACGGTTCCGGAACTCTTAAAGTCTCTGGAATACGTGTCTCGTCAACTGGGGTTGCATCCACTGGTGCTATGTAGGTGACGGAATGTTGCATGCTAATTGCAAGGAACAACTGGGTAACAGGGATGACAACCTCCTGTCGCTGCACTCGAACGGCCTCAACCAATGAACTCGTCATCTGGCGCATGTCCTGCATCTCTGCCACAAGCCTAGCGATACTATCTGTCGAAGGCGGATCCATCTGCTCCTGTGCAACGAGCGTGCCATCCTGGTCAGTCATTGACCCACCTGAGTCAACTCTGACCTCGGCCCTCGCTGCATCACTCTGAGTCCCTATAGTCGTCGGAGGCAAAGGCTATAAATAGAGATAGGATTCGATATGAACACGAAAATAGAATCACAAGGATATGTCATCATGGAAGGAATTTCAAGCAATTTGTACTTAGGTCACTTTAGGCGGAGTACCGCATCGTGAGTATACCACGGACATACACACACTACGTTACTCTGCTTAAGCTACCTACTCCATCATACCAAGGTCATCCTATACTCCGAAAGGTAAAACCAAGCGCTTTGATACCAACTTTGTCACGACCCGAAATTCGCACGTGACGGCCCTAATACTACGCAACGTCTACAGGCGTAACGCGGTAAAAGAAAGCCAAAACCCAGAAATCTAAACCATTAAAAGACAAGAAAAGATAAGAAATATTGTTTAAACTTTTGAAAATCACAAGTATAAATTCTTTAAGTCCAATTTACTTTCTTGAAAATTTCGGCAGCACCTCCTTTATAAAAACCAACCCCAAAAATGGGTACAATATAAATATAAAGTAAAGCATCCCCAACGGGAGCAAATCTACGCCCAACGGTGGAAAACAACCACCACAACAGATATACGACGCCGTAGCGAAGTAATAAAAGACGATATAAGTAAAACTGCATAAAAGACATCCAAGTCACAAAATAATATACAATATCGTCATCACCAAGTCTCTAAGTCAAACATGAAAATAGTAGATGGAGAGTACAAGAAAACAACGAATATACAATACAAAAAATGAATAACCACAAAACCCACCTAAGCAAACTGCACACTGTGAGCTGATGCGGTATCCGTAGCAAAAGATGATAAGATAGATCAATAGCCTGCCTCGACTACTCTGGGGAACAATCCTACAAAATAACTGTGGCACAACGGGGGTGAGTTGCCAACTCATGAATAGTAAATAACATAGGCGGGTAATCGCAAGTATGCACATACAGCGCGAATCTAACATATGCAATTAATAGCAATAAAAGGTCATATGGATGCAATAATCAGGAAAGGTACACTAGCAGGTGCAACTAATACATGAAGTAATAATAATATGACAATCGGTATGAAATAATCATGCAATAATGATATAAAAATGTATATATGCAACAGTCATGAAAGGTACTCTAGCAGGTACAACTAACACATGAAGTAATGCATATAAATAAAGGTATGTAAATGCAACAGTCATGAAAGGTACTCTATCAGGTACAACTAATACATGAAGCAGTGCATAAACAATAAATGTGGAGTATGGAATGAAACATGTCATTTCTACGGAATCCTGACATCGTGATAGGATCACAATAAATCAAGACAATCCAAATTCTAATTCCTCAAATCAGCCCCCAAATTAGCCCTCATATCATATAAGTCTCACAAATCCTTAATGTACAATATCGAATAAATCTCATATATCCTGAATGTACAAAGTCAAGTGAATCTCATATATCCTTTATGTACAATATCAAGTAATCTCAAATGTCCTAAATCCAATATCAAGTGAATCTCTTATATTCTAGGTATATTTGCATGAATAAATATGATGAAGTATATGAATTTATATGTATACATATATATTAGCGTCCCATTCCATTAATATCTAATATATATATATATATATATATATATATATATATATATATATATATATGCATATATATAACAGCGTCCCATTCCACTGTTATATATGCTTAGGAGTAAAATATCATGAAAACAATGTGTCAAGCATCGACACGGAAATGCTGATCTATCAGGTGTTGTCACCAAGACTGGCACCCTGATAGGTACGTATCATACGCTATACTGAAAGCTCGAGTGCCTAGCTCTGACCCTCGCCTCTCGACGTATCCATTCGCACATGACTCCCGTCGGTATCCCCATGATAACCGCCGAGTCATTAGTAATGTCACCGGAGTGTATGGTTCCCTTGCCAGGCTCAATCGGCAAGGTCCATCAATCGTCTTGCCCTGGGGTACCTCCGGGCCCCACCATGTACCCTCATACAACCCCCGACTCCTCGCATAGGGTATATATATATCAGAACCGATAAATCTCATGGTGGATGCTGAAATATCATATCAAGGGAAGCCGGGTTTTTCAAATAATGAATAATTTCATGAACTACCACGGTCCCCAAATCCAGAAAACATCATGAAAAATCCATATCTCAATGCGAAAATCCATGAATATAATATATGCAACATAAAACTGAAATGTATGTATATAAGGAATAGCCGCTAATTAACTGCAATAGGTTAATATAAAATATCATGTGGTTCCTATTTTCTCTAATTCTAAATAACATCAAGTAAAGATAAACATGTAGCTATAACTGATATATATGTAAACATTAAGGTATAGCAAGATATAGGTATCTACCAATCAGAAATGATGTAATATACCCCCGGGTATAAGTGAAGTATGTATGCAAAGTATACATGTAGCTATGTCATTATGTATGTATGTACCGTACCTATCACTAATGGTACAATACCCTATAAGTATACAGGTAACTAGCATGTAAGTATGTCAAGGCATATGTGTAAGCATATAGGTATATAGGTATGCTATAAGTCACATGCATAAAGAAATATGAATTAATGTCTCAATGTCCCTAACCAAACAATATCATATCTATAAGTAGGTTGTGTGTGTCATGGCAATTATTGACGGTGTGTGTGGCATACAATCAGTGCTCGTGCAACATAAGCCGTCAATAATAGTGCAGTGTCCTAAGGATACTAGTCCAAGCACAACAATTAACTAAGAAGTAGGGTGTATACGTAATTCTAAATATGAAATAGAATATGCGACAAGTCAAGTCATTTCTAGCCCAGACGGATAACGCCATGCGGGCGATTCCCCTGTAGATGTTAAATCTACTCACCAACGCTCCTGGCTAAGTGAAGCCTACCACCTATTTTCCCTTCGTCGTAGCGTCCGAAGTCCCCGCCTGCAAACCTAAAATTTCACAAACATATCACATAAGCTAAATATCCGACATCGACGAAAAGACAACGAAACGCAATGAAAACGGCCAGAAAATTACACTGCGCACTTAGCGCATCTAACGCGCACGACATCGGTCAAAAACCCTAACTAGGGTCGCTAAACTACGAAACACTAAGTCTAGACTCCGATCGTCCCGATCGCGCAACACAACACAACTAAATGCGAGGAATATAATAGATATAATCTCGCAGCGACCAATTAAAACTACGTCGGAAAACCCCCGAAACCTAGTAAACAATTTATCGCAATATTTCGCACTAGTTTCAAGCTAACGCATATCTAGCGATTACAAACACCTTATAATAGCTTAACTAAGCTATCTAAACCATTTCTATATTTTTAACACTTGCAAAATAAGTTTTAGCAAAAACCTAGTAAGCAATATTTCATAATTAAACAAAGTATTCATTAACAATAATTATCATTTTCTACTAGGTTAAGCTTTTCCTAATCACAAATTAACACTTTAATTAACATTAAACACTTAAATCAAGCTTTAACCTTAACTTGAATTTCTTTAAAAAAATTATGAATAATGAATTAAACATGAAATTAAAAGCATAAATTAACATCTAATTAAGCTAGCATAAAGATTTAAGCTTAACAATTAAGGATTAGGGTTAGGATTTTATACCTCCAAATGATTCAAAAACTTGCAACAAGAAAACCAAGATTAGCCTCCAAAATCAAGGCTTCATGAAGAACAAAGCATGGTTTAGGGTTAAGGAAATGAAGGAAAATGATTATATTTGAATTTTTGTGAATTTATATTGATTTGTGATGATTTATTTGTGCAAGAAATGATGAAAATGGTGCAAAAGAGAAGTGAGGGCAGCAAGGAATAAGTGGCCAGCCATGAGAAATGAGGGGGGGTGTTTTGTGAAAAAAAATTGAAGAAAGTTCTAGCAAGAATTCAATAAATGCACATTTAATGCAAAATGCCACCTTTCATTTTCTTTTTCTTTTCTTTTTAAAATTAACTCCTTTGCACTAAAAAAATCTAGATATTTAAAAAGAAGATTCTAAAATAATTGTAGTGATGATTTCTAATGATTCTCATTTAGAAGAAATTTCCCGATTTACGTGCATATTTTACCGCTTAAAATAATATTTTATTTGGGAAAAATTTTATCTGAACCAAAACCTCCCATATACCCCCAAAGTTCGCGTACTATCTTTATTTTAGCAAAAATAGGTGACGGCAAGTTTTTATGGACGTTTGATCGAAATCGGGTTAAAACGAAAATACCGACTATTTTGGCCTAAAACGGAAAAATTCGCAAAACGATTTCTGAAACGTTACAGCAAATTTCATTTTAAAGAGAGAGAGAGAGAAGTTTATACATATTCTTGTGGTTTTCTCCCAAATCCAGGAAATCTCATGAAAATCCGAAATCCAATCATCAATAGCGAGTAAACAGTGAATATAGGCATAAAACTCCATAATACTGCATAACAATGAATAATAATATGCATGAAGTAGCAAGTGATAACTGCAATGTCTAAACTGGCATGTAAGGAAAGTACACTAATATCATGTCGAAACTATCAGCTAACAAGCTATGTCAATGAAATAGTATTCTCTAAAGTGTACATGACATGGCAATTATCGAAGATGATGTGTGTGAGCCAGCAAGTAAGTGTACGTGGAACATACGCATCATCTATAATGGTGCCGGTGTCCTGACAGCATGATATCAATAATGGTATATGAAAACACAATATAAGCATGCAATGCGAAGCGAACATCAATAATATGCGGGAGCTGAATATCAAATATAATGATAATGAATCTACATATGCCTAAGTATGAGTCGTACAGTTTTTCCATTTGAAATAATACGAATCGTGTGTTTAGAAAATAGGGACTACGGTGTTTTTAAGAAAATATACATCCTTTGAAATATCCGTAGAATCCCTTGGCCTATCATTAAAAATACTCACGATTCGTTAGTTTTTGAAATAGGTATGACACGAATCTAATCTATCATTTACAAGTAAACTGCAGAGCTAAACTAAAAAGCTGATCGAAAGGTGAGGAAACCGCCTAACATCTCAGTCGATACATACATATATATATATATATATATATATAAAACAGTCGGTGATCCTGCCTCAAAAGTATCCCATACGATACAATATCTATAATATGTCATCCTCAAGTCAAGAGTGCGGATCTATCATCAATATAGCTCATACGGTAAATCCATCGTACGGCATCCCAAGTATGGGTACGGGTCAATGTCATATCAATCACATTATTCATCTGGTATTCTCTTTATCAAACATCATGATCCGGGGTACTGATCTATGTCTAGTACAATACTGATACCATCTATGTATGCATGCGTGTGTATGTCAAAGGACCCGCTAAAACATCATGTCGTATCTCAAATACGAACCCTGTCACATCACTGATCTCACGGCCTCAAGCCCAATCTCATCGACTCATCTCAAATCCCAAGTACTATCATCATAATCCATGTATATGTATACGTATATATATATATATATATACATACATACATACATACATAGTCCCATACCCATGTGTGTGTGTATATATATATACATATCCCCATATACGCACATGAAAAAGAAAGAATGTATGCAAGTGTGTGTGCGTGTGTGGGTGCAACAACTACTATAGGGTTTCACAAGTAACACTACTAATCCATGAACACTTAACCATATCCTGAATATCCATGTCTCACATAAAAGATATTATATATATATATAGTATATATATAGCATACTATATATCGAACTGCGGGGGTGCTATACGCCATCCACCCGACTTCTCCCCGTAGATATAAATCTACTCACTTTTCTTCTTATGTGCCGATGCCGACGCCGCCACGCGCTTGCTTATCGTCTCAAAGTCTTCGTGGGGGTACCTACACATCACAACGTATCATATCGCATCACAATCCTAAATCAAAGCCAAAACGACACACGAAAACCAAAATGCTGCACGAATCATCCATAGGTCAAAACCTATGGTCTACATCTTGCAATTCAACCAAATATCAATCGATATAGACGTACAAACGTCAAATAATCGAATACAATACCAAATATCCAAACTTAAATCCATAAACATCATGAAACACATGGCAGCAACCTAGAAAACATGCTCCAGATTTTGTCTCACGTGAAAACAAGGCAAGCAAACAAGTCTAGGGTGTAGTATATGATGTATATGAGCTAATGGACCAACCCCAACACCCTACCCCACCAAGTGGCCGGCCCCTACCCCTATAATTTCGGCCAGGCTGGTTTTAGGAAGGAATTGGGTTGTCATTTTGCTACAGTGGGTTCCCAGGGTCAATTCTAGTCTACTAGGGTTGTTTGTTTAACTCGTAAAATTCCCAGGTCATCCCAGATTCACCTGCACGCTCCAATTCCTAACAAACCGACATAAATGTTTTGAAATTCTATATTTTTGGTTTTTAGTTGGGTTTGGTCGGGGTTCCTTGTAGGGTTCCAAGGCACGATAATGAGGTCTCACAAGGCATCAACCATGCCAATTTCAAACTTTACAAGTGCCGAGAAACCCTAATTCGGATTCGTTGACTAGAGTTTAGGCGAAAAGTGAAATTAGTTAACATTTTAACTAAAAGAAAGAGGCTACAACCTTTGTAGATCTGGTTCTCAACTTCCTTAGTTCCACGTAGACGTCTTCTCGCTGTCCATGTCGGATCCCGGACTCTAGCATCGGCTTCATCGGAGAAATGGGCGGGCTAGGTCGTCGGCTTCGATGCCGAAGATGATCTACGTCGAGGCATCACAAGATCAAGCTCCCACTTCACCAAGTCATGAAACTTGTGAAGAAAACACCCTATACTACTTGGCAAGAGGTAGAGGATGAAGAAATAGGAGGTGGGTTCACTTTAGAATTGGATTTCTCACTCTTTTCCTCAAGATGCCATTAATGGTGGCAAGCTTTTTCTTGAAGATGAAGTAGAAGAAGAAGATAGATTATGATAAGTCTCTTATATCTTTTAAAAAGAAAAACAATATGAATACTTATCATATCCTAACCATAGTCAAGTGTAGAGAGCAAACTAGGGTTAGGTGAATGGTTAGGTTAAGAGAAGAAAACAAAATGGTCAACCATTTCAACTCTTCATGAAGCTTCATGAAAGAACCAAAGAAAGCCACCATTTACCTTTTCTTTTCCAAAATAAATAATCAATATAAATAAATGAACAAGTAAACAAAACCCTAACCATTCATATAACCATGGTTTAGTCTTTACACATGCACAAGTTAACATGTATCATCAAACATGATACAATCAAGTGTACACAAAAATATATCACATATACAATGTGCACATCAAGTGAGAAAATCCTTTTAAAATGAACCAATACTAGTTAATGCAAAGTAATATATCAAATATATAATTATACATTAAATCATTAAATCAACACTTGATTCAATTATCCGGTCATGTCGCACATAACCGACTAGTATTCAATATATCGATTTATCGAATCAATCTTCGATTCGATAACTAGGTTATATCGCATACAACCAATCGAAACATTCATCGCGAGAATGAAATACGGTATCACATACACGCATTATTCTCGGTCCCGCACATATCTCATATACGCTCCTATTTCATTTCGCTTGAGCCAGGAAACCTCTGTGTAGGACTCTAAAGACTCGTCAATACGCCGGCAGCAGGTGATGATCATATCAAACACCCACAAGCCGCAAGCGGTCTGCTAAACGTAACGGCCACCCGGGTATTGAGCGATCAGAAGATCGACGAGCAAGCCCGCTCACACTCCTGTGAATCCAACCAGTAACACTTACCGTATAGTCCGGTCTGTTCGTCTGATATGTCGCATATCTCGCCAAGGGGTGGTAAACGTCAGACCCCAATAGCTCGATAAGTCATGCCGACGTAAGGTCCATAACATTCGTGAAACTACTGATAACTCTTACCAGTATATCACAACAACCTTGGCCAGGGATTTCCTGTTATGGCCAGTCGAGCATAGCACAACATCAACCCCCAATACCGGGAGAGACGAATCCCCTCCTATCGCTCATTGCCTCCATATGAATCGGGACTGTACCCAAAAACCACCGTTTTGCATGCCCTCATGGACGTGGTAAGGTGGAGATCAAAGCACAGTGGGAATCACACAAGACTCTATGACGATCTCGGGTCTACAGACTAATCTGCACAAGTGTCACCTGAGAACTGCCATCTGACGTGAGGTATAATACCATCTGGAAGTTCTCGGCGAGTCCGTCCAGTGTACCCAGTCTCCACTGAGCACCCGTATACCATCTCTGATGTCAAACACCAATGGATATGGGATCATCCATCGCCCATCTCATGGGTCGAGAAGCGTATACGCTAGTCTACACCGGTATATCGATGCCCCGTCTCGATACACCCACGACTAGGGACCTTGAAGGATGTACTTATGGACTACCATGTCCCTACTAGTATGATCTGCATCATAGTCCAGGCAGTCAAGTACACATCCTAAGGGCTTTACCAACATGTAACTATAAGACAGTTTAAAGAGACTAGTATACATGTTAAGATAAAGAGTAACCAGATAGCATACCATCATATCGAGCAAGAAAGTCATCTCTATATATGTCCAAGCATCCAATATAATATACATCATCTGTACAATACTGGCCTCTAGGGCATACATACAACTAACAATCTCCCACTTGCATTAGGGCCAGCTGCTGTAGTATCGCATACCGAGCATCCCGAAGAGTCTCTCAAACTGTATCTGGGGAATGGCCTTCGTGAGTGGATCCGCCGTGTTGTTCTTCGTGTCAACCCTCCTGACCTTGATCTCCCGGCGATCAACTATCTCCCGGATCAGGTGATACCGCCTCAGAATATGCCTGGATCGCTAATGGGACCTGGGTTCCTTGGCCAAAGCCACCGCTCCATTGTTATCGCAATACAAAGGTATTGGATGCTCAATGGATGGAACCACTCCAAGTTCAGTAATGAACTTCTTGATCCAGACAGCCTCTTTGGCAGCATCGTTAGCAGCGATGTATTCAGCCTCCATCGTCGAGTCTGCCACGGTTTCCTGCTTGGAACTCTTCCAGCTAACCGCCCCTCCGTAAAGGGTAAAGACAAATCCCGACTGCGACTTAGAGTCGTCCTTATCACTCTGGAAGCTCGAATCGGTAAAAGACTCCACTTGGAGTTCTCCGTTACCATACACCAAGAGCATCTCTTTAGTCCTTCGTAAGTACTTGAGAATGCTCTTCACAGCTGTCCAGTGACTCTCTCCAGGATCAGCTTGATACCTGCTCACTACACTTAGTGAGTATGCAACATCGGGTCTGGTACATAGCATCGCGTACATGATAGAGCTTACAGCCGAAGCATAGGGTATCCCTTGCATGCGAGCTCTCTCCAAATCAGTCTTGGGAGACATCTCTTTGGAGAGAGTGACTCCAGAGATCGTGGGCAAGTTCCCACGCTTGGATTCTTCCATACTAAACCTCTTTAGTATGGTGTCAATGTACCTGGATTGGGACAATCCCAATATCCGTTTAGATCTATCTCTATAGATCCTAATTCCCAATATGCAGGAGGCATCACCAAGATCTTTCATTGAGAATCTTTGTGATAAGAAGAGCTTGACCGATTGCAGCATAGGAATATCATTTCCTATCAAGAGTATGTCGTCCACGTAGAATACGAGGAAGACAACCTTACTCTCTGCTTCCTTCTTGTAAATACAAGGTTCATTTGGGTTTTTGACGAAATCAAACTCTTTGATAACGACGTCAAAGCAGATGTTCCAACTCTGCGATGCTTTCTTTAATCCATAAATGGATTTAAGCAGCTTGCACACCTTCCCACTGCTCCCACTGTCTACGAAGCCCTCTGGCTGAGTCATGTACACGCACTCTTCTAAATCACCGTTTAGAAAGGCGGTCTTAACATCCATTTGCCAGATTTCGTAGTCATGATATGCAGCGATGGAAAGCATGATCCGGATGGATTTAAGCATAGCCACTGGAGAAAAGGTTTCGTCATAGTCCACACCTGGTCTTTGACGAAAACCCTTTGCAACAAGTCTAGCTTTGAAAGTCTCCACTTTCCCATCTACACCAAGTTTTTTCTTGAAGATCCACTTGCTCCCAATGGGTTTTACCCCTTCAGGAGCAACTTCCAAAGTCCATACTTTGTTGGTGTACATGGATTCCATCTCGGACCGCATAGCATCCAGCCATTTCACTGAGTCCCTACTCGTGATGGCCTGCTCGAAGCTAGTTGGGTCATCATCCTCCATGATGCAATCCTCGCTCCCACCATCCATGAGAAAACCGAAGTATATCTCAGGTTGGCGAGGAACCCTACTAGATCGGCAGAGAGGCTGAGGTTCATTGGGAGCTACTGAATCTTCTGGTTCCACTAAATCTTCAGTTACGGTTTGTGTATCTGGAACTTCTTCCAGCTCTACCACTTTGCCACTAATTTCTTTTTCAAGGAATTCCTTTTCTAAAAAGGTGGCATGTTGAGCAACAAACACTTTTTGTTCCTCACTGTGGTAGAAAAAATAGCCATATGAGTTCTTTGGATATCCCACAAACTTGCAAAGAACTGACCGTGCCTCGAGTTTGCCCGGATTTTGTCTTTTGACATAGGCCGGACAACCCCATATCTTAACTCGTTTAAAATATGGTCTCTTCCCACTCCATAACTCATATGGTGTGGTAGGTACAGATTTAGATAGAACTTGATTCAATAGGTATGTTGCTGTTTCCAGTGCATATCCCCAAAAGGAAATAGGTAACTCAGCTGTGCTCATCATAGAGCGCACCATATCTAATAGGGTGTGGTTCCTCCGTTCCGATACACCGTTGTGCTGTGGTGTATATGAAGGAGTCAGCTGAGAGAGAATCCCATTCTATTTTAGGAAGTCCAGGAATTCATTGCTCAAGTATTCACCTCCTCGATCAGATCGAAGGATTTTAATACTTTTTCCGGTTTGGTTTTCGACTTCTTGTTTATATTCTCTAAGTTTCTCAAAAGATTCTGATTTGTGTTTCATCAGGAACACATATCCGAATCTAGAGAGATCGTCAGTGAATGTAATGAAGTACGAAGAACCATCCCTGGCATGTGTAGACATGGGACCGCATACATCACTATGTATCAGTCCTAAGAGTTCGGTAACTCTTTCTCCGTGTCCCGTAAACGGAGTTTTGGTCATCTTACCTTTGAGAGATGACTGGCAAGTGTCATAAGATGAAAATTCAAACGGATTTAAATATCCATCCTTATGCAACTTAGCTAGTCGTGTCGTATTGATGTGACCCAGTCTACAATGCCACAAGAAGGATTCGTTCAGTTCAGAACTCTTCCTCTTGTGTGTGTTTGTTATGCTCAGAACTGTTGGTTGATTTAGAACATAAATGCCATTGCACAACGTGCCTGATCCAACCAACTTTTGGTTACGGAAAATGTTCATAACATTGTCCTGTAATACAAAATTATATCCCTCTTTACTCAATAAAGAAACCGATATAATGTTGCATATCAGGTTCGGCATGTAATAGCATTCGCTCAGAACCAATGTATTACCAGTTAGTAATGCAAGGTGATATTCCCCGACAGTCTTACCTGCAACAATTGCACCATTTCCAACTTTTATGTCTTTATCACCTTCTCCATGTTCTCTACCTTTCATGAGCCCATGTAACTGATTACATATATGGGATCCTGACCCGGTATCTAATACCCAGGACGTGGAGCAAATGGAGAAACAGTTCTCTGTAACGAACACACCCGAAGAAAATGCATCATCATGTACTTTCTTCATTCGGGTGGCATGGGAATCCTGGTATTCCCCTATGTCCTGTTCATTACTATAACTCTTATAAGAAAGAACGGAACCAACGTTCCCCAGCACAGTATAACATGCGGGTTCGGTCAATACATCCAAATTATTATCTTTATTAGGGCATGACATGGTCGCTACCTGGAGAGAGAGAGAAGAAAACACTTTAGCGTATACTCGTGCAAGATCAGATTGGTTATTATCTTATCTAATCAGGATGGCTCCCACTGGTTTTTATCAAATCTTCCTTCAAACCCTAAAAGGAAAGACTAGCCGGGATTAATTACACCCTACAACTTCGTCGATCTTTCAGCCAGGCCAGTGTCGGTACTTTGAGGGAGGTTCCTCGTGCTTTCGCACGGACCAAATTAAAGTAAACCTCGTTTTCCCAGAGGCGTAACCCCGTTGACACCTTTCTAGACACCTACTTGATCGGCTAATTGTAATGTGTAAAACTCTCCCAGGAGTAACTCTTACTCGCAGTGGGTATCGGGATCCAACTATCTCATAGAAGGTATGCAATCTCATTGCAAATTTCAACACTTGAAATTCCCGATAATGCTTTTTACCCCTAGCACCTATGACCTTAACTATGGTCAACAAATCATAAGTACTAGTCAAGTTCCACCCGTCATTTCGTGATTAATTAGACCCACCCACATGACCCTTAACTAAGGTCAACAAAGTCACACGACTATCCTAACTAATCGCATCATATGCGGTGTAGGAAGACATCATTTAGCTACCGTACAATGTGCCTTAACTAAAGTCAACAAACACAGCACGAATGCTAAGTACTCTACTTCCTAAAATGACGGAGGGTTGCGAATGGTTTTTATGAAAACCTTTAACGCTTTGAACTTGATCTCGTTGCGTAACCAAATGGTTTTTAAATGGAATGTTTTTTAGGCTTTTCTAGTTTTTCTAAAGGGGTCACTCCCGGCGAAGGGATCGTCGGCCCTTTCCTCGTCGAATGAGGTGCGGGATATATCATATATATCACTGTGCAGAGCAGAAACTATAGAAGCAATCAAAAGACAAACCGATGGTTGTAGCATCTACCAGTTATTGCTAAAGGAGTCACTCCCGGTGAAGGGATCTCGGTCCTTTCCTTATCGAATAAGGTGCAGGATGTTCTATAATGAACACCGCGATGCAAAGCAAGAACTGTAGCTACCTGTTTTATTTTGAAATTCGATTCGACAATATCAATTAGGTTTATTTTCTTTCATTAATCTCATTAATGAATATCCCATCATTTAAGTCCACCTAAACATCACAGATAAATACGACGTACACTTATGCCATCCGCATTCGCCTCGATGTCCCCTCGTGCACCGTTAGGTTAGGTAAATAACGACAGAGCAGGGCAGGGCTAGTGCGGGTGCAAAACATAAGTAACGTCTATATAATATATCATATATACTATATACTATATCCATCAGAAAAAATCAAATGATCACATCACAGATATCGCAGCAGAAAATATCATATGAAATATTCGATATACTAGGACGTCCGTGTTTTTAATACAAGCCAGTATAAAACACGGATTCCATGGTCGTGATGAATAGCCAATCGCACACGAGAGCGGCAAGCAACCCTACCAATTCTAGGGTTAGGAGACCCGGACTCGACTCCTCGAGATGGTCTCCCACTGGACCCTAGAACCCGGTTACTTTTGCTCCCCTCCTTGGGTCTATCCTAATGCGGAAAAGTAAATAATATACAAAAGGTGACATCTTCCGCAACCTGAAAGTGTCCCAATAAAAGAATATTAAATACAAGTTTTTACATGAATTAAAATGAAAAAACACTCATCTCACATAAAAAAACCCGGCTATTCGAACACGACGATCCAATATAACATATCCAGCAACACATAACATCACATGTCATCAACGTAAGTAAGTATGCATACCCCAATTGTCGTTGACGTATAGCAACGAAACCGGCGATATCGACATACTACACTTACGGTCACAGAAAAGAAAGTGTAAAACTACAACAGTTGGAATCCGCAACCTCTTTAGACATCGCATGCCTAATAATTATAAACCCCGCATTTTAGTCTCATTATCGAAAACACTTTTCAATATCATGTCGGGCAATTCAACAGGATTCCCGAAAAACTGATCGAATGCTCGTCGCAAAGTTTAGTAGGCGGCCGCACCCCTGATACCGTCGACGAAGTGCACCAAGGCGGAACACCGCTGCCGCGAGCACCCGGACGGATGCTTTCGACGACGGGGTTCTCCTACAGTCACTTGGTCGGGGCTATGGAGTGAGGCTGTCTATTAAGTTTACCCGGCGAGTATCCGCGTACGCTTCCCGATTGCGACGGACTTTTGATCACATCAAAATTCCGTGGCAACCGATCAAGTGAGACTAAACTGCTATGTTTATAACATTCATATTAGTTATCTCATAACTATTTGTGAATTTCAATTATTGTATCACATTCCGGATAAATAGAAAAATGTTAAACTTTTCGATCGAACGATCGAACAATCGAACACCCAAGTTTTCCCGATACAGCTCAACACATGAAATAAGTCTAAAAACAATCAGTTCATGCCTCAGTACCAATGGTCCAGCCGTAGAAGGGTCAAGCCAACGCCTCACATGTGGCACGCCGTACTGCCCTAAACCCGAAGGTTCAAAGGGCAGTTCAAGACGGTCACATAATCGAGTTAAGGTTTGTTGTCTTCTAGAGGGACCATCGCATTACTTGCACTACTTAGAACGTCGTTAAACTACGGAAAAATCCATCAATTGGAAATTTCCCGGCAGGGGAAAAAGTGGGTATTTATATCCGGTCGAACTTTTTAACATATTCTAAAATTACCCGGAAAAACATACTGACAAAATTAGACAATCCGATCGAAACACCGAGTCCCCAATACAACCCAGAAAACTCAACTCTTGAGTTCAGATTAAAAATTCCCAGGAAAACCAGCACTGCAAAATATGAATTAATGTGCAAAATTCAATGCAAGATAAGACAAAACGGCCGCAGAACCGCCGCATGAGCCATGCTCATGCCGCGGAACCGCGGCGGTTTGATGGAATTAGGGAATCAAATTTTATAGTAATTCTTAGATATTCCTGCTGATTTTTCTGCATATTTTTAATTCTCAAAAATCCACAAATTTCAAAAATGTACAGAGAGCATGTTTTGAATTAGGGTTTCGGCTCGATCGGACTTCTAATTCCGTCTACGCATCGCCTAAGGCTCTAGCTAGGCTCAAATACCACTGTAGGGTTCCTAGGCACGATAATGAGGTCTCACAAGGCATCAACCATGCCAATTTCAAACTTTACAAGTGCCGAGAAACCCTAATTCGGATTCGTTGAATAGAGTTTAGGCAAAAAGTGAAACTAGTTAACATTTTAACTAAAAGAAAGAGGCTACAACCTTTGTAGATCCGGTTCTCCACTTCCCTAGCTCCACGTAGACGTCCTCTCGCTGTACATGTCGGATCCCGGACTCTAGCATCGGCTTCATCGGAGAAATGGGCGGGCTAGGTCGTCGGCTTCGATGCCGAAGATGATCTACGTCGAGGCATCACAAGATCAAGCTCCCACTTCACCAAGTCATGAAACTTGTGAAGAAAACACCCTATACTACTTGGAAAGAGGTAGAGGATGAAGAAATAGGAGGTGGGTTCACTTTAGAATTGGATTTCTCACTCTTTTCCTCAAGATGCCATTAATGGTGGCAAGCTTTTTCTTGAAGATGAAGTAGAAGAAGAAGATAGATTATGATAAGTCTCTTATATCTTTTAAAAAGAAAAACAATATGAATACTTATCATATCCTAACCATAGTCAAGTGTAGAGAGCAAACTAGGGTTAGGTGAATGGTTAGGTTAAGAGAAGAAAACAAAATGGTCAACCTTTTCAACTCTTCATGAAGCTTCATGAAAGAACCAAAGAAAGCCACCATTTACCTTTTCTTTTCCAAAATAAATAATCAATATAAATAAATGAACAAGTAAACAAAACCCTAACCATTCATATAACCATGGTTTAGTCTTTACACATGCACAAGTTAACATGTATCATCAAACATGATACAATCAAGTGTACACAAAAATATATCACATATACAAAGTGCACATCAAGTGAGAAAATCCTTTTAAAATGAACCAATACTAGTTAATGCAAAGTAATATATCAAATATATAATTATACATTAAATCATTAAATCAACACTTGATTCAATGATCCGGTCATGTCGCACATAACCGACTAGTATTCAATGTATCGATTTATCGAATCAATCTTCGATTCGATAACTAGGTTATATCGCATACAACCAATCGAAACATTCATCGCGAGAATGAAATACGGTATCACATACACGCATTATTCTCGGTCCCGCACATATCTCATATGCGCTCCTATTTCGTTTCGCTTGAGCCAGGAAACCTCTGTGTAGGACTCTAAAGACTCGTCAATACGCCGGCAGCAGGTGATGATCATATCAAACACCCACAAGCCGCAAGCGGTCTGCTAAACGTAACGGCCACCCGGGTATTGAGCGATCAGAAGATCGACGAGCAAGACCGCTCACACTCCTGTGAATCCAACCAGTAACACTTACCGTATAGTCCGGTCTGTCCGTCTGATATGTCGCATATCTCGCCTAGGGGTGGTAAACGTCAGACCCCAATAGCTCGATAAGTCATGCCGACGTAAGGTCCATAACATTCGTGAAACTACTGATAACTCTTACCAGTATATCACAACAACCCTGGCCAGGGATTTCCTGTTATGGCCACTCGAGCATAGCACAACATCAACCCCCAATACCGGGAGAGACGAATCCCCTCCTATCGCTCATTGCCTCCATGTGAATCGGGACTGTACCCAAAAACCACCGTTTTGCACGCCCTCATGGACGTGGTAAGGTGGAGATCAAAGCACAGTGGGAATCACACAAGACTCTATGACGATCTCGGGTCTACAGACTAATCTGCACAAGTGTCACCTGAGAACTGCCATCTGACGTGAGGTATAATACCATCTGGGAGTTCTCGGCGAGTCCGTCCAGTGTACCCAGTCTCCACTGAGCACCCGTATACCATCTCTGATGTCAAACACCAATGGATATGGGATCATCCATCGCCCATCTCATGGGTCGAGAAGCGTATACGCTAGTCTACACCGGTATATCGATGCCCCGTCTCGATACACCCACGACTAGGGACCTTGAAGGATGTACTTATGGACTACCGTGTCCCCACTAGTATGATCTGCATCATAGTCCAGGCAGTCAAGTACACATCCTAAGGGCTTTACCAACATGTAACTATAAGACAGTTTAAAGATACTAGTATACATGTTAAGATAAAGAGTAACCAGATAGCATACTATCATATCGAGCAAGAAAGTCATCTCTATATATGTCCAAGCATCCAATATAATATACATCATCTGTACAATACTGGCCTCTAGGGCATACATACAACTAACATTCCTATCATTATAGGGGGTCTAAGGTCATCTCTAAAGCCCAATTACACCATCTCTACTCAAATCAAACCCTAATTCCCAACTTGAGTTTTCAAGGTTCACTAAACTTCGCCAAATCAATTTTAAACTTGAAAAGATGCTTAAGCATATGAAACACTACACTAATTATGAAAGGATTATCTTATTTAGGACCCAAGAATCCCCTACAGCACCAAAATGTGATTTTTCTTTTTCCAAAGTGTAGCTTGAGAGCTTGTGCAAATTTTTTGTGAAATGGGAATGGGGTTTTGGGTTGTTTTTGGGTGTGTTTGTGGTGATTTGAGGAGGGGGGAGATGAAGGCAGCAGCACAAGAGAAAAATGGGGGAGAAAATGATGAAGGAAGCAGAGGGAAACAAGTGGGCATGGCTCTCCCTTGACCCCTCACTTTCTCTCACTTGCCCATACCTCATTATAATATCATTCCTTTTTCTTTGTCTTTTTCTTTTGTTTTCCTTTTATTTCCTTCTCTTTGCAATAGTAAACCCAAAACAATAACCATACACCAAAAATCAAGAGAAGGCCATGAAGAAAATGTAACAAGTGCTAAAAAAATGATATGTGCACAAAACACGCTTAAAGTCCAATTAGCGATTTTTAATCGCGATTAGCGCTAAAATAGTGTCAAATAAATCATAAACTTTCATAATTTGAATGAATCACATAAAGTACCCTCTTTTTAGTAATTTCCATAATTTTCTAAATTTTTCCCAATTTATCGGTATTTAATTATACTGAAATATTAAATATTCATTAAAATTAATATTAAATTATAAAAATTCCCAAAAAATAATATTTTATTTTTCTGAAATGTTACAAGAGTTGATTGGGTATGGTACACTAAATAACGGTATTTACGTCCTGAACCAACACACAGTTTTCAACATACTAATAAAAGAAAGTTTTCAGATATAAATGAAGCTTTTCTTTGGCATTGTAAACTTGGTCATATTAATGAAACAAGACTAAGCAATCTACATAAAGATGGATATTTAAATCCCTTTGAATATAAATCTTATGCGAGTTGTCAGTCCTGTATCAAAGGTAAAATGACCAAAACTCCGTTTACAGGACACGGAGATAGAGCTGTAGAACTCTTAAGCCTCATACATAGTGATATATGCGGACCAATGTCTACACATGCTAGAGGAGGTTTTTCATTATTCATTGCTTTTACTGATGATTTCTCAAGATTCGGACACGTGTTTTTGTTAAAGCATAAGTCCGAAGCTTTCGAGAAATTCAAGTAAAAACTTGAAGTAAAAAAACAAATAGGCTTGAGCATTAAGAAACTTCGATCGAATTGAAGTGGAGAGTATTTAAGTACAGTGTTTTCAGACTTCTTAAAAGAGAATGGGATTCTCTCTCAGCTCACTCCTCCTTACACACCACAGCACAACGGTGTGCCAGAACGGAGGAATCGTATCCTATTAGATATGGTACGGTCCATGATGTGTGATGCTGAGTTACCGCTTTTCTTTTGGGGGTATGCATTGGAGACAATAATATATCTGTTAAACAGGGTTCCAACCAAGACCGTGTGTACCACTCCATATGAGATATGGAGTGGGAAGAGACCATCTCTTAAAAGAGTTAGGATATGGGGTTGTCCGGATTTTGTCAAAAAGCAGAATCCAGACAAACTCGAGACACGGTCGGTCATGTGTAAATTTATGGGATATCCAAAACATTCGTATGGATATCTATTCTACCACAAGGAGGAACAAAAGGTGTTTGTTTCTCAACATACCACATTTTTGGAAAATGAAATCTTTACAAATAGTACTGATGGCAATACGGTAGAACTAGAAGAGGTTCTAGAGACATAAATTACTCAGGACGAATTGGTTGAAACCGATATTGCAGTAGAACTTCAGGAACCTCAGCCGCTCCGGAGATCTAGTAGAACTTCTCGCCCACCAGAGAGATACTATGGATTTCTTATTGATGGTGATAGAGAAGATTGCATCATGGATAGTGATGACCCTACTAGTTTTCAGCAAGCTATCATGAGTGGTGACTCAGTGAAGTGGCTGGAAGCCATGAGATCCGAAATGCAGTCCATGTACACCAACAAAGTATGGACTTTGAACGTTGCACCTCCTGGGATAAAACCCGTTGGGTGCAAATGGATTTTTAAGAGAAAGATTGGTGTAGATGGACAGGTAGAGACCTTTAAAGCAAGGCTTGTAGCGAAAGGTTTTAGACAAAGACCAGGATTGGACTATGATGAAACCTTCTCTCCAGTAGCAGTGCTTAAATCCATTCAGATCCTATTTGCTATTGCTGCTCACTATGATTATGAAATCTGGCAGATGGACCTTAAAACTGCATTTCTAAATGATGATTTAGAAGAATGCGTTTTTATGGATCAGCCAGAGGGCTTCATTGACAGTGGGAGAAGCGGGAAAGCATGTAGGTTGCTTAAATCCATTTATGGATTAAAGCAGGCCTCACGGAACTGGAACATCTGCTTTGATGACACAATCAAAGAGTTTGATTTTGTCAAAAATATTGATGAACCATGCATTTATAAGAAAATTGTAGGGAGTACTGTCATATTCCTCGTATTCTACGTAGATGACATTCTCTTGATAGAAAATGATATTCCTATGCTACAATCGGTCAAATTATTCTTATCACAAAGGTTCTCCATGAAGGACCTGGGTGATACCTCGTGCATTTTGGGCATAAGGATCTATAGAGATAGATCCAAGAGGTTATTGGGATTGTCCCAATCGATGTACATTGACACCATCCTAAAAAGGTTTAGTATGGAAGATTCCAAGCGTGGTGCCTTGCCCGCTTTCCATGGAATCACTCTCTCCAAGGACTTCTGTCCGAAGACTGATGAAGAGAGAGCTCGCATGAGCACTATACCCTACGCTTCAGCCGTAGGATCTATAATGTATGCGATGTTATATACACGCCCTGATGTAGCTTATGCACTAGCTGTAGTAAGCAGGTATCAATCGAACCCATGGGAGAAACATTGGATAGCAGTGAAAAACATACTTAAGTACTTACGAAGGACTAAAGAATTGTTCTTGGTGTATGGTAATGAGGATCTCTAAATGGAGATCTTTACCGATTCCAGCTTCCAAAGTGATAAGGATGACAGCAAATCTATTTCAGAGTTTGTATTTACCCTCAATTGAGGGGTGGTTAGTTGAAAGAGTTCCAAACATGATACCGTTGCAGGCTCCACGATGGAAGCTGAGTATATTGCTGCAAATGATGCTGCCAAGGAAGTAGTCTGGATGAAGAAGTTCGTCGCAGAACTAGGAGTAGTTCCAACCATTGTTGATCCAATACCATTATATCGTGATAATAATGGGGCTATGGCGTTAGCCAAAGAACCAAGGTCCCATCAGAAGTCCAGACACATCCTAAGGCGATATCATTTGATCCGGGAGATAGTAGATCGCCACGAGATCGAGATTCGGAGAGTAGATACAAAGAATAACACTGCGGATCCACTCACCAAGGCCCTTCCACAGCCGCAGCATGAGTGACTTTTTGAGATGTTGGGTATGAGATACACTAATAATTGGCCTTAGTGAAAGTGGGAGATTGTTAGATATATGTATGCCCTAAAGGCCATTATATGTATAGTGGATGCTTGGACATGTATATATGTGTATTGATGACTTTCTTGCTCGACATGATAATATGCTATCTGGTTTACTTTATCTTGACATGTTCATTTGATCATGCATTTTATTCATTTGGTACATGTTGATAAAGCCCTTAGGATATTTGCTTGACTACTCCGACTATGATGCAGATCATACTAGTGGGACACTTATAGTTTATAAGCATATCATTTAACTGTTCCTAATCATGGGTGTATCGAGACGGGGCATCGATATTCCAGAGTAGACTAGCGTATAACATTCTTGTCCCATATGATGGGCGATGGATGATCCCATATCTATCTGGGGTGGTGACACCAAAGATTATATGCGGGTGCTCAGTGGAGACTGGGTACACTGAACGGACTCGCCGAGAACTCCTAGGTGGTTATATCTATCGTCGGATCGCAGTTCTCAGGTGACACTAGTACAGTTTAGTTTGTAGACCCAAGATCGTCATAGAGTCTTGTGTGTCCTCCCACTGTACGTTGATCTCCACCATACCACGGCTCTACTGAGTCATGCAAACAGGTGGACTTTGGGTACAGTCCCGAGGCACATGAAGGCAATGAGCGATAGGAAGGGTTTTGTCTCTCCAGGTATTAGGGGTTGATGTTGTGCTATGCTCGATTGGCTATAACAGGAAGTCCCTGGCCAGGGCTGCTGAGATTTACTGATAAGTGTTATCAGTAGTTTCTCGATCTGTTATGAGCCATATACCAGCATGACTTTTTGAGTTATTGGGGTCGATGATACCATCCCAAGACTCGATATGCAACATATCTGACGAAGAGACCGGACTGTACTGTAAGTGTTGTCAGTTGGCTTGACGGGAGTTTTGACGGCTTTGCTGGTTTTCTTCTGATCGCTCAATACCCGGGTAGCCGTTACGTTTAGCTAACCGCTTGCAGCTTATGGATGTTTGATATGATCATCACCTACTGCCTGCGTATTGACGAGTCTTAGAGTCCCACACAGAAGTTTCCTAGCCCAGGAGAAAAGATATGGTGTGCATATGAGATATGCGCGGGGACCCGATTAAATGCGTGTATGTGTTATCGTATTATAGTCGGGAGTTTTTCTATTGGTCGGGTCATATGTGATATGACCGGTTTGTTAAATCAAGTGTTGATTTAACATTTGGCTTTTAGTTTAATTCTTTATTAAACCCTTTTCATTATATTTGATGTATGCACATGTTGATGTGCATGGACACATACATACATACATACATACATACATGGTTGTGTATCATGGTTGATGATACACAAATTGTGGCAATGCAAGACTCACATGTTAATAAATATCCATATATATATTTATTCTTTTGGAGTTAAAAAGAAATAGAAAATCAATTCATGGTAGGATAATTATCCTTGACTTTATCCTTAACCTTAGCTTCCACCACGAGTTAAGTTTCTATGTTTCTTTTTCTTCCAAAATAAATATCTAGATATTTGTTAACCCTTGGTTAAGGATGAGAGTGGAAAATATTTATATTTTCTATTCTCATTTTTATCATTCATCTTTCATTATTCTTGAGCTCTCAAGTTGCCATCTTCTTCTTCCTCATTCTCTTTCTCTCTTGAAATTTCCATAGAGTGAGATTGATAAAAAGATTGGGCTTTGAATAGAAAAAACAAACCACTTCATCATTCTACACCTCTCTAGCCCATTTGTGTAGGGTGTTTTGCTACACTTCTTTAAAAGATCAAGTTTAGCAAGGAGCTTAGGGCAAAGGGGCTTCGGGTGGATCATCGTGGACAAGGAAGCTTACTAGAAAGTCATTCCAAACTCTCAAAGATCCAAGGAGTCACCACAAGAGGACTACAAAGGTTGTATTCTTTTCACTTAGTGATAATATGTTCTTTGTATGTGATACTTTAGGTGTTACCCTAAACTTCTAGTTAAAGATTCATGTTTTGTTTGCTTAGAATCTCTATAAATTTTAAAGTGGCATGTGTGATGCTTCCATACTCTACAGTATGTGCTAGGGAAACCCAACAATGGGAAAGTGAAATAGGGACTTGGGGGATTGCGGGCTGCTGTGCTCGGCCAGCAGGTAGGGAAAGAGGGGGTGAGTGGGTGTGGGTGTGAAGAAGCAAAGAAACATGTTCACCTTACCTCATTAATGCACCATACTTCTTTATCTCATTTTATTTTATTTTATTTAAACTTTTTCTTTTGAATATTCTAGAACTATGGTCAACATATCACTTAAAACTAGCATGTTGCATGTGAGTCTAATTGTGTCATAGTGCACTAAAAAAATGTATTAACCCATACTAATTTGTAATAATCTCTAATTAAATATATTAGTGAAATCTTATAATAATATTTAAAATAATTAATTAAGGAAAATATTTTAGTAAACTAGCAAATTTATAAGTGACTAAATAAATACCAATACTAACCATTGCATTGCTAGAATAGGTATATTTAAGTCTATGTTGAAAAATAATTATATCTTGGTTTTTACGGAAAACACCAGTTATTTTACCGATTACCGGAAATTTCACCTGAACGATTTTTAAAACATTACACTTCGCCTCGAGTGTGTTCCTACTGTACTTTGATTTCTACCTTACCACGGTGCAAAGGAGTCGTGGAAACAGGTAGTAGTAGGGTGCAGTCCCGAAGCACTTGGAGGTAGTGGCGGTTAGATAGGATTCGTCTCTCCCTGTATTGGGGGTTGATATCGCGCTGTGTTTGGAAGGCCATTACACAAAGTCCTTGGCCAAGGCAAGTGAGATTTACTGGTAGGTACTCTAGTAGTTTCTCAAGGTGTTTTGAGCTACTCTCCGACACGACTTATTGCGCTATTAGGGGTCTGACGATTACCGTCCCTAGGCCCGATATGCGATACTCTTAGACGAACAGACCGAACTGTACGGAGATTTTCACAGATAGGCTCAGTTGGAGTTCGGATGAGTTATTCTCATCGGCCTTCCCATCAACATATACCTGGAGGCTGTTACATGCAGCTAGTACGGCTGGCGGCCTGTGGTTAAACCTACTGCCAGTATAGTGTCGAGTCTTTAAAGTCCCATATAGAAGGTTTTCCTGCATCGAGCAAAAGATGTAGAGGTCGTATAGTTTTTACGACAGGGTTTGATCGCGTACGTGTACTTGTGCATGGATGATGAATCGGATGGACAATACTAGTGGGCTTTGGTTTAAGCCGGATCCTAGTATTGTACTGATGGATAGTGTACGTCTCTTTTGTATTCGTATTTTTCGGAATACGGATACTGGTATGTATATACGGACGAGGGGCATTTTGTAAATTTTTCAAAGATTCTTCTAGAAGATGACACATCATATTTGTATTATTCATTTTAGATTAAATGATAAATGCATTATGAGTGGAGGAAATGAGGTGGATTATGCATGAATTTGAGCATGGCTTTTTATGACACTTGGTATGTTTTCAAGCCATGACTCACTAGGTTGTGAATTGAACCTATTTTGATTATTGATTTAGGTTTATTCCATATGATAACGAGTTTGGTTCAGTTCACAACAAGAGAGCACTCTCCTTTTTCATGCTAAGTTCTTCACTAGCATTCTCCTCAAGTCTTCTTCTACTTACCTCAAGCCATTCTTGTCCCATGAGTTGAGAATCATATGGCTATACGAGACAAAATATTACATCTACATTCTCTACATCATCTACGACATCTATTATAGCGAACTAGGTGCCCTAGTTGCTTTAGTTGAGGTGGGAGCTCGATACACAGACTCTCGGGTGGATCATCTTCGACATGAGAGGACCGACGATGAAGCCCAATCCGAACGATCCATGGAGCCGATGATGAAGAGGAGGGAAACGACAAGAAGAACCTAAGGACATGTTTTTATGAGGTAAAACTTCTTTCCGAGTAGTTAACCTCTTGCATGTTTGCTAGTTAGGGTTTAGGATCGATCCTGGAGTTCAAGTCGGTGTTGCGATCTTTGTAAAATCCATTTTTTAAATATCCTGCCTCCCCGCGGACCCGTGGGGTGCGCGACATCGACTTACAATGGTATCAGAGCCTACGAAACCCTAGCTAACGGTTTAAATAACGTATGAAACTACGAAACCGAAATAACTCCGAAACACGAAACCTAAACTCTAAGTTTCTGTCAAATTTTTCCGAGCCTCTAAAATTTTTTTAAACAACGGCAGAGTGCTTTACTTCTTGTGAAATGAACACACACCAAAAACAAGGCATTTTCACCTATTTTGGACCGGCCAAAAGCTCATTTTTCCCGGTCTCACCTTGTTTATTTTGGTGGAATTCTTTGAATTTTGGTCTGTGTTCTAGTTGCTTGGATCTAAGGTCTCAGGTGTTGTTTGTTTTTGCCAATTTTGGGTATACTGTTATCTTTTTACTGTAGCAATACAGAGTGTTTCGAAGTCATGGTTTTAACGTCGTTTAAAGTTTCAAGTTGTGATATATGTGTTTGGAAACGTCGACTAATTGTAATACGTCGATTAGTCGGGGTTGCACATATCTGTGTTGCTTTGTTGGTTTATGTATATGAATTTATTGGATTGTCGTGGATGAATAGCCAGGGGATGTGAGATGAGGGTTTTTTCATTCTTTCATTCAATGTAAAGTGATGTAATATTATTTTGCGGGGCACATCCGGGTTGAGATTGTAGCCACCGTTGTATTATTTTCTTTTACTGTTTTCTGCTCCTAGGATAGACCCAAGGTGGGGTGCACAAACTACCGGATACTTTGAAGTGCTGAGTGGCCTACTCATGTTACTGAGGGAGGTTACTTCGCTTCGAGTATTTAGCGGTTAGTTTGCCGCACCCGTAGGGTTTGGGGTGGGGTTTGTCTATTCATCACGACCGTGGAATCCGTCTTTCGTTACAGGCTTAAACGAAATGCGGAATTCTTAGTATATCCAATATTTTCATCTGTGATTTGAAATGCCTATTATTGCGTGAGATGAATGATTATTATATATATGTTATATATTATACGTTGCTTATGTTTTGCATCCGCGCTAGTCCAGCCCCCGCTCTGTCATCAGTTAAGTAACCTAATGGGTGATGATGGGGCCCCATGTCGAATGCGGATGGTATAAGCGGACGTGTTATTTTCGATTCTCTCTGTAATGATAGGTGTAAATAATAGGATTGCATTAGATTAATGCAAAGCAAACAAACCAAAGTTGAATCGTTGGAACACTTTTAAAACCACTCGGCTTTTTCAAAACATCAGACTTTTTGCATAGCTTAAACCACTCCTTTTAAAAGCTATCAAGTTTCTTTGATTAAATCAAGTTCATTACGTTCACGGTTTCCCCAAAACCAGCCGTAGCCCTCCATCATTTCAGTTAAATATTCAATAGTATTCAATCTATGTATTTTGACCTTCGCCAAGGCATAGTGATTGGTAGCTGCTGGATATTCATCTGTAGCATTGATAGATGCGTTGGTTTGAGACAGTCGTACTACTATGGTGGCCTTCGTCTAGGGTATGTACGGGTGGGTTTAAATTAACCTGGACAATGACGGGCAGAACTTGACATGTGACTTATGATATGTTGGCCTTCGTCAAGGTCATAAGAGCATGGGGCAAAAATCCACATCGGGAGTTTCTAAAGAAACTGAAACTTGCTAGTGCTGCATACCATTTGGAGTATGATAATTTTGGTAGGATTCCTTCAGCTTTATCACATAATGATATTGAATCCCGATCCTACTGTGAGTATCCGCTACTCCTCGGGAGATTTTTCACTAACACAATCAATGCTATAAACTAAGTAGGTGTCAAGAACGGTGTTAGTGTAACATTTCAGAAAATAAAATATTATTTTGGAAATTTAAATAAATAAAATAATTAATTTCATAAATATTATAAAAAAAATTGAGAATTTGTTTTGATGAAAGGGTATAATTATATACCGATAGGTTGGAAAATATTAGAAAATTAAAATGAATATTAATTTTGAAAGAATATTATATGATTTATACATTTTATAAATTTTATACAATTAATTATGTACAAGTTTATGTCTAAGCTTGATTAATATCTACTAGTTATGCATTTAAGCTTAGTTAGGCATATGACATGCACCATGTCATGTTTCAAAACATATTTTTTTCATTCTATGAACCATGGCATCTTTGTTTTTTTTATCTATAGGTTTTGGTTTTAATTGTAAGAGGAAAAAGAAAAGAAAATGGAATTTGAAGTGTGAGATATTTATAAATGGGGATAAAGGGGTATGGGCTTGGCATGGTATAGAGAGAAAGAGGGAGTGAGAGAGAGGCCCTTATTTCACCATGGATCTTATTCTTCATCTTCATTCTCTTCATTCTCTTCATTATTTATCCTCAACTCCCTCAACCCCCTCAACCTCCACTACCCCCCATGGCCACCACAAAATCCTTACTAAAACACCTTAATCTCTTCACAAAAAATGATCTCTAGCTCACTACAAGCATGATGGTGAGAGCAACTTTAGATTTTGAGCACTAGAGGCAACTCAAGAAAATTCTTGAGTTGCCAAATGAGGTATTTCCTTCACCATTAGTTTATTAATTGAGTTTCTTTAGCTTCTATTTTAGTTTAGAATTAATTAAGTAAGGTTTAGTGATTTTGGAAAATTCCAATATGAGGATTTAAGGATTTCAATGAGTTGTGATGGTGCTATTGAGTGTAATTGGTGACTACAACCCATCTAGTGTTAAAAATCCTGGACCAAATGAATTTTGAAACACCAAGACTTGGACTTTAGAAACATTCCGCGTCGGTTTTGTGATATTTTTGAGGTCTATAGGAAATCTGGAGCAACCCGGGACCTTTATAAAAAAATCAAAAATATACATTAACCTGGTTAGATCAATAAGAGACCACTAGAGAAGACGAGACCAAACTTCAAAAATTGGGGTGGCAGGGGCTGTTACTGTAGCACTATTGGTCGGCCAGAATTTGGCTGTTGATGTTGGATTTTGTCCTGTAGCTCACACTCCTTATAACTTAGCCACTGTATTTTTTGTTTTGTTCCAGATTACCTGAGGCAAAATCTGGGAGCGTTTGAGTTAATAATAGCAATGGTTTTCCGATTTCTAAAACATGGATTTTGGCATTTAATTATGGATTTGGTCGTTGGACGTTTGTACATCAACAACGAGGGTTCTAGGATTGTTTTTGCATTCGTAGGCTGTAGGTTCTAACCTATGAGCACTTCGCATGTCGTGTCGGTTTTTGAATCGTATTTTAATGCGATACGATGTATTTTGTGATATGTAGGCACCCTCACGTGGACATCGAACAACAATGAAGAGCGTGGTATTTTTGACTTCGGCAAGCGAGAATCAAGGTGAGTAGATGTATATCTACGGGGAAAGTCGGGTGGATGGCGTATAGCACCCCCGCAAACATAGAATACGGTTATTACCGTATTATTATAATGAGTTTGGATGTGATATTAGATACTTAGCGAGTAGGGTATTTAGAAGACCTTATGTTAGATTAGGTTGAATTAGGAAGACTTATCCAGAGGATGATTTACCTTGGAGGAGAATCAGGTTACAAGTAGTCGCACACACACACGCACACACGTAAACTTGACTTTGTGTATATGTGTGTGTATATATATATTTATGTGTGTAGGTTTATACACACACACACACACACGTAAGATGAGGATGGTATATGATACTTGGTGATGAGTCGATATAATCGGGCATGATGCCGTGAGTTTTGATATGTGATTGAGTCATGATATGATACATGACGTGATATTATCATGGATCGTTAAGCGATACATATTCATGCATACGATAATATGTGAGTTGATAATATGTGAATGTACGAGACTTTAGAACCGTACCCATGATCATGATAGTGCACAATGATGATACCATATGAATGATGATGTATATATGATAGTTGATCCGTACCCTCGATTTTGAGATGTCGTACGATGGATTTTACCGTACGAGGTATTGATACGCTGATTGGTCCGCACTCTTGACTCAAGAATGTCGTACTATGTATTATACAGTACGTGACGCTATGAGGCTGGATCGCCGACTACTAGGTATATCGACTCGGAATTTAGGTGGATTTCTTACCCTTTTGACTAGTTCCTTAGTTTAGTCTTTTAGTTGATTAGGAAGATGTTGGACCAGGCTTGGGTCATACCTATTTTCAAAAACTAACGAATTGTGAGTATTTTCAAAAGACAACCCGAGAGATACTACGGATTTTTCAAAGGACGTACCTTTTCTTAAAAACACCGTAGCCCCTATTTTCTAAAAGCCATGATTCGTGCTATTTCAAATGCCAAAACTGAATGATCCGTATATAGAAATGTATATTCTTCAATGTTGCGTTTACTATTCATTCTCCGTTATATTCATATTCTCATTGCATTGCATGTTTATACATGTGTTTCCTTAACTATGATGATCTCGTTTGTTAGGGCACCAGCACCATTACCGATGATGCGTATGTCTACGAACACTTGCTTGCCGGCTCACACACATCATCATCGGTAATTGCCATGTCACGTACACTTTAGAGAATATTACTTTATTGATATAACTTGCTAGCTGATAGTTCCTATATCATTACTATGCTAGTTTAGATATTGTATTCTTTACTTAGATACCCATAAATTCCACTCTCCTTTGTCTCACTCAAGTAAATTGGTTTCGAAAGCATTCCGCCAGTTTTTGGCGACTTTCACTTTCAACCCGATTCACCGCCACTACTACAAATAGGGGTTACCCCTACGGATAAATCCGTAGGAGCAAACCACTGCCCCTATGGCTATATTCGTAGGGGCACAAAAATACGCCGTAGGTGCACACGCCGCAGGTGCAAGTCTTAGCCTCAAACATGCCCTACGGAGTAATCATTTCCCCTACGGTTTAATACATATGTCCATATGTCCCTACGGATTAAACCGTAGGGACAAAATATTTATTTAATTTATCGGTTAAAAAAATAAAATAGTTGCCCCTCCGGATAACTCCGTAGGGACAAATACATGCCCTTACGGCTTAATGCGTAGGTCCAAATGTGTAGGGGCAAAATATCACGTATCCTCATATTTTGTCCCTATGGGTAAATGTGTAGAGGTAAAGCTAAGGCCCCTACGGATTACTCCGCAGGGACAAACCTAACCTCTGTTACTGAGTCCATATGGTCAAAATATCAGGTATCCTGATATTTTGTCCCTACGGATAAATGTGTAGGGGTAAAGTTGGACCCTACGGATTAAACGGTAGGTGCAACATGTGTCCCTACGGATTACTACGTAGGGACATATTATCAGGGTATTTTTAAAAACAAGGGCTGCCTGTTTTTTTCTCGCCCTGTGCACAATAATATATACATCATATATGAAAGTAATCAACAAGCAGAATATATACTGCAGTATTCATAATCAACATCTCACGCATAATATACAAAAGAAATCAACAAGCAGAATACGATATCAATCTAAATCAATATGAACACGCAAACACCACCAATATCGTCCAAAATTTATACAATATGTATCATAGTAAATACATGTTTAAAATATAAAAATCAAAAAGCTACCCTAGCTCGGTCCAGCTCCACCTCTGATAATCGCCGTAATCTGGCGCACCTGCTCCTCGGATAAACCCTGAGTCAACAACTCGAGCAATGCGGACGGTGCGGGAGTCTGAGCAGGCTGTGGAGCTGTAGGAGTGGTCTGCGCAACCGCAACTGAGGTAGTGGCTTGCGGAGCCGCAGCTGTGGGAGTCTGAGTAGGCTGTGGATGTTAGTTATATGTATGCCCTAGAGGCCATTACTGTATATAGGATGTATATTGTAGTGGATGCTGGGACATATATAGGGAGGACTTTCTTGCTCGACATGATAGTATGCTATCTGGTTACTCTTTACCTTAACGTGTATACTGATTGTCTCTCTGTTACATGTTGGTAAAGCCCTTAGGATGTGTACTTGACTACCTGGACTATGATGCGGATCATACTAGTGGGGACATGGTAGTCCATAAGTACATCCTTGAAAGTCCCTAGTCGTGGGTGTATCGAGATGGGGCATCGATATACCAGAGTAGACTAGCATATACCTTCTCGACCCATACAGATGGGCGATGGATGATCCCATATCCATTGGTGTTTGACATCGGAGATGATATACGGGTGCTCAGTAGAGACTGGGTACACTGGACGGACTCGCCGAGAACTTCCAGATGGTATTATACCTTACGTCAGATGGCAGTTCTCTGGTGACACTGGTACAGAGTAGTCTGTTGACCCGAGATCGTCATAGAGTCTTGTGTGGTTCCCACTGTGCTTTGATTTCCATCGTACCACGTCCAAGAGGGCGTGCAAAACGGTGGTTTTTGGGTACAGTCCCGAGTCACATGGAGGCAATGAGCGATAGGAAGGGATTCGTCTCTCCTGGTATAGGGAGTTGATGTTGCGCTGTGTTCGATTGGCTATAACAGGAAATCCCTGGCCAGGGTTGCTGAGATTTACTGGTAAGTGTTACCAGTAGTTTCTCGAATTGTTATAGACCTCATATCGACACGACTTATCGAGCTATTGGGGTCTGACGTTTACCACCCCTAGGCGAGATTTACGACATATCAGACGACGAGACAGGACTGTACGGTAAGTGTTACTGGTTGGATTCACAGGAGTGTGAGCGGGCTTGCTCGTCGATCTTCTGATCGCTCAATACACGGGTGGCCGTTACGTTTAGCAGACCGCTTGCGGCTTGTGGATGTTTGATATGATCATCATCCGCTGCCGGCGTATTGACGAGTCTTTAGAGTCCTACACAGAGGTTTCCTGGCTCAAGCGAAACGAAATAGGAGCGCTATGAGATATGTGCGGGACCGAGAGTAATGCGTGTATGTGATACCGTATTACATTCTCGCGATAAATGTATCGATTAGGTTATATGCGATATACCCTAATTATCGAATCAAGGATTGATTCAATAAACCGGAACATAGGATACTAGTCGGTTATATACGATATGACCGGATCGTTAAATCAAGTGTTGATTTAATGATTTAATGCATAATTATATATTTGATATATCACTTTGCATTAACTAGTATCGGTTCACTTTAAATGGATTTTCTCGCTCGGATGTGCGCATTGCATATGCGATATGATTTTGTGCACTTGCTTGTATCATGTTTAATGATGCATGCAAACTTGGGTTTGTGTAAAGATTGAACCATGGTTTTATGAGTGGTTAGGGTTTATTATTTTCTTATTCATTTATTCTATTTACTTATTCATTTGGAAAAAGAAAAAGAGTGAGAAAATGGTGGCTTTTCTTTGTTTGTAAATGAAGCTTCATGAAGCTTTCATTATGTCACCATTTTGTCTCATGTTAAAACCTAACCACTCCACTTAACTATAGTTCTCTCTCTACACTTAACCAAGGTAAGAGTTATGATAAGAATGGATTTTCTTTTCTATTTTAATTAATTCTTATCATAACATTCTTCTTCTTCTTCTTCATTTCTTCATGGAAGAAAGCTTGCTCCATTAATGGCAAGTGATGATAAAGAGTGAGAAATCCAATTCTAAAGTGAATCCACTTCCTATTTCTTCATCCTCTACCTCTTGCCAAGTAGTATAGGGTGTTTCCTTCACAAGTTTTCATGGCTTGGTGAAGGTGGAGCTTGATCTAGCGATGCCTCGACGTAGATCATCTTCGGCATGGACATCGACGACCTAGCTCGCCATTTCTCCGACGAAGCCGACGCTAGAGCCCGGGAATTCATTTGGACAGCGAGGGGGCTTCGTTGCGGAGCTATGGAGGTGGAGCACCGGATCTACAAAGGTTGTATTTCCGTTTAAACTTTAGTTAAGTTGTTAACTAGTTTCATTTTTGCCTAAACATCTAGCCGACGATCCGTTCTAGGGTTTCTCGGCACCATTAAAATTTGAAATTGGCATGGTTGATGCCTTGTGAGACCTCATTAGGGTGCCTAGGAACCTTTCACTGGTATCAAAGCCTAGCTAGAGCCTTAGGTGAAGTCCAGACGGAGTTTGAAGTCTGAACGAACCCGAAACCCGATCACAAACATGCTCTCTGGACTTTTTCCAAAATCTGGAGTTTTTTGATATTAAAAATATGAAGAAAAATCAGCAGGAAATTCTAAGGGTTTCTGTAAAATTCGTGTGCCTAATTCCTTCAATGCGCCGCGGATCCGCGGCACGAGCATGGCTCGTGCGGCGGTTCCGCGGCCGTTTTGTCTTATGTGGCATCGAATTTTGCACAGTAATTCATAATTTTCAGTGCTGGTTTTCCTGGGAATTTTTAATATTTTTTCAAGAGTTGAATTTTCTGGGTTGTTTTGGGGATTCGAATGTTCGATCGGATTATCAAATTTTGTCTGTGTGGCTTTCCGGATAAATTTTAAAATATGTTAAAAAGTTCGACAGGATATAAATACCCTATTTTTCCCCTGTCGGGAAATTTCCAAGTGTTGGATTTTTCCGTAGTTTAAAGACGTTCTAAGTAGTGCAAGTAACTCGATGGACCCTCTTGAAGACAACAAACCTTAACTCGATTATGTGACCGTCTTAAACTGCCCTTTGAACCTTCGGGTTTGGGGCAGTACGGCGTGCCACATGTGAAGCGTTGGCTTGACCCTTCTACGGCTGGACCGTTGGTACTGAGGCATGAACTGAATGTTTTTAGACTTGTTTCATATGTTGAGCTGTTTCGGGAAAACTTGGGTGTTTGAATGTTTGATCGGAAAGTTTAACATTTTCTATCTTATCCGGAATGTGATACAATAATTGGAATTCACAAGTAGTTATGAGATAACTGAATGAATGTTATAAACATAGCAGTTTAGTCTCACTTGATCGGTTGCCATGGAATTTTGATGTGATCAAAAGTCCGTCGCAATCACGTAGCGTACGCGGATACTCGCCGGGTAAACTTAATAGACAGCCTCACTCCATAGCCCCGACCAAGTGACTGTAGGAGAACCCCGTCGCCGAAAGCATCCGTTCGGGTGCTCGCGGCAGTGGTGTTCCGCCTTGGTGCACTTCGTCGACGGTATCGGGGGTGCGGCCGCCTACTGAAGTTTGCGACGAGCATTCGATCAGGATATCGGGAATCTTGTTGAATTACCCGACTTGATATTGAAAAGTGTTTTCGATAACGAGACTAAAATGCGGGGTTTATAATTGTTAGGCATGCGATGTCTAAGGAATTCATTTGATCAGGCATGCGATGTCTGAAGTGATTGCGGATTCCAACTGTTGTAGTTTTACACTTTCTTTTCTGTAACCGTAAGTGTAATATGTGATATCGCCAGTTTCGTTGCTATATGTCAACGACAATTGGGATGGACATATTTACTTACGTTGATGACATGTGATGTTATGTGTTGCTGGATATGTTATATTGGATCGCCGTGTTTGAATAGCCGGGGGTTTTTATGTGAGATGAGTGTTTTTCATTTTCATTCATGTAAAAACTTGTATGTAATATTCTTTTATTGGGGCACTTCCAGGTTGCGGAAGTTGTCACCGTTGATGTATATTATTTACTTTTCCGCACTAGGATAGACCCAAGGAGGAGGGCACAAGTAACCGGGTTCTGGAGTCCAGTGGGAGACCAACTCGAGGAGTCGAGTCCGGGTCTCCTAACTCTAGAATTGGTAGGGTTGCTTGACGCTCTCGTAGGGGTCTAGGGGTGTGGGTTTGTCTATTCATCACGACCGTGGAATCCGTGTTTTATACTGGCTCGTATTGAAAACACGGACGTCCTAATATATCCAATATTTCATATGATTCTTCTGCTGCGATATCTGTGATGTGATCATGTGATGTTCTGTGATAGATACAGTATATAGTATATATGATATATTATATAGACGTTACTTATGTTTTACACCCGTGCTAGCCCTGCCCCACTCTGCCGTTAGTTACCTAACCTAATGGTGCACGAGGGGACATCGAGGCGAATGCGGATGGCATAAGTGTACGTCGTATTTATCTGTAATGTTTAGGTATTTAAATGATGGGACTTCATTAATGAGATTAATGAAATAAAAGAAACCTAAGATGTTGTAGAATCGAATTTCAAAATAAAACAGGTAGCTACAGTTCTTGCTTTGCACAGCGGTATATATGATATATCCTGCACCTTATTCGATAAGGAAAGGACCGAGATCCCTTCACCGGGAGTGACTCCTTTAGCAATAACTGGCAGATGCTACACACTCGGTTTGTCTTTTGATTGCTTTTAAGTGGTTTTGCTTTGCACAGTGATATATATGATATATCCCGCACCTCATTCGACGAGGAAAGGACCGACAATCCCTTCACCGGGAGTGACTCCTTTATCAAAACTAGAAAAGCCTCAAAAGCACTCCATTTTAAAATCATTTGATTCTACAACGATATCAAGTTCATTACGCAATAGGTTTTCAGAACAACCTGTCGTAGCCCTCCGTCAGTTCAGATAAGTTGTATATAGTATTCGTGCTGCATTTGTTGGCTTTCGTCAAGGTGTAGTGTGCGGTAGCTATATGCTGCTTATCTGCTAGCATACGATGCGATTGGATTAGGGTAGTCGTGCGGCTTTGTTGGCTTTCGTCAAGGGTCGTGCGGGTGGGTTTAATTCGATCAAGAAATGTACGGGTTGAACTTGACTAGCGGGCTATGGTTTGTTGGCTTTCGTCAAGGTCATAGCACGTTAAGGGCAAAATATTATCGGGAATTTCAAGTGTTGAAATTTGCAATGAGATTGCATACCTTCTATGAGATAGTCGGATCCCGATACCCGCTGCGAGTAATTGTTACTCCTGGGAGAGTTTTATACATTACAATTAGCCGATCAAGTAGGTGTCTAGAAAGGTGTCAACAGGGTTACGCCTCTGGGAAAACGAGGTTTACATTAATTAGGTTCGTGCGAAAGCACGGGGGACCTCCCTCAAAGTACCGACACTGGCCTGGCTGAAAGATTGGCGAACTTGTAGTGTGTAATTAATCCTGGCTAGTCTTTCCTTTTAGGGTTTGAAGGAAGATTTGATAAAAAGCAGTGGGAGCCATCCTGATTAGATAAAATTATAACCAATCTGATCTTGCAAGAGCGCACGCTGAGTGTTTTCTTCTCTCTCTCCAGGTAGCGACCATATCACTCCTTAATCAAGATAATAATACGGATTATTGACCGAACCCGCTTGTTATACTGAGCTGGGGAACGTTGGTCCTGCTCCAACTTATAATTGTTATAAGAAAGAGCAGGAAATTGGGGATTACCAGAATTCCCGTGCCGCCCAAACGAAGAGAGTGCATGCTGATGCTTCATCTTCGGGTGTGTTCATTATACAGAACTGTTTCTCAGTATCCTCCGCATCCCTGGTATATGATACCGGATCAGGATCCCAGATATGTAAGATGTTACATAGGGCTACAAAAGGGTAGAAAAACTGAGAACGGGTGATAAGTTTCATGAGGCAGAAAACGGGGCAAGTGTTGCAGCCAAGTCTGTTGGTCACTGTCACCCTGTATTGTAATACATTGATTCTGAACGAATTTTATTAGATACCGAACCTGATATACAAAATCATATCAGTCTCTTTATTAGTAAAGAAAGGATATAATTTTGTATTGTTGGATAATGTTTTGAACATTTCCTATATCAAAAATTGATCGGTTCAGGCACGTTATCTAAAAGCATTGATATTCTAAATCAAACTACAGTTCTTAGTATATGAAATACACACAAGAGGAAGAGTTCAGAAATGAACGATTCCTTCTTGAGGTATTGTAGACTAGGTCAGATCAATGTGACCCGACTAGCTGAAGTTACATTTAGATGTATATTTAAATCAGTTTGAAGTTACATCTTGTGAAACTTGCCAGTCATGTCACAATGATAAGATGACCATAGCTCCGTTTACTGGAAACAGAGAAAGAGTTAGTGAACTCTTGGGATGATACATGTTGATGTATGTAGGTCCCCTGTCTACACATGCCAAGACCGGTTCTATGTACTTCATTACATTCTCTGATGATCTCTTTAGATTCAGACATATGTTCTTGTTGAAACACAAGTCCGAACCTTTTAAGATATTCACAGAATATAAGTTAGAAGTAGAGAACCAAAATACGGGTATAAGTATTATGTCCTTTGATGTGATCGAGGAGGAGAATACTTGGGCACGGAAATCCTGGACTATTCTAAAGGAAAATGAGATTCTCTCTCAGCATTACTCCTCTGTATACACCATAGCACGATGGTATATCGGGGCGGAGCAGATACACCCTATTTGATATGGTGTGCTCTATGATGAGTACTACTGAGTTACCTTTTTCCTATTGGGTGTTATGCACTTGTGAAGTTGCATACCTATTGAATAGGGTTTGAATCAAATCAGTGCCTACCACTTCATATGAGATATGGAAAGGGAAGAGCCCATATCTTAAGTTAGTTAAGATTTGGGGTTGTCCAGCCTATGTCTAAAAGAAAAATCCGGACAAGCTCGAGGCAAGGTCTGTTATGTAGAACTGGAAATGTTCCAGCTATACAAACTACAGCAGATGATTTGGTACAACCAGAGGATTCAGTAGATACCAACGAACCTCAGCCTCTCCGCCGATCTAGTAGGGTTCCTCACCCACCTGAGAGTTACTTCGGTTTCTCTATGACAGTGGGAGCGGGGATTGCATCATGAGATGATGACCCAACTAGTTTCGAGCTGGCCATCAGGAGTGAGACTCTGTAAGAATGGCTGGATGTTTAGTGATCTGAGATGGAATCCATGTACACCAACAAAGTATGGACTTTGGTTGCTATATCTGAAGGGTTAAATCCTCATCAGGAGCAAGTATATCTTGAGAAGATTACTTGGTGTACATGGAAAAGTTGCGACTTTCAAAGCTACACTTGTTAAAGGCTTTCGTCATCGACCAGGCATGGATAATGATGAAACCTTTTCCAGTACCAATGCTTAAGTCCATCCAGATCCTACTTGCCACGGCTACATACCATAAATACGATATCTGGCGGTTGGGTGCCATGACTGCTTTTCTAAATGATGTTTTAGAATAGTGCATCTATAAGTACACAGCCAGAGGGCTTCGTAGACAGTGGGAGCAGAGGAAACGTGTGTAAGATGCTTTATATGATAAAGCAGGCATCGCGGAGTTGGAGCATCTGTTTTGATGGATTAGTCAAAGAGTTTGACATCATCAAAATGGTAGATGAACCTTGTATAAACAAAAAGGTAGTAGGGAGTATGGTGACGATCCTCGTAGAGTACGTGGATGACATACTCTTGATAGGGAAGGAGTTTCCTATGCTACGCTCGATCAATCTCCGCTTATCACAAAGATTCTCCATATAGGATCGAAGTGATACCTACTAAATCCTGGATTTTGGATCTATGAGATAGATCTAATTGGATGTTAGGAATCTCACTAGTAGTAGTGAGATGGTATAAATCGACCCTGGGGAGAATCACTGGAAGTGTTCCAGGGTGATAAAGACGACTGAATGTCAGTCGCAGGCATTGTCTTTGCCCTAAGTAAAGGGACGGTATGTTGGAAGAGTTCCAAGCTAGATACCGTGACATACTAGACGATAAAGGCAGGATACATCGCTACTTAAGATGCTACCAAAGAGGCTGTTTGGGTGTATATTGGTTCATGCGATGAACTAGGTTCCTTCCATTGTCTGACAATGGAGTTATGGCTTATGCCAGGAACCCCGGTCCCATCAGTGACCCAGACATATTCTGAGGCAGCATCACCTGATCATGGAGATAGTTGATCTCCAGGATGATCGAGGTTAGGAGAGCAGACTCAAAGGACAACACGGCGGATCCACTCACGAAGGCTTATTCCCAGAGAGAGACTTTTATGGGATGGTTGAGTATGAGATACTACAACCACTGCTACAGATGGCCCTAGTGCAAGTGGGAGATTGTTAGTTATATGTATGCCCTAGAGGCCATTACTGTACATAGGATGTATATTGTAGTGGATGTTGGAACATATATAGGGAGGACTTTCTTGCTCGACATGATAGTATGCTATCTGGTTACTCTTTGCCTTAACGTGTATACTGATTGTCTCTCTGTTACATGTTGGTAAAGCCCTTAGGATGTGTACTTGACTACCTGGACTATGATGCGGATCATACTAGTGGGGACATGGTAGTCCATAAGTACATCCTTGAAAGTCCCTAGTCGTGGGTGTATCGAGATGGGGCATCGATATACCAGAGTAGACTAGCGTATACCTTCTCGACCCATACAGATGGGCGATGGATGATCCCATATCCATTGGTGTTTGACATCGGAGATGATATACGGGTGCTCAGTAGAGACTGGGTACACTGGACGGACTCGCCGAGAACTCCCAGATGGTATTATACCTTACGTTAGATGGCAGTTCTCTGGTGACACTGGTACAGAGTAGTCTGTTGACCCGAGATCGTCATAGAGTCTTGTGTGGTTCCCACTGTGCTTTGATTTCCATCTTACCACGTCTAAGAGGGCGTGCAAAACGGTGGCTTTTGGGTACAGTCCCGAGTCACATGGAGGCAATGAACGATAGGAGGGGATTCGTCTCTCCCGGTATAGGGAGTTGATGTTGCGCTGTGTTCGATTGGCTATAACAGGAAATCCCTGGCCAGGGTTGCTGAGATTTACTGGTAAGTGTTACCAGTAGTTTCTCGAATTGTTATAGACCTCATATCGACATGACTTATCGAGCTATTGGGGTCTGACGTTTACCACCCCTAGGCGAGATTTGCGACATATCAGACGACGAGACCGGACTGTACGGTAAGTGTTACTGGTTGGATTCACAGGAGTGTGAGCGGGCTTGCTCGTCGATCTTCTGATCGCTCAATACCCGGGTGGCCGTTACGTTTAGCAGACCGCTTGCGGCTTGTAGATGTTTGATATGATCATCATCCGCTGCCGGCGTATTGACGAGTCTTTAGAGTCCTACACAGAGGTTTCCTGGCTCAAGCGAAACGAAATAGGAGCGCATATGAGATATGTGCGGGACCGAGAGTAATGCGTGTATGTGATACCGTATTACATTATCGCGATAAATGTATCGATTAGGTTATATGCGATATACCCTAATTATCGAATCAAGGATCGATTCAATAAACCGGTACATAGGATACTAGTCGGTTATATACGATATGACCGGATCGTTAAATCAAGTGTTGATTTAATGATTTAATGCATAATTATATATTTGATATATCACTTTTCATTAATTAGTATCGGTTCACTTTAAATGGATTTTCTCGCTCGGATGTGCGCATTGCATATGCGATATGATTTTGTGCACTTGCTTGTATCATGTTTGATGATGCATGCAAACTTGGGTTTGTGTAAAGATTGAACCATGGTTTTATGAGTGGTTAGGGTTTATTATTTTCTTATTCATTTATTCTATTTAGTTATTCATTTGGAAAAAGAAAAAGAGTGAGAAAATGGTGGCTTTTCTTTGTTTGTAAATGAAGCTTCATGAAGCTTTCATTATGTCACCATTTTGTCTCATGTTAAAACCTAACCACTCCACTTAACTATAGTTCTCTCTCTACACTTAACCAAGGTAAGAGTTATGATAAGAATGGATTTTCTTTTCTATTTTAATTAATTCTTATCATAACATTCTTCTTCTTCTTCTTCATTTCTTCATGGAAGAAAGCTTGCTCCATTAATGGCAAGTGATGATAAAGAGTGAGAAATCCAATTCTAAAGTAAACCCACTTCCTATTTCTTCATCCTCTACCTCTTGCCAAGTAGTATAGGGTGTTTCCTTCACAAGTTTTCATGGCTTGGTGAAGGTGGAGCTTGATCTAGCGATGCCTCGACGTAGATCATCTTCGGCATGGACATCGACGACCTAGCTCGCCATTTCTCCGACGAAGACGACGCTAGAGCCCGGGAATTCATTTGGACAGCGAGGGGGCTTCGTTGGGGAGCTATGGAGGTGGAGCACCGGATCTACAAAGGTTGTATTTCCGTTTAAACTTTAGTTAAGTTGTTAACTAGTTTCATTTTCGCCTAAACATCTAGCCGACGATCCGTTCTAGGGTTTCTCGGCACCGTTAAAATTTGAAATTGGCATGGTTGATGCCTTGTGAGACCTCATTAGGGTGCCTAGGAACCTTTCAGTGGAGCTGTAGGAGTAGTCTGCGCAACCGCTGCTGAGGTAGTGTCTTGCGGAGCCGCAGCCGAAGGAGATGCATGTGGAGCCTCAGCCGAAGTACCCTGTCGTGTCTATTCAGTTTTGCGTGTAATAAACGAGTAAGAACTGTGTATTAGTCGAATTCCTATCATTATCAGTTTATTGCGAAACCCCAATCTATGAATACTTAGGGACTTAGGCCTCGTTTGGATATCTAGTTTGGAAAACCGTAGTTTATTTTAGTTAGACGGTTTTATGTATGTATGATTAATCAAAGCTAAGTCTACAACCAAATAAGCTCAAGCTACGTACTACTATTGGATATGTTGCTATCTATAATATGACATAATATTTTACTATTAAGTATTATACATACCATCATCTTCTTCAGCTCCTGGACGGTGGCCTTCAAGGTGTCAAGTTCTTGCTCTAGACATCACTCAGGGGAGATAGAGGAAGTAACCGCCGGAGTGGAGTCCAACCTCATATGGGCCCTGCTAGGACCTAGTCCCCGGCCTCTCTCCCAACCTCCGTGGTGCCCTCCGTGTGCAGCGTCTAGGACTGGGGTCAGCAACATCGGATCATTCTGTCCAGTAAAATCGATCCCCGATGCCTCCGCCTGCTCAACCACCCGCTCCTACACCCACATTAACCAGTAAAATATAAGTATATCATTTAAATTTGAACTTTTCAAAACAAAAATTTCAAATAGGGGTTGAATAAATATTAACACTTGCGCAATACTCCTGGGTAGCGGTGTCGGGGTATCGAAGCTCGCCCGTGGCGAGATCTGTCAAGGTGCCATGGACGGCAAGATACGCGGACAGCACGCTCGGTGTACCACCCTGCACCAGGGTCTGAGCACTCCGCAATTCGCAAAAAATTTACATATATTAGAAAATAACTCTTAATATTACATTATATCACATTAGGTCTATTGTAATTTACCGATAACTCCATGGCACGAGTAATATTCCTCGAGCCACCTGTATAAGTGAGGCGACCCCTCTTCGTCGACTTCATATTCTCTTTATTTTGATCAGTCTGTTTCTGCACAACACATTCAGATTTAGTTTTCTAATTAAGCAACACAAAAAAATAAATTATATACTAAACAATGAATTACATTTAAAATACATACCGGTTTGCGCCGAAAGTCGAAATATTGGCACAATAGAGGCCATGTATCTACGTCGACCCTCGCAAAGGCCGGAGTATGTAGGAGGGCCGCTCTCTCTGCCTCGGGGGTCGCCATCCACAGGGGATAGAAGTCGATCTTCAGCTCGTTCCTATTGTATCGGACCTTGGATTGCATGTTCTTCATCAGGCCATGGTACAGAGCGTGAAGATCGAGCACCGTCCCAGGGTGATCAGGGTCGGGTACAGGCTGAAAATCGTAATCCAACTGCAAATACAAAAAACAATGTTATTAAATTGCAAGTGTTAATAATAAATATATTAGATAAATCAAATGAAAATATATATTAATACCCGAGTCTGGTCCCAGAAGAGGGCGAATGAGCGCCGGTGCTGGTCGCCCCACTTAACGTGAAGTGGATAGTTCTTCACGAGGAAGCTCTCATCCCCCATATACCGGCCGAACCTCTCAGCATAATCGCTGGTATAGCGATAATCAGGGGTAAAAAAGAGGGGGAATGCTGCCTCCCCCTAGCTCTGTTTGGCTTCAGCCTGTGGGACTGATTCGGGCCTCGAGTCCCCTTCTCGGGATGGGGATGCCCTGCGTCTACAAGAAATATCAAGACAATCAATATTAAGACAAAGTGGTATTAAGAAATCAAGTTTTAACGAAAATTGAAGTGTGATATATACCTTCGGCGACAGAAGCACGAGCCTGGGCCCGGGCAGCAGCATGAGCGGGACGATAGTTCCTCCGGTGAGGAACAGCCGGTGAACCGGACGTGGACGCATCCCCTCCAACTAGAAAATAAACATCGATAAAATTACATGAAGTTCATGTTTATTCTTGAGTGCCCCCTGCACCAGACGTGGACGCACCACCTATAATTAGACAATCAAACATTGACTATATAAGTAATTGCAAAAAGAATGCGTATATCAATAATATAACATTCTAAATCAACATGTATACACTATAGGATATATAAATATGTCCGCAAGTGCGGTGGTGGGCTCTGCCCCTGATGTAAATAAGTAAGAGCAAAAAGAATGTATTTATATTTATGATATAGCATTCTAAATCAATATACATGCACTATATGATATATAAACATACCTGGAGGTGCGGGAGTGGCCTATGTCCCTGATGTGGACGCACCAACAGATAGACAATCAAACAATGACGATGTAAATAATTTTGACATGAATATGCATATATATCTATAATATTACATTCAAAATGAATATGCGTGCAACATACCTGGAGGTGCGGGAGTGGCCTCTGTCCCTGATGTGGATGCACCACCAACAACTAGACAATCAAACATTGACTATGTAAGTAATTTTGACATGAATATGCATGTATATCTATAATATTACATTCAAAATGAATATGAGTGCAATATACCTGGAGGTGTGGCAAATTCCATACGGAAGGAAGCATCTGAAGGGGCCTCCGATCGGGGTGCAAGACCGGCCCTCTGAAGCTCTCTACGCAGCTCTCCGGGCGGCAGAACCGCTCTGCCTCTGCCTCTGCTGGTGCCGTGGCTAGAGCTCCTGTCGCCCCTCGCTGCTCCCGTCGTCGTCATCAAATCTAGATAAAATGGTTCGTGGACGTATTAGACAATCATTACATATGCATGCTATATATGTATAGATCGTAAAATATGAAGTAATAATATAACATTACTTATATCATTTTTCGTTTCGTGGACGCATTAGACATATCTACTTGGATTTTATCATCCATATCATTTCTAACCCACATAACTTCATGATCAGCCGAAGACAACCCGTCTTTCGAAACAGACGGTCGGAGCACTCTAAGTCTTCTCTCTTCTTCATCCTCATCACTGTCCTCGAATTCTGGGACATCGTAAACATCCCGGGGTTTCCAACGGCATACGACACTCCATCCCGGATGCTTCAAATACTTTAAGTAGTAACGCTTGGTTTGGAAAGATAAATGGATATTCCTGACCGTAAAATCGAAGTGTGTTCACACTGGTCAATCTCTATTCATCTTTCCAAGTCCCGAGATTGCTTCTCCACTTATCCGTATCGGTTCGTGTATCGTACCAAGTACAATGAAATATATAAAAGGGTTCTGATCGTCCAGGATGTTGGGTTTACCTAGCACCTCACTAGGGTTTTTAATGCATCAAACATGCTACAATTTAAATTCTTTAGGGTGCTAAGCAAACTAACATAGGATCAAACTAGAAATTTAAAGTAACATATGAAGTAGTATCATATACTACAAGTAATAAAACACTAAGTAAAGAGAATACAACCTTTGTAGTTCCCTTTGCTTGACTCATTGGCTACTTGAGAATTTGAACGGGCCTGCTAGTGATCTTCCGAGCCCACGATGATCCACCCGGAGTTCTCTTTGTCCAAGCTCCAAGCTCCACTTAATCAAAAGATGAAGATGAAGCTAACACTCTAAACTAATTGGCTAGACTAGTGTAGAATGATGATGTGGTTTTTTTTCTAACTTCAAAACCCTATATTTATCACTATCTCACTTACTAATAAAGTCAAGAGAGCAAGAGAGAGGAGGAAGAAGATGATGGCAACTCAAGAGCTCAAAGAGATGATGATAATTATAATGAGAATGAAAAATATATCTATATATATTAAATCCTTCTCACTTTAAACCATGGGTTAATAAATATCTAGATATTTATTTTGGAGTGCTATGAGCCATAGAAAATTAACTCATGGTTAATGCAAGGTTAAGTGTAGAGAATGAAGGATAAATATCAACCATGAATTAATTCTATTTACATAAACTCAAAAATAAATATTTAGATAAATACTTCCATGTGAGTCTTGCATTGCCACCACTAGTGTATCAACAACCATGATACACACAAGTGTATGCATGTATGTGTGCATGCACATCAACATGTGCATCAACATAAACATATGCATACATGCATGCATACAATAAAGAAAAGGGTTTAAACAAAGTGAGCAATAAAGTCAATGTTAAATCAACACTTGATTTAACAAACCGGCCATATCTCATACGACCCGACCAAAAGAAAATCTCCCGATTAATATACGGTATCACATACGCGCATTTAATCGGGTCCCCGCGCATATCACATATGCACACCACATCGTTTCGCCTGGGCTAGGAAACTCCTTTGTGGGACTCTAAGACTCGTCAATACGCCAGCAGTGGGTGATGATCATATCAAGCACCCCAAAGCCGCAAGAGGTCAGCTAAACGTAACGGCCACCCGGGTATTGAGCGAACCGAAGAAAACAAGCGAACCTGTCAAAACTCCCGTCGTGCCAACTGGCAACACTTCCGTACAGTCCAGTCTCTTCGTCAAATATGCTGCATATCAAGTCTAGGGATGGCATCGTTGACCCCAATAATTCAATAAGTCTTACTGATGTATGGCCTATAATCAGATCAAGAAACTACTAATAACTCTTATCAGTAAATCTCAACAGCCCTGGCCAGGGACTTACTGATACAGCCAGTCGAGCACGGCGCAACATCAACCCCCAATACCGGGAGAGACGAAACCCCTCCTATCACTCATTGTCTTCACATGTCTGGGGACTGTACCCAAAAGCCACCTGTTTGCACGACTCAGCAGAGCCGTGGTAGGGTGGAAATCAAAGCACGGTAGGAGAACACATGAGACTCTATGACGATCTCGGGTCTACAGACTAACCTGTACCAGTGTCACCTGAGAACTGCTATCTGACAATAGATATAATACCATATAGGAGTTCTCGGTGAGTCCGTCCAGTGTACCCAGTCTCCACTGAGCACCCGCATACGATCTTGATGTCAAACATCAATGGATGTGGAAACATCCATCGCCCATCATATGGGTCTAGTATCATATACGCTAGTCTACGCTGGAATATCGATGCACCGTCTCGATACACCCATGACTAGGGATATTTCAGGATATGCTTATAAACTACATATGTCCCACTAGTATGATCTGCATCATAATCACAGTAGTCAAGCAAATATCCTCAGGGCTTTATCAACATGTACAAATGAGTAAAAGCATGATCAAGTGAACATGTCAGATAAAGAGTAACCAAATAGCATACTATCATGTCGAGCAATAATGTCCTCTGTATATATATACATGTATAAATACATCCACTATCATATAATGGCCTCTAAGGCATACATATATCCAATAATCTCCCACTTGCACTAAGGCCAATTATTGGCGTATCTCATACCCAACATCTCAAAAAGTCGCTCATGCTGCGGCTGAGGGGGGGCCTTGGTGAGTGGATCCACAGTATTACTCTTTATATCTACTATCTGAATCTCGATCTCGCGGCGATCAACTATCTCCCGGATCAAATGATATCGCCTCAGGATGTGTCTGGACCGCTGATGGGACCTAGGCTCATTGGCTAATGCCATAGCCCCATTATTATCACAATACAATGGTATTGGATCAATAATGGTTGGAACTACTCCTAGCTCCGAGACGAACTTCCTCATCCAGATGGCTTCCTTGGCGGAATCATTTGCAGCAATGTACTCAGCTTCCATCGTAGAGTCTGCAACGGTATCCTGTTTGGAACTCTTCCAACACACCGCCCCTCCATTGAGGGTAAATACAAACCCAGAGATAGATTTACCGTCGTCCTTATCACTCTGGAAGCTCGAATCAGTAAAGGCCTCCATTTGGAGATCTCCATTACCATACACCAAGAACAATTCTTTAGTCCTTCGCAAGTACTTAAGAATGTTCTTCACAGCTGTCCAGTGATTCTCCCCAGGTTTGGATTGATACCTGCTTACTACACCAAGTGCATAAGCTACATCAGGGCATGTACATAACATCGCATACATTATTGATCCTACGGCTGAAGCATAGGGTATAATGCTCATGCGAGCTCTCTCTTCATCGGTCTTTGGGCAAAAGTCGTTGGAGAGAGTGACTCTATGGAAAGTGGGTAAGGCACCCCTCTTGGAGTCTTCCATACTAAATCTCTTTAGGATGGTGTTGATGTACCTGGTTTGGGACAATCCCAAAAACCTCTTGGATATATCCTTATAGATCCGAATGCCCAATATGTACGTGGCATCACCCAGGTCCTTCATGGAGAACCTTTGTGATAAGAATGATTTGACCAACTGCAGCATAGGAATGTCATTTCCTATCAGAAGAATGTCATTCACGTATAATACAAGGAATGTGACAGCTCTCCGTGCAGCCTTCTTATAAACACAAGGTTCATCTAGATTTTTGATGAAATCAAACTCTTTGATAACATCATCAAAACAGATGTTCCAACTCCGTGATGCCTGCTTTAATCCATAAATGGATTTAAGCAATTTACATGCTTTCCCGCTGCTCCTACTGTCAACAAAGCCCTCTGGCTGATCCATATAAACGCATTCTTCTAAATCACCATTTAGAAATACAGTTTTAACGTCCATCTGCCAGATTTCATAGCCGTAGTGAGCAGCAATAGCAAGTAGGATCCGAATGGATTTAAGCATGGCTACGGGAGAAAAAGTTTCGTCATAGTCCAAACCCGGTCTTTGACGAAATCCTTTCGCCACAAGTCTTGCTTTATAGGTCTCCACCTGCCCATCTACAACAATCTTTCTTTTAAAGATCCATTTGCACCCCACGGGTTTTACCCCAGGGGGTATAATGTCCAAAGTCCATACTTTGTTGGTGTACATAGACTCCATTTCAGATCTCATGGCATCCAGCCACTTCACAGAGTCTCCACAGTGATAGCTTGCTGAAAACTGGTAGGATCATCATCTTCCATAATGCAATCTTCTCTATCACCATCAACGAGGAAACCGTAGTACCTCTCCGGTGGGCGAGAAGTCCTACCAGATCTACGAAGTGGTTGAGGTTCATTTTTCTCTGTTGCAACAGCCGGTTCAACCAAGTCGTCATTTGTAATTTGTGTTTCTAGAACTTCTTCTAGGTCTACCACACTGCCATATGTATCATTTGTAAAAAATTCTTTTTCTAAAAATGTGGCATGCTGAGAAACAAACACATTTTGTTCCTCCTTGTGGTAGAATAGATATCCATAGGAATTCTTTGGATACCCCACAAAATTACACATGACTGACCGTGTCTCGAGTTTGTCCGGATTTTGCTTTTTGACATAGGCCGGACAACCCCAAATCTTAACTCGTTTAAGAGATGGTCTCTTCCTATGCCATATCTCATATGGCGTGGTAGACACGGTTTCAATAGAAACCCTGTTCAATAGAAACGCTGCAGTCTCCAATGCATGCCCCCAAAATGAGACAGGTAACTCAGCATCACTCATCATGAAACGAACCATATCCAATAGGGTCCGATTCCTCCGCTCTGACACACCGTTGTGCTGTGGTGTGTAAGGAGGAGTGAGCTGAGAGAGAATCTCATTCTCTTTTAGAAATTCTGCAAATTCTGTACTGAGATACTCCCCACCTCGATCTGATCGAAGCATCTTGATACTTAATCTGGTTTGTTTTTCTACTTTAAGTTTGTACTCAGTGAATTTCTCAAAGGCTTCAGACTTATGCTTCAATAAAAATACATGACTGAATCTTGAGAAATCATCAGTAAAAGTAATGAAGTAAGAAAAACCGCCTATAGCCTCTGTAGACATTAGCCCGCATACATCACTATGTATGAGGGCTAAGAGCTGAGTAGCTCTTTCTCCGTGTCCTGTAAACGGAGATTTGGTTATTTTACCCTTGATACAAGACTGGCAAGTCGCATTAGATTTATATTCAAAAGGGTTTAAATATCCATCTTTATGTACCTTGTTTAGTCTTGTTTCGTTAATATGACCAAGTCTACAATGCCAAAGAAAAACTTCATTTATTTCTGAAAGTTTTCTTTTATTAGTGTGTTGTATGCTGAAAACTGTGTGTTGATTTAAGACGTATATCCCGTTATTAAGTGTACCATACCCAACCAACATTTGATTCGGGTTAATGTTCATAACATTATTCTACAATACAAAATGATATCCTTCATTGTCTAACAAAAAAATGGATATTAAATTACAAAGCATACTAGGTACATAATAACATGGGTTCAAAACCAATATACACCCTGACGGCAACCCCAGGTGATACTCTCCCACTGAAACCGCATGTACATTGGAACCATTTCCAACCCAGAGAGTATGGTCACCTGTCTTTGTAACAACCCTAATTTTCTTATACACTTTTTCCTATACAAATTTTTTTAAATATTTTTTTAAAATCCATAAAGGGGTATTTTAGCGTGAGCACAAGATTTAGGTAATTATTTTTGTTTTTAATTACAAGCTACAAGAATGAAATAACTCCATTTTTAGTGTACAAGAAATTACTTTAAAATTTAATGTATACTTGGAGTATTTACTCTTGCTGCTATCATTTTAAGTAATTAAATAACACAATAATTACAAGAAGGAGCTTGTAGCTCATTGGTAAAACCTTGCACTGCTGAACCAAGCCACCAGAGTTCGAATCCCATGCCCCACATATTTTTTATTATCTTTTTGTTTTAAATTTTTGGGAAGTCAAACGGTCAAACAGCCATAACTCACAATTTATTACAATATATAAAAAATAAAGTGCACCAAAATTCCCCCCAGACAAAACCACACCCGACGTGACCCGACTCGGCCCTGACTCGGCCAAGTCGGCCGGTCGGCCGAGTCGTCAACACGAAAAATCTTCGTGTTGACTTGGTCAACCCCCCTGCATGGTCCATTTTCCCAGTACTGTTACCAATTTTTCATTAAACCTCCTTTAAGTCCAAATTTAATGAAATTTTAATGATTTTTATATTTTTTATATATTTTTAATCCTAACCCTAACCCTAGCCTAGCCCTATATAAAGACCCCTACCCTCTACCATTAAACCTCACCACTCTAAGTCCACTCTATCAAATTCTCGAGAACTCGGTACAAAGATCGAGAAGCGAAGCGCTGCCGAAACCGACGACGGATTCCAGCGACCGGACTAGAACCTTCGCGACGTTTTCGACGCATCGACAACCACCACATTCCTTAGCCTCCTTAGCTTGTCCAAAACCGTAAGTCCCATCTCTTCTATCTTTTTTTTCTTTAATATAAAAATACGACTTTTTGTAACCCGACGGAAATCGGAATAAACCGATTTCCGATTCGTTTTTCTGCAAATTTCCACTTTTCACCTAATACATAATACCTACCCATATTCATGTTGACTATTAATCACCCATAAACTAATTTAAACAAACTTTCTCACATGAAATGATAACTTCTTTGCAAAACCGTATTCTGTTCATAAAAATACCACGAAGTTTATTTTTCTTGTTCTAATTAATTCCCTCACTCCTAAATATGTTTATCTTGATCACTAAACTTGTAGAAATCAATTTGAATGAAATTTCACACATGAAATGATAACGTTTTCAAATACCGTATTCTTGCGCTTTAATACCTTCAACTTTAACATGTCATGTTTTACCTCTAAACGTCATCAAAACTTGAAATAAGTCACGAGGTAATGACCTACCTCTACACACACACAAATATAACCCTAACTGATAAATGTCAAAACATAGAATACGACATTACAGGACTTTTCACTAAAATACCATATTCTTTATAACCTTTACTTGAAAGCTTTAAGTTGTATAAAATTTTAAATAAAATGAAAGCACGATAGGTCATGGACATCGATCGTTTATCTAAACTGTCTTGTGGTGTCTAGGCAAGTGTGTCTAGGCTAGTGGTTTTTAATTAAGTTCACGACTGTGGTTCATTCCCACTTACCTGGAACTTACCTGGCCGCAATTGACGGTGAAGAGGCGATTTGAGGCTTCTAATGACTTATCGTTTAGACCTTAGAAATAGGCTAGTTGGCTTAGGAAACCCTAATAACTAAAATACGGAAAACTATACTCTTTTGCAAATAAATACCCTATATTTATAAAACCGTTTTCCTAAATGAAAAGTATTTGTTAAACCTAAGCAAAGCGCCGCTACAACCCATTTTTGGGGAACCCGTTAGGGATAGTATGGTTCATCGTGCACCCGCAGGCTAGTAGTGCGAGATTCAGACCTCCGCAAGGAGCATTCGGTCTCGAAGGGTTAAAATACGGCATTTAAGAAAAATGTGATTTTTGGAAAATAAAATATTTATTTAAAATTATTCTTGTATTAATATGTATTTAATTATCATTTTAGACACCTATTTTATTATAATATAAAGTTTTCACTTTTTCCTAAAATTCCAAGATTAAAAGTTACATTAAAATACCATGAAATTCTAATAAAACAATTAATACTTTTATTAGGATATATTCACTAGAATAACACAAATAAAATTTCACATTCATTATAATTATAAAGACGAATAATAAATACTTGAGGTGCATTTTGAAAACTATACAAAAGTACTTTTTACACAAAACCCCCTCATGTTTTATAATTTACAATAAGGCCCCTAACAAAGATCGAACTTCAACTTACCTTCTTTTAGTCTGACTCGGGTTAGAATCTGACTATTTCTGACTTGAATATGATTCAAGTCAATCTATATTCTTTTATATTCCAACACGATTTGAATACATGAATCCCTTAATCCAGTTAACAATATATTCATTTTGACTGAATCAAACCATGGATATTCATCCATTATCCTGATATTCCATTTACCTGATTATGCAGTTACAACATGTTTACTGATATCATGGTTTTGGTCAGTCACCCAATTTACACAATATAATACCACATTACTGTTAAAACACTACGGGGTTTAAGGGGTAGATTGGTACGGAAGGTGTTAAAGGTGGCACGAGGTGGTAAGATTAAGACACCTAACCTGAATCCAATTGCCGTTGTTCCGGGTTGTATAATGGAGCCTTGTACTTCCATTTGCTCTGGTCTCTAGCATATAGAGACCCCTCTCGTATACACTGGCATCCTTCTGTACCAAGCTACAACAACAGCGTTAACATCATACTACTATAATATGACAATACAATACGACATTAAAAGCTACTCTCTCTCTCTTACTCTCTGTCTATTTCTTCCTTATTTTTGGGACTTACCGAGCGACCTGTTCGTTGACGACGTTCTATTTCTTTCTTCTTTGAATGTCGTCAGGTGCGTTGGACCAAGTTGAGATCAAGCCCACCAGTGAAGATTTGGAGCAGTTCCACGAAGATCCCGAGCTCTAGATATTGTACCTTGTTCTTTCCAGTATTTTTCATTTACTGTTATGTCAATGTTTAGGCATCGCTTTTCATTTCAGTTGTATTTTCTTTTCATGCATTGTACAAAGAATGTTATTAATAAAATTTGTTGTTATTTCTACATCATTTGTCTCTTGTGATTTACTTTATATTGCTTAGTTACGCTTAGCGTATGTACTTCGGAATATATACGTAGCGGGCCTCGTCGCGTCCACTTCGCCGTACACTGGGAAGCGGGGCGTGACAGTCTTCAAAACTTGGCTATTTCTCAGCCCCTGCATGGAATTACAAATGTGAGAACCTGAACCGATATCTAATACCCAGGAAGCAGAGTTTATAGAAAAACGGTTTTCTGTCACAAAAATACCTAAAGCGGAAGCATCACCATGCTTCTTCCTTTTGAGATCCAAGTACTCAGTGTAGTTGCGCTTCCAGTGTCCCGATTTGTGGCAGTGATAACATTCCCCTTTCCTTGATTCTCCAGCCGTGGACTTGTCTTTCCCCTTAACCTTTTTAACTCCACCTCTATGTTTGGCGGGTTTCTTCTTCATCTTTCCCTTAGCTTTGGCTTTCGGGTGAGAGGAGGAAGATGGCCCAGCAATCAAAGCAGGAGTCTTCACTGACTTTAGCGTGCTCTCTGCACTCCTCAGCATATTGAGGAGTTCAGGTAGTGACTTCTCCATGTTGTGTATGTTGAAGTTTTCTACAAATTGAGCAAAGGTAGGGGAGAGACTGTAGAATAATATCAGTATATTGTTCGTTGTCCACTGTCCATCCGAGGTCTTCAAGCTCTTCTATAAAAGATACCATCTTCAGAACATGGTCACCTACTGGTATGCCAGGAGCCATCCACGTCTGAAACAGCTTTCTAGACGCTTCGTATCGAAGGACACGAGATTGCTCCCCATACAAATCTTTTGTATGGAGAAAAATAGATTGAACGTCCATCTGCTCGTGCTGCTTTTGATGTGTGTTATCCATCGATGCAAGCGTGAGGCAGTTGGCCGTGGCACAGTCAGCATCCCATGTCTTATGGATTTCCTTGTCCGCAACTGAAGATTTAGGAGCTGGGACGGGCGGGGCTGGAGTCGTGAGGACATATGATACCTTATCATAAATCAAGGCAATGTTAATGTTTCTCAGCCAGTCTTTATAATTGGTCCCATTCACTTTATTTTTATCTAGTAGAAGCTTGAGTCCTATCATTGGTATCTGTCATTAAGAGAGAGAAAAGAACACACTCAGCGAAAGCTCTTGCAAAGATCAGATTGGTTATTATCTTATCTAATCGATGTCTGCCACTGCTTTTATCAAATTTTCCTTCAAACCTTAAAAAGAAAACTAGCCAGGATTAATTACTGTTAGTTATGTATATGCCCTAGAGGCCATTGTTGTACATTTGATGTATATTATAATGGATGCTTGGTTATATATAGAGAAGACTTTCTTGCTCGTCATGATAGTATGCTATTTGGTTTCACTTTATCTTAACATGTTGACTTGTATTGGTTTACTGTTTTACTCTCACATGTTGATAAAGCCCTTAGGACTTGTACTCGACTACTGGGACTATGATGAGATCATACTAGTGGGGCCGCGGTAGTCGATGAGTACATCCTATAACTGTTCCTAGTCGAGGGTATATCGAGACAGGGCATCGATACACCAGAGTAGACTAGCGTATACGCATCTTGACCCATATGATGGGCGATGGATGATCCCATATCCATCGGTGTTAGACATCAGAGATGGTGTACGGGTGCTCAGTGGAGACTGGGTACACTGGACGGACTCGCCGAGAACTCCCAGATGGTGATATACCACACGTCAGATGGCAGTTCTCCGGTGACACAGGTACAGGGTAGTCTGAAGACCCGAGATCGTCATAGAGTCTTGTGTGATTCCCACTGTGCTTTGATTTCCACCTTACCATGTCCAAGAGGGCGTGCAAAACGGTGGCTTTTGGGTACAGTCCCGAATCACATGGAGGCAATGAGCGATAGGAGGGGATTCGTCTCTCCCGGTATAGGGAGTTGATGTTGTGCTGTGTTCGATTGGCTATAACTGGAAGTCCCTGGCCAGGGCTGATATGGAGATTTACTGGTAAGTGTTACTAGTAGTTTCTCGACCCGTTATGAGCCATACATCGACACGACTTATCGGTTACTGGGGTCTGACGTATACCACCCCTAGACTTGATATGCGACATATCAGACGAACAGACCGGACTGTACGGGAGTGTTACTGGTTGGATTCATAGGAGAACGCACAGGCTAGCTTGTTGATCTTCTGATCGCTCAATACCTGGGTGGCTGTTACGTTTAGCTGACCGCTTGCAGCTTGTGGGTGTTTGATATGATCATCACCTGCTACCGGCGTATTGACGATTCTTTAGAGTCCTACACAGAGGTTTCTTGGCTCAGGCGAAACAGAGTAGTGGCACATATGTGATATGCGCAGGAGCGAGAATAATGCGATATGGGATACCGTATTATATTCTCGCGATTTATGGATATGAATCGGGTCATCGGATCAAGTGTTGATTCGATGAATCGGTACTTGATATATTAGTCGGTTATATTCGATATAGCCGGATCGTCGGATCAAGTGTTGATTCGATGATTTAATATATAATAATATATATGATATATTATTATATTAACTAATATTGGCTTACTTTATTATTTCATTTTCTCGCGGGATGATACATTGATATATATGCGATATATGTTAATTGTATTATTTTCTTTTATTGCAAATATATAATATATATGTGATATATATTATTGTGACATGATATGATTAATTGTTAAACATGTTTAAGGATGATTAATTGAGGTTAGGGTTTGATTAGGGTTAGTAGCTTCAAGTTCCTTCTAGAAGCTATTTCTTTTGTCAAGGTTAGGATATTTTGTGATGACACATTATTAACTCAACCAAACCCTAACCCTAGTTGTTTCTCTACTTGTTCTCATCCAATCATCCTTAACCATGGTTAATAATTCAATCATATGTTTATATTTCTATTCATCACAAAAGAAAAGGATTATCATTATTATTTTTCCATTATCATCTTCTTCTTCTCTCTTGAAAGAAGAAGCTCTCTTGAAAATTCTTATGTGATGAAAGATTATGAGAAAATGATATAAAAGGAAAGCTAAATTACTACTCTCTCATCCTCATCTCATCTAGCCCATGGGATTAGTGTGTTCACTTCTTTAAGAGTGAGATAGCTTGAGTTCTTTGAAACCTCGAGGTAGATCATCGGAGATTTGGAATACGACGAGCTAGAATGGATCGTTCGAGTCGTGGAGCCTCTCATGAGTCCGGGAGATCGTGGATCGCGGCAAAGGGACTTCTACTCGGAGCTTGTGAAGTGAAGGAGCGGACTACAAAGGTTGTAATCCCTCATACTTAGATAAAAGTTATCATCTTGCATATTAAACCCTAATAATCTAGCAAAGATCCCGGCTTTGGGTTGTTCGGCACGTCTAAAATTTAATCCGGGCATGTTTGATGCCTTAAGAACCTTCACAAGAGTGCCTAGGAACCCTACAGTGGTATCAGAGCCTAGCTAGAGCATTAGGCGATGTGTTTACGAAGTTAAAACTCCGATCGAACCCGAAACGACGGAAAAAACCCCCTCTCTGGAAATTTTTTAAAATTTGGGATTTTTCTGAATTAAAAATATGTAAAAAAAATCAGCAGGAAAATATAAGAATTACCATAAAATCCGAGCCTCTAATTCCACCAAACAGCGGCGGAAGAGCGGAGCAAGCATGGCTTGCGCGGCGCTTCCGCGGCGGAACAGTAAGATCAGGACACGTGGCTTCATGGTAATTCCCGTAGTTACTTGCTGAGTATTTTGGATATTTTTAATCTGTCTCAGGTGTTTATAAAATATGGGGTTTGTTTTGTAATAGTAGATTCGATCGGAATATTTAAATTCGTATTTCTTTCCGGATATTTAGAAACTGTTAAACTGGTTGAACGGATATCATTAACCGACTTTTTCCCGGCACGGCAAACTTTCAAGCGTTGAATTTTTATTGGGTTTAAATCGTTCGGAACAATTGTATAAGTTAAGCGGTGGACCCTCTAGAAGACAACAAACCTTAACTCGATTATGTGACCGTCTTGAACTGCCTTTTGAACCTTCGGGTTTGGGGCAGTACGGCGTGCCACATGTGAGGCGTTGGCTTGACCCTTCTACGGCTGGATCACCGGTACTGTGACATATTCTCGGATTATTTGAACCCCGCTCAAGTGTTGAGCAGTTTGGGAAATTTTGGGTATTTTATTATCTGTTCGGAAAGTTTAATTCTGTCTATTTATCTGGAATGTGATACAATATGTGGAATTCATAGAGTTAGGCATGAAATGCGGAATATGTGATATTTCGGATTTACGATGTCTAAAGTGATTGTGGATTCCAAATATTGTAGTTTTACACTTTCTTTTCTGTGACTGTAAGTGTAATATGTGATATCGCCGGTTTCGTTGCTATATGTCAACGACAATTGGGATGCGCATATTTACTTACGTTGATGATATGAGATATTATGTGTTGCTGTGATATGTTATATTGGATCGTCGCGATCAGAATAGCCGGGGGTTTTATGTGAGATGAGGGTATTTATTTTCATTCATGTAAAATTCATTTGTAATGTAATATTCTTTTATTTGGGGCACTTCCAGGATGCGGTTGCTGTCACCAGTGTATATTATTTACTTTTCCGCATTAGGTAGACCCAAGGAGGGGAGCACAAGTAACCGGGTTCTAGGGTCCAGTGGGAGGCCATCTCGAGGAGTCGAGACCGGGTCTCCTAACCGTAGAATTGGCAGTGTTACTTGCCGCTCTCGTAGGGGTCTTGGGATGTGGGTTTGGCTATTCGTCGCGACCGTGGAATCCGTGTTTTATACAGGCTCGTATTGAAAACACGGACGTCCTAGTATATCCAATATTTCATATATGTTCTTCTGCTGCAATGTTCTGTGATGAGATCATATTACTGCCTGAGACGAATGCTTATACTATATATATATGCTGATATATAAATATTACTGCTTTCGTTTCTTCTGTGATGCTTAGGAAGCATAAGCTGATGGGATTTTTATTAATGAGATTAATAAAAGAAAAGAAACCTAAAGATGTTGTAGAATCAAAAACTTAATAAAAAGGGTAGCTACAGTTTTGCTTTGCACAGTGATATATACGATATATCCTGCACCTTATTCGATGAGGAAAGGACCGAGATCCGTTCACCGGGAGTGACTCCTTTAGCACAACTGGCAGATGCTACAAAACGCGGTTTGTCTTTTGATTGTTTTTAGTGTTTTGCTTTGCACAGCGGTATATGTGATATATCCTGCACCTTATTCGATGAGGAAAGGGCCGACGATCCCTTCACCGGGAGTGACCCCTTTAGCAAAACTAAGAAAAGCCTCAAAAACACTCCTTTTCAAGACTTCACTCGATTCTACGACGATATCAAGTTCATTACGCTCAGGGTTTTCTGAAAAACCTGCGTAGCCCTCCGTCATTTCAGATAAAGACTAGTTAGTATTCGTGCTGCGTTTGTTGACCTTAGCCAAGGCGTGGTGTACGGTAGCTAATTAGTATTTATCTGCTAAAACATGAGATGTGATTGAGTTAGGGTAGTCGTGCGACTTTGTTGACCTTAGCCAAGGGTCGTACGGGTGGGTTTAATTCAATCAAGAAATGACGGGTTAAACTTGACTAGCGCTTATGATTTGTTGACCTTAGCCAAGGTCATAAGTTGCTAGGGGTAAAAGCATTATCGGGAATTTCAAGTGTTGAAATTTGCAATGAGATTGCATACCTCCTATGAGATAGTTGGATCCCGATACCCACTGCGAGTAAGTGTTACTCCTGGGAGAGTTTTACACAGGATAATTAGTCATTCAAGTAGGTGTCTAGAAAAGTGTTAACGAGGTTACGCCTCTGGGAAAACGAGGTTTACATTAATTAGGTCCGTGCGAAAGCACGGGGAACCTCCCTCAAAGTACCGACACTGATCTGGCTGAAAGATTGACGAAATTGTAGGGTGTAATTAATCCCGGCTAATCTTACCTTTTAGGGTTTTAAGGTAGATTTGATAAAAACAGTGGGAGACATCCTGATTAGATAAGATAATTACCAATCTAATCTTGCAAGAGCATACGCTAAAGTGTTTTCTTCTCTCTCTCTCCAGGTAGCGACCATTTCAGGCCATAATCAAGATAATAATATGGATGTATTGACTGAACCCAATTATTGTACTGAGCAAGGGAACGTTGAACCCGTTCTTTCTTATAAGAGTTATAAGACTGAACAGGAAACAGGAGAATATCTAGATTCTCACGCCGCCCAAAAGAACATGCATGTTGATGCATCTTCTTCAGGTGTGTTACTTATTGAGAACTGTTTCTCAGTTCACCCTACGTCCTGGGTATTAGATACCGGATCAGGATCCCACATATGTAAACAGTTACATGGGCTGCGTAAAGGTAGAGAACTGGGAAAAGGTGATCATTCCATTCAAGTAGGGAACGGTGCAAGTATTGTAGCCAAAGCAGTTGGCGAATATCACCTTGTATTACCAAGTCGTAATACACTGATTCTAAATGAGTGCTATTATATACCGAACATGATGTGCAACATTATATCAGTTTCTTTATTGAGTAAAGAGGAATATAATTTTGTAGTACAGGATAATGTTATGAACATATTCCTAGATCAAAAGTTGATTGCATTAGGCTCGTTACATAATGGCATATTCATTCTAAATCAGAATACAGTCCTGAATATACAAAACACACACAAGAGGAAAAGTTCAGATATGAACGAATCCTACTTGTGGCATTGTAGACTTGGTCATATCAATGCGACACGACTAGCTAAGTTACATAAAGATGGTTATTTGAATCCGTTCGAATTATCATCTTATGATACTTGCCATTCATGTCTCAAAGGAAAAATGACCAAAGCTCCGTTTAGTGGACACGGAGAAAGAGTTGACGAACTCTTAGGACTGGTACATAGTGATGTATGCGGTCCCATGTCTATGCATGTCAGGAACGGTTCTTCCTACTTCATTACATTCACTGACGATCTCTCAAGATTCGGATATGTGTTCCTGATGAAACACAAGTCTGAAGCTTTTGAGAAATTCAGAGAATATAAGCACGAAGTAGAAAATCAAACGGGCAAAAGTATTAAGTTTCTTCGATCTGATCGAGGAGGCGAATACTTAAGCGGTGAGTTCCTAGATTATCTAAAAGAGAATAGGATTCTCTCTCAGCTTACTCCTCCTTATACACCACAGCACAACGGTGTATCAGAACGAAGAAATCGCACCCTATTAGATATGGTGCGCTCTATGATGAGTACAGCTGAGTTACCTATTTCCTTTTGGGGGTATGCGCTGGAGACAGCCATATATCTATTGAATAGAGTTCCAACTAAATCAGTGCCTACCACTCCATATGAGATATGGAATGGGAAGAGACCGTCTCTTAAAAGAGTTAAGATATGGGGTTGTCCGGCCTATGTTAAAAAGCAAAATCCGGACAAACTCGAGGCACGATCAGTTCTTTGTAAGTTTGTAGGATATCCAAGCAATTCGTATGGATATCTATTTTACCACAGTGAACAACAAAAGGTGTTTGTTGCTCAACATGCCACCTTTTTAGAAAAGGAATTTCTTGAAAAAGAAATTAGTGGCTCTGAGGTAGAACTGGAAGAGGTTCCAGCAACACAAACTATAACAGAAGACTTGGTTGAACCAGAGGATTCAGTAGTACCCGACGAACCCCAGCCTCTCCGCCGATCTAGTAGGGTTTCTCATCCACCTGAGAGATACTACGGTTTTCTCATTGATGGTGGAAGCGAGGATTGCATCATGGATGTGATGAACCCACTAGTTTCGAGCAGGCCATCACGAGTGGTGACTCTGTGAAATGGCTGGATGCAATGCGATCTGAGATGGAATCCATGTACACCAACAAAGTATGGACTTTGGAAAATGCTCCTGAAGGGGAAAAACCCATTGGGAGCAAGTGGATCTTTAAAAAGAAATTTGGTGTAGATGGAAAAGTTGAGACTTTCAAAGCTAGACTTGCAGCAAAAGGTTTCCGTCAAAGACCAGGTGTGGACTATGACGAAACCTTTTCTCCAGTGGCTATGCTTAAGTCCATCCGGATCTTACTTGCCATTGCTGCATACCATGACTACGAAATCTGGCAAATGGATGTTAAGACCTCCTTTCTAAACGGTGATTTAGAAGAGTGCGTGTACATGACTCAGCCAGAGGGCTTCGTAGATAGTGGGAGCAGCGGAAAGGTGTGCAAGCTGCTTAAATCCATTTATGGGTTAAAGCAAGCATCGCGGAGTTGGAACATCTGTTTTGATGTTGTAGTCAAAGAGTTTGACTTCATCAAAAATATAGATGAACCTTGTATCTATAAGAAGGTAGCAGAGGGTAAGGTTGTCTTCCTCGTATTGTACGTAGATGACATACTCTTGATAGGAAATGATATTCCTATGCTGCAATCAGTCAAGCTCTTCTTATCACAGAGATTCTCAATGAAAGATCTAGGTGATGCCTCCTGCATATTGGGAATCATGATCTATAGAGATAGATCTAAACGGATACTGGGATTGTCCCAATCCAGGTACATTGACACCATTAGAAAGAGGTTTAGTATGGAAGAATCCAAGCGTGGGAATCAGCCCACGATCTCTGGACTCACTCTCTCCAAAGAGATGTCTCCTAAGACTGATTTGGAGAGAGCTCGCATGCAAGGGATACCCTATGCTTCGGCAGTAGGCTCTATCATGTATGCGATGCTATGTACCAGACCCGATGTAGCATACTCACTAAGTGTAGTGAGTCGGTATCAAGCAGATCCAGGAGAGAGTCATTGGACAGCAGTGAAGAACATTCTCAAGTACTTACGAAGGACTAAGAAGATGTTCTTGGTATATGGTAACGGAGAACTCCAGGTGGAGTCCTTTACCGATTCCAGCTTCCAAAGTGATAAGGAAGACTCTAAGTCGCATTCGGGTTTTGTCTTTACCCTCAATGGAGGGGCGGTATGTTGGAAGAGTTCCAAACAGGATACCGTTGCAGACTCAACGATGGAGGCTGAATACATCGCTGCCAACGATGCTGCCAAAGAGGCTGTCTGGATCAAGAAGTTCATTAGTGAACTTGGTGTGGTTCCATCCATTGAGCATCCAATACCTCTGTATTGCGATAACAATGGAGCTGTGGCTTTGGCCAAGGAACCCAGGTCCCATCAGAAGTCCAGACATATTCTTTGGCGGTATCACCTGATCAGGGAGATAGTTGATCGCCGGGAGATCGAGGTCAGGAGAGTAGATACGAAGGACAACACTGCGGATCCATTCACGAAGGCTATTCCCCAGATACAGTTTGAGAGATTATTCGGGATCCTAGGTATGAGATACTACAGCAGCTGGCCTTAGTGCAAGTGGGAGATTGTTAGTTATGTATATGCCCTAGAGGCCATTGTTGTACATTTGATGTATATTATAATGGATGCTTAGTTATATATAGAGAAGACTTTCTTGCTCGTCATGATAGTATGCTATTTGGTTTCACTTTATCTTAACATGTTGACTTGTATTGGTTTACTGTTTTACTCTCACATGTTGATAAAGCCCTTAGGACTTGTACTCGACTACTGGGACTATGATGAGATCATACTAGTGGGGCCGCGGTAGTCGATGAGTACATCCTATAACTGTTCCTAGTCGAGGGTATATCGAGACAGGGCATCGATACATCAGAGTAGACTAGCGTATACGCATCTTGACCCATATGATGGGCGATGGATGATCCCATATCCATCGGTGTTAGACATCAGAGATGGTGTACGGGTGCTCAGTGGAGACTGGGTACACTGGACGGACTCGCCGAGAACTCCCAGATGGTGATATACCACACGTCAGATGGCAGTTCTCCGGTGACACAGGTACAGGGTAGTCTGAAGACCCGAGATCGTCATAGAGTCTTGTGTGATTCCCACTGTGCTTTGATTTCCACCTTACCACGTCCAAGAGGGCGTGCAAAACGGTGGCTTTTGGGTACAGTCCCGAATCACATGGAGGCAATGAGCGATAGGAGGGGATTCGTCTCTCCCGGTATAGGGAGTTGATGTTGTGCTGTGTTCGATTGGCTATAACTGGAAATCCCTGGCCAGGGCTGATATGGAGATTTACTGGTAAGTGTTACTAGTAGTTTCTCGACCCGTTATGAGCCATACATCGACACGACTTATCGGTTACTGGGGTCTGACGTATACCACCCCTAGACTTGATATGCGACATATCAGACGAACAGACCGGACTGTACGGGAGTGTTACTGGTTGGATTCACAGGAGAACGCACAGGCTAGCTTGTTGATCTTCTGATCGCTCAATACCTGGGTGGCTGTTACGTTTAGCTGACCGCTTGCAGCTTGTGGGTGTTTGATATGATCATCACCTGCTACCGGCGTATTGACGATTCTTTAGAGTCCTACACAGAGGTTTCTTGGCTCAGGCGAAACAGAGTAGTGGCACATATGTGATATGCGCAGGAGCGAGAATAATGCGATATGGGATACCGTATTATATTCTCGCGATTTATGGATATGAATCGGGTCATCGGATCAAGTGTTGATTCGATGAATCGGTACTTGATATATTAGTCGGTTATATTCGATATAGCCGGATCGTCGGATCAAGTGTTGATTCGATGATTTAATATATAATAATATATATGATATATTATTATATTAACTAATATTGGCTTACTTTATTATTTCATTTTCTCGCGGGATGATACATTGATATATATGCGATATATGTTAATTGTATTATTTTCTTTTATTGCAAATATATAATATATATGTGATATATATTATTGTGACATGATATGATTAATTGTTAAACATGTTTAAGGATGATTAATTGAGGTTAGGGTTTGATTAGGGTTAGTAGCTTCAAGTTCCTTCTAGAAGCTATTTCTTTTGTCAAGGTTAGGATATTTTGTGATGACACATTATTAACTCAACCAAACCCTAACCCTAGTTGTTTCTCTACTTGTTCTCATCCAATCATCCTTAACCATGGTTAATAATTCAATCATATGTTTATATTTCTATTCATCACAAAAGAAAATGATTATCATTATTCTTTTTCCATTATCATCTTCTTCTTCTCTCTTGAAAGAAGAAGCTCTCTTGAAAATTCTTATGTGATGAAAGATTATGAGAAAATGATATAAAAGGAAAGCTAAATTACTACTCTCTCATCCTCATCTCATCTAGCCCATGGGATTAGTGTGTTCACTTCTTTAAGAGTGAGATAGCTTGAGTTCTTTGAAACCTCGAGGTAGATCATCGGAGATTTGGAATACGACGAGCTAGAATGGATCGTTCGAGTCGTGGAGCCTCTCATGAGTCCGGGAGATCGTGGATCACGGCAAAGGGACTTCTACTCGGAGCTTGTGAAGTGAAGGAGCGGACTACAAAGGTTGTAATCCCTCACACTTAGATAAAAGTTATCATCTTGCATATTAAACCCTAATAATCTAGCAAAGATCCTGGCTTTGGGTTGTTCGGCACGTCTAAAATTTAATCCGGGCATGTTTGATGCCTTAAGAACCTTCACAAGAGTGCCTAGGAACCCTACAATTACATTCTACAACTTCGCTAACCATTCAACCAGGCCAGTGTCAGTACTTGAGGGAGGTTCCCTGTGCTTTCACACGGACCTAATTAAAGTAAACCTCATTTTCCCAGAGGCGTAGCCTCGTTAACACCTTTCTAGACACCTAATTAGTTAGCTAATTGTAAATTTCAAAACTCTCCTGGGAGCAACTCTTGCTCACAGTGGGATCGGGATCCAACCATCATATGGAAGGTATGCAATCTCATTGCAAATTTCAACTCTTGAAACTCCCGATAAAGTTTTTACCCCTAGTACTCATGACCTTGGCTATGGTCAACAAATCACAAGCACTAGTCAAGTTCAACCCGTCATTTCTTGATTAATTAGACCCATTCACATGACCCTTGGCTAAGATCAACAAAGTCACATACCTGTCCTAATTAATCACATCATATGTTGTGTAGGAAGACATCACTTAGCTACCGTACACTACGCTTTGGCTAAGGTCAACAAACATAGCACGAATACTAAGTACTCTACTTCCTAAAATGACGGAGGGTTGCGGATGGTTTTTAAGAAAACCTTTAATGCTTTGAACTTGATATCGTTGTAGAATCAAACAGTTTTCAAAAGGAGTGGCTTATCCTCCGCAATTTTGAAATGTAGCTTTTCACAAAAAGCCGAGTGGTTTTTAAATTCGATTCTACAACATCTTTTTAGGTTTATTTTTCCTTACATTAATCATAATAATATAGTCCCATCATTTAAGTCCTTAAGCCAAACACAGAAAAGAAACGAAAATACAACGTACGCTTATTCCATCCGCATTTGCCACAATGTTCCGTTATGCACCATTGGGTTACTTAACTAACGGCATACCGGGACGGGTCTAGTGCGGGTGAAAAACATAAGCAACGTCTACTATATATCTCATATATAATATTGCATTCGTCTCAGATATATCAAGCGATCACATCACAGAATATAAACAGCAGAAGCACATATATGAAAATATAGCATATACTAGGAATTCCGTATTTTGTATTTAGCTAACGATAGAAAATACGGGTTCCACGGTCGTGATGAATAGCCAATCCCACACCCTAGACCCCTACGAGGGCGGCAAGCGGCCCTACCAATTCTAGAGTTAGGAGACCCGATCTCGACTCCTTGAGATGGCTTCCCACTGGACTCTAGAACTCGGTCACTTGTGCTCCCCACCTTGGGTCTATCCTAATGCGGAAAAGTAAATAATATACATCGAAGGAAACATCATCCTCAACCCGGATGTGCCCCAATAAAAGAATATTACATACAAATGAATTTTACATGAATGAAAAGAAAACTCTCATCTCACATAAAAACCCCGGCAGTTCATCACGACGATCCAATACATCATTTCACAGCAACATATAACATCTCATGTCAATATATGCAAATAAACTAGGCGATGTTAAACCATTTGATCGATCGATCAATGACCCAAAAATCCACCGAGAAGCTCAACACCTGAGCAGTATTAAAATTACCCAGAAGCATGCCACAGTACGTATGGACCAACCGTAGAAGGGCCGACCCGAGCCTCACAAATGGCGCCGCGGAACCGCCGCCAAAACCAGGTTTCTGCCGCGGTTCCACGGTCATGTGATCGAGTTAAGGTACCATTCTTCTAGAGGGTCCATAGAATTACCTGCATGATTTTCTAAATATTTTTAATGTGAAAAATTCCAACATTTTGAAAAATTTCCAGAGAAGGTTTTTTTTCGGGTAATCGATGTTCGTTCGAAGTGTTTTAACGTCGTCTAGGTTACTCTAATGTTATAGATTGGCTCTGATACCACTGTTGGGTTTACCTAGCACCTCACAAGGGTTTTTAATGCATCAAACATGCTACAATTTAAATTCTTTAGGGTGCTAAGCAAACTAACCTAGGATCAAACTAGAAATTTAAAGTAACATATGAAGTAGTATCACATACTACAAGTAATAAAACACTAAGTAAAGAGAATACAACCTTTGTAGTTCCCTTTGCTTGACTCCTTGGCTACTTGAGAGTTTGAACGGGCTTGCTAGTGATCTTCCGAGTCCACGATGATCCATCCGGAGTCCTCTTTGTCCAAGCTCCACTTAATCAAAAGATGAAGATGAAGCTAACACTCTAAACTAATTGGCTAGACTAGTGTAGAATGATGATGTGATTTGTTTTCTCACTTCAAAACCCTATCTTTATCACTAACTCACTTACTAACAAAGTCAAGAGAGCAAGAGAGAGGAGGAAGAAGATGATGGCAACTCACGAGCTCAAAGAGATAATGATAATTATAATGAGAATGAAAAATATATCTATATATATTAAATCCTTCTCACTTTAAACCATGGGTTAATAAATATCTAGATATTTATTTTGGAGTGCTATGAGCCATAGAAAATTAACTCATGGTTAATGCAAGGTTAAGTGTAGAGAATGAAGGATAAATATCAACCATGAATTAATTCTATTTACATAAACTCAAAAATAAATATTTAGATAAATACTTCCATGTGAGTCTTGCATTGCCACCACTAGTGTATCAACAACCATGATACACACAAGTGTATGCATGTATGTGTGCATGCACATCAACATGTGCATCAACATAAACATATGCATACATGCATGCATACAATAAAGAAAAGGCTTTAAACAAAGTGAGCAATAAAGTCAATGTTAAATAAACACTTGATTTAACAAACCGGCCATATCTCATACGACCCGACCAAAAGAAAATCGCCCGATTAATAAACGGTATCACATACTCGCATTTAATCGGGTCCCCGCGCATATCACATATGCACACCACATCGTTTCGCTTGGGCAAGGAAACTCCTTTGTGGGACTCTAAGACTCGTCAATACGCCAGCAGTGGGTGATGATCATATCAAGCACCCCCAAGCCGCATGAGGTCAGCTAAACGTAACGGCCACCCGGGTATTGAGCGATCAAAAGAAAGCAAGCGAACCTGTCAAAACTCCTTTCAAGCCAACTGGCAACACTACCGTACAGTCCGGTCTCTTCGTAAGATATGCTACATATCAAGTCTAGGGATTGCATCGTCGACCCCAATAACTCAATAAGTCATGCCGATGTATGGCCTATAATCAGATCGAGAAATTACTGATAACTCTTAACAGTAAATCTCAACAGCCCTGGCCAGGGACTTACTGGTTGTAGGGTTCCTAGGCACTCTTGTGAAGGTTCATAAAGCATCAAACATGTCCCAATAAAATTTTAGATGTGCCGAACAACCCAAAGACGGGATCTTTGCTAGATTATTAGGGTTTAACAAGCAAGATAACTTCTTTAAACCTAAGTGTGAGGGATTACAACCTTTGTAGTCCGCTCCTTCGCTTCACAAGCTCTGAGTAGAAGTCCCTTCGCCGCGATCCACGATCTCCCGGACTCAAGAGAGGCTCCACGACACGAACGATCCATAATAGCTTGAAGTGTTCCGCTTCTCCGATGATCTACGTCGAAGTTGCTATAACCCAAGCTTTCTCACTCTAAAGAGATGAACACCCTAATCTAATGGGTTAGATTAGATAAGGATGATGGAGTAGTATTTATGCTTTCTTTTTAATTCATTTTCTCACAAGAAATCATCACAAAAGGAATTTCTAGTAAGCTTTCTCAAAGCTAAGAGAGAAGAAGATGATGAATGAAAATGATAATCCTTTTGTGATGAATAGTAGTAAAGAATATATGATTGATTATTGAACCATGGTTAAGGATGAGAGGCTTAACCTTTGTAGAGAATAAACTAGAGCTAGGATGTAAAATTTCAAAAAAAAATAAAATATTATTTTTGGGAATTTTTATAATTTAATATTATTTTAATGAATATTTTAATATTTCGGTATAATTAAATACAGATAAATGGGAAAAAATTATGGAAAATTCTAAAATATGGTATTTTATGGAATTATGCCATTTTTAAGTTTTTATGATTAATTATATGCTAATTTAGTGCTAATCGCGATTAAAAATCGCTAATTGGTTTTTTAGCATTTTTGTGCAAAACATGCACATATCATTTTTTTGTTTTACACTTGTGCATTTCTACCATGTTACCTTGGGTTTACTATTGGTGTGAGAAGGATTTGGGTTAATGAAATTGGAAAAGAAAAGAAAGGGAAAAAGGATATTATATTGAGGTATGGGTGAGAAAGAGTAGGTGAGGGTGTTGACTTGGCCATTTCCCTTCATTCTTTCACTCATTTCTCTCCCTCTTCCTTCATTTGCTGCTGCTGCTCTTGCTCTTCACCTCCTTCCCCTCTTCAACTCCTCAAAACACATCCAAAAACACCTCAAAACCCTATCCCCACTTCACAAAAATTGTTCCCAAGCTCACTAGCTACACATTGGACCAAGAAAGTCTTCATTTTGGCGCTGTTGAGGATTCATGAGGGTCTTATGAGGTAATTTCTTCACAATTAGAGTGTTATTGCTTGTGCTTAAGCTTCAATTCAAGTTTCATATCGATATCGTGTAATTTGGTGTATTTTGGACCAACTTAGAGAGGGTTAGGGTAAAGTTGAGATGTTGCTTTGCAATTGGACTTAAATGGTGACCTTAGACCCTATATTGACCAAAACACTGGCCTAGCACAACCTGAAACCCAAAAATACGGAATTACGGAACTTTTCATGTCGGTTTGTGTGATCTATGAAGGTGTTCTGGAATCTGGAGCAACCCGGGGGCACCAAAAATAAAATTGAGCTGACAGTGAGTCGTGCAGGCACCTAGGAAGCTACCACCAAGACCCGAGCCCCTAACTCAAACCTACGGCCGCAGATTTAAGCATTCTGGCCGCAATTTGCGGCCAGAGTAGAAGAGAATCGGTCCATTTTTGTTCCAGGGCTCATTTTGCACTAAATTAGACCCCTCTTATATGCAGTTTTGGCTAATTGTCATCTGGGGAAAATCTGGGAGCATTTTGGTGTGTTTTAGGCGATGTTTTCCATATTTTTAAATGCACTTTCTTGATATTTGGATTTGTATTTGGTTGTCGGGTGTTCGTACATCGACAACAGGGGTTGTTTGTTGGATTTGCATATTTGGGCCATAGGTTCCAACCTATGAGCACACTGTGCGCTGTATCGGTTTTCTGCCTTGATTTTCATACGCATTGCTATGGTTGATCATTGTAGGTACCTTCACGTGGATTCCGAGGCGACGGAGCATGGCGTTATCGACACCGACACGCAGGATACAGGTGAGTAGATTTATATCTACAGGGAGAAGTCGGGTGGATGGCGTATAGCACCCCCGCAGTTCGTGGTGATGTATACGAATACGTATACACATATATATTGATTGTATGTTGTTGAGATTATTGATGATAAAGATGGATATTTGGTATTTTTGGATTGGTTTAGTGTAGTTGCGAAACCCTAGAGTAGTGGTCGCACTCACACACGCACGCACACACATACTTGCATACATTCCTTCTTTCATATGTGCGTATATGGGAAAATATATTTATGTGTTCACATGGGTATGGGACTATGTGTTCATATACTGGATTTGAGGATAGTATTTGGGATTTGAGATGAGTCGATGAGATTGGGCTTGAGGCCAGGAGATCGGTGATGTGATTTGGTTCGTATTGAGATACGACATGATGTTTTCGCGGGTCTTTTGGCGTAGTGATTCTTACACCTGCATGCATACTTAAGCGGTATCAGTTTTGTACTAGACGTAGATCAGTACCCCGATCGTGATATTTGATAAAGAGGATACCAGATGATTAGTATGATGAATGTGATATTGACCCATACCCAGATTTGGGATGCCGTACGACGGATTTACGTACGAGCTATATATTGATGATTGATCCGCACTCTTGACTTGGGATGTCTGATTATAGATGTGGTATCGGATATGATATTATTGATGCGGGATCACGGACTATACATATACAGGTATATATATGTATCGACTCAGATGTTAGGCGGTTTCCTTACCTGTAGTTCAGCTTGTTAGTTCAGCCGTATAGTTTAGTGTAGTTGTTAGATTCGATTAGACTCCTACCTATTTCAAAACTAGCGGGTCGTGGGTATTTTAAAAGACAGGTCAAGGGATCTATGGATATTTCAAAAGACGTGTCCTTTCTTAAAACCACCGTAGCCCCTATTTTCAAAACCCCACGATTCGTGTTATTTCAAATGGCACCATTGTTTAATATTTAGCTCCCGCTCATTTTGGTTGCTCGCTCCGCATCGCATACTTACATTGTTATTTCATATTGCATTGTTGACATCATGCTGTTAGGACACCAGCACCATTACCGATGATGCGTATGTACCACGTACACTTACTTGCCGGCTCACACACATCTTCATCGGTAATTGCCATGTCACGTACACCTTAGAAAATATTATTGCTTGACATAGCCTGTTAGCTAATAGTTTAGACATGATATTAGTGTACTTGCATTATATGTTAGTTTAGACATTGTAGTTATTACCTGCTACTTCATGCATACTGTTATTCATTGTTATGCCGCATTCATGGATTCTCATGCATATATTCACTATTTTACGTGTTATTGAGGTTTTGGATTCGGATTTCCATGAGATTTTCTAGATTTGGAGGAAGACCGCAAAAACATAAATAAACATTTTCTCTCTTTTAAAATAAAAGAAGTGCGGTTTTCCCATGATGTATGAGTCGTCCACCATGAGTTTGCTGATGGATTTCGAGACCCGATTCGAGGAGACGGATGAACCGTTTCGGGTACATGGTGAACCCGGTAAGGTACCCCGGGGCAAGAAGCGTGTGATGATGACGATGTGAGCCTGGCAGGGGAGCACTACCTACCGGTGATTTTACCCGACGCGTCGGATATCCGGAGGATACCGCCGTGGTCTTGAGATTGATGGTAGGGGCCGGTCTGGACTGACGACGCCCTGGATATTGAGACTGAGACATTGAGATTTTGAGATAATTAGGTACTGATATTTGATGATACAGGCCAGTCCGGATAGCCGGAGCCTGAGATATTGAGATATTGGGATTTATGTTTTGTGTCGATGCTAGACACTGTTTATGCTGATTTCATTTATGTTACCTAATTTTAAAAATGCAGAAATCTCACTAAGTTATGAAAGTAGTTCCTTCAGTATATGTATTCTGTTTTCATGCATTCATACATCATCCATATGATATATTGTTATCTGAGGCACTGACACGAGAACTTGGTATTACTGTCGTTTAGAAGTATACCCTAGTCATTGCTATAGGCTGCTGGTTATTTTTTGAGGATGTATATTGATCGTATGACCTAGGATTGCGTCATACATGTGATTTCTGTTCATAGATGTTTTCTATTCACGAGTTGGCAACTTACCCCCGTTGTGCCACAGTTTCTTGCAGGTTCTGCCGTACAGGTTCCATTGCGGCATTTTTGGCACACTGCTTCCTTGCGGGTGAATTGCATTTGGTAGGTGGGTTCTTTTGCATCAAGAACCACCATTGTACTTGTATTATTCATTGTATCTAGAATTCCATCAACCAAAACTTGTATATTGTTTCAGACTTAGACATTAGTGATGTATTATTCGACTTTAGAGTCGCGCTTAGTAGTATTGCGGTTTTCATGCTTATTGGGTTTCTGTTGAGTTTGATCCTCGCCATTCGGCGTTGTATATTATATTGCTTGCGTGGTTGTGACCGTCGATTGACAAAGAGCTAGCTCTCGCTTGGGGATGCCTTTCATGATTGCATATATATATTTTTCTTGTTGTACCCCGTTCGGGGCCAGTATTTACAAAAGAGACTCTGCCGAAATTTTTAGAAAAGACCGTACATTTTTAAAATGCATATTCGGCTTAGTTATTTAAAAACCTTGACTTCAAAACATGTTTTCTTTACCTATTAAAAACCATTTTTCTTTATTTATCCTTAAAATGGTTTTAGATTTCTGGGCTTTTGGCTTACTTGGATCAGATGGAGTCCTATAGACTTCATATGGTTCAAGGGCCAGTCACGTGCTCTTTCGGGTCGTGACATAGGGTTTGGTTAGGTTAGATAATGAGTCATAAGATAATATCAACCATAATATCTTATACTTGACAAAAGAGAATCTTTCTAGAAAGTGCAAGAAAGAGCTAACCCTAATCAAACCCTAATCCCTTTTTATCATCCTTAAACATGTTTCATAATAAATCATATCATGTCACAATAATATATATCATATATATATTATATATTTGCAACAAAAGAAAATAATACAATTAACATATATCGCATATATATCAATGTATTAATCCGGTGAGAAAATGAAATAATAAAGCGAGCCAATATTAGATAATGTAATACAATATATCATATATATCATTATACATTAAATCATCGAATCAACACTTGATCCAACGATCCGGCTATATCGAATATAACCGACTAATATATTGTAAGTCGATGTACAACACCCCACGACTTGCGGGGAGGCGGAATAATGAAAAGCGATCTTGTTTAAAGCGTAAACATCGACTAACCGAGAATCTTTGCATAAACAATAATTAACAACAAACATAGGAGTTAACAACTACTATGAAAAGTGATTATACCTAAAGATCCGAGTCCTTCGTCTTGTCGTTCTCCACGTCCTCTCCGGCCTTCTCTAAGTAGTAGAAGATCCACCCGAGAGATTTACTACAGGCTTCACTTCAAACTAGAGGTAACTAGGTTTCTTAAATCGCTAATCTAAGCAACCTAGGTGATATAGAGAATGGTTAAGGATTAAGTAGTCTAATCTAATCCTTGTACTCAACACATGAGAGGGGAGGATTAGGGTTTGAAGAGGGAGAGCTTGAGGAGAGAGAAAGTGAGCAAGAGAATGAGATGAGAAAGTGAGCTAGCATAATATATATCAAGCATTATGATTTATCCAAAATAAAAGAAATAAATGATTAATCATCATGCTTAATAAATACGAGAGGGTGATTCATCTCCATGAGTCATTAAGCATTTATGACGCATTAATGACTTGGATGAATCACTCAAATGACTCACTAATCTCATTTAATGCATATGCCACCTTAACCCCCAAGTCACCATCTTCTAGAAGCTTCTCGCGCAATTACGAGAACGCCCCTCCTATCCGTGAAAAACACGGAAAAACTTTAGACTGTATAAATCCAATAACCGAATACTAGAAATCGGCTTAAACCAAACCCGACTAGTAAAAACTGTTCAGATGTCGTACGTGCGTAAACACACGTATGCGTCCGAACCCTTGTCGTAAAACCATACGACCTCTATATCGTTTCGCCTGGAGTAGGGAAACTCTCTGTGTGGTACTCTAGAGACTCGACTACTACGCTGGCAGTGGGTTAAACCACAGACCGCAAGCGGCACTAGCTGTACGTAACGGTCCCAAGGTAGATGTCGATAAGAAGGCCGATGAGGAAACCCATCCGAACTCCTACTGAGTCTGATGTAACAATCTCCGTACAGTCCGGTTTGTTCGTCTAAGACTATCGCATATCGGGCCTAGGGGGCGGCAAGCGTCAGTCCCCTAATAGCGGTATAAGTCGTGTCGGAGTGAAGCCCATTACACCCTAAGAAACTACTGGAACCTACCAGCAAATCTCGCTTGCCCTGGACAGGGACTTTGCGTAATGGCTCTCTGACACAGCGCGATATCAACCCCCAATACCGGGAGAGACGAATCCTGTCTAACCGCCACTGCCTCCAAGTTCTCGGGACTGCATCCAACTGCTACCTGTTTGCACGACTCCTTTGAGCCGTGGTAGGGTAGCAATCTAAGAACAGTGGGACACACTCGAGGCGAAGTAGCAGTGTCAAGTCTGCGGACTATGCTGTACTCATGTCACCTGGGAACTGTTCACTGACGACTGGTATAAAACCAACCAACAGTTCCCTGTGAGTCCTGTCCGGTGTACCCGTAACCTAACAAGCACCTGCATACTATCTCCAGTACGACGTATTGACGGCTGTGGGACAGACCATCTCCCCAACTGGGATGAGAAGTGTACACACTAGTCTACTCCGGAGTATCGATGCCCTGTCTCGATAATCCTACGACTAGGGACCTGAATAAGGATGTGCTTGTAGACTACCCATCCCCCACTAGTGTGACTGCCATCACAACGCTGGTAGTCAAGCAAGATCCTAAGAGCTCTATCAATACGTATACTCACATATTAAGATAGAAAAACCAAGTAGCATACTACTATGTTTAGCAAGACTGTTATATACATGTGAATATCCCAAGCTTCCATTAAGTAATATACAAACTAGTATGATACAATAATGGCCCCTAGGCCATATACACTAACAATCTCCCACTTGCACTAGGGCCATGTACTGGCATATCGAAGACCGATGATCTCGAGTAGCCTCTCGAACTGAATCTGAGGTAGGGCCTTTGTGAATGGATCAGCAATGTTCTCTTCAGTAGCAACTCTCTGAACCTCGATCTCCCTACGATCAATGATCTCCTTACGATCAATGATCTCCCTGATCAGGTGATACCGCCTTAAGATGTGTCTGGACTTCTGATGGGACCTTGGTTCCTTCGCTAAAGCTATAGCTCCGTTGTTGTCGCAATACAGAGGTATTGAATCAACAATGGTAGGAACCACTGGAAGTTCTGTTAGGAACTTCTTCATCCAGACTGCTTCTTTTGCGGCATCGCGAGCAGCTATATACTCCGCTTCCATCGTCGAGTCAGCAACAGTGTCCTGCTTGGAGCTCTTCCAGCACACCGCCCATCCATTGAGGGTAAATACATAACCTGACATGGACTTGGAATCGTCCTTATCACTCTGGAAGCCGGAATCAGCATAGGCCTCCATCCTGAGGTCTTTTCTGCCGTAAACCAAGAACATCTCCTTAGTCCTCCTCAGGTACTTGAGAATGTTCTTTACTGCTATCCAGTGCTTCTCCTCTGGGTCTGACTGATACCGGCTTACCACGCTCAGTGCATAAGCTACATCTGGTCTGGTGCACAACATCGCATACATTATAGAGCCTACCGCAGAAGCGTAGGGTATAATAGACATGCGTTCCCTTTCCAAATCAGTCTTAGGAGACATCTCTTTGGATAGGGTGATTCCATGACAAGCCGGTAGATTACCGCGCTTAGAATCTTCCATACTGAATCTTTTCAGTACAGTGTCGATATACCTGGACTGCGAAAGTCCCAACATCATCTTGGATCTATCACGATAGATCCGGATCCCCAGAATGTAAGAGGCATCACCCAGGTATTTCATGAAGAACCTGTGTGATAAGAATCCTTTGACAGATTGTAGCATAGGAATATCATTTCCTATCAATAGAATGTCATCCACGTACAAGATGAGGAATACGACACTTCTGGCTACAACTTTACTATATATACATGGTTCATCTGGATTTTTGATAAAGTCATATTCTTTGACTGTCTCATCAAAACAGATGTTCCAACTCCGCGATGCTTGCTTTAGTCCATAAATGGACTTAAGCAGCTTGCATACTTTTCCGCTGCTCCCACTCTGATTGAAACCCTCTGGCTGATCCATATAGACGCACTCTTCTAAATTTCCATTTAGAAAAGCCGTCTTTACGTCCATCTGCCAGATTTCATAATCATGGAAGGCAGCAATAGCAAGAAGGACCCGAATGGATTTGAGCATAGCCACTGGAGAAAAAGTTTCGTCATAATCCAAACCAGGTCTTTGACGAAAACCCTTTGCAACAAGTCTAGCCTTATAGGTTTCCACCTGTCCATCTACACCAATCTTTTTCTTGAAGATCCATTTGCATCCTATGGGTTTTACCCTATCTGGAGCAAAGTCCAAAGTCCATACTTTGTTGGTGTACATGGACTCCATTTTGGTCCGCATTGCATCTAGCCATCGTACCGAGTCGCCGCTCTGGATGGCCTGCTGGAAGCCAGTAGGTTCATCATCATCTATGATGCAATCCTCTCTATCCCCATCTGTGAGAAAACCGTAGTATCTCTCAGGCGGATGAGACGGCCTACTAGTCCTGCGGAGGGGTGCGGGAATGTCCTGTTCTTCTTGAACTACTTGTTCTACCAAACTTTCAGTATTAGTTTGTGGTTCTGGAATTTCTTCCAGTTCTATTTCGCTCCCATTTATTTCCTTCTCTAAAAACTGATATTCTAGAAAATGGGCATTACGAGAAACAAACACCTTTTGTTCCTCTGCGTAATAGAATAGATACCCCTTGGAGTTCTTTGAATATCCCATAAACTTACACTTTACTGATCGTGCCTCGAGCTTGTCCACATGCTGCTTTTTAACAAAAGCTGGACATCCCCATATTTTCAGATACTGAAGATAGGGTTTCTTCCCACTCCACATCTGATATGGCGTGGTAGGCACAGTCTTGGTAGGTACCATGTTCAAAAGATATGCCGCTGATTCTAGCGCATAACCCCAAAAAGATCGCGGTAACTCAGCATTACTCATCATGGATCGTACCATATCCAATAGGGTTCGATTCCGTCTCTCCGATACACCGTTATGCTGTGGAGTGTATGAAGGAGTAAGCTGAGAGAGAATTCCTTTCTCTTTTAGGTAACCTAGGAACTCGGCACTCAAGTATTCACCACCTCGATCAGATCTTAGTGTCTTGATACTTTTGCCGGTTTGGTTTTCTACTTCATTCTTATATTCTTGGAATTTCTCAAAAGTCTCGGATTTATGTTTCATCAGATAAATGAATCCGTACCTTGAGTAATCATCCATGAAAGTAATGAAATAGGAAAAACCACCTCTTGCATGTGTAGACATTGGACCATATACATCGCTGTGTATGAGTCCTAAGAGCTCGCTCGCTCTTACTCCATGTCCAGTAAATGGAGTCTTTGTCACCTTTCCTTTGAGACAAGATTGACAAGTGTCATAAGTTTGATATTCGAACGAGGCCAAATATCCTTCTCTATGCAAATTAGTCAACCTTCTCTCATTGATGTGACCTAGTCTACAATGCCATAAGAAAGCTTTATTTAAATCTGGAGACTTTCTTTTTAGTGTGTTCTGGATATTGAAAATTTGGAGTTGGTTTAACACATATATACCGTTATCCAGTGTACCGGACCCAATCAAACTATGATTAAGGTGGATGTTAACAACACCACTTCCAAACGTGAAATCATAGCATTTATTTGATAACAAGGAAACAGATATGATATTACACGTTAAGCTGGGTACACAAAAACAGTTATGTAAAACCAAAATGTGTCCACTCGTCAATCCCAGGTGATAATCCCTTACGGACACAGCTCCTACGCTAGCTCCGTTAGCAACCATCAGGGTCATATCACCTTCCTTCAGCACTCTACGGTTTCTCAGTGCCTGCAATGAATTGCAAATATGAGATCCTGATCCGGTATCCAATACCCAGAAAGTAGAGTTGATTGACAGACAATTCTCAATTACAAACACACCTGAAGTCGAAGCCATAGCTTGCTTCGGTTCCTGGTTCTTGGCGTTCCACGCCTTGCAATCCTTCTTCCAGTGCCCTTTCCTGTGACAATGGAAGCACTCATCCTGGCCCACTACCGGTACCGCAAACTTTTTCTTTCCCTTCCCTCCCACCTTACATACACCTCCTCTAGGTCTGGGGGCGGCCTTCTTTTTCCTTCCTTTGGCCCTAGCCTTGGACCCGGAAGAAGAAGCACCGCTAACAAACATAGCGGGTGTTTCCCTTGCCTTCTGCAAGGTGCCTTCTGCACTCCTTAACATGTTCAGGAGTTCCGGAAGTTCAACTTCTTTTCTTTGAATGTTGAAGTTCAGGATAAACTGGGCATAGGTGGAAGGAAGGGACTGAAGAATAAGGTTTGTATAGAGCTCATTATCCAAAGTCGTCCCAAGGTCTGCGAGCTCTTCTATATAGCCGATCATCTTTAGGACATGTTCTCCTTCCGATGACCCGACAGCCAACCTCGCTCGAAACAAGTTCTTAGAGGTCTCGTATCTTGCTATACGAGATTGCTCTCCATAAAGTTCCTTTGTATGGAGAAATATGGCATCAAGTTCCATATCCTCGTGCCTCCTCTGATGTTCATTGTTCATCGAGGCAAGCACGATGCACTTGGCTTTCGCGCAATCAAAATCCCAGGTTTTGCGGATTTCCTTATCCGCATTACTGGATTTGGGACCAGGGACAGCAGGTGCCTTAGCGGTGAGGACGTACCCCAATTTGTCGTAGGTCAAAGCCATTTTGACATTCCGCAGCCAATCTTTATAGTTTGGCCCTGTCGGTATATTTTTCTCTAAAAGTAACTTAAGTCCAGTCATTTTCAGGGTCGCTGCAATTAGGAGAGAGAGAAGAAAACTCTTTAGCATGATGCTCTTGCAAGTTTAGAATGGTTTTTAATTTATCTAAACTGGATGGCTCCCACTGTTTCTCGAATCCTTCCTCAAACCATAAAAGAAGAATTAGCCAGGACTATTCTCACTGTACAATACTTGCTTAACCGTTCAGCCAGGCTGGTGTCGGTACTTCGAGGGAGGTTTTCCAACGCTTTCGCGAAGTTTCTTAATTAAATAACCTCTTTTCTCTGGGGGTGTAACCCCGCTGACACCTTTCTTAACACCTACTTGGTTTATAGCATTGATCATTAAGTGACGAATATCCTGAAGAGTAGCATATACTCACAGTAGGATCGGGATCCAAATATCATCGTATGATAATGTTGAAGGAATCCTATCAATATTCATCAAACTCCAAATGGTATGCAACTCTTTGCAAATTTCAGTTTCATTAGAAATTCCCGATATATATTTTTGCCCCATGCTCTTATGACCTTGGCGTTGGTCAAAATATCATAAGTCGCATGTCAAGTTCGACCCATCATTATCTTGTTAATTTGAACCCATCCGTACATATCCCTGACGTTGGCCAAAATGATAATACGACTGTCCCAAACCAACTCATCTATCTATGCAACAAATGAATACCCAGCAGCTACCAAACACTATGCCTTGGCGTTGGTCAAAATACATAGCTTGAATACTACTGAATACCCAAATGAAATGACGGAGGGCTACGAATGGTTTTGGCGAAACCGTGAACGTAGTGAACTTGATATGACCGAAGGAACCTGATAGCTTTTTAGAAGGAGTGGTTAAAGCTCCGCAATTAAAAAAATATCATCTGTTTAAAATAACCGAGTGGTTTCTTTTAAATTGTTCCAACGATTCATCTTTTGGTTTATTTTCTTTGCATTATAAATAATGTGTCCCATCATTAACCTATCATTGCAGAAAACAACGAAAATACAGCATCCTCTTATGCCATCCGCATTCGCCACGGGGTCCCGTCATCACCCGTTAGGTTACTTAACTAACGGCAGAGCGGGGGTTGGGCTAGCCCGGGTGTAAAACATAAGTGACGTCCAAATAGCTATCATATATAGATATTGTACATTCGTCAGACGCAATAATAGGCATTCCAGATCTTATATGAACTTTATTGGATTTGCAAGCAATCCGCGTTTGTTTAGAGCCTGCAACAAAAGACGGATTACACAGTTGTGATGAATAGCCATTACCCTACCCTAGACCCCTACGGGTACGGCAAACTACCCGCCTAATACCCGAAGTGAAACGGTCTCCCTCAACAAAGTGAGTAGGCCACTAAACACTTCAAAGTACCCGGTAGTTTGTGCACCCCATCTTGGGTCTATCCTAGGAGCAAAAACAGTAAAATGAAATAATACAACGGTGGCTACAACCGCAACCTGGATGCGCCCCGCAAAATAATATTACAACATATTACAGTTACATCGAATGAATTAAAATAATAACCCATCAAAAAACCCGGCTAATCATCACAACAGTCCAATACAGTTCACATCCAAAAAAAGTAAAAACCATTACAGAAATGTGCAACCCCCTGCCAACCGACATACTAGCAGTTAGGGGAGGTTTACGAACACATTAAACAATCACAGATATAATCATATTAGCAAACATCATAAAATTTCGATCGAGCAAAACACTTTAGATTCTACTGCAAAACTTCTCTGTGCACCTGAGATCTTAGAAGAAAATAAAATATCCAGAAATATCACTGTTAACACAAAGGGGGTACAGAAAAAATTTGGGCCGACTCGGCCCTAACTAGGCCGCGGATCCGCGGCGGATCGCATCGATCCGCCGCGGTTCCGCGGTGAGTTAGCCGAGTTGGGGGTCCAAGTTTCTTTAGTAGCCCTATAATTTCATGCTTGTTATTCTGAAGGTCCCTGAAAAATTTTTAGGTCCTGTTTTAAATTCGACAGAAACTGTGTTAATGCGACGATGTTTCCGATTCTTTTTGCGTTCGAAATTCTTGCGACTTTGCTAATGAGTTAATTATTGTTTAGCGAGGCTCTGATACCACTGTAAGTCGATGTACAACACCCCACGACTTGCGGGGAGGCAGAATAATGAAAAACGATCTTGTTTAAAGCGTAAACATCGACTTACCGAGAATCTTTGCATAAACAATAATTAACAACAAACATAGGAGTTAACAACTACTATAAAAAGTGATTATACCTAAAGATCCGAGTCCTTCGTCTTGTCGTTCTCCATGTCCTCTCCGGCCTTCTCTAAGTAGTAGAAGATCCACCCGAGAGCTTTACTACAAGCTTCACCTCAAACTAGAGGTAACTAGGTTTCTTAAATCGCTAATCTAAGCGACCTAGGTGATATAGAGAATGGTTAAGGATTAAGTAGTCTAATCTAATCCTTATGCTCAACACATGAGAGGGGAGGATTAGGGTTTGAAGAGGGAGAGCTTGAGGAGAGAGAAAGTGAGCAAGAGAATGAGATGAGAAAGTGAGCTATCATAATATATATCAAGCATTATGATTTATCCAAAATAAAAGAAATAAATGATTAATCATCATGCTTAATAAATATGAGAAGGTGATTCATCTCCATGAGTCATTAAGCATTTATGATGCATTAATGACTTGGATGAATCACTCAAATGACTCACTAATCTCATTTAATGCATATGCCACCTTAACCCCTAAGTCACCATTTTCTAGAAGCTTCTCGCGCAATTACGAGAACGCCCCTCCTATCCGTGAAAAACACGGAAAAACTTTAGACTGTATAAATCCAATAACCGGATACTAGAAACTGGCTTAAACCAAAGCCGACTAGTAAAAAACTGTCCGGATGTCGTATGTGCGTAAACACACGTATGCATCCGAACCCTTGTCGTAAAACCATACGACCTCTATATCGTTTCGCCTGGAGTAGGGAAACTCTCTGTGTGGGACTCTATTAGATAATGTAATACAATATATCATATATATCATTATACATTAAATCATCGAATCAACACTTGATCCAACGATCCGGCTATATCGAATATAACCGACTCATATATGATGTACCAATTCATCGAATCAACACTTGATCCGATGTCCCGGTTCATATCTAAATATCGCGAGAATATAATACGGTATCTCATATCGCATTATCCTCGGTCCTGCACATATCTCATATGTGCCTCTACTCCGTTTTGCCTGAGCCAAGAAACCTATGTGTAGGACTCTAAAGAATCGTCAATACGCCGGTAGCAGGTGATGATCATATCAAACATCCACAAGCTGCAAGCGGTCAGCTAAACGTACCAGCCATCCAGGTATTGAGCGATCAAAAGATTAACAAGCTAGCATGTCCGTTCTCCTGTGAATCCAATCAATAACACTCCCGTACAGTCCGGTCTGTTCGTCTGATATGTCGCATATCAAGTCTAGGGGTGGTATACGTCAGACCCCAGTAACCGATAAGTTGTGTCGATGTGAGGCTCATAACCGGTCGAGAAACTACTGGTAACACTTACCAGTAAATCTCTATATCAGCCCTGGCCAGGGACTTCCAGTTATAGCCAATCGAACACAGCACAACATCAACTCCCTATACCGGGAGAGACGAATCCCCCCTATCGCTCATTGCCTCCATGTGATTCGGGACTGTACCCAAAAGCCACCGTTTTGCACGCCCTCTTGAACGTGGTAAGGTGGAAATCAAAGCACAGTGGGAATCATACAAGACTCTATGACGATCTCGGGTCTACAGACTACCCTGTACCAGTGTCACCGGAGAACTGCCATCTGACGTGTGGTATATCACCATCTGGGAGTTCTCGGTGAGTCCGTCCAGTGTACCCAGTCTCCACTGAGCACCCGTACACCATCTCTGATGTCAAACACCGATGGATATGGGATCATCCATCGCCCATCATATGGGTCAAGATGCGTATACGCTAGTCTACTCTGGTGTATCGATGCCCCGTCTCGATATACCCTCGACTAGGAACATTTATAGGATGTACTCATCGACTACTGTGGCCCCACTAGTATGATCTCATCATAATCCCACTAGTCGAGTACAGATCCTAAGGGCTTTATCAACATGTGAGAGTAAGACAGTAAACCAATACAAGTCAACATATTAAGATAAAGTGAAACCAAATAGCATACTATCATGACGAGCAAGAAAGTCCTCTTTGTATATATCCAAGCATCCATCATAATATACATCATATGTACAACAATGGCCTCTAAGGCATATACATAACTAACAATCTCCCACTTGCACTAAGGCCAGCTGCTGTAGTATCTCATACCTAGCATCCCGAATAATCTCTCAAACTGTATCTGGGGAATGGCCTTCGTGAGTGGATCCGCAGTGTTATCCTTCGTATCTACTCTCCTGACCTCGATCTCCCGGCGATCAACTATCTCACTGATCAGGTGATACCGCCTCAGAATATGTCTGGACTTCTGATGGGACCTGGGTTCCTTGGCCAAAACCATAGCTCCATTGTTATCGTAATACAGAGGTATTGGATGCTCAATGGATGGAACCACACCAAGTTCACTAATGAACTTCTTCATCCAGACAGCCTCTTTGGCAGCATCGTTGACAGCGATGTATTCAGCCTCCATCGTCGAGTCTGCAACGGTATCCTGTTTGGAACTCTTCCAACATACCGCCCCTCCATTGAGGGTAAATACAAATCCCGAGTGCGACTTAGAGTCGTCCTTATCACTTTGGAAGCTGGAATCGGTAAAGGACTCCACCCGGAGTTCTCCGTTACCATACACCAAGAACATGTCTCTAGTCCTTCGTAAGTACTTGAGAATGTTCTTCACAGCTGTCTAGTGACTCTCTCCAGGATCTGCTTGATATCGACTCACTACACTTAGTGAGTATGCAACATCGGGTCTGGTACATAGCATCGCATACATGATAGAGCCTACTGCCGAAGCATAGGGTATCCCTTGCATGCGAGCTCTCTCCAAATCAGTCTTGGGAGACATCTCTTTGGAGAGAGTGAGTCCAGATATCATGGGTTGGTTCCCACGCTTGGATTCTTCCATACTAAACCTCTTTAGTATGGTGTCAATGTACCTGGATTGGGACAATCCCAGTATCCTTTTGGATCTATCTCTATAGATCATAATCCCCAATATGCAGGAGGCATCACCTAGATCTTTCATTGAGAATCTTTGTGATAAGAAGAGCTTGACTGATTGCAGCATAGGAATATCATTTCCTATCAAGAGTATGTCATCCACGTACGATACGAGGAAGACAACCTTACTCTCTACTACCTTTTTATAGATACAAGGTTCATCTATGTTTTTGATGAAGTCAAACTCTTTGACTACTACATCAAACAGATGTTCCAACTCCGCGATGCTTGCTTTAACCCATAAATGGATTTAAGCAGCTTGCACACCTTTCCGCTGCTCCCACTATCTACGAAGCCCTCTGGCTGAGTCATGTACACGCACTCTTCTAAATCACCGTTTAGAAAGGCGGTCTTAACATCCATTTGCCAGATTTCGTAGCAATGGTATGCAGCAATGGCAAGTAAGATCCGGATGGACTTAAGCATAGCCACTGGAGAAAAGGTTTCGTCATAATCCACACCTGGTCGTTGACGAAAACCCTTTGCTATAAGTCTAGCTTTGAAAGTCTCAACTTTTCCATCTACACCAAATTTCTTTTTAAAAATCCACTTGCTCACAATGGGTTTTACCCCTTCAGGAGCATTTTCTAAAATCCATACTTTATTGGTGTACATGGATTCCATCTCAGATCGCATTGCATCCAGCCATTTCACAGAGTCACCACTCATGATGGCCTGCTCGAAACTAGTCGGGTCATCATCTTCCATGATGCAATCTTCGCTTCCACCATCAATGAGAAAACCGTAGTATCTCTCAGGTGGACGAGAAACCCTACTAGATCGGTGGAGAGGCTGGGTTCGTCGGGTACTATCGAATCCTCTGGTTCCACTAAATCTTCAGTTACAGTTTGTGTTGCTTGAACTTCTTCCAGTTCTAACTCAGAGCCACTAATCTCTTTTTCAAGAAATTCCTTTTCTAAAAAGGTGGCATGTTGAGCAATAAACACCTTTTGTTGTTCACTGTGGTAGAAAAAATATCCATTTAAATGTTTAGGATATCCCACAAACTTACATAGAACTGACCGTGCCTCGAGTTAGTCTGGATTTTGCCTTTTGACATAGGCCAGACAACCCCATATCTTAACTCGTTTAAGACATGGTCTCTTCCCACTCCATATCTCATATAGTGTGGTAGGTACAGATTTAGTTGGAACTTGATTCAATAGGTATGCTGCTTTCTCAAGCGCATACCCCCAGAAGGAAATAGGTAACTCAGTTGTACTCATCATAGAGCGCACCATATCTAATAGGGTGCGATTCCTCCGCTCCGATACACCGTTGTGCTGTGGTGTATAAGGAGGAGTAAGCTGAGAGAGAATCCCATTCTCTTTTAGATAATCTAGGAACTCATTACTTAAGTATTCTCCTCCTCGATCAGATCGAAGGATCTTAATACTTTTGCCCGTTTGTTTTTCTACTTCGTGCTTATATTCTCTGAATTTCTCAAAAGCTTCAGACTTGTGTTTCATCTGGAACACATGTCCGAATCTAGAGAGATCGTCAGTGAATGTAATGAAGTAGGAAGAACCGTTCCTGGCATGCGTAGACATGGGACCGCATACATCACTATGTACCAGTCCTAAGAGTTCAGTAACTCTTTCTCCGTGTCCACTAAACGGAGCTTTGGTCATTTTTCCTTTGAGACATGAATAGAAAGTATCATAAGATGATAATTCGAACGGATTCAAATAACCATCCTTATGTAACTTAGCCAGTCGTGTCGCATTGATATGACCAAGTCTACAATGGCACAAGAAGGATTCGTTCATTTCTGAACTTTTCCTCTTGTGTGTGTTTTGTATATTGAGGACTGTATTCTGATTTAGAATGAATATGCCATTATATAACTAGCCTGATGCAATCAACTTTTGATCTAGGAATATGTTCATAACATTATCCTTTACTACAAAATTATATCCTTCTTTATTTAATAAAGAAACCGATATAATGTTGCACATCATGTTCGATATATAATAGCAGTCATTTTGAATCAGTGTATTACGACTTGGCAATACTAGGTGATATTCGCCAACTGTGTTGGCTGCAATACTTGCACCGTTCCCTACTTGAACGGAATGATCACCTTTTCCCAGTTCTCTACCTTTACGTAGCCCATGTAACAATTTACATATGTGGGATCCTGATCCGGTATCTAATACCCAGGACGTAGGGTGAACTGAGAAACAGTTTTCAATAACTAACACACCTGAAGAAGATGCATCAACATGCATGTTCTTTTGGGCGGCGTGAGAATACAGATATTCTCCTATTCCCTGTTCAGTCTTATAACTCTTATAAGAAAGAACGGGTCCAACGTTCCCCTGCTCAGTATAATAAGCGGGTTCAGTCAATACATCCATATTATTATCTTGATTATGGCCTGACATGGTCGCTACCTGGAGAGAGAGAGAAGAAAACACTTTAGCGTATGCTCTTGCAAGATTAGATTGGTTATTATCTTATCTAATCAGGATATCTCCCACTGTTTTTATCAAATCTTCCTTCAAACCCTAAAAGGTAAGATTAGCCGGGATTAATTACACCCTACAATTTCGTCAATCTTTCAGCCAGATCAGTGTCGGTACTTGAGGGAGGTTCCCCGTGCTTTCGCACGGACCTAATTAAATTAAACATCGTTTTCCCAGAGGCGTAACCCCGTTAACACTTTTCTAGACACCTACTTGATCGGCTAATTGTCCTATGTAAAACTCTCCTAGGAGTAACACTTACTCGCAGTGGGTATCGGGATCCAACTATCTCATAGGAGGTATGCAATCTCATTGCAAATTTCAACACTTGAAATTCCCGATAATATTTTGCCCCTAGTGTGCTATGACCTTGACAAAGGTCAACAAACCATAGTGCACTAGTCAAGTTCAACCCGTCATTTCTTGATTGAATCAAACCCACTCGCACGACCCTTGACAGAGGTCAACAAGGTCGTACGACTACCCTAATCCTATCACATCACATGCTTTACAGATAATTACTAGTTAGCTACCGCACACTACGCCTTGACAGAGGTCAACAAACGCAGCACGAATACTAAATAGTCTTTATCTGAAATGACGGAGGCCTACAACAAGTTTTTCTGAAAACCTATTGCGTAATGAACTTGATATCGTTGTAGAATCAAGTGAAATTTTGAAATGGAGTGTTTTTTAGGCTTTCATTAGTTTTGCTAAAGAGGTCACTCCCGGTGAAGGGATCTCGGCTCTTTCCTCATCGAATAAGGTGCAGGACATATCATATATATCGCTGTGCAAAGCAAAACTCTAAAAGCAATCAAAAGACAAACCGAGTTTTGTAGCATCTGCCAGTTTCGCTAAAGAGGTCACTCTCGGTGAAGGGATCTCGGCTCTTTCCTCATCGAATAAGGTGCAGGGTATATCATATATACCGCTATGCAAAGCAAAACTGTAGCTACCCTTTTTATAAAGTTTTGATTCTACAACATCTTTTAGGTTTCTTTTCTTTTTATTAATCTCATTAATAAAAAATCCCATCAGCTTATGTTTCCTAAGCATCACAGATAAATACGACGTACACTTATGTCATCCGCATTCATCTCGATGTCCCCTCGTGCACCGTTAGGTTAGGTAACTAACGACAGAACAGGGCAGGGCTAGTGCGGGTGTAAAACATAAGTAACGTCTATATAATATATCATATATACTATATATTGTATCCATCACAACATATCAAATGATCACATCACAGATATCGCAGCAGAAACATAGATATAATGTGGGATATACTAGGACGTCCGTATTTAGTATTTAGCCAACAATAGAAAATACGGATTCCACAGTCGCGATGAATAGCCAAGCCCACACCCTGGACCCCTACGAGAGCGGCAAGCGACCCTACCAATTCTGGAGTTTAGGAGACCCGGTCTCGACTCCTCGAGATGGCCTCCCACTGAACCCCAGAACCCGGTCACCTGTGCTCCCCTCCTTGGGTCCATCCTAATGCGGAAAAGTAAATAATATACAACACTGGTGGCATCAACCTCAACCCGGAAGTGCCCCAAATAAAAGAATATTACATTACAATTGAATTTACATGAATGAAAATATAAACTCTCATCTCACATAAAAACCCCGGCTATTCAATCGTGACAATCCTGCACATCATATCTCAGCAACACATAATATCTCATATCATCAACGTAAGTAAGTATGCATACACCGATCGTCGTCGTTGTATAGCAACGACAACCGGCAATACAACTACATACTACACTTACGGTCACAGAAAAGAAATTGTAAAACTACAATATTTGGAATCCACAATCACTTTAGACATCGTAAATCCGAAATATCACATACTTCGCATTTCATGCCTAACTATATGAATTCCACATATTGTATCATATTCCAGATAAATAGACAGTATTAAACTTTTCGAACAGATAATCAAATACCCAAAATTTCCTAAATTGCTCAACACTTGAGCGGAGTTCAAATAATCCGGAATGTGTCACAGTAGTAGCAGTCCAGCCGTAGAAGGGTCAAGCCAATGCCTCACATGTGGCACGCCGTACTGCCCCAAACCCGAAGGTTCAAAAGGCAGTTCAAGACGGTCACATAATCGAGTTAAGGTTTGTTATCTTCTAGAGAGTCCACCACAAAACTTGCACGCATTTGCGAAAGATTTAAACTCGAGAAAAGATTCAACACTTGAAAATTTTTCGTGTCGGGAAAAATTGAGTTAATGATATCCATTCGAACATTTTAACAGATTCTAAATATCCGGAAATAAAAATGAATTTAAATATTCCGATCGAATCTATGATTACAAAATAAACCCGAGAATACTCAACACTTGAGTAAAAATAAAAATACCAGAAACCTTACAAGAATAAAAAAAAATTACTGTGAAATTAAACTTGTCACATCAAACAGTACTGCCGCAGAACCGCGGCCCAAGCAGGGTACGGCCGCGATTCCGCGGTCATCTGTACGGATCAAGTCTTCGTATTTCACAGTTATTCTTATTTTTGTCTGATGTATTTTTCAGGTATTTTTAATTCAGAAAAAATCGCATTTTTGAAAAATATCCAGAGAGGGGTTCATTTTTGTCGGTTCGGGTTCGATCGGAGTTTTAACTTTGTAAACACGCCGCCTAATGCTCTAGCTAGGCTCTGATACCACTGTAGGGTTCCTAGGCACTCTTGTGAAGGTTCATAAAGCATCAAACATGCCCCAATAAAATTTTAGATGTGCCGAACAACCCAAAGACGGGATCTTTGCTAGATTATTAGGGTTTAACAAGCAAGATAACATCTTTAAACCTAAGTGTGAGGGATTACAACCTTTGTAGTCCGCTCCTTCACTTCATAAGCTCCGAGTAGAAGTCCCTTCGCCACGATCCACGATCTCCCGGACTCAAGAGAGGCTCCACGACTCGAACGATCCATACTAGCTTGAAGTGTTCCGCTTCTCCGATGATCTACGTCGAAGTTTCTATAACCCAAGCTTTCTTACTCTAAAGAGATGAACACTCTAATCTAATGGGCTAGATTAGATGAGGATGATGGAGTAGTATTTATGCTTTCTTTTTAATTCATTTTCTCACAAGAAATCATCACAAAAGGAATTTCTAGTAAGCTTTCTCAAAGCTAAGAGAGAAGAAGATGATAAATGAAAATGATAATCCTTTTGTGATGAATAGTAGTAAAGAATATATGATTGATTATTGAACCATGGTTAAGGATGAGAGGCTTAACCTTTGTAGAGAATAAACTAGAGCTAGGGTTTGGTTAGGTTAGATAATGAGTCATAAGATAATATCAACCATAATATCTTATACTTGACAAAAGAGAATCTTTCTAGAAAGTGCAAGAAAGAGCTAACCCTAATCAAACCCTAATCCCTTTTTATCATCCTTAAACATGTTTCATAATAAATCATATCATGTCACAATAATATATATCACATATATATTATATATTTGCAACAAAAGAAAATAATACAATTAACATATATCACATATATATCAATGTATTAATCCGGTGAGAAAATGAAATAATAAAGCGAGCCAATATTAGATAATGTAATACAATATATCATATATATCATTATACATTAAATCATCGAATCAACACTTGATCCAACGATCCGGCTATATCGAATATAACCGACTAATATATCATGTACCGATTCATCGAATCAACACTTGATCCGATGTCCCGGTTCATATCTAAATATCGCGAGAATATAATACGGTATCTCATATCGCATTATCCTCGGTCCTGCACATATCTCATATGTGCCTCTACTCCGTTTTGCCTGAGCCAAGAAACCTCTGTGTAGGACTCTAAAGAATCGTCAATACGCCGGTAGCAGGTGATGATCATATCAAACACCCACAAGCTGCAAGCGGTCAGCTAAACGTAACAGCCACCCAGGTATTGAGCGATCAGAAGATTAACAAACTAGCCTGTCCGTTCTCCTGTGAATCCAATCAGTAACACTCCCGTACAGTCCGGTCTGTTCGTCTGATATGTCGCATATCAAGTCTAGGGGTGGTATACGTCAGACCCCAGTAACCGATAAGTCGTGTCGATGTGAGGCTCATAACAGGTCGAGAAACTACTGGTAACACTTACCAGTAAATCTTTATATCAGCCCTGGCCAGGGACTTCCAGTTATAGCCAATCGAACACAGCACAACATCAACTCCCTATACCGAGAGAGACGAATCCCCTCCTATCGCTCATTGCCTCCATGTGATTCGGGACTGTACCCAAAAGCCACCATTTTGCACACCCTCTTGGACGTGGTAAGGTCGAAATCAAAGCACAGTGGGAATCACACAAGACTCTATGACGATCTCGGGTCTACAGACTACCCTGTACCAGTGTCACCGGAGAACTGCCATCTGACGTGTGGTATATCACCATCTGGGAGTTCTCGGCGAGTCCGTCCAGTGTACCCAGTCTCCACTGAGCACCCGTACACCATCTCTGATGTCAAACACCGATGGATAGGGGATCATCCATCGCCCATCATATGGGTCAAGATGCGTATACGCTAGTCTACTCTGGTGTATCGATGCCCCGTCTCGATATACCCTCGACTAGGAACATTTATAGGATGTACTCATCGACTACCGTGGCCCCACTAGTATGATCTCATCATAATCCCAGTAGTCGAGTACAGATCCTAAGGGCTTTATCAACATGTGAGAGTAAGACAGTAAACCAATACAAGTCAACATGTTAAGATAAAGTGAAACCAAATAGCATACTATCATGACGAGCAAGAAAGTCCTCTCTGTATATATCCAAGCATCCATCATAATATAAATCATATGTACAACAATGGCCTCTAGGGCATATACATAACTAACACTGATACAACCAATCGAGCACAGCGCAACATCAACCCCCAATACCGGGAGAGACGAAACCTCTCCTATCGCTCATTGCCTCCACATGTCTCGGGACTGTACCCAAAAGCCACATGTTTGCACGACTCAGCAGAGACGTGGTAGGGTGTAAATCAAAGCATAATGGGAGAACACATGAGACTCTATGACGATCTCGGGTCTACAGACTAACCTGTACCAGTGTCACCTGAGAACTGCTATCCGACGATAGATATAATACCATATAGGAGTTCTCGGTGAGTCCGTCCAGTGTACCCAGTCTCCACTGAGCACCCGCATACAATCTTGATGTCAAACATCAATGGATGTGGGAACATCCATCGCCCATCACATAGGTCTAGTATCATATACGCTAGTCTACGGTGGAATATCGATGCACCGTCTCGATACACCCACGACTAGGGACATTTCAGGATATGCTTATAAACTACACATGTCCTACTAGTATGATCTGCATCATAATCACAGTAGTCAAGAAAATATCCTCAGAGCTTTATCAACATGTACAAATGAATAAAAGCATGATCAAGTGAACTTATCAGATAAAGAGTAACCAGATAGCATACTATCATGTCGAGCAAGAATGTCCTCTGTATATATATACATGTATAAATACATCCACTATCATATAATGGCCTCTAGGGCATACATATATCCAACACGGGATACTTGGTTCGCGTATCGTACCAAGTACACTGAAATATTAAAAGGGTTTTAGCGCATAATTCTCTGAAAAAACAACATAGTTCATTGATTACTAGACCAACCGATTCGGGGAGGGAAGTCCTGAGGGCTAATGGGAGAAGGTGCTCCATAATAACATGGTGATCATGACTTTTCAGCCCATCGATCTTGCCTTTCACAATTTTTATCTTCTTGCCGAATGATCCTGAGACACCTGTGGGAACTTTCAAATCATGCAACACCTGTAGGAATCTTTTTTCTCTGGTTATGACATATGATAAGCGGCATTGGGAAGTACAAACTTGCCTGGTTTACCCGCTACCGGTTTAGGATGCAATTCACTTCTAATTTCCCAGTCATGTAGATCCATCCGAGCATTGAGGTTGTCTTTCGATTTCCCGTCTTTACAAAGAAGCAAGTTGAGTACGTGCTCGGATACTCCCTTCTCTATGTGCATGACATCCAGACAATGACGCACTAAACTTGTTGACCAGTACGGAAGCTCGAAGAAAATGCTTAACTTGTTCCATAATGGTGGTTTGAACTGTTTTGTCGGATCCATCCCGAAGGTCACATTATTGTAACCATCCCACTGAGAAGTCACGTCCTCTCCGGACAATGGGGATGGAGGTCCAAGAAGCTCCTGATGACCATTAAAGTGAACAGCGTCTAACCTATAGGGGTGGTCTAGAGGCAGGAACCGTCGATGGCCGCAATAACAAACCTTCCTGCTAAAATTCAAGAATTTTGATGTTGTATGTTGATGGCAATGAGGACATACTTTGTGACCATGTACGGACCAACTTGATAGCATTACATACACAGGAAAGTCATTAATTGTCCACATTAAAGACACACGCAGTATGAAGGTTGTATTTGTATTTGCATCGTAAGTCTCTACACCATCAATGAATAAAGATTTTAACTCCTCGATCAGAGGTCGGAGATAAACGTCGATATTGTTTCCCGGTGAGTTTGGTCCGTCGATAAGAAGAGTTATCATAAAGTATGATTGGTCCATAGCCAACCAAGGCGGCAGATTATAAACTATCATTACAACGGGTCATGTGCTGTGGCTTCCAGCCATATAGTTGAATGGGCAGAAGCCATCACTTGCCAGTCCGAGCCTGACATTGCGAGGATCGCTACTGAATATTGTGTTCCTCCTATCGAAATATTTCCATGCCGGTGAATCTCTTGGATGACTCATTTTTCCATCTCAACTTGGAGGAGCACGGTGATGCCAAATCATTTTCTCGGTTGTTTTCTTGCACCTGAATAGCCTCTGCAGCCTCTGTGTTATGGAAAAGTATCGTGCTATCTTGACAGGTATATCGGGCTTCTTATCAGAATCTTTCGTCTTATACCTGGCCTGTCCTCATGTTGGACACTCTTTCAAATCTGAATTCACTTTCCGGTACAACACGCAATTTTTAGAACATGCTTGAATCTTCTCACACTTCAAACCCAAATCAGACATCATCTTCTGGGCTCCGTACCAGCTGTTGGGCACGTTATTTCCCGGGGGCATAGAATCTTTCAAGAACGAAAGATGCATTGTGAATGACTTGTTACTCCATCCATTTTGACACTTAATCTGGAAAAGTTGGACGAACCATGAGAGGGTGGAATACTTTGCATGCTCATAAATTGGTTTTCTAGCATCATTCATGAAATTTTCATACTTATCCGCACACGGTCCTTGACCGGAAGAATGTCATCTTCGGTACGAATAGATTCACCTAGGGCAGCCTCTACCATATCCTCCATTTCTTCTGATGGAAATAAATTACCGTCTTCTTCTTCTGCCGCATTACCGTCTTCTCATTCTTCTCCTGCCGCATTATCATCTTCTCCTTCTTTTTCTGTCGCATTACTGTGCTCTTCTCCTTCCCCGTGATATAGCCAAGTTGTATAAAATCTAGTAAAACCATGTTTAACGATATGAAGCTCTGCAAATTCTACCTTCTGCCAGTACTTATTCCCACATCTATCGCACGGGCAGAGAATCTTCTCTATCACGATCTTATTATGTGCGCGTGCAAATTCAATAAAAGCAGCAACTCCTGCGACAAACTTAGGTTGCATACGTTGTTGCCAATCTACATACATCCAGTCCTTAACTCTGACGTACTCATGGGCCATGTTAGACTGTATAACATATAAGTTGTAGGTTATGATGACTATATTGAGAAATCTAAGAACGGGATGGTTACTGACAAAGGAGAAAATCCGTGTATATGCTTTGTGTGTGCGTTTGTCGTTGAAAAGATTAAATTATCGATAATCAAAGTTAGATTTGAGGATACCCATGTATGAGTTGTATTCTATATATGTGTGTTTTAATTTATGATTTCGCTTAAGTGTAGGGTTGTTAGTGTGTATGTGTTGTGTGTGCGTTTGTTGTGTATTCGTGTTGTATGTGTGTGGTTCGGCTGTCGGGGGTAAGGCTTCTATCCCATTAAGAATGTATAGAGAAGACACCCATTCGCTTGTGCTTTCAACAGTTTCGAGAAAATTTCGGCAGCACCTCCCCGCTGTTCTCCGAGTACACTGTAATAAAATAGATAATCATTTCAAAGCTGTGAAAAAATGTTGAAATGAACATCTAATCTATTTTTTTACACGGAGAACTAGCGGAAAAGTACCGATGAAATAACTCGAAATGGATGAAAAACAAGTGAATGCAGGTGTTTGCTTTATACATTCCTAACTTTTCCACACGGGACAAATCTATCGGTTATCATACGATTGAATATTCTCGTCACATAGACTACATGACGGTTGTTAGTACCGAGCTATACCGTCCGATATTTAACAACCTTCATATAGTTCTATGTCACGACGAACATCGAACGTATGTTAACCGATAGACGGGGACTAAGTGGCGCTTTGAGTTTCATATATGAGTATCGATAAGAATATGAAAGTTTCATATTTTCATCGAGTATCATATATTGGTTTTAACTTGAACATCTTGAATCACTCTCTAATGATGCGTTTGTTGTGTATTCGTGTTGTATGTGTGTGTTTCAGTTGTCGGGGGTAAGGCTTCTATCCCATTAAGAATGTATAGAGCAGACACCCATTCGCTTGTGCTTTCAACTGTTTCGAGTAAATTTTGGCAGCACCTCCCCGCTGTTCTCCGAGTACACTGTAATAGAATAGATAATCATTTCAAAGATGTGAAACAATGTTGAAATGAACATCTAATCTATCTTTGTACACAGAGAACCAGCGGAAAAGTACCGACGAAATATCTCGAAACGGATGAAAACATAAGTGAATGCAGGTGTTTGCTTTATACATTCCTAACTTGTCCACACGGGACAAATCTATCGGTTATTATACGATTGAATCTTCTTATCACATAGACTACACGACGGTTGTTAGTACCGAGCTATACCGTCCGATATTTAACAACCTTCGTATAGTTCTATGTCATGACGAATATCGAACGTATGTTAACCGATAGACGGGGACTAAGTGGCGCTTTAAGTTTCATATATAAGTATCGATGAGAATATGAAAGTTTCATATTATCATCGAGTATCATATATTGGTTTTAACTTGAACATTTAACATGAATAGGTTTTACGTTCACGTATCGTTATTAAGGGTTCAAAATTTCAAGTTTAGGGTGACTTTTTCTTGCGTTTACGGTAAAGTTGTACGTTTACGTTATCATCGAGTATCCTACTGCAATGAACTAGTGCACCCTAAACCCTAACCCTAAATAACCCTAATTAACCTAATTAACCACAATTAACCATAATCGTTACCCTAACACAAATTATCCATAATTAACCCAAACATAACCCAATTTATCCAAATTAACCTGCTTAACCCTAATCAACCCAAACTTAACCCAATTTACCCAAATTAACCTAATTAACCCTAATCAACACCCTAACCCTTTCAAATTATCACTAATTAACCCAAATTAACCCTACCCTCTAATTAACCCAAATTAACCCTAGCCTCTAACCCTAAACCTAAACCAAACCCTAACCCTAACCCTAATTACCCTAACCCTAAGCCCAACTAATTAACCCTAACCCCAACCCCAACCAAACCCTAACCCTAACCCCAACCCCAACCGAACCCTAACCCCAACTCCAACCCCAACCGAACCCTAACCCCATCCCTAACCCCGACCTAACCCCAACCGAACCCTAACCCCAACCGAACCCTAACCCTAACCCGAACCCTACCCTAAACTGAACCCGATGCCTAACCCTAACCCTCACCCCTACCCGAACCCTGAAACCTAAAACCTAGACCTAACATCATCAAAATTATAAATAATTTGAGATTTACTAACCTGTAGCGGGCGGTGGAGGAGACGACGGAAGAGACCGGTGGTCGACGACGCAATCGGCGACGAGTCGCGGGCGGTGGCGACGAGGAAGTCGACGAGGAAGTTTTGGAAACGATCGAGGAAGGTGGCGACGAGGTGCGGAGGGCGGTGGCGACGAGGTGCGGGAACGAGCGATCGAGGTGCGGGAGAGTGAGAGAGAATTTTTGGGAACGGCCGAGGACTTTTCTGTGCTTTTTTTTATTAATAACCCATTTATATGCCCCTACGGACCTAACTGTAGGGCCATCGTTTGCGGCTCCATAGAGCCAAACAACAAATTACGATTTAATATTTTTAAATTAAAACGTTGGGCACCGTAGGGAAAACCATGGGGACCTACGGATTAATCCGTAGGGGCAATAAAAAGTTGCCCCTACAGATTCCTGTAACCGTAGGGGCAACCCTATATTGTAGTAGCGCATGCATGTAGATATCCATTTGTCATGCAATAATATGTTGCTTTATGCCGGTAATTCACTGTTTATTGACTCTCGATTTTGGGATTTCGGATTTTCCATGAGATTTCTGAATTTGGAGAAACGCAAGGATTTTATAAACTCATTATCATTTCTAAACATAGAAATTTGCGGTTTTCTCGTAATATGATGTGTGAGGTGTCCACCATGAGTTTTCTCAGTTCTTGAGCAGTATCACATACACCATTCGAGGAGGGTGTGCACCGTCTGTGAGTACATGGTTGTAACGTTTTGAAAATCGTTTCGGTGAAATTTCGAAAAAATCGGTAAAATAAGGGGGTTTTCTGTAAAAAGCCAAAATACAAATATCTTATTATAAAAATTAAATATACATATTCTAGCTATTTAATTGCTATTATTTGGTGTTTATTGAGCCGCTGGTGAAATTTCAAATTTTCTGAAAAAAATATTATTTTATTATTATTTTAAGCCGTCACTAATACATTTAATTAGGGAAAATTACAAATTGGAATGAGTTGAAACAAATTTTGTGCATCATAAAACATTAAATAAAATTTTATCATGTGGTTTTTGGAATGAAATCATTTGCCAAAACGGTTTAGAAATTATTGAGGAAAAAATGCTTTTTTTAGCGTAAATGGATGTTTGGGGTATTGTATTTATCATTTTTCATCACCCCACACCCGTACCCACACCCACACACCCCATTTACTTCTCCCCTTGGCTGAATTCAGTAGCCACCATCTTTTTCCCCACTTGAATTTCAAAGGAAAAGAAATGAAAGAAAAGAAAAGAAAATGGAGAAATGAAGTGGACCTTTGACCTTGAATTGACTTTGACTTCTCCCCCCACTTTCTCTACCTCCCTCTCTCTCCTCTCCCACTCCCATTACAGCCAACCCCCCCTCCTCCTACAGCAGCAGCAGCCCCCCCCCCCCCCCCTTTCCCTTCTCTTTTCTCTTCAAACTTCATCAAAAACTGCCTCAAATCCATCAAAAAAAATCCCAAAACCCAAATCCGACTCCTACCCATTTTAGCTTAGCCCGTATAGCATGGATCTTTGTGAAAAGAGAGCATTTTGGAGGGCCATGGATGCTTGTGGATCTTCAAATGTTTTTGGGTATAATTCTAAAGCATTTTTGCTTAATTTGTTACAAACTTCTTAAAGCTAAACTACTTAAGTGTTAATTAGGCTTAAGTTGCAAGTTTTGGAATTCAAGTTAGGAATTTGAATGCAAGTTAGGGTTTTATAAAATTGGTGTATGGTTGTGTGTTGTATTTAGGCTTTGTGTCATGTTAATACAAAATTAGTAGCTTGTGCTAATGGTTAGTTTAAAAATTGTGTTAATTTGCTAATTTGCTTACTAGGTTTTTGAAATTGGTTAAATACTTGGGATTAAAAATGTGTTTAGGTTTTTTATGACTTCATTAACTTTATTAAGTGTGGTTTAATACTTTAGATCATGCAAATCCAACCTAAATTGTAGTTTGTGCATTTTTGGTTATGAAATTGTTAAAAAGGGTATTTTGTAAACTAGAATATTAGGGTTTTTGGAAATTAATGAGATTAAATTCCGGAAATTGTTTCTATGACTTATTTAAGATATTTAATAAGTATATTGGCCGCTACATTCATTTAAACGTCATGTTTTGTACAAAAACGGCGAATTGTGCTTGCTAGATTTTCGGAAAAATGACTTTTTAAGTGAAATTGGGGTTTTTGTGAGTTTTAACCTAGTTTATATTAAAATTAGTGTTCGTGAATGTGCAAATGAGTGTGATCGGATTTTTCTCGATGGTTTGACGTTTGAACATCGACATCGAGGGTTGGTTTGACTATTCTTGCATGCGTAGGCGATAGGTTTGGACCTATGCGTGATACGCGTGCCGATTTGATTTTCGTATGCCGTTTCGATTTCGAATTTAGTTTTAATGCGATACGGTGCGTTATGATATGTAGGTACCCCATGTGGACTTCGAGACGACAAGCAAGCGCGTGGCGGCGTCGGCACCGGCAAGCGAGGACCAGGTGAGTAGATTTATATCTACGGGGAGAAGTCGGGTGGATGGCGTATAGCACCCCCACAGTCCGTGGTGGTGTATACGGATGCGTATACACACCAACAATCTTTATATGTTATTTGGGATTAATAACGATGCTTAGGATGGTTATTGGTGTGTTGGATTACTTTAGTGTTGCGAACCGTAGGGTAGTGTTGCACTACACACACACCCATATTTGCATACATTCTTCTTTCATATGTGCGTACATGGGATTATATATTGATGTGTATATTTACACATGGGTATGGGACTATGTGTTTATATACTGGATTTGAGGATAGTAATTGGGATTTGAGATGAGTCGATGATATTGGGCTTGAGGCCAGAAGATCCGTGATGTGTGTTGGTTCGTATTGAGATACGACATGATGTTTTAGCGGGTCTTTTGACGTAGTGATTCTTATACACGCATGCATACATAGATGGTATCAATATTGTACTAGACGTAGATCAGTACCCCGATCATGATATTTGATAAAGAGGATATCAGATGAATAGTATGATGAATGTGATATTGACCCGTACCCAGATTTGGGATGCCGTACGACGGATTTACGTACGAGCTATATTTTGATGATTGATCCGCACTCTTAACGTAGGATGTCTGATTTTAGATATGATATCGGATATGATATTATTGAGGCGGGATCACCGACTAATATATATACAGGTATGTATATGTATCGACTCAGATGTTAGGCGGTTTCCTTACCTGTAGCTTAGCTTGTTAGTTCAGCCGTATAGTTTAGTGTAGTTGTTAGATTAGATTAGACTCCCACCTATTTCAAACTAGCGGATCGTGGGTATTTTAAAAGACAGGGCAAGGGATCTACGGATATTTCAAAAAACGTATCCTTTCTTAAAAACCACCGTAGCCCTATTTTCAAAACCCCGCGGTTCGTGTTATTTCAAATGGCACCATTTGTAGGACTTATATTAGATTAATGCAGATTAGTTATAGTTGCGTCCAGTTTTTAGCTCCCGCTCATTTTGGTTGCTCGCTCCGCATCGCATATTTACATTGTTATTTCATACTGCATTGTTGACATTATGCTGTTAGGACACCAGCACCATTACCGATGATGCGTATGTACCACATACACTTACTTGCCGGCTCACACACATCTTCATCGGTAATTGCCATGTCACGTACACCTTAGAAAATATTGTTGCTTAACTTAGCTTGATAGCCAGTAGTTTGACATAATATTAGTGCACATACCTTATATGCCAGCTTAGATATTGTAGTTATTACTTGTCGCTTCATGCATACTATTATTCATTGTTATGCCGTATTCATGGATTCTCATGCTTATATTCATGGTCTTACATGCTATTAATGATTCGGATTCCCATGATATTTTATGGATTCGGAGGAAAACAGCAAAACATATATAAACTGCTTTCTTTCTTTTTTAATAAAAAAATGTGGTTTTCCTATGATGTATGAGTCGTCCACCATGAGTTTGCTGATGGATTTCGAGACCCGATTCGAGGAGATGGATGAACCGTTTCGGGTACGTGGTGGGCCCCGGTGCGGTACCCCGGGGCAAGAGGAATGTGTTGTTGACGTTGAGCCTGGCAGGGGAGCACTACCGACCGGTGATATTACCGACGCGTCGGATATCCGGAGGATACCGTCGTGGTCTTGAGATGGATGGTAGGGGCCGGTCTGGATTGACGGCACCCTAGATATTGATTTTGAGATATTGAGGTACAGAGATTGTGATACAGAGATATCGAGATATTTGGACACTTGTTTTGTGTCGATGCTGGGCACTGTTTTATGCTGATTTCATTTATGGTACCTCACTTTAAAAATACAGAAATCTCACTGATTTATGAAAGAACTTTTCGTCAGTACATGCATTCTGTTCCGTGCATTCATACCCCATGCTTATGATATATTGCTACCTGAGGCACTGACACAGGCACATGAGATTACCCTCGGGTTAGATATTTACCCTAGCCTTGTTATAGGCTGCTGGTTATATATTTGAGAATATATTATGATCGTACAACCTAGGATTGCGTCATACATGCGATTTTTATTCGTAGATGTTTTTCTATTCACGAGTTGGCAACTCACCCCCGTTGTGCCCCAGTTTCTTGCAGGTTTTGCCGTACATGTTTCTTGACGGCTTTGCGGGCTCAGTTTCATTCGGGTGACTTGCTAGTAGGTGGGTTTTTTCTTGTATCGTACCCATCATATTACCTTGTATAATATTATTCCGTTGTATCTAGTAAATTCCATCAACCAAACATGTATTTATTGAGATAGAGACCAGTGTTGTTTATTCTTTCGACCTTAGAGTCGCTCGTTATATTTCTGGTGGTTTTGAGTTTCCTTTTGAGTTTTGATCCTCGCCGTTGGCGTTGTATATTATATTGCTTGTGTGGTTGTGACCGTCGATTGACGAAGAGCTAGCTCCCGCTTGGGGATGCCTTTTTCTTGATTTCGTATACTATTCATGTTGTATCCCGTTTGGGGGCCAGTATTTACAAAGGAGACTCTGCCGAAATTTTCAGTAAATTTTTGATGTTTTAAAAACCGCATAATTCGGCTTATGCTATTGAAATTACTTGCTTTAAGTTGGTTTTTCCTGCACTCTACTACTTTTCTTGGTTTGGATTTCTGGGTTTTCGGTTTACTTAGATTACGTACGCCTCGAGACGTTCGTAGTTTAAGTGCCGGTCATGTTCCGTACTTTCGGGTCGTGACAAAGTTGGTATCAGAGCGTTAGGTTTTAACCTTCGGAGCGTAGGATGACCCTTGGTTGATGGAATAGATGACTAAAGTAGAGTGACGTATCGTTGGTATGTTCCGCGGCATATTTACGACACGCCACTCCACTTATGAAGCCTTAGGATGTACATTTTCTTGTTCAGTATTATATTCCTTCCTGATCTAGCCTCATCGGTACCAGTTTGGTTTTGCTGCTACGGTTACAGGCAGGGAGAGTTACGGCTAGAGTTGCGGTCAGCACAAGCTCGTCACGAACGAGGACTGACCAGGGCGAAATTCCGGCGACACACATTTGCAGAGATGTGTCTTTTTACTGTGTTTCCGCGCCACGAGCGTTTGGCGGATCGCCTTTATGAGGTTACTCGGAGGTGCTGATCGACACTAGAGAATTGAGCCAATGATGGAGGCCAGCCAGATTTTGATGACCGTTGGTGTGTTGCTTACTCATGATGTTTGAGGCACTGTTCAGCGTGCAGACGAGTGAGCTAGTTATTGCTGCGAACGACGAGATATCGCCCCAGATGTTGGAGCTATTACAGTACGAGTTGTACTAAGAGATGATAGAAGTTCGCTAGTCACCCGATGATGAATGACTAGGACAGGTGGTTCGTTCGCTACCCCGATGCGAGGTCATCAGATAGATTGATTCCAGCTAGAGACGACTTCACGCGGAGATGTTGGGAGTCGACAGAGACGATCGAATGTCAGAAACCTACTATTCCAAGTTTAAAGTATTCGGAAAGACATGCAGGCAATTCTATGGTCCCTCTAGAAGAATGAAACCCTAACTCGACTTAATGACCGTATGAAAGCCTTTGAACCTTAGGGTTTGCGGCAGTTCTGCGGCGCCATTAGTGAGGCTTGGGTTTGCCCTTCTACGGCTGGACCACCGATGCTGTGGTAAGTACTCGATACTATTAAACTGTGCCCAAGATGTTGAGCCCTTGGGGGATTATGAGGTTTTGACAATCGATTGGATGGTTCGACTTAATTCGGATGTTAGGTGGTGAGATGCATTTCTTGGGAGACTCCAGATACGAGGATAGTCGTTGGAGCCCAATCCATGCAGCCACGACGAGACGAGTCCAAAGCAGACGACATTAGAGAAAAGTGAAGTAGGAGGTTCGTACCAGATCTAGATGGGATGACGTTCCACTCCGCTGACATCAGAGATGCGATGCGCATGCCGAGGCATGGTACTTGGATATACCTTTCAGAAGAGTCGTGATGAGAATGCAGTCGTTCCAGAGCAAGATGCAGATATAGTAAAGGACGATGACTTCCGGACAGTTGGCAGAGACGAGACATGGAAGAGACCGTGAGCAGGATTCCTTCCAGGACACTGCTGCAATGATACTTGCACCAGGATCAGAGGTGTCACGTACATTCAGAGAACCAGAGGTCGACGCCAGTGATATGCTGTCTTACGAGTGGTCGCGATGATGGACCGAGAGATTGGTAATTCACAGTGAAGACCTTGACCCAGGAGTGGTCATGGTTACGCACATCAGCAGGACAGAGTTCATGATCATCGACGAGACGTCCCACCAGTGACCGTGACAGTTGGCCGAGATTCTTAGAGGATGCGCTTGAGCGGTACTGTTCCGCCATTATTGATCACGATGTTTTGGGTGATTTATTCGTATGATTTGATTTTGATGATTGAGGATTTACGATCTTTGCACAGTGTTGCACTTGATATCGTTTTCGTGCTTTGGTTTCACATGTTTGTGATTTTACGGTTTTAGCCATTTGAGTTGATTTTGTGCGTATGCACGCACACGAATTGGTTCCTGCACTCTGTATAGTTATTATATGCTTGCAGTGCAGTGATACGCCTTTTGTGCACTTAGATGCACTGGACTTCGATTTCGATTGTGATACTCGATATTTGTTTTGTGCACCTTGTGCACCTGATTGATTTTGCGCACGTTCGGCGCTTGATATTGGATTTCATGATTTCGTGCACGATGGATGCACCTGATTTGGATTTTCGTGCATGTTGGGCGCATGTTTTGAAGGGTGATTTTGGTGCACACCAGAGGCACTAAATTGAGAATTTTTCGTGCATGTCAGATGCACCTGATTTTGCTGTCAGGCACACATGTTGCCTACGACAGATGTTTCGTGCACACCCGATGCACTTAGATGTTGTTTCTGTGCGCATGTATGGCACATTCATGGATTTTGATTTCCGTACGCACCAGACACACGTAGCATTCATGTGCATATTTTGGGATTGATTTCGTATAGAGCAGTACGTTTTCATGATATTGCTATGTGTTTTCGTACTGAGCAGAACTAGTCAGAGGACAGTACCTGAATATATTTTTGCATGCATTGGTAGTTATTGAAGGGATTTCCAAAAAGCGAGCTATAGCCTCAGTATTTACCTACGTGTCTGATATGACATGAAATGTTTAAAACAAGGAGACCCTTCTAAATTGTTTCCAAAACGGCCGAACGTACATTTCAAATAAAGGTATATATGTATATAGTTATTTTCTTATGATAGACGTCCGCCACTGTGCAGTGTTATACGCGTTGCACTACGACTTAAAGAGATTTGGCATGCATTTCCTTCAGATATTTACAGATATAGATTCGATAATTACATGTATAGTTTCGAGTTATGTCATATTGGTTTTGATTTGGATTTGGCATTGATGTCTTCTCCATGACTCCGATGATTGCGGGATGCTTGACGGAGTTTTGATTTGAGTTATATGCTCATTTTTCAAGCGCATGCGCTGCGCTACGATTTGTTTTATGTATTTACAATTTCGGAGCCCCGACAACTTGATGGTTTTCTTAGATGTTTTAGTATTTGGGGGAGTTTGAATTTAAATTCGGGGACCGAATTTCTTTAAGGGGGGAAGATTGTAACGTTTTGAAAATCGTTTCGGTGAAATTTCGAAAAAATCGGTAAAATAAGGGGGTTTTCTGTAAAAAGCCAAAATACAAATATCTTATTATAAAAATTAAATATACATATTTTAGCTATTTAATTGCTATTATTTGGTGTTTATTGAGCCGCTGGTGAAATTTCAAATTTTCTGAAAAAAATATTATTTTATTATTATTTTAAGCCGTCACTAATACATTTAATTAGGGAAAATTACAAATTGGAATGAGTTGAAACAAATTTTGTGCATCATAAAACATTAAATAAAATTTTATCATGTGGTTTTTGGAACGAAATCATTTGCCAAAACGGTTTAGAAATTATTGAGGAAAAAATGCTTTTTTTAGCGTAAATGGATATTTGGGGTATTGTATTTATCATTTTTCATCACCACACACCCGTACCCACACCCACACACCCCCATTTACTTCTCCCCTTGGCTGAATTCAGTAGCCACCATCTTTTTCCCCACTTGAATTTCAAAGGAAAAGAAATGAAAGAAAAGAAAAGAAAATGGAGAAATGAGGTGGACCTTTGACCTTGAATTGACTTTGACTTCTCCCCCCACTTTCTCTACCTCCCTCTCTCTCCTCTCCCACTCCCATTCCAGCCAACCCCCCCTCCTCCTACAGCAGCAGCAGCCCCCCCCCCCCATTTCCCTTCTCTTTTCTCTTCAAACTTCATCAAAAATTGCCTCAAATCCATCAAAAAAAATCCCAAAACCCAAATCCGACTCCTACCCATTTTAGCTTAGCCCGTATAGCATGGATCTTTATGAAAAGAGAGCATTTTGGAGGGCCATGGATGCTTGTGGATCTTCAAATGTTTTTGGGTATAATTCTAAAGCATTTTTGCTTAATTTGTTACAAATTTCTTAAAGCTAAACTACTTAAGTGTTAATTAGTCTTAAGTTGCAAGTTTTGGAATTCAAGTTAGGAATTTGAATGCAAGTTAGGGTTTTATAAAATTGGTGTATGGTTGTGTGTTGTATTTAGGCTTTTTGTCATGTTAATACAAGATTAGTAGCTTGTGCTAATGGTTAGTTTAAAAATTGTGTTAATTTGCTAATTTGCTTACTAGGTTTTTGAAATTGGTTAAATACTTGGGATTAAAAATGTGTTTAGGTTTTTTATGACTTCATTAACTTTATTAAGTGTGGTTTAATGCTTTAGATCATGCAAATCCAACCTAAATTGTAGTTTGTGCATTTTTGGCTATGAAATTGTTAAAAAGGGTATTTTGTAAACTAGAATATTAGGGTTTTTGGAATTTAATGAGATTAAATTCCGGAAATTATTTCTATGACTTATTTAAGATATTTAATAAGTATATTGGCCGCTACATTCATTTAAACGTCATGTTTTGTACAAAAACGGCGAATTGTGCTTGCCAGATTTTCGGAAAAATGACTTTTTAAGTGAAATTGGGTTTTTGTGAGTTTTAACCTAGTTTATATTAAAATTAGTGTTCGTGAATGTGCAAATGAGTGTGATCGGATTTTTCTCGATGGTTTGACGTTTGTACATCGACATCGAGGGTTGGTTTGACTATTCTTGCATGCGTAGGCGATAGGTTTGGACCTATGCGTGATACGCGTGCCGATTTGATTTCCGTATGCCGTTTCGATTTCGAATTTAGTTTTAATGCGATACGGTGCGTTATGATATGTAGGTACCCCATGTGGACTTCGAGACGACAAGCAAGCGCGTGGCGGCGTCGGCACCGGCAAGCGAGGACCAGGTGAGTAGATTTATATCTACGGGGAGAAGTCGGGTGGATGGCGTATAGCACCCCCGCAGTCGGTGGTGGTGTATACGGATGCGTATACACACCAACAATCTTTATATGTTATTTGGGATTAATAACGATGCTTAGGATGGATATTGGTGTGTTGGATTACTTTAGTGTTGCGAACCGTAGGGTAGTGTTGCACTACACACACACCCATATTTGCATACATTCTTCTTTCATATGTGCGTACATGGGATTATATATTGATGTGTATATTTACACATGGGTATGGGACTATGTGTTTATATACTGGATTTGAGGATAGTAATTGGGATTTGAGATGAGTCGATGATATTGGGCTTGAGGCCAGAAGATCCGTGATGTGTGTTGGTTCGTATTGAGATACGACATGATGTTTTAGCGGGTCTTTTGACGTAGTGATTCTTATACATGCATGCATACATAAATGGTATCAATATTGTACTAGACGTAGATCAGTACCCCGATCATGATATTTGATAAAGAGGATATCAGATGAATAGTATGATGAATGTGATATTGACCCGTACCCAGATTTGGGAAGCCGTACGACGGATTTACGTACGAGCTATATTTTGATGATTGATCCGCACTCTTAACGTGGGATGTCTGATTATAGATATGATATCGGATATGATATTATTGAGGTGGGATCACCGACTAATATATATACAGGTATGTATATGTATCGACTCAGATGTTAGGCGGTTTCCTTACCTGTAGCTTAGCTTGTTAGTTCAGCCGTATAGTTTAGTGTAGTTGTTAGATTAGATTAGACTCCCACCTATTTCAAACTAGCGGATCGTGGGTATTTTAAAAGACAGGTCAAGGGATCTACGGATATTTCAAAATACGTATCCTTTCTTAAAAACCACCGTAGCCCTATTTTCAAAACCCCGCGGTTCGTGTTATTTCAAATGGCACCATTTGTAGGACTTATATTAGATTAATGCAGATTAGTTATAGTTGCGTCCAGTTTTTAGCTCCCGCTCATTTTGGTTGCTCGCTCCGCATCGCATATTTACATTGTTATTTCATACTGCATTGTTGACATTATGCTGTTAGGACACCAGCACCATTACCGATGATGCGTATGTACCACATACACTTACTTGCCGGCTCACACACATCTTCATCGGTAATTGCCATGTCACGTACACCTTAGAAAATATTGTTGCTTAACTTAGCTTGATAGCCAGTAGTTTGACATAATATTAGTGCACATACCTTATATGCCAGCTTAGATATTGTAGTTATTACTTGTCGCTTCATGCATACTATTATTCATTGTTATGCTGTATTCATGGATTCTCATGCTTATATTCATGGTCTTACATGCTATTGATGATTCGGATTCCCATGATATTTTATGGATTTGGAGGAAAACCGCAAAACATATATAAACTGCTTTCTTTCTTTTTTAATAAAAAAATGCGGTTTTCCTATGATGTATGAGTCGTCCACCATGAGTTTGCTGATGGATTTCGAGACCCGATTCGAGGAGATGGATGAACCGTTTCGGGTACATGGTGGGTCCGGTGCGGTACCCCGGGGAAAGAGGAATGTGTTGTTGACGTTGAGCCTGGCAGGGGAGCACTACCGACCGGTGATATTACCGACGCGTCGGATATCCGGAGGATACCGTCGTGGTCTTGAGATGGATGGTAGGGGCCGGTCTGGATTGACGGCACCCTAGATATTGATTTTGAGATATTGAGGTACTGAGATTGTGATACAGAGATATCGAGATATTTGGACACTTGTTTTGTGTCGATGCTGGGCACTGTTTTATGCTGATTTCATTTATGGTACCTCACTTTAAAAATACAGAAATCTCACTGATTTATGAAAGAACTTTTCGTCAGTACATGCATTCTGTTCCGTGCATTCATACCTCATGCTTATGATATATTGCTACCTGAGGCACTGACACAGGCACATGAGATTACCCTCTGGTTAGATATTTACCCTAGCCTTGTTATAGGCTGCTGGTTATATATTTGAGGATATATTATGATCGTACGACCTAGGATTGCGTCATACATGCGATTTTTATTCGTAGATGTTTTTCTATTCACGAGTTGGCAACTCACCCCCGTTGTGCCCCAGTTTCTTGCAGGTTTTGCCGTACATGTTTCTTTACGGCTTTGCGGGCTCAGTTTCATTCGGGTGACTTGCTAGTAGGTGGGTTTTTTTCTTGTATCGTACCCATCATATTACCTTGTATAATATTATTCCGTTGTATCTAGTAAATTCCATCAACCAAACATGTATTTATTGAGATAGAGACCAGTGTTGTTTATTCTTTCGACCTTAGAGTCGCTCGTTATATTTCTGGTGGTTTTGAGTTTCCTTTTGAGTTTTGATCCTCGCCGTTGGCGTTGTATATTATATTGCTTGTGTGGTTGTGACCGTCGATTGACGAAGAGCTAGCTCCCGTTTGGGGATGCCTTTTTCTTGATTTCGTATACTATTCATGTTGTATCCCGTTTGGGGGCTAGTATTTACAAAGGAGACTCTGCCGAAATTTTCAGTAAATTTTTGATGTTTTAAAAACCGCATAATTCGGCTTATGCTATTGAAATTACTTGCTTTAAGTTGATTTTTCCTGCACTCTACTACTTTTCTTGGTTTGGATTTCTGGGTTTTCGGTTTACTTAGATTACGTACGCCTCGAGACGTTCGTAGTTTAAGTGCCGGTCATGTTCCGTACTTTCGGGTCGTGACAATGGTGGACCCGGTGCGGTACCTCGGGGCAAGAAGATCGCATAGATGGCGTTGAGCCCTGCAGGGGAGCACTACCGACCGGTGATGTTTTGTCACGACCCAAAATATTAGCTCGCGACCAGCACTTAAATCACGCGACGTCTACAGGCGTAACGTAATTCAAGTAAGCTAAAACCCAGAAATCTAAACCTTTTTAAGAAATAAAGAGGTGAAGCTTTGAAATAAAGGTATAGTAAATCATGTTTTGTCTTTTGAAAATTTGGGCAGCACCTCCCTTGTAAAAACTAACCCCGAAAATGGGTACAACACAGAATATATATAAAGCATCCCAAACGGGAGCAGATCACGCCCAACGGCGGAAACAACCACCACAAGTATAAATAACAAGTATACGACGCCTGACGGCGAAGATCCACATAAGGAAAAGTAAAGCAAGACATCAACCCCAAAAGCGAACATAAAACCCACCGCTCAAGTCTTGCAACTACAAGTCTTGCAACTACAAGTCCTCTAAGTCTACAACATATACAATTTGCTAGTTTCTGAATTGATGGAGTGACTAGATACAATATGAATAATGAATACAAGAGGGGCACGATCCAATATGTACCATCTACCACAAGCAAGTCACCCGAAAACAGCTGTGTGCCAGCGATGCCGCAACTGATCCCTACGGTCTACCTGCAAGAACTGTAGCACAACGGGGGTGAGTTGCCAACTCATGGATAGAAAAACATCATCATGTAGAAATCGAAATAAACAACGATTCCTAGGTCAACTATATCATAAAGGTAATACTATGATATATAGGGTGACCGTATCTGCATATGTGCCAACACATAAATAACTGCCTATCAGCAAGTGGATACCATCCAACAATATAATCAATGCATGTATGCAGTGGATCTCGTCCAATAATAAAATCAATGCATATATGCAGTGGATCTTGTCCAATAATAAAATCAATGCATGTATGCAGTGTAAGTCTACGCTAGCGCCCCGGCAGTCTACAGACGCCAAAATGCGGAACAAAAACTTTTAACTGGCGCTATCGTATACTTTAACCCGGATCTGCCATTATTGCTAAACTAACAAACTGTAAAGAGTGTAGAATGGTTATACCGAACGATCCGAGTCCTTCGTTCTTCAACCATCATCCCACGCTCCGTTGCGGCTGCTCCGATCTCGTCGATCTCCGATCTCCTCGTCGAGGTGGCACCACATGATCGGTTCTTTAAACGGGCTCCCGCCTCTGACTCGAGGCAACTCGAACGTCAAGTTTGCTAAAAGAGACGACCAAGAATGATGTAGAGAATGAGTAGATGACTTTGTCTCACTTCGTCCAAATCCGTGGACGATCGGTTAATGAAGTTGCCGTGGAAATCGGGTGATGGAATGAAATGGACTGTGAAATTCCATACACCGATAAAACCTATCATAATCTTTTCTCTCTAAAATGAAATCAACAAGTGAGAGTGAGAATGAGGAGAGAGAGAGGGCAAGCCATATATAGCAAGAGGGAGGTGACCGTAGGAGAGGGGGGTGACCACAAGAGAATGCTTCTCACTTCAAAAATATCTTAAGCAATCCAAAACCATTAATAACAAAGCATGAATCACTAATAACACCTCATCAAGCATTAATGAACCATTAAATGCAACCAATGAAAACTTAACACCATTTAATCCTAGTCACCTCATCTAGAACCTTCTAGAAGAATCCACACTCATCTCAAGAAAAGACAAATCCGTCTTTAACCGAATGTTAAAAGACGGCTGATAGAAAACTGGAAACTGGCAACTTCCAAAAGTGATCCTGAAACGAATTTCAGGACAACCCCGAAACTGTATAAATATACCCGCATTTGTATTACGACCGAATACAAATACAACTGAGACAAAGATATTATACCTACTCAATATAATACTCAGATCCGGCTTAAACCAAAGCCGACCAGTATCATCTGTCCGAAAATCGACACGTGCGTAAATGCACGTGCATTTTCCGAACCCAGCCATAAAACCATACAGCCTCTACAACGTTTCGCCCGAACTTGGGAAACTGTCTGTGGGGGACTCTAATGACTCGTCAGCACCCTGGCAGTGGGTTTAACCACAAACCGTCAGCGGCACTAGCTATGCGTAACGGCTGCCCATGGACTGACCTCAAGGGTGGCCGAGGAGCGAACTCAAGGGAGACCGATGAGCGAACTCCTCCGAAAAACCCTACTGAGCCTAACAGTGACAATGTATATACAGTCCGGTCCGTTCGTCAATGAGTATCGCATATCCGCCTAGGGGGCTAGCAACGTCAGACCCCCAATAGCAGTATAAGTCGTGTCGGAGTGTAGCCCAGAACGCCCTGAGATACTACTGGAATACCTACCAGTAAATCTCCTGCCTCGGCCGAGGGCTTTGCGTAATGGCTCTCCTAGACACAGCACGATCTCGCCCCCAATACCGGGAGAGACGAAACCCCTGCCGATCCGCTCACGTGCCTCCATATGGCTCGGGACTGTACCCAAAAGCTACCGTTTGCACGACTCCTTTGAGCCGTGGTAGGGTAGAAATCAAAGCACAGTGGGAACTCACACGAGACAAATGACGACCTCAGGTCGATGAACTAACCTGTACACATGTCACCAGGGAACTGCTATCTGACGATAGGTATAGTACTAACTAGCAGATTCCCGGCGAGTCCTGTCCGGTGTACTCATAACCCAATGAGCACCTGTATACATCTTAGGTGATCCAACTGACACCAGTGGCTTGTGAGACCGGCCACCGCCCCTCGTCGGGGTCTCGACTGTACACACTAGTCTACTCCGGAGAATCGATGCCCTGTCTCGAAACTCCCACGACTAGGGACCACAATTAAGGATATGCATATAAACTACCCAACTCTCACGTATATGATCGCCATCATACAGTTGGTAGTAAAGCAAGATCCTAAGGGCTCTATCAAAGTGTAACATGCAATCAGTCACCTGAACATGTACACGACTGATAAAGGCAAGCCAGATAGCATACTATCATTTCGAGTAAGACTGTCCTACCGGGATAGGTCCTCCGCAATCATTGCAATCACGTACCTTCGATCCAATAATTGACTATGAGGGCACTATCTCCAACATGCAGTGGATCTCGTCCACTAATAAAATCAATGCATGTATGCAGTGGATCTCGTCCACGTGTCAACCACTGACACAACAACTCCTGCATGTAAATATCATAAAAGCATATGCAGGTAAATATGAGGATATCAAAGAATGTGTGTCCATCAATGCCACATCACAATCATGGAAACCTGGGTGTCTATCACCGACACCCGAAACATCATGAATACCCGTGTCTAGCATCAACACGTAAATCCTCATAACTCAGGCGCTGTCACCATGACTGGCCATGACGTCATGTCCGTATATCACTCTGGTCGGTATCCCCACGATAACCGCCGAGTCTAAATACTATCACCGGTAGGTACTTTCCCACCTTCCAGGCTCATCGTCTGTACCACGAACATCTTGCCGAGGGGAACCGTACCGGGCTCCACCATGTACCCGCACACAGCCCACTCACTCCTCGCATCAAGTATATATCACAAATCTCAGAACCGAGAAATCTCATGGTGGACGCATCAAAATATCATATCAAGAGAAACCGGGTTTTCAAACAATACATAGTTTCTTGAAAATACCTCCACGGTTCTCAAATCCATAAATCACATGAAATCCATATCTCAATGCGTAAAATCCATATAAACTGATATATGCAACATAAAACATCAATATGAGCATATAAAGGGAAAACCGCTCTTTTAAATGAATCCAGCTTTAAAATATATCTTGCGGTTCCCAAATCCTCCGAAATCAAGTGCAGCATCATATGAAGTGTACATGCAACTGTGGCAAGGTATAAGTATCTACATGTAATCAAGTATGTATGATGCATTTCATAAGTGCAATGGCGCAATAGTCAACGTCTCAATATCACATGTCAATGCAATACCACCTACGGGTATATGCAACTGTAGCGAGATATGTGGGTGTACATGTCCGTATGTATGCATGATGTACATGTAGCTGTAGCAAAGTATGTGGGTGTACATGTCAATATATCATTCAACCTAGCATAGTGATATGAACATGGCAGTATATCATAGCATGATATAGCAATTCTACTGTGTAAGTGACATAACAATTATCGATGAAGAAGTCTGTGCGCCGGCAATCTGTGTAAGTGTAACATACACATCATCGATAATGGTGTAGGTATACTAGCACAGGTCTAAGAAATGCAATGAGAATAGCATGAATGCAGCACAATACATATAGTGAATCAAATGCTATAAGGTATACATATCAACAAGACCGAGTCGGTGAATCTATCAATCGGCAACCAGCCTCACAACATCACGTACGGTACAATCCATCGTACGGCATTCTCTAATCAAGGGTATGAATAAATCAACAGGTAAAAGTCATCGCGTACGGTAATCTAACGTACAGCTGCATTAACAAATAGGGATTTTATCAACCTATATAACATCGGGGTACGGATCTAAGTCTCGTACGGTATATCACTCATTATGCAATCATTATCCATATAAATATATATACCTATCTCTCAGGTCACATCCATGTCAAACTCGTATCAGGGGACCTACAAAGGTCTCAACAATCTCATATCGACTCGAATCCATAAAAGGACATATCACACTAAGTCATAATATCACATCGTATACTCGTTCATCACATTAACATCTCACATCAATTTAAATAAACGTCACACTTGTTCTCTTTTAAATAGTACTTATCATGATTCACTTATCATATCATTTTCTCCTAAGTCAATTGTTCATTAGCATCAACTTCAATCATATTATCGTTTGTAAATCCTACAATCATGTCCGTCGCATATCATTTATCAGGATAACAGAAACAAACGATATTCCATATCAATGGTTGCGGGGGTGCTATACGCCATCCACCCGACTTCCCCCGTAGATATAAATCTACTCACCTGCTAAACTCCTCGCTTAGCCGTAGTCGATGCGCTTCGTCATCTCGGAATCCACGTGAAAGTACCTACAATCAATAGGAATTCGCAAAGCTATTAACATCAAATTCTGAAATTCAAATACAGCACGTGGTGCGCTCATAGGTTAGAACCTATAGCCTACGCATGCAAAAACAACCAAACAACCCTTTTTGTTGACGTACAAACGCGCAACAACCAAATACAATACCAATTACAAAAACCAAGAATTCCAAAATACGGAAAACCATAACCAAAACCACTCACAATAGCTCCCAGATTTTGGTTCAGGTAAACTGGAACTACACAAACAAGTATAGGGTGTTATATATGAAGTATATGAGCTACTGGACCAAATCAAGCACCTACCACCACCAAGTGGCCGGCCACCTACCCCCAATTTCCGGCGTTCTCGGCCCCCTCTGCTCCATTAGTGTTCGTATGGTCAGGGTGGTCTTCTAGTGCCCTAATTTAGTCTCTGGTATTGTTTGCTTATCTCATAAACACTCCAGGTCATCCTAGATTCCCTGTAGGCCTTAAGGTTTCACAAAACAGATACGGAACTAATTCTAACTTCGTGTATCAGGTTCTAAACTCAATTCCAGGTCAATAGAACACTCAATAATGTCTTTTAAACACTTCCTACACCTCAATTGGCCACTTGACAGCAACTTAGAATTTTCTAAGATCACCACCCTAACTAAATCAATATCTAAACACTAATAGGATATATTAACGCCAAAACATAACTAAAAGTGTATGGATATACCTCATAAGCAACTAGCGAAATTCTTGAGTTTCCCAAGTCTTCAAAATCAAAACTTGGAAGGTTCAAAGTGTTGGGGATGAGGTTGTGCGTGTTTTTAATGAAAGAGGCATAAGGTTTTGGTGAAGGGTTTGAGATGAAGCATGGGGGTAGTGAGGTTGAAGAAGAAGGAGAAAGAGATGAAGAATAATGTGAGAGATGCAATATGGTAGCCCCTCTCTCTCTCCTACCCTCACTCTCTCTTATTCTCACTCTCTCAAACAAATATCTAGTTTGTTTCATTCACAAATATCCAAAAGGCATCAAATCTTATTCCTTCCACACTCAAATCATTTCCTTGCTTTTCTTTTCTCTTTGTTCCCCTTTTTCTTTCTCTTTCTCATAAGTCACAAAACTCAAAAATCAACATGCACATGACATGGTGCACAAGTCACGGAAAAATGTAAAAACACGGATTTTACCAAAAATCCGACAAATATCATTAAAATAAATAAATCATTTTATTCTTCGATAAATTTTCCAATATTGGTATACGCTTATACCACTTTACGAAAACCCCAATTTTCACAAATCGGGTAGTTTTCGCGAAATATATTATTTTAATATTAAATTCCAAAAATAATATTTTATTAGGGAAAATCCTATTTGAACCAAAACATCCCATATACCCCCAAAGCTCGCGCACTAGCTTTATTTTAGCTAAACTAGGTGCCGGCAAGTTTATACGGACGTTTGATCACAATAGGGTTTAAACGGAAAATTCGCATAACGATTTCTAAAACGTTGCATGTTTGACACAGCGGATATCCGGGGGATACCGACGTGGTCGTGAGATTTGATGTTATGGGTCGATCCGGACTGACGGAGCCCGAGATATTAAGATATTGAGACATTGAGATATACATATTTGGTGTCGATGCTTGACACGGGTTTTCTGTCGATTTCATTGATGATACTCCAGTTTTTATACTAAATTTTACTAAGAAAAGAACACAGCTTTCTCATAAAGATATATTCTGACTTCTCGTGGATTATTCATTCATGATGCATTCCATACATCATATACTTGACATGTTGCTACTTCGTGACACTGATATGGATACTTGGTACCACACTTAGGCATAGACTATTACTCTGCCTTACTAGATGTTCCTGTGTTATATTATGAGTATATTATCGTATGACCTAGGAGATCGTCATACATATGATTTCTACTCGGTGATATTTTCTACTCACGAGTTGGCAACTCACCCCCGTTGTGCCACAATTTCTTGCAGGTTTGGCCGTACAGGTTTCGTTGCGGCTTGCTGGCACACTGCTTCCTTCCGGGTGATTGCTTTGGTGGTGGGATCACTTGCATTATGACCACCGTTGTACTTTTATTTATTTCAGTTGTATCTAGTAAGCTCCATCAACCTGACCTAGTATATTTGATAGGCTTAGAAAACCAGTTGCTATTCTTTCGACCTTAGAATCACGTGCTTGTATTATTATGGTTCTTCTCTGGTTTTCTTGAGGATGTTGGTTTTCTTTCTGAGTTTTGATTCTCACCTTCGGCGTTGTATATTTGTATTGCTTGCGTGGGTGTTTCCGCCAATTAGCGAAGAGCTAGCTCCCTCTTGGGGATGCCTTTTTATTATTGCTTATGATTATTCTTGTCTTGTACCCGTTCGGGGTCAGTTTTTACAAGGGAAACTAAGCCGAAATTTTTGGAAAAACTTGATGCTTTTAAAATGTTTACTACGACTTTAGTTTGTGAAAATCACTTTCTTTAAAACAAGTTTTCTTTCACTCTATTTCTTAAACGGTTTAGATTTCTGGGCTTTGGCTTTCTTAGATTACGTTACGCCTCCAGAAGTTTCGTAATTTAAGTGCCAGTCACGTTCCGTACCTTCGGGTCGTGACAGTTATTGGGGCTACGCCTCCAAGGAAAAGAGGTTATATAATTAAAGAACTTTGCAAAAGCGTTGGAAAACCTCCATCGAAATACCAACACCAGCCTGGCTGAAAGGTTAAGCAAGTATTGTAGGGTGAGATTAATCCTGACTAATTCTTCTTTTATGGTTTGAGGAAAGATTCGAGAAACAGTGGGAGCCATCCTGTTTAGATAAACTAAAAACCAATATAAATTTGCAAGAGCATCATGCTGAGTGTTTTCTTCTCTTTCTCCTACTTGCAGCGACCATGTGACCAGACTTAGGTTACAGTTAGATAATATCGATGACTGAGTTTTATTATATTGACTGGCAAAGGTTTGTCCAGATATCCATTACCTATGACAAGTTGGACCACCTTCTTACTACTAAATCCCCTGCCGTCCCAGGTTCAGATTCCACCATCGCGGATGATATCCGTAAGACAATGGAAATAGACTGTGTAAATTCCAAGTGCCTCGTGTTGGCCTCAGTTGATGGTGTATATCAGAGGGAACACGAGAAGATGGACTTAGCTTCCATCTTCCTCCATAACAAGATTTATATGGAGGGAACACGAGAAGATGGACTTAGCTTCCATCTTCCTCCATAACAAGATTTATATAGAGAGCAATCTCGTATCGCAAGATATGAGACCTCGAAGGAATTGCTTTAAGCGAGATTAGCTGTCGGGTCATCTTTAGGGGACCACGTCCCTACAATGATCAGCTGTATTAAACAGCTCACATACCTGGAGACCACATTGGAGAACAAGTCATATGTTGACTTAATTCTAGTGTCCCTACCTTCTATTTATGCTCATGGGAAGAAAGTTGTACTTCCAGTTGAGTGCACCCTGAAGGAAACCAGGGAGATACCCACTTTGTTTATTAGAGAATCTTCCTCTTCTGGATCCAAGGCAAATGCTAAGGATGAAAAGAAGAAGACCTCCACAAAGCCGATAGGCGGTGTCAGTGAGGTAGAGGAGAAAGGAAGGGAAAAAGTTTCAGGGCTAACAGTAGGGAAGGAGGGATGTTCCTATTGTCACGGAAAGGGCATTGGCAGAAGGAATGTAGGGCATGGAAAGCCTGAATCCAGGATCCGAAGCATGTTGTGGCTTCGACTTTGGGTGTGTTTGTGATTGAAAACAGTCTGTCAATTAACTCTACTTCGTGGGTACTAGATACCGGATCAGGATCTTATATCTGTAATTCTTTACAGTCTTTGAGAAACCGTAGAGTTATCAGGGCAGGTGATATGTCTCTCAAGGTTGCTAACGGAATGAGCATGGACGCTGTATCAGTAGGGTATATCACCTAGAATTGACAAGTGGGCAGATATTGATTTTACGTAACTGTTTGTGTGTACCTAGTCTAGTTTGTAAGCGATGTGGTACACATCCACCTAAATCAAAGTTTGATTGGTAAATCTTTGCCTGTTAGGAAAGAGGATAGCAAGTTACAAATTCTGTCTCGGTAGGACAGTATATACGTATGAAATCAAGCTCGGGTTTTCAACATCCAGAACACACTTAAGAGAAAGTCTCCAGAATTAAATAAAATTTTCTTCTGGCATTGTAGACAGGGTCACATCAATGAAACACGGTTGTCGAAGTTACATAGAGAGGGATATTTGGATCCGTTCGAATATCAGTCTTATGCAACTTGTCAATCTTGTCTCATAGGAAAGATGACAAAGACTTCGTTCAATGGACACGGAGTAAGAGCGAACGAGCTCTTAGGACTTATACACAACAACGTGTGTGGTCCAATATCTACATATGCACGAAGTGGTTATTCCTATTTCATTACTTTTACGGATGATTTCTCTAGGTAAGGACATGTCTTCTTGATGAAGCATAAATCCGAGACCCTTTTAGAAATTCCGAGAATAAAAGAATGAAGTGGAAAAACAAACAGGAAAAAGTATCAAGACACTGAGATCTGATTGATGTGGTGAATACTTAATTGCCGAGTTCCTAGATTACTTAAAAGAGAAAGGAATTCTCTCTCAGATTACTCTTCCATACACACCACAACACAACGGTGTATCGGAAAGGCAGAATCAAACCCCATTGGATATGGTTCGTTCCATAATGAGTAGCGCTGAGTTAGCGCGATCCTTCAGAAGTTATGCACTAGAATAAGCTGTATATCTTTTGATTAAGGTTCCTACCAAGACCGTGCCTACCACACCATATCAGATATGGAGTGGGAAGAAACCCTATCTTCAGTATTTGAAGATATAGGGATATCCGGATTTTGTTGAAAAGCAGTATGCGGACAAGTTCGAGGTACGCTCAAAACTGTATAGGTTTATAGGATACCCAAAGAACTCCAGGGGGTATCTTTTTTATTACACAGAAGAACAAATGGTTTTTTGTTTCTCGTCATGTCCATTTTTTAGAAAATCATTTTTTTAGAAACAGGATAGTGGGAGCACAATAGAACTGGAAGAAATTCCAGAACCATAAACTATTACTGAAAGCATGGTAGAATCAGAGGTTTCAGAAGAACCGGACATCCCCACGCCACTCTGCAGGACTAGTGGGCAGTCTCGTCCGCCCAAGAGATACTACGGTTTTCTCATAGACAGGGATCGAGAGGATTGCATCATTGTATATGATGAGCCAACTAGCTTCCAGCTAGCCATTTAGAGCGGTGACTCGGTAAAATGGTTGGATGCATTGCGTACCAAGATGAAGTCCATGTACACCAACAAAGTATGCACTTTGAACATTGCTCCAGAAGGGGTAAAACCCATAGGCTGCAAGTGGATCTTCAGAAAGAAGATTGGTGTAGATGGATAGGTTGAAACCTATAAGTCTATACTTGTTGCAAAAGGTTTTTTCGTCAATGACCTGGTTTGGACTATGATGAAACCTTTTCTCCAGTGCCTATGCTCAAATCCATTTGGATCCTACTTGCCATTGCTACCTTCCATGATTGTAGGTTTTGGCAGATGGTCATATAGAACGCTTTCCTAATTGGATATTTGGAAGAGTGGGTCTATATGGATCAGCCAAAGGGTTTCAATCAGAGTGGGAGCAGCAGGAAAGTGTGCAAGTTGCTTAAGTCCGTCTGTGGACTGAAGCAAGTATCGCGGAGATGGAACATCTGTTTTGATGAGACAGTCAAAGAATTCGACTTTATCAAAGTTCCAGATGAACCATACACCTATAGTAAGATTGTAGGGAGAACTGTGGGATTCCTCGTCTTGTACGTGGATCACATTCTCTTGATAGGAAATGACACTCCTATACTACAATCAGTCAAAGGATTCTTGTCACTAAGGTTCTCCATGAAATACCTGGGTGATACCAACTACATTCTGGGGATCCAGATCTATCATGATAGATCAAAGAGGATAGTGGGACTTTCACAGTTAAGGTACATCAACACTATACTGAAAATATTTAGTATGGACGATTCTAAGCACGGTAGTCTACCGGCTTGTCACGGAATCGCCCTCTCCAAAGTGATATCTCTCAAGACTGGTTTGGAAAGGGCTCACATATTGATTATACCCTACGCTTCTGCGGTAGGCTCTATAATGTATGCGATGTTGTGTACCAGACCAGATGTTGCTTACGCGCTCTGCGTGGTAAGCCGGTATCAGTCAAACTCAGAAGAGAAGCACTGAAAAGCAGTAATGAACATCCTCAAGTACCTGAGAAGGACTAAGGAGGTGTTCTTGGTGTATGGCAGAAAAGACCTTCAGATTGAGGCCTATGCTGACTCCAGCTTCTAGAGTGATAAGGATGACTCCAAGTCCATATCGGGTTATGCTTTACCCTCAGTGGAGGGGAGGTCTGTTGGAAGTGCTCCAAGCAGGGCACCGTTGCTGACTCGACGATGGAAACGGAGTATTTCGCTGCATAAGACACCGCAAAAGAAGTGGTCTGGATGAGGAACTGAACTTCAGGTGGTTCCTTCCATTTTTGGTCCTATACTTTAGTATTGACAACAATGGCGCTATAGCTTTAGGGAAGGAACCCAGGTCCCATCAGAAATCCAAACAAATCGTGGGGCGTTACCACCTGATCAGGGAGATAGTTGATCTCCAGGAGATCGAGGTGAGGAGAGCAGATTCGGAGAACAACACTACAGATCCACTCACACAGGCTATCTCTCAGACACTGTTCGAGAGGCTATTCGAGATCATTGGTCTGCGATAAGCCAATATATGGCCTTAGTGTAAGTGGGAGATTGCTAGTGATATATGCCCTAGAGGCCATTATTGTAACATACTGGTTTGTATATTACTTAATGGAGGCTTGAGATATACACGGATATACTAACAGTCTTGCTCAAAATGGTAGTATGCTACCTGGTTTGTTTCTACCTCAATATGTGCATGTGTTTCTTTTATCATATCTCTTATATATATTGGTAGAGCCCTTAGGATCTTTGCCTTATTACTAGCGTTGTGATGGAAGTCACACTAGTGGGGGCTGGGTAGTCTATAAGCACATCCTTATACAAGTCCCTAGTCATAGGATTATCGAGATGGGGCATCGATACTCCAGAGTAGAGTCTTCTCATCCCAGCAGGGGAGATGGTTTGTACCACAGCCATTAGTACTTTGTACTGGAGATAGTATGCAGGTGCTCATTAGGTTATGAGTACACTGGACAGGACTCATCGAGAACTGCTGGTGGGTATTATACCTATCGTCGGGTAGCGGTTCCCAGGTGACATGAGTACAGCATAGTCTGTCGACTTGACACTGCTACTTCGCCTCGAGTGTATTCCCACTGTACTTTGATTACTACCTTACCACGGCTTAAAGGAGTCGTGCAAACAGGTAGTAGTTGGGTGCGGTCCTGAAGCATTTAGAGGCAGTGGCGGTTAGATAGGATTCATCTCCCGGTATTGGGGGTTGTTATCGCGCTGTGTTCGGAAGGCCATTACACGAAGTCCTTGGCCAAGACAGGTGAGATTTACTGGTAGGTACTCCAGTAGTTTCACAGAGTGTTTTGGGCTACTCTCCGACACGACTTATTGCGCTATTAGGGATCTGACGATTACCACCCCCTAAGCCCGATATGTGATACTCTTAGACGAACAGACCGGACTGTACGGAGATTGTCACAGATAGGCTTAATTGGAGTTCGGATGAGTTATTCTCATCGGCCTTCTCATCGACATATACCTGGGGGTCGTTATGTGCAGCTAGTATTGCTTGCGGCCTGTGGTTAAACCCACTGCTAGCATAGTGTCGAGTTTTTAGAGTCCCACATAGAGGGTTTCCCTGCATCGAGCAAACGATGTAGAGGTCGTATGGTTTTTACAACAGGGTTCGCTCGCGTACGTGTACTTATGCATGGATGATGATTCGGATGGACGATACTAGTAGGCTTTGGTTTAATCTGGATCCTAGTATTGTACTGATGGATAGTGTTCGTCTCTTTTGTATTCATATTTTTCGGAATACGGATACTGGTATGTATATACGGACGAGGGGCATTTTTGTAAATTGTTCAAAGATTCTTCTAGAAGATGACACATCATATTTGTATTATTCATTTTAGATTAAATGATAATTGCATTATGAGTGGAGGAAATGAGGTGGATTATGCATGAATTTGAGCATGGCTTTTTATGACACTTGGTAAGTTTTCAAGCCATGACTCGCTAGGTTATGAATTGAACCTATTTTGATTATTGATTTAGGTTTATTCCATATGATAATGAGTTTGGTTCAGTTCACAACAAGAGAGCACTCTCCTTTTTCATGCTAAGTTCTTCAATAGCATTCTCCTCAAGTCTTCTTCTACTTACCTCAAACCATTCTTGTCTCATGAGTTGAGAATCCTATGGTTATGAGAGACAAAGTATTCTATCTACATTCTCTACATCGTCTATGACATCTAGTGTACCGAACTAGGTGCCTTAGTTGCTTCAGTTGAGGTAGGACCTCGATGCACAGACTCTCGAGTGGATCATCTTCGGCATGAGAGGGCCGACGAGGAGGCCTGATCCGAATGATATATGGAGCCTATGACGACGAGGAGGACAGTGACAAGAAGACCCGAAGGACATGTTTTCATGAGGTAAAACTTCTTTCCGAGTAGTTAACCTCTTGCATGTTTGCTAGTTAGGGTTCAGGATCGATCCTGGAGTTCAAGTCGGTGTTGCGATCTTTGTAAAATCCGTTTTTTTGAATATTCCGCCTCCCCACGGACCCGCGGGGTGGGCGACATCGACTTACAATATATCACACATACACACACACACACACAAACACATACACACATAAAGACACACACACACACACACATAAAAATAACCAAATAATTAATGAGCAATAATATTGGTTAATATATAATTATATCAAATATAAATATATATCATATTATTAAATCAACACTTGATTTAATAATCCGGTTATATCACATATAACCGTCTAATATCATTTATCTATATATCACATTATCAAATCAACACCTGATTCAATAACCCGGTTATATCACATATAACCTAACCGATAACAAATAACCGCCAGATTAGAATACGGTATCACATACTCGTATTTAATCTAGCCCCCGCACATATCAGCATATGTGCCCTACTTCGTTTTGCTTGAACTAGGAAACTTCTGTGTGGGACTCTAAAGACTCGTCAACACGCCAGCAGTAGGTAATGATCACATAAGTTACCCACAAACCGTCAGCGGTACTAGCTGGACGTAACGGCTACCCAGGTATTGAGCGAATAGAAGATCAACAAGCAAACTTTTCCAAACTCCCATGAAGCCTATAAGTAACACTTAGCATATGGTCCGGTCTCTTCGTCTGATATGTCGCATATCGAGTCTAAGGGTGGAATCGTCAGACCCAATAACTTGATAAGTCATGCCGATGTGTAGCCTATAACGGTATGAGAAACTACTGATAACTGATACTAGTACATCTCATCAACAGCCCTGGCCAGGGACTTCCTGTTATAGCCAATCGAGCATAGCACAACATCAACTCTCTATACCGGGAGAGACGAAACCCCTCCTATCGCTCATTGCCTCTATGTGACTCGGGACTGTACCCAAAATCCACATGTTTTCACGACTCCTTTGAGCCGTGGTAGGGAGGAAATCAAAGCACAGTATAACCACGCAAGACTCTATGACGATCTCGGGTCTACAGACTAACCTGTACCAGTGTCACCAGAGAACTACTATCTGACGATAGGTATAGTACCATCTAGGAGTTCTCGGCTGTCACGACCCGAAATTGGCATGTGACGGCTCTTAAACTACGCAACGTCTACAGGCGTAACGCAATTTAAGTAAGCCGAAAACCCAGCAATCTAAACCATCAAAAGTAGTAAGTGATAATAACAATTTTAAAACCTTTGAAATCTCAAACCAAATTCTTTAAAGTCCACATTTTCTTTCTTAAAAATTTTGGCAGCACCTCCTTTGTAAAAAATAACCCCCAAAATGGGTACAACATAAATATAAGTAAAGCATCCCCAACGGGAGCAAATACACGCCCAAAAGCGGAAAACAACCACCACAACAGATATACGACGCCGTAGCGAAGAAATAAAAGACGATATAAATAAAACTGCATAAAAGACCTCCAAGTCACAAAATAATATACAATATCGTCCTAACATCAAGTCTCTAAGTCATACATGAAAGTGGTAGATGGAAAGTACATGGTACAAAGAATATATAATGAAAAACATTGGATAACCGCAAAACCCACCTATAGCAAAACTGTACACAGTCAGCCGTAGCGGTATCCGCTGCAAAAGATGATAGGATAGATGAAAAAGCCCTGCCTCGACTACTCTGAGAAACAAACTGCAAAACACTGTGGCATAATGGAGGTGAGTTGCCAACTCGTGAATAGTAAATAACATATGCAGGTAATCGCAAGTATGCACGTACAGCGTGAATCTAACATATGCAAGCGGATAGAACTAAATGGCAATATGTATGAAACAGTCATGAAAGGTACTTGTTCATATCATAATATTGCATTATTATATTCCCCATTCCTAGTCATTTTACAAATAAACAGGTGTTTTTGACCCATGTCTGCTACTTAGTTGCAGGTTACAGATTCTCGGGACAAAAACAGTGAAAAAGACAAAAGACAATACAAAAGTGAGACTACGACCAATAAATGTTGGAATCTTGATCAAGCCTACACGAAGATGAGTTCACAAAGTACAAGGCGGTACAAGGTTCAAGACTTCGTCACGAAGCAACGGCAAAAGTCCACTACAATGTTCACTGGAAAGATCTGGAAGAGAACTAGAAGATATTCTTAAGAAAGTCCTGAAGAAACAAGTACCCAAATGCAGCTGAAACAACCCCAAGAAAATTGAAGCACCAACCTCCATATACGGCCGCGGATCCGCGGCCAAACGTGGGGTTTGGCCGCGGTTCCGCGGCCAAGTAGTACTCGTGTCGGCGCAGAAAGTTTTGGCAGTGCGCGGGCGTTGAATAGGTCTTTTTCTTAGGGGGTATTTTTGTAAAAGCAGACATAACGCGATTGTAACCTAGGGTTTCTATGAATCTATAAATAGAACCCTAAAAACATTTTTGAGGTCATGCCTCTTTTCATTTCATAAATTCAGATCTGTACTGTGTTGATGTTTGGAGAGAGCCATCAATAAAAATTAGTAAGTTCTTTTATTTTCATTGCCTTAGTTTACTTTTAATTTAGAATGTTCTTAAATTCCCTAATGAGAGAGTAGTCTCCTCGCTTGTTAGGGTTATCTTTAGGGAAAGGTTTGAGAGATGAGATCTCTTATCCCTTTCTTGCCCCATCACACATAATAATTAGAACTCCATGCATACACGCAAACATCGCTCCCTGCGGCACCTTACCCCTCGAGGTAACGATGATACCGTAATATAAAGGACCGGTTGAGCACGTTTTCCATGGAGGTTAGGGTAAGGATCGATAAAGGAAGGACAAGAACCTAGAGGAAGAAACACCGTTTCTTCCCGATGGTACTAATCCCTTTTATTGATAATTACTATAACACCTAATAGATCTAAAATAGGGCATTGAAAGCGGTGAGGAAACATTCAATCTCACAACTTACCCTAGACCTAACCCTAGCAAGACTTAGATCTAGATAATCTTAGTATAAATCAATTTAGGTTTTAGAAATAATCAATCCGACGCCAATCGGAATTAACTCGTAAGAGCGATTAGGAAATTCACAACATCCCTGTGGACCGACCCGTACTCACCGGCTAGCTACCAAGCGACGCCGTTCTTGATTGCGGTAACATATTATTTTTTATCGTAAATCTCATTTAAATCAAATGGCACCGTTGCCGGGGATGGCGTAATACTTCCTTATTGTAATTTCGGGTTAATATAAAATATAAAATTCATAAAAAACTGAAAAAAATAAAAATAAAAAAAATTCTATCATCTTTTATTGTTTGAAGGGTTTCTTGTGTGAATCTTTGCAGGATCGACGGATCTGGAAAAATCCTGAGTGCGAAACAGAAAACGGGAGGTCAGAACAGAAGGGGATTGGAACAACAGAACAACAGAATTTTTTCAGAGACCTGAACCCTCCGGGCCGCCGCCCTTCCGTCGCCGTATACCCCATCCGACCGCGGTTCCGCGGCCATCTGGTCCAGTCAGCGCGCGAAAATTGCACTGTTTGTTTCCTCTTTCTCTCTTCGGCAAATCCCCATATATCTTTTGCCAAATCTTCTGCAGGATCTTTGCGCTTAAAAATCTTCCCCTTCCAATAATTGATTTTCTGCAGGATTCTTTGCGCCGCGCTTAAAAGAAAATTGATTGCAAGTGATTTACTGCTTTGCATATTTTTAATCGGACTTTAAGGGGCTTGAGACCAATTCAAATTGGGTGGGGATTTCATCACCCTTCCCAGGACCCCAGAAATCACATAAGGCATTTGCATTGACCATATTTAATTAAAAAAAACTAGACTCAGCCCTAAGGACGTCGCGCTCAATAGGACAGAGGACTAGTTGTAGACATCGTCCGTTAATCCTAACCTGACTTTGCGGTGTCTAGACAAGTGTGTCTAAGGCGAGTGGTTACTTAATTAGGCCCACTACTTGTAGTGGAGAGCCTCCCACTCACCTGGCACTTACCTGGCCGTAATTGGCGGTGAAGAGGTGGTTTGAGGTCCTATTTCTAGCCCTTTGGAACAGTTAAGAGCTGTCTAGCTGACCTAGGTGACCCTAGATCTAGGCCTGATTGTGCATTTGTGGTTGATTGCATTTGTGTCAAAGTCTCTTATCAAAAATCTTTTTGCAAAAAGATCCACATAAAAAAGGAAAAAAAATTCAAAAACTTGCAACTTGTCGCTAAAGAATTCCTTGCACTTACACCACTTTCTTCTCATTGACATTTTCTTACCTCCACATTCTGTCTTTTACCTTTTTGACTACACTACCTCTTTAGTGTATGTCCAGTTGGACTAGGGACACTAGCGCCCGATTAGTCCGTGTTTCGTTGGTACCGACCGACGAACCTTTCGACTCCGAAGTCGAAATCCTTTCCACTTCTTCACTTTCACCTTCAAACTCTTCTTCCGAATGTATGTCGGGATACAATCCTAACAACACCTTACCGACGGGACTGATTCCACCTCCGTTAGGTGCGAATAACCCGAATCACCCGCCTGTTGTAGCTCCCCAACGAATCGCGCTCCAGGATCTCTTTTACCCTATCCGCACCTCCTTACCTACCTGTCTTTCATCCCCACCGGCAAATGGGGACAATTTTGAGATAAAACCCCACTTCATCAATATGCTGCCAAAATTTCACAGATTGGAATCTGAAGATGCCTATATCTTTATCAATAAATTCCAAAACGTTTGCGCAATGATGAAAACAACCCAATTATAAGATGATGCTATAAGGCTTGTAAGTGCACGGCGGCGTCCCGGCCATCAATCCGACGCCGGAATGCGGAAACGAAACTTTTTACAAAACTAGTAAACCGGCACCACCGCGCACTTTAAACCCGGATCGGGCCATTAATCTAATCCTAGCTAACTAAAGAATGGGTAGAGAGATATACCGAGCGATCCGTGTCCTTCGGTCTTCTCGTCGTCGTCCCGATCTCCCCGCGGAATCTCCGGTCTTCATCTCCTCGCCGGAAGGGCACCACGTCGCCGGCTTCTTTTACGGGCTCCCACCTCTGGTCCGAGGCAACTCGGGCACGAAGTTGGCGAGCCGACGTGCCCAAGAATTGCTGTAGAATGTAGTGTAGTGCTATGTCTCATTTGGGGTCACTAGAAGTTGCCCATTTAGTGGAGGAAAGGAGATATAAACTTTGGTGGTGGCTAATGAGTTTTTAGCAAGCAAAGGAGATAAAAACCCCACCAAAAATTGGGACAGCCCCTTGAGGAAGTGGTCGGCCTTGGCATGAGGGATGATAGAAAAATGGAGAGAGTGATAATGAAAATAGGTGAGCCCCCATAATCATCCAAGAGAGAGAAAAAAGGTGATGATGATCAAATATCATTATCACAATAAACTCACACTCCAACACCTAATCATCACACCCAAAGTCAAGCAATCATGAAGTCATGGAGTCAAATGATGGTGCAACCATCATGAAGCAACAATATGCAAAGACCATCCTCCACAAAGCTAATTTGCACAATTGCAAATAAGCCATCCTCCACCAATTTTCAGCCAAGGAAAGATACAAAGGAAAATGGCCGAAAAGGAATGCAAACTGGCAACTTCGGAAAACTGATCCCGTAATAAATTACAGGAAAACCTCTCTACTGTATATACATACCCTCATTTGTATTCGGTCATCGTAGTCTCTTACCATAAAAATGGCTGCATGTGCAGCAGCACCAACTATGAGAAACCCACCGATCCACATGTGATGTGTAAACAACGAAAGTTGTGTACCATAGTCAATAGCTAGGTATGGATAGGGGGCATAGAATACATATGGTGAGCTACAACAATAGTTGAAGAGCCTAACATAGCTAGATTAAGAGATAATTGAGCATGCCATAACGTTGTTAGGATTTCATAGAGGCCCTTATGACCCTGACCTGTAAATGGACCTTTATGAGCCTCTAAAATGTCTTTAAGGCCATGACCAATACCCCAGTTAGTCCTATACATATGACCGGCGACCGACCGAATACAAATGCAATGAGACAAAATCTACACTGTACAATACTAGGATCCGGCTTAAACCAAAGCCCGCTAGTATAAACCGTCCGATCATGATCCGTGCAATACCGCACGTATCTGATCGAACCCTGCCATATCTCCATACGGCCTCTACAGCGTTTTGCCCGAAACTTGAGAAACTGGTCTGTGGGGGACTCTAAAGACTCGTCAATACTTTGGTTGTGGATTTAACCACTAGCACGTTAAAGGTATTAGCCTATACGTAACGGGCTACCAGGTATTAACCAAAAGGGACGTTGATGAGCGAACTCATCCTGACACCCTACTGAGCCTGTCAGTGACAATATCCGTACAGTCCGGTCCATTCGTCTATGAGCATCGCATGGCAGGCCTAGGGGGTTGGTAAAAGTCAGACCCCCAAAAACGGTACAAGTCGTGTCGGAGTGTAGCCCAGAACACCCTGAGATACTACTGGAATACCTACCAGTAAATCTCCTGCCTTGGCCAAGGACTTCGTGTAATGGCACTCCTAGACACAGCGTGACCTCACCCCCAATATCGGGAGAGACGAACCCCTGCAGATCCGCTCACTGCCTCCATGTGGCTCGGGACTGTACCCAACTAAAACCTGTTTGCACGTCTCCTTTGAGCGTGGTAGGGTAGTAATCAAAGTACAGTGGGAACTCACACGAGACAAATGACGGTCTCAGGTCGATGAACTAACCTGTACACATGTCACCAGGGAACTGCTATCTGACGTCAGGTATAAGACCAACTAGCATGTTCCCGGCGAGTCCTGTCCGGTGTACTCATAACCCAATGAGCACCTGTATACATCTTAGGTGATCCAACTGACACCAGTGGCTTGTGAGACCGGCCACCGCCCCTCGTCGGGGTCTCGACTGTATACACTAGTCTACTCTGGAGTATCGATGCCCTGTCTCGAAACTCCCTCGACTAGGGACCTTTTAAGGATGTTCTTATAAACCCCAGCTCCCACGTATATGATCGCCCTTATACTGCTGGCAGTCAAGCAAGAATCCTAGGGGCTCTATCAATGCGCAATAGTGACCTGTAAGGCACCTAAAGTAGTACACGATGATAAAGATAAACCAGATAGCATACTATCATCTTGAGTAAGACTGTCCTACCGGAATAGGTCCTCCCTCAATCATTGCAATCACGTGCCTGTGATCCAATAATTGACTCTGAGGGCACTATCTCCAACAATCTCCCACTTGCACTCAAGGCTAATTATTGCGATGTCGCATACTCACAGCCCGTATGATACCGAACACCCAAATCCTCTACTAGTCAGTCTCACAAAACCCGTTTGTGAAACTATTGTGTTCGAGGAATAGCCTCAGCGAGTGGATCCGCTTTGATGTTTCTTTCTATATCTCTCTATATCTCAAGTTCGCGGAGAAAGCCATCTCCCGAAATGAGCAATACTTGTCTTAGAATGTGTCTGGATGTCGGATGGGACCTATCTCATAAATGAACTCCAAATCCAAACTTCTTAGACTGTATCGTCAACTGAACTTAATCAGTATCCTGCGCCATGCCTCCCTCAGTATCCCCTTGGACCACCTGTCCATAATACCGTCCTTCATCATAGGGAAAACTATAACTCTGACAACCTCTCTGTCATCCAGGTCACCTTGGAAGCCTGGAATGATAACTGTCTCCCGAATGAGGTTGTCGTTATCATATCCCTAGAACATCCACTTATGTTCTAAAACTGCTTCCGACTGTTTCTCCAGGATTGGATCAATGTCAACTTATTGCATCTAGTGCAAAAACAACATCCAGTGTGGTACTTGACATCTCATGATTGACTCAATTGCCTAAGCAAGTGATCTGCCAATCATGCACATCCCTCTCCCCTTTAGTCTGTAAGACACCTTTAGAGAGGGTGACTCCATCACCTGCAGGTACACCACCATGCCAGGAGTCGTCCATTCTAAAGCACCTCTAGAATGTTGTCTTAGTACCCTGATTGGGAAACTACCCAAATCTAGATCTAAAACCATAGATCCAGTAACCATAATGTCTGATATAATATCTGTTGGAGATAGTGCCCTCAGAGTCAATTATTGGATCGCAGGTACGTGATTGCAATAATTGCGGAGGACCTATACCGGTAGGACAGTCTTACTCAAGATGATAGTATGCTATCTGGTTTGCCTTTATCAGTCGTGTACATGTTCAGGTGACTGATTACATGTTACACTTTGATAGAGCCCTTAGGATCTTGCTTTACTACCAACAGTATGATGGCGATCATATACGTGAGAGTTGGGTAGTTTATATGCATATCCTTAATTGTGGTCCCTAGTCGTGGGAGTTTCGAGACAGGGCATCGATACTCCGGAGTAGACTAGTGTGTACAGTCGAGACCCCGACGAGGGGCGGTGGCCGGTCTCACAAACCACTGGTGTCAGTTAGATCACCTAAGATGTATACAGGTGCTCATTGGGTTATGAGTACACCGGACAGGACTCGCCGGGAACCTGCTAGTTGGTATTATACATATCGTCAGATAGCAGTTCCCTGGTGACATGTGTACAGGTTAGTTCATCGACCTGAGGTCGTCATTTATCTCGTGTGAGTTCCCACTGTGCTTTGATTTCTACCCTACCACGGCTCAAAGGAGTCGTGCAAACAGGTAGCTTTTGGGTACAGTCCCGAGCCATATGGAGGCACGTGAGCGGATCGGCAGGGGATTCGTCTCTCCCGGTATTGGGGGCGAGGTCGTGCTGTGTCTAGGAGTGCCATTACACAAAGTCCATGGCCATGGCAGGAGATTTACTGGTAGGTACTCCAGTAGTTTCTCAGGGTGTTATTGGGCTACACTCCGACACGACTTATACTGCTATTGGGGGTCTGACGTTACTAGCCCCCTAGGCAGATATGCGATACTCATAGACGAACGGACCAGACTGCATATACATTGTCACTGTTAGGCTCAGTAGGGTTTCCGGATGAGTTCGCTCATCGGCCTCCCTTGAGGTCAGTCCATGGGCAGCCGTTACGCATTGCTAGTGCCGCTGACGGTTTGTGGTTAAAACCACTGCCAGGGTACTGACGAGTCATTAGAGTCCCCCACAGACAGTTTCCCAAGTTCGGGCGAAACGTTGTAGAGGCCGTATGGTTTTATGGCAGGGTTCGGAAAATGCACGTGCGTTTACGCACGTGTTATTTTTCGGGCAGATGATACTGGTCGGCTTTGGTTTAAGCCGGATCCGAGTATTATATTGAGTAGGTATAATATCTTTGTCTCATTTGCATTTATATTCGGTCGTAATACAAATGCGGGTATATTTATACAGTTACGGGGTTATCCTGAAAGTCGTTTCAGGATCACTTTTGGAAGTTGCCAGTTTCCAGTTTTCTATCAGCCGTCTTTTAACATTCGGTTAAAGACAGATTTATCTTTTCTTGGATGAGGGTGATTCATGCTTCTAGAAGGTTCTAGAAAGGGTGACTTGACATGGTGAGTCATTAGTGCGTTAATGGAGCCATTAATGCAATGGTGACTAGGTTAATGAATCACCATTTGCATTAATGAGCTTTTGTTTGCTTAAGGATATTTTTCTTGTGTTCACCCATGATATTTCTTTCTTAAGGTCACCCTCTTCTCTCCTACACTCACCCCCCTCCCTATATATGGCCGGCCCCTCCTCTCTCTCATACTTACTTGATGTTTTCATTTGGTTACAAAAGATATGATAGATTTTGGGGTGTATGGAATTTCACAGCTCATTTCATTCCATCACCCGATTCCCACGGCAACTTCATTAACCGTTCGTCCATGGTTTTGGACGAAGCGAGACAAAGTCATCTACTCATTCTCTACATCAATCTTGGTCGTCTCTTTTAGCAAACTTGACGACCGAGTTGCCTCAAGTCAGAGGCGGGAGCCCGTTTAAAGAATCAGTGACGTGGTGCCACCTGGACGAGCAGATCGGAGATCGACGAGATCGGAGAAGCCGCAACGGAGCGTGGGATGATGGTTAAAGAACGAAGGACTCGGATCGTTCGGTATAACTTTTCTACACTCTTTACAGTTTGTTAGTTTAGCAATAATGGAAGATCCGGGTTAAAGTATACGATAACGCCAGTTAAAAGTTTTTTGTTCCGCATTTGGCGTCTGTAGACGGCCGGGGCGCTACCGTAGACTTACAGTGGTATCAGAGCCTCACCATTTTGCTTTACTAACTTGTGCTAACGCGTTTAAAACATCGATCGAACCGGAAATCAAAAACTGCAAAAATCCAAGTTCACAGTTTCTGTCGATTTTAAATGATGTCCTAAAATTATTCTACACATCTCAGAAATCTGTGCAGGGTTTTCTAAGCATACCGACAAAATTTGAGCATGTGATTCCACTAAACAGCCGCGGAATCGCGACCAAACCCATGGTTTGGCCGCGCATCCGCGGCCATTCTATGGGATCAGTGCACCAAATTTGGTCGATGTCTTCTCTGTTGGAATTTGGGGGTTTTGGTATATATCTTTTGGGCCCAGATTTTGTTACTGTTCAACAGATGTTCATGGGGCCCACTTCATGATATTTAGTCGATCGAAATTTAAACATGTTAGTTTACAGTGCTTACATTATATCTCCGACCGGGAATGTCATTTGATCGGTAAACCGCGTCTGATTGCTATAGTTCTTTTAGACGGGTTTGCGAACGTGACATTTGCGTTGATGTTCTGTGTTGTGCTATGATGTTGCGGATTTATCGTGGTGGATAGCAGTGTGCAATGGTAGTACAGTTTGAGTTTATTTGTACATTTGATATTGCGGGGCGAGCGTCCAACTTGTGTACTGCCGTCACTGCCTGTTGTATAATATTCTTTTGGGGCACGACCAGGTTGTGGTCGATGTACCTGTTGTACTATTTTTCATTACTGTACTAGGTTTTGCCCCGCGACGGAGTGCACGGATAGCCGGGTTCTGGAGGGGCAACGGGTCCGCATCTCATGGCTTTGAGAGGCAGAGGGGCCCCACTCTAGAATTGGCAGACTATTCGCCGCACTCGTAGGGGGTACAGGTTGACCCAAAGAGAGGTGCCCAAGCTTACTGGATTCCGTGAAGTGCTGGGTGGTCCATTTACTATGCTGTAGGGGGCTGCCTCGCTTCAGGTTTTGGCGGGTAACTTGCCGCACCCGTAGGGGTCTAGGTTTCATTGCACAGGCTATCCACACGACAGGGGAACGTCGAGTTTCAGCAGCGGCTCTGTGAAACTCGGGGATCCCAGATTATCTGTATTGTTCTGTGATGCTTATTACTTTTCTGTAATGTTGCATATTATCACGCCTGGAGCGATTATTGTATATTGGTTTATATACTATTAGATGTTGTATATGTTTTACACCCGCGCTAGTCCAGTCCCCGCTCTGTCGTTAGTTAAGTAACCTAACGGGTGATGACGGGACCCAGTGACGAATGCGGATGGCATATACGTACATTTTATTTTCGTTCTTTTCTGGTGTGATCGAATGATGGGACTGCGTTGATTCTGATCAATGCAAAGTAAAGCAAACCTGTTTACAGTTGTTGGAACAAATTTAAAAAGTGTTATTGCAAAGACGTTTCCTTTTGTTATGCATAGAGGTATTCAGTGGAATATCCTGCACCTCATTCGACGGGGCAAGGGCCGATATCCCTTCACCGGGACTGACCCCTTGGGCAGAAGTTTGCGTCAGGGTAATAACTTCACTATAGTCGATTACAAGTTGCTTTGCATAGCGGTATTCAGTGGAATATCCTGCACCTCATTCCATGAGGAAAGAGCCGAGATCCCTTTACCGGGAGTGACCTCTTTAGCAAAAGGTTTTCGCCACTATATTATAAAAAGCTATCAGGTTCCTTCAGTGATATCAAGTTCACTACGTTAAAGGTTTTTCGCCAAAAACCAGCCGTAGCCCTCCGTCACTTCTTTTGGGTATTCAGTAGTATTCAAGCTATGTATTTTGACTTAACGCCAAGGCATAGTGTTTGGTAGCTGCTGGGTATTCAATTGTTGCATAGATAGATGAGTTGGTTTGTGACAGCCGTTCTGCCATTTTGACCTAACGCCGAGGGCATGTGCGGGTGGGTTCAAATTAACAAGATAGTGACGGGTAGAACTTGGCATGTGACTTATGACATTTTGACCTAACGCCAAGGTTATAAGAGCATGGGGCAAAAATCTTATCGGGAGTTTCTAAAGAAACTGAAACTTGCCAAGTATGCGCATACCTTCTGGAGTATGAGTAACGTGGATGCATTCCATCACGTTATCATGCGATGAGAGTTGGATCCCGATTCCCACTGATGAGTTGGTTTACTCTTCGGGTGATCCCGATTGATTCTTCTTTCTGGTTTGGAGGAGAATTTGACAGGACAGTGGGAGGTTTCCGGATTAGATAAAGTGATAACCATTCTGATCTAGGTTAGAGTGTACGCAGAGTGTTTCTTTTCTCTCTCTCTTTAGCAGCGACCTTTGACCGACCCTAGACTATGACTCAGTGACCAGGTTGACCGAACCTTCTTAAAATACTGGCTTTTGGATTGTCTGAGTTGCATAAGTCATTGTCACTCCTTCTTTTACCCTTTGAATTTCTCAGAACACCCGTATTACTACGGATATCCACTTCCATTGGATAGATCCATCGTATGGTTATATACGAACTCGGAGGGACTTCTTCGAGGATGGATCCAGGTTCAGGAGAAATAGAATTGGTTTATTCAGTTGTCTTTTATTATCACCTTCTCTCAGGTTGCGAGAGCTCCTTGGTTTAGGAGAGTACACCTATTACGCTTATTGGATAGTCTTATTCCAAACCATAGGCTGGTGCCGAAAGGTAGGGAATGAAGAAAACCAATTAGCCTAAGTAGGGTGTGCAGAAGGTAATATGTAAAGACAAAATAAAGGGATTAGAAAGAGGGCAAAGTAAATTGCGACTGATATCATTCACGACCAAACCGCGTACTTCATCGCCACTCCTATTTCACCTTTAAAGGAATAAGGTATTATTCAGTTGTCTTTTATCATCACCTTCTCTCAAGATGCGAGTACTCCTTGGTTTAGGAAGGTACACCTATTATGCTTACTGGATAGTCTTCTTCCAAACCATAGGCTGGCGCCGAACGGTAGGGAAGGAAGAAAACCATTTAGCCTAACGATGATGTACAGAAGGTAACGACTAAAGACAAATAAAGGGATTTGGAGAGATGGCAAAGAGATATACGGTTGAAGTCATGAATTGGATTATGGAAGAGGCATTACTATGAATACCAGGATACCCCTACGAAACATTTTCATGTTTCAGTGCATTGTTAAAGGAAAACTGTTTTCCCGATTAGATACTTACTCCAAGGGTATGTATTTACCAGGTTTCATTCTCATATCTGTATAGTTTTACAGATGATGAGTGGGAGTAAGTTATTGGGAATTAGGTGATCATCCTCATTATATCGGAATTCGTTGTAATTGGTGATATTTGAGGAAATCGCCGGGGTACAGTTTTCAACCTACGATGCACAGGTTTTGAGTTGCTTAAACTCAGCGGACTTATACAGAGTATTGTATGTTGTCCAGTGTCCATCAGGACAAAGGGGTAGGTCCTCGTACTATGTTCTGTTTACTTATAACTTCTCTAGTATTTAGACAAGTGTTTCATAGAAATACAAGATCTAAGTTTTGAGAAGTGGTGGGTATAAGAATAAAGTAGAGAACCAGGTGTCACAAGTATCGGGATTCTTCAAAGAGATCGAAGATGTAGATTCTTGTGATTGGTATTCAGATGATAGTGATGGTTTTTGAGAAACGTGTTTCTCTTTCAGGTTACTCATAATTGGATGGATTCCTAAGTTGAGTAATGCTGACTAGCCTCTTTCCATTAAGTTGATATGCACTGGAGACAGCTGCATGGTTTGAATATGGTTCCAATTAAATAAGTGCCAAAGTTTCTATATTGGATATAGAATAGTTCGTACCTTAAAAGATATTAAGGTACGGGGAGTTGTCCAGCTTATGCTTAAAACCAGACTCTGGATAACTCAGGGCACGTTTCTGTAATGGCTGTTTGTGGGTTGACCCTGGCTATGACGAGGGTTGATATTCTACCATTTGGAAGATCAATAGTGATATTGTTCTTGACTCGCCACAGTTTTAGTAAAATGGATTTTTTCAGAAAACAGTAGTGGGAGTATGGTAGAACTGGAAGTGATTCCAGAACCGCGAACGATTACGGAAAATTTAATAGGACCTATATATTCAATCAGGTTTGACATTCCAATAGCCACTCCGCAGATATGGTGGGTAACCTCAGACACCCGAGAGGTACTCCGGTAGCCTCAAGGACGGTGACAGGGAGGTTCTTGTTTACCCGGACTTGACACTACTGTTGTTTCAGGCTATGAGACCCGGTAGGAGGGTTGTCGTAGTCAGTGGGAGCATCGGAAGCATAGTGGGCAAGATGCTTATGTCTATTTATAGACTAGAGCAGTTATAGCGGAGATAGATCATCTAGTTTTGATGTGACAGTCATGGGTTTGACTTCAATCAGAATAGGGGATGGATCTGTTAAGAAGGTAGTAGGGTGTGATGTCATGGTGTCTGGATGACATACACAGAGTAGGAAGTAAAATTCCTATACTACGATCGGTTGTACTGTGGTCGTCACACAGTTGTTTCTCCAGACAGGATATGGATATAATATCAGACATTATGGTTTCTAGATCTATGGTTTTAGATCTGGATTTGGGTAGTTTCCCAATGTGGGTACTTTGACAGTATTCTAATGGTTTTTAGAATAGATGACTCCTAGCATGGTGGTGTACCTGCAGGTGATGGAGTCACCCTCTCTAAAGGTGTCTTACGGACTAAAGGGGAGAGGGATGTGCATTATTGACAGATCACTTGCTTAGGCAATTGAGTCAATCATGAGATGTCAAGTACCACACCAGATGTTGTTTTTGCACTAGATGCAATAAGTTTGTATTAATCCAATCCTGGAGAAACATAAGGAAGCGGTTTTAGAACATAAGAACATGTTCTACGGATTTGATAATGGCAGCCTCCTTCGGGAGACGGTTATCATTCCAGGCTTCAAAAGGTGACATGGTTGACAGAGTGATTGTCAGAGTTATAGTTTTCCCTCTGATGAAGAACAGTATTATGGACAGGTGGTCCAAGAGGATAGTGTGGGTGGCATGGTGCCGGATACTGATTAAGTTCAGTGATCGATACAGTCTAAGAAGTTTGGATTTGGAGTTCATTTATGAACTAGGTCCCATCAGATATCCAGACATATTCTAAGACAGGTATTACTCGATTCGGGAGATGGCTTTCTCCGCGAACTTGAGAATTAGAGAGACATAGAAAGAAACATCTAGGCGGATCCACTCACTGAGGCTATTTCTCGAACACAATAGTTTTACAAACGGGCTTTGTGAAACTGATTAGTAGAGGAGTTGGATGTTCGGTTTCACACGGGCTGTGAGTAGTCGACATTGCAATAATTAGCCTTGAGTGCAAGTGGGAGATTGTTGGAGATAGTGCCCTCAGAGTCAATTATTGGATCGCAGGTACGTGATTGCAATAATTGCGGAGGACCTATACCGGTAGGACAGTCTTACTCAAGATGATAGTATGCTATTTGGTTTGCCTTTATCAGTCGTGTACATGTTCAGGTGACTGATTACATGTTACACTTTGATAGAGCCCTTAGGATCTTGCTTTACTACCAACAGTATGATGGCGATCATATACGTGAGAGTTGGGTAGTTTATATGCATATCCTTAATTGTGGTCCCTAGTCGTGGGAGTTTCGAGATAGGGAATCGATACTCCGGAGTAGACTAGTGTGTACAGTCGAGACCCCGACGAGGGGCGGTGGCCGGTCTCACAAGCCACTGGTGTCAGTTGGATCATCTAAGATGTATACAGGTGCTCATTGGGTTATGAGTACACCGGACAGGACTCGCCGGGAACCTGCTAGTTGGTATTATACATATCGTCAGATAGCAGTTCCCTGGTGACATGTGTACAGGTTAGTTCATCGACCTGAGGTCATCATTTGTCTCGTGTGAGTTCCCACTGTGCTTTGATTTCTACCCTACCACGGCTCAAAGGAGTCGTGCAAACAGGTAGCTTTTGGGTACAGTCCCGAGCCATATGGAGGCACATGAGCGGATCGGCAGGGGATTCGTCTCTCCCGGTATTGGGGGCGAGGTCATGCTGTGTCTAGGAGAGCCATTACACAAAGTCCATGGCCATGGCAGGAGATTTACTGGTAGGTACTCCAGTAGTATCTCAGGGTGTTATTGGGCTACACTCCGACACGACTTATACTGCTATTGGGGGTCTGATGTTACTAGCCCCCTAGGCAGATATGCGATACTCATAGACGAACGGACCGGACTGTATATACATTGTCACTGTTAGGCTCATAGGGTTTCCGGATGAGTTCGCTCATCGGCCTCCCTTGAGGTCAGTCCATGGGCAGCCGTTACGCATTGCTAGTGCCGCTGACGGTTTGTGGTTAAAACCACTGCCAGGGTACTGACGAGTCATTAGAGTCCCCCACAGACAGTTTCCCAAGTTCGGGCGAAACGTTGTAGAGGCCGTATGGTTTTATGGCAGGGTTCGGAAAATGCACGTGCGTTTACGCACGTGTTATTTTTCGGGAAGATGATACTGGTCGGCTTTGGTTTAAGCCGGATCCGAGTATTATATTGAGTAGGTATAATATCTTTGTCTCAGTTGCATTTGTATTCGGTCGTAATAAAAATGCGGGTATATTTATACAGTTACGGGGTTATCCTGAAAGTCGTTTCCGGATCACTTTTGGAAGTTGCCAGTTTCCAGTTTTCTATCAGCCGTCTTTTAACATTCGGTTAAAGACGGATTTATCTTTTCTTGGATGAGGGTGAGTCATGCTTCTAGAAGGTTCTAGAAAGGGTGACTTGACATGGTGAGTCATTAGTGCTTTAATGAAGCCATTAATGCAATGGTGACTAGGTTAATGAATCACCATTTGCATTAATGAGGTTTTGTTTGCTTAAGGATATTTTTCTTGTGTTCATACATGATATTTCTTTCTTAAGGTCACCCTCTTCTCTCCTACACTCACCCCCCTCCCTATATATGGCCGGCCCCTCCTCTCTCTCATACTTACTTGATGTTTTCATTTGGTTACAAAAGATATGATAGATTTTGGGGTGTATGGAATTTCACAGCTCATTTCATTCCATCACCCGATTCCCACGGCAACTTCATTAACCGTTCGTCCATGGTTTTGGACGAAGCGAGACAAAGTCATCTACTCATTCTCTACATCAATCTTGGTCGTCTCTTTTAGCAAACTTGACGACCGAGTTGCCTCAAGTCAGAGGCGGGAGCCCGTTTAAAGAATCAGTGACGTGGTGCCACCTGGACGAGCAGATCGGAGATCGATGAGATCGGAGAAGCCGCAACGGAGCGTGGGATGATGGTTAAAGAACGAAGGACTTGGATCGTTCGGTATAACCTTTCTACACTCTTTACAGTTTGTTAGTTTAGCAATAATGGAAGATCCGGGTTAAAGTATACGATTGCGCCAGTTAAAAGTTTTTTGTTCCGCATTTGGCGTCTGTAGACGGCCGGGGCGCACCGTAGACTTACAATATCCAAGTCCCATGTGGAGAAACCACTGTGTGACAACCAAAGTATAACCGATCGTAGTATAGGAATATCACTTCCTACTCTGTGTATGTCATCCAAATACCAGGACATCACACCCTACTACCTTCTCAACAGATCCACCCCCTATTCTGATGAAGTCAAACCTATGACTGTCACGTCAGAAATGGATGATCTATCTCCGCTATATCTGCTTTAGTCTATAAATAGACATAAGCCACTTGTCCACCAATGCTTCCGCTTCTCCCACTGACTACGACAACCCTCTGGTAGAGTCATATACACGTACACTTCTAAAGCTAGTTTAGAACGACGCTATACTCATCCTCCTGCCGGGTCTCGCAGCCTGGAACAATAGCAATAGCAAGTCTGGGTAAACAAGAACCTCCCTGTCACCGTCCTTGAGGCTACCGGAGTACCCCTCGGGTGCCTGAGGTTACCCGCCGTATCTGCGTAGCGACCAATGGAATGTCAAGCCAGATTGAATCTTTAGGTTCCTATCAAACTTTCAGTAATCGTTTGTGGTTCTGGAATCACTTCCAGTTCTACCATACTCCCACTACTGTTTTCTGAAAAAATCCATTTTTGTTAAAACTGTGGCGAGTCAAGAATAATATCACTATTGATCTTCCAGATGGTAGAAAGTCAACCCTCGCCGTAGCCTGGGTCAACCCACAAACAGCCATTACAGAAACGTGCCTTGAGTTATCCAGAGTCTAGTTTTAAGCATAAGCCGGACAACTCCCCGTACCTTAACAGTGTCAAGATATGAACTGTTCTATATCCAATACAGAAACAGAGGCACTAATTTAATTGAACCAGATTCAAATCATGCAACTGTCTCCAGTGCATGTTAACTAAATGGAAAGAGGCCGATTAGCGTTACTCAACTTAGGAGTGCTTCCAATTATGAGTAACCTGAAAGAGAAACAAGTTTCTCAAAACCATTACTATTAACTGAATACCATACACAAGTATCTACATCTTCGATCACCTTGAAGAATCCCGATACTTGCAATACCTGGTTCTCTACTTTACTCTTATACCTATAACTTCTCAAAACTTGGACCCTGTGTTTCTACGAAACACCTGTCTAAAAACTAGAGAAGTCACAAGTAAACCGAATATAGTACGAGAACCAACCCCTCTGTCCTCATGGACACTGGACAACATACAATACTCTGTATAAGTCCCCTGAGTCTAATAACTCATTCCCCGTGTGTCGTAGGTTAAAAAACTGTACTTGTGGTTATGAAGAATTACACCGCTGTTTAATACTCCTTACCTAACCATCCACTGATATAGGTAAATGTCATGGACATAATTTCAAAAGGTTATATCTCACTCTATAAAAATAGACGTACAGATATATCAATTTAAAATTGGTGCATAACAGCGGATATTCAAAACCAAAAATTTGTCGTCCGGCAAAACAACCCAGGTGACTTCCTCAAATATCACCGATTACAACGAATCCCGATATAATGAGGACAATCACCTAATTCCCAATAACTTACTCCCACTCATCATCTGTAAAACCATACAGATGTGAGAATCATACTTGGTAAATACATACCCTGGAGCAAGGGCTGATTGGGAAATCAGTTTTCTTTTAACAGTACACAGCGTAACTGAAACATGTAAATGTTTCGAAGGGGTATCCGGGTATTCCTAGTAATGCCTCTTCCATTATCCAGATTCACAACTGTAACCGTATATTTCTATGTCATCTCACCACATCCCTTCATATGTCTTTAGTCATTACCTTCTGTACACCCTCTTAGGCTAAATGGTTTTCTTCCTTCCCTACTGTTCGGCACCAGCCTATGGTTTGGAAGAAGACTATCCAATAAGTGTAATGGGTGTACTGTCCTAATCCTAGGAGCAATCGCAATGCGAGAGAAGGTGAAGATAAAAGACACCTGAATAAACTTTATTCCTATTTCTCATGAACCAGAATCCATCCCCGAACTGGAACAAGTTCCTTTCGAGTTCGTATATAACCATACGATGGAGTATCCAATAAACTGTGGATCTTCGTAGTGATACGGAGTGTCCTGGAGAAATACAAAGGTGAAGTGGGAGTGGTAATGAAATACTTGGTTTGGTCGTGAATAGCAGTCGCAGTTTACTTTGCCCTCTTACTAATCCCTTGATATGTCTTTACTTAATACCTTCTGTACACCATCGTTATGCTAATTGGTTTTCTTCATTCCCCACTGTTCGGCACCAGCCTAAGGTTTGGAAGAAGACTATCCAATTTGCGTAATAGGTGTACTATCTCCTAAACCAAGGAGTACTCTCAACCTGAGAGAAGGTAAAAGGAAAAGACAACTGAATAGTCCTATTCGTTTTTCCCAGAACCGGAAACCATCCTCGAATAAATTCCTTCGAGTTCGTATATAACCATACGATGGTTTTATCCAATGGAAGTGGACGTTCGTAGTAATACGGGGTGTCCTGGAGAAAAGGGTAAAAGTAGGAGTGGCAATGAGGTATGCAACTCTGACAATCCAAAAGCTAGTGTTTTAGAAGGTTCGGTTAATATTGGTCACTGAGTCATAGTCTTAGGGTCGGGTCAATGGTCGCTGCCAAAGAGAGAGAGAAAAGAAACACTCAGCGTGCACTCTAACCTAGATCAGAATGGTTACCAATTTATCTAATCTGGAAACCTCCCACTGTACCGTCAAATTCTCCTCCAAACCTGAAAGAAGAATTAGTCGGGATCACCCGAGGAGTAAACCAACTCATCAGTGGGAATCGGGATCCAACTATCATCGCATGATAACGTGACGGAATCCGCTCACGTTATCACACTCCAGAAGGTATGCGCATATCTGGAAAGTTTCAGTTTCTTTAGAAACTCCCGATGTGATTTTTACCCCATGCTCTTATGACCTTGACTTTGGCCAACATATCATAAGTCACATGTCAAGCTCTACCCGTCATTCTCCAGGTTAATTTGAACCCACCCATACATACCCTTGACTTTGGCCAAAATAGTAGTACGACTGTCCCAAACCAACGCATCTATCTATGCTGCATATGAATACCCAATAGCTACCAATCACTGTGCCTTGACTTTGGCCAACATACACAGCTTGAATACTTATTGACTATCCATATGAAACGACGGAGGGCTACGAATGGTTTCTGGCGAAAACCTTTAACGTAATGAACTTGATATCGTTGAAGGAACCGAATAGCTTTTAAAAATATAGTGACGAAAACCTTTGCTAAAGAGGTCACTCCCGGTGAAGGAATCTCGGCTCTTTCCCCGTAGAATGAGGTGCAGGATATTCCAACTGAATACCACGATGCAAAGCAAAAGTAATCGGCTATAGTGAAGTTATTACGCTGACGCAAACTTCTGTCCAAGGGGTCACTCCCGGTGAAGGGATCTCGGCCCTTGCCTCGTCGACTGAGGTGCTGGATATTCATAACCGAATACCACTATGCAAAACAAAAGTGAACGTCCTTACAATAACAGCTTTTTGAAAATTGTTCCAACAACATCAGAATAGGTTTGTTTAGCTTGCATTGATCCGAATCAACGCAGTCCCATCAATTGATCACACCAATAAAGAACGAAAATAATGATGTACGTATATGCCATCCGCATTCGCCACTGGGTTCCGTCATTACCCGTTAGGTTACTTAACTAACGACAGAGCGGGGACTGGACTAGCGCGGATGCAAAACATATACAACATCTACTAATATATATATCAATATATAATATTTCGCTCAAGGCGTGATAAAATGCAACATCACAGAAATGTAATAAGTATCACAGAACAATACAGATATCTGGGATCCCCGGGTTTCATAGAGCCGCTACTGAAACCCGACGTTCCACTGGTCGTGTGGATAGCCTGTGCAATGAAATCCTAGACCCCTACGGGCGCGGCAAGTTACCCGCCAAAACCTGAAGCGAGACAGCCCCTTCAGCAACGTGAATGGACCACCCAGCACTTCACGGAATCTGGTAACTTGGGCACCCCTCCTGGGTCAACCTGTACCCCCTACGAGTGCGGCGAATAGCCCGCCAATTCTAGAGTGAAGCCCCCTCCGTCTCAATGCCATGAGATGCGGGCCCGTTGCCCTCTAGAACCCGACTATCCGTACACCCCACCTTGGGGTAATCCTAGTACAGAAAGTAAAATATACATACAACGGGTACATCGACCTCAACCCGGTCATGCCCCAAAAGAATAATATACAATCAGGCAGTGACGGCAGTCCACATGTCGGACGCTCGCCCCGCAATATCAAATGTACATAAAACACCAAATTGTACTAACATTGCATCCAGGCTATCCCCCACGACCAATCCGCAACATCACAGCACAACACATAACATCAACGTGAATGTCACGTTCGCAAATCCGTCTAAAAGGGCTATAGCAGTTAGACAGGATTTACCGATCAAGTGACATTCACGGTCGCAAATATAATGTAAATACTGTGAACTAACACGTTTAAAATTTTCGATCGATTAAATTTTCCCAAATGGGCCCCAAGCACTACTGCAGCACTCAAAGAAAATATGGGCCCAAAAATAATATACCAAAAGCCCCATTTTCAAGTCAGAAGGCCTCTGTAAAAAATTGGTGCATGGAACATCCAAAGTGGCGGCGGAACCGCGGCCCAAGCATGGGTTTGGCCGCGGTTCCACGGTGGGATAGTGAGAACATGCAACCAAATTTTCACATAATTCTTATAATTGCCTGCATGTGTTTCTGCAACAACCTGAAAAAAATTTCGAGCCAAAAATATTTCGACAGAAACTGATCCTTTTGAAAATGCGGTTTTTGAAAATCCGATCGATCGAACTTGTAAACACGTTAGACCAAGCAAGACTAGGTTAATGGTCTGGCTCTGATACCATGTAAGTGCACGGCGGCGCCCCGGCCGTCAATCCGACGCCGGAATGCGGAAACGAAACTTTTTACAAAACTAGTAAACCGGCACCACCACGCACTTTAAACCCAGATCGGGCCATTAATCTAATCCTAGATAACTAAAGAACGGGTAGAGAGATATATCGAGCGATCCGTGTCCTTCGGTCTTCTCGTCGTCGTCCCGATCTCCCAGCGGAATCTCCGGTCTTCATCTCCTCGACGGAAGGGCACCACGTCGCCGGCTTCTTTTACGGGCTCCCACCTCTGGACCGAGGCAACTCGGGCACGAAGTTGGCGAGCCGACGTGCCCAAGAATTGTTGTAGAATGTAGTGTAGTGCTATGTCTCATTTGGGGTCACTAGATTTTGCCCACTTAGCGGAGGAAAGGAGATATAAACTTTGGTGGTGGCTAATGAGTTTTTAGCAAGCAAAGGAGATAAAAACCCCACCAAAAAATTGGGATAGCCCCTTGAGGAAGTGGCCGGCCTTGGCATGAGGGATGATAGAAAAATGGAGAGAGTGATAATGAAAATGGGTGAGCCCCCATAATCATCCAAAAGAGAGAAAAAAGGTGATGATGATCAAATATCATTATCACAATAAACTCACACTCCAACACCTAATCATCACACCCAAAGTCGAGCAATCATGAAGTCATGGAGTCAAATGATGGTGCAACCATCATGAAGCAAAAATATGCAAAGACCACCCTCCACAAAGCTAATTTGCACAATTGCAAATAAGCCCTCCTCCACCAATTTTCAGCCAAGGAAAGATAAAAAGGAAAATGGCCGAAAAGGAATGCAAACTGGCAACTTCGGAAAACTGATCCCGTAATAAATTACAGGAAAACCTCGCAACTGTATATACATACCCGCATTTGTATTCCGACCGAATACAAATGCAATGAGACAAAATCTACACTGTACAATACTAGGATCCGGCTTAAACCAAAGCCCGCTAGTATAAACCGTCCGATCATGATCCGTGCAATACCGCACGTATCTGATCGAACCCTGCCATATCTCCATACGGCCTCTACAGCGTTTCGTCCGAAACTTGAGAAACTGGTCTGTGGGGGACTCTAAAGACTCGTCAATACTTTGGTTGTGGATTTAACCACTAGCACGTTAGAGGTATTAGCCTATACGTAACGGGCTACCAGGTATTGACCAAAAGGGACGTTGATGAGCGAACTCATCCTGACACCCTACTGAGCCTGTCAGTGACAATATCCGTACAGTCCGGTCCGTTCGTCTATGAGCATCGCATGGCGGGCCTACGGGGTTGGTAAAAGTCAGACCCCCAAAAGCGGTACAAGTCGTGTCGGAGTGTACCCCAGAACACCCTGAGATACTACTGGAATACCTACCAGTAAATCTCCTGCCTTGGCCAAGGACTTCGTGTAATGGCTCTCTTAAACACAGCGCGACCTCACCCCCAATACCGGGAGAGACGAACCCCTGCAGATCCGCTCACAGCCTCCATGTGGCTCGGGAATGTACCCAACTAAAACCTGTTTGCACGTCTCCTTTGAGCGTGGTAGGGTAGTAATCAAAGTACAGTGGGAACTCACACGAGACAAATGATGATCTCAGGTCGATGAACTAACCTGTACACATGTCACCAGGGAACTGCTATCTGACGTCAGGTATAAAGACCAACTAGCATGTTCACGGCGAGTCCTGTCCGGTGTACTCATAACCCAATGAGCACCTGTATACATCTTAGGTGATCCAACTGACACCAGTGGCTTGTGAGACCGGCCACCGCCCCTCGTCGGGGTCTCGACTGTATACACTAGTCTACTCTGGAGTATCGATGCCCTGTCTCGAAACTCCCTCGACTAGGGACCTTTTAAGGATGTGCTTATAGACCCCAGCTCCCACGTATATGATCGCCCTCATACTGCTGGCAGTCAAGCAAGAATCCTAGGGGCTCTATCAACGCGCAATAGTGACCTGTAAGGTCGCCTAAAGTAGTACACGATGATAAAGATAAATCAGATAGCATACTATCATCTTGAGTAAGACTGTCCTACCGGAATAGGTCCTTCCTCAATCATTGCAATCACGTGCCTGTGATCCAATAATTGACTCTGAGGGCACTATCTCCAACATGGCTAAGGGTCATTCCTTTCACCTTATGTGACTTAGCCGAGAAGTGTCTATACAGTACAGCATCACATTCAATTAGAAATTGGGACGAGTTTGTTAAATCTTTTCTTAAAAAGTTTTATCCTTATCACAAGACCGCGAGAATTCGCAATGAGATAATACAATTTTCCCAGCTTCCTTCCGAACCATTTTGGAATCGTTTTGAAAGATTCAAAGACCTACTGGTTCAATGCCCTCACCATGGGATCGAAAATTGGCAACTTTGCCAAACATTATACGAGGGATTGAACCCGGCAACGAAGCAGTTGCTAGAAACAATTTGTCAAGGTCATTTTCTAACCAAATCTAGTGAGGAAGCATGGCAGTTTCTCGAGGATCTTAGTGAACAAACAATTCAGTGGGAGAGCACAAAGACCACCTCATCTTATTCTATTGGTCAATCTAAGGCAGGCATACATCAATTAGATATGTCGATTGCTATGAAGGCCAAGATGGCCGCACTTACGAAAAAGCTAGAAGCCATTGAGACCAAAATCTCATCGTCTTCTCCTGCCCCTGCTTTACCCCCACGAACTGTTTGTGCTTGTTGTTCGGATCCATCACACCTTACCGAAGAGTGTCCTTACAATCCACCTGTTCAAGGACAAGATCAAGTCAATGCTGCCTTTCAGCAACGACAAAGAAATGATCCTTACTCTTCGACTTAAAATCCGGGTTGGAGGAGTCACCCAAATTTTGCTTGGAATCAAAATCAACAATTCCAAGGAAACAACAACTTCCAAAGGCCTCCTCCTCCACAACAACAAGCACCCCAACAAACTCAATACCAGCAACCTTTCCAACCACAACCTTATCCAAATCAAACGAACAATTTTGTTCAACCAAATGATGATAAGGTTATCTCGCTAGAAAAAAGTCTAGATGCGTTTCTCAAACAATCTACAGAATCCGCAGCAAGGTTGGAAAATTCCATCCAGTCTTTGGTGCACAATAATGCTTCATACGATCAAAGCATCAAATCTATTGAGGCACAAATTGCACAACTAACTGCTGCGTTGAGCGAGAGAGAAAAGGGAAAGCTTCCATCTCAACCATTGCCAAATCCCGGTCACACACACAACGCACATGAATATCAAAATCATAATGTAAATGCGGTGACCACGTTGAGATCTGGAAGAGTGTTGCAAAATAACGTGGGTATTAGTGATGACACCCCCGCCGGTGGTTCTTCTTCTTCATCTTCTTCTTCTTCTTCTCCATCCTTTTCTTCTTCACCTTCATCTTCTTCGCTAGAGCCTATTCTTCATTCTTCAAAAGGCTCTTCTTCTTCTAATCCGAACGGACCCACTTCTCACTTCATGAACACACCCACACTGGGATCCGTTCCAACTCCACATTCTACTCCACAGACATTGGACTCAACAGATTTTCAAAATGCTCCATTTCCAAACAGGTTGAGTCCCAATAAACCAACTCCATAAATGGAGAAGATTGTGGAGTTATTTAAACAGGTTAGCATAAATATACCACTTTTGGATGCAATCCAACAAGTCCCTTCGTACGCGAAAATCTTAAAGGGCTTATGCTCCTCGAAGAGAAAGTCTCAAATACCCAAGAAAGTGCTAGTGGCTAGTGCAGTGAGCAATACTATTAACCAACCTCAACCCTTACCCCAAAAACGAAAGGACCCCGGCTGTCCTACGATTTCAATAACAATTGGGGATAAGAAAATCAATCGAGCACTTTTAGATCTTGGGTCTAGTGTTAACCTGCTTCCCTACTCCGTGTACGAGCAATTAGGGGTTGGAGAGTTGAAACACACTCGTTGTACTCTCCAAATGGCTGATCGATCAATCACCCATCCTAGAGGTGAGCTAGAGGATGTGTTGATCAAAGTTAGGGACTTTATATTCCCCGTTGATTTTATTGTTATGGACACACAACCTGTTGCTAACTCACGGAACCAAATTCCGGTGATTCTCGGTCGACCATTTTTGGCCACTTCCAATGCCGTAATAAATTGTCGCAATGGCTTCATGACTCTATCCTTCGGGAAGACGTCTAGTGAGTTCAATATTTACAGGTTAGGAAGTCTGCCCCCCATGCCTAAAACTAGTTCACGAGAAGTTTTCTCTATTCACGAAATCACGCAGGAGGACTGCGAGCTTGAAAGATTTTTGTTTGATGAAAACAGTTTTGACGCCACTAGTGTGTCCCTCCTTGAATCTACCACAGTTGACACAACCGATATTGATTACGAATGTTTCACTTTTTCGGATGATTTTGACGACTCACCGCCCGAATATGAGTCTTTTGAATTTTTGGATGAGTTAGTTGAACCATCCGAATCGGTTGTTTGCAGTGATTTCGAACCTGTGTTAGAGTCCTTTGAGTTCGAGGTAGATGTCCCATTCTTGCCTATGATTGTTTCGCCTCCGAAACTCAAACTAAAGCCCTTGCCGTCTCACCTTAAATATGCTTACATATGTGAGAATGAGACCTTTCCCGTTATCATATCTGTCCCTCGAGCCCTCGAGCAAGAGAAAGTGTAAGTCCACGTTGCGACCCCCGGTTCTTACGGGGAGGCGGAAACGGTATAAAAATCAAATTTTTAGCGCATGGGGCAACATGGACTAACAAAGTCGGGATCTTTTCTAAACTAAACTAGCAAACATGCAAAGGAGAGTTAACTACTCGGCAAAGTGGTTATACCTAACTTGAACTCCTTCTTCTTGAAACCTAGTAGAGGTTGATGGTTCTCTTCTCGTCGCCTTCTTCCGTCGAAGATGGATCCACCTGAGGGTTCAACCTTCGGGCTCTTTCTCGAACTTGGAGAGAACTAGAATCTTCGGCTTGCTAAACCTTTGATCCTAGAGTGAGTAGAGAGTGTCTAAAGGGTGCTTTTCTTTTAAGGAGAGGGATTCTCAACACATGAGAAGGGCTCTCCTTTTGCTAGAGGAAGAAGAAGATGAAGTGAGGAGAGAGAAGCTAAATGATAGAATGAGCTCTTTTCTTTTTGCAACCATAACAAAAAGCAAAAGAATTATCAAATTAATAATAATAATAATGAAAATGAAAAGGTTGATGGAAGGTTTAGGAATGACCATTATCATTTCGAACATTAAATGAATTTGCTAGAATCAAAGAGCATCTTTCTTTTGTAATGATGATGGTCAAAACTTCAACCATGGTCAACAAGTCAACCATGGTCAACAAGTCAACAAAAAAACCAACCATGACAAAATTTCATTTTATTATATATTATTAATTGATATAACATAAATCCATTAGGGTTTGGAAAAAGACGACTGTCGACTGTGCATACGCACCCGTTCCGAAACCGTAATGAAAGTCCTCTTCCTCCTCCTCAAATAACTGTGCATACACACCTGCATTCTTGTTCCGAGGAACATGAATACTGAGAGATAAAAGCAACCCCAAAACATATACCAGTATCTGACTCAAACCAGAGCCAGCCAGTAATATCCGTCCGGACTCCAAACGTGCACAAGTGCGCGGATGAGAACGAACCCTGTCGCAAAACCATGCGACCTATACTCTGTTTTGCCCAGAGGCGAATACCCTCTGTGTGGGACTCTAAAGACTCGACACTACGCTGGCAGTGGGTTTAACCACAGACCGCAAGCGGCACTAGCTGTGCGTAACGGTCCCCAGGTAGATGCCGACAAGAAGGCTGACGAGGTGAAACCCCATCTGAACTCCTACTGAGTCTGAATATGACAGTCTCCGTACAGTCCGGTCTGTTCGTCTAATACATCGTATGTCGGGCCTAGGGGGCGGTAAAACGTCAGTCCCCTAATAGCGGTACAAGTCGTGTCGGAGTGAAGCCCAAAACACCCTGAGATAACACTGGAAACCTACCAGTATATCTCGCTTGCCCTGGCCAGGGACTACTCGTGTAATGGCTCTCCTAGACACAGCGCGATGTCAACCCCCAATACCGGGAGAAACGAATCCTGTCTAACCGTCACTGCCTCCAAGTGCTTCGGGACTGTACCCAACTACTACCCGTTTGCACGACTCCTTTGAGCCGTGGTAGGGTAGTAATCAAAGTACAGTGGGAACACACTCGAGGCGAAGTGACAGTGTCAAGTCAGCGGACTAAGCTGTACTCATGTCACCTGGGAACTGATAACTGACGATAGGTATAATACCAACCTGTCAGTTCCCGACGAGTCATGTCCAGTGTACTCGTAACCCAACGAGCACCCGTATACTATCTCCAGTACGACGTACTGATGGCTGTGGGACAGACCATCTCCCACACTGGGATGAGAAGCGCATACGCTAGTTTACTCCGGAGTATCGATGCCCTGTCTCGATAGTCCTGCGACTAGGGACCTGTATAAGGATGTGCTTATAGATTACCCAGCCCCCACTAGTGTGACTGCCATCACAACGCTGGTAATCAAGCAAAGATCCTAAGGGCTCCACTAATGCGTATAAGTGATATACTGAAATAAACACAAGTACACATTGAAGTAGAAACAAACCAAGTAGCATACTACTATATTGAGCAAGATTGTTTATACAAGGTGAATATCCCAAGCTTCCATTAAGTAATATACAAACTAGTATGGTACAGTAATGGCCTCTAGGGCATATACACTAACAATCTCCCACTTGCACTAAGGCCATGTACTGGCGTATCGAAGACCTATCATCTCGATCAGCCGCTCGAACTGAGTCTGGGGTAAGGCCTTGGTGAATGGATCTGCAGTGTTTTCTTCTGAAGCAACCCTCCGAACCTCGATCTCCTTGCGATCCACGATCTCCCTGATCAGGTGATACCGCCTCAAGATGTGCCTGGATCTCTGATGGGACCTGGGTTCCTTCGCTAAAGCTATAGCCCCGTTGTTGTCGCAATACAGAGGTATTGGGTCAACAATGGACGGAACCACCTGAAGTTCTTTCAAGAACTTCCTCATCCAGACAGCTTCTTTTGCGGCATCAGATGCAGCAATGTATTCCGCTTCCATAGTCGAGTCTGCAACGGTTTCCTGTTTGGAGCTCTTCCAACACACCGCCCCTCCATTGAGGGTAAAGACGAAACCCGACATGGACTTGGAATCATCCTTGTCACTCTGGAAGCTGGAGTCAGCAAAGGCCTCGATCTGGAGGTCCTTTCCGCCATACACCAAGAACATCTCCTTAGTCCTTCTCAGGTACTTGAGAATGTTCTTTACCGCTATCCAGTGTTTCTCCCCAGGGTTTGACTGATACCGGCTTACCATGCTCAGTGCATAAGCTACATCCGGTCTGGTACACAACATTGCATACATTATAGAGCCTACCGCAGAAGCGTAGGGTATAATAGACATGCGATCCCTCTCCAAATCAGTCTTGGGAGACATCTCTTTAGAGAGGGTGATCCCGTGACAAGCCGGTAGGTTACCGCGCTTGGAATCTTCCATACTGAATCTTTTCACTATGGTGTCGATGTACCTGGACTGAGAAAGTCCTAATATCCTCTTGGATCTATCACGATGGATCCGGATCCCCAGGATGTATGAGGCATCACCCAGGTCTTTCATGGAGAACCTGTGCGACAAGAACCCCTTGACAGATTGTAGCATAGGAATGTCATTTCCTATTAAGAGAATGTCGTCCACGTATAAAACGAGGAATACTACAGTTCTCGCTACAAATCTACTATAGATGCATGGTTCATCTGGATTTTTGATAAAGCCAAATTCCTTGACCGTCTCATCAAAACAGATGTTCCAACTCCGCGATGCCTGCTTTAGTCCATAGATGGACTTAAGCAACATGCACACCTTTCCGCTGCTCCCACTCTGAATGAAACCCTCTGGCTGATCCATATAGACACACTCCTCTAAATTTTCATTCAGAAAAGCGGTCTTTACGTCCATCTGCCAAATCTCATAATCGTGGAAGGCAGCAATGGCAAGAAGGATCCGAATGGATTTCAGCATAGCCACTGGAGAAAAGGTTTCGTCATAGTTCACGCCAGGTCTTTGATGGAAACCCTTTGCTACAAGTCTAGCTTTATAGGTCTCAACCTGTCCATCTACACTAATCTTCCTTTTGAAGATCCACTTGCATCCTACGGATTTTACCCCGTCTGGAGCAATGTCCAACGTCCATACTTTGTTGGTGTACATGGACTCCATTTCGGTCCGCATTGCATCAAGCCATTTTACCGAGTCAACGCTCTGAACGACCTGCTGGAAGCTAGTAGGCTCATCATAATCTATGATGCAATCCTCTCGATCCCCGTCTATGAGAAAACCGTAGTATCTCTCGGGCGGATGAGACTGTCTACTACTCCTGCGGAGCGGCATAGGAATGTCCTGTTCATTTGAACCCTCTGGTTCCATTAAGCTTTCAGTAATAGTCTGTGGTTCTGGAATTTCTTCCAGTTCTACTGCGCTCCCACTTGTTTCTTTTTCTATGAACTGGTGTTCTAGAAAGTAGGCATGACGAGAAATAAGAACTTTTTGTTCCTCTTCGTAGTAGAAGAGATATCCCTTGGAATTCTTTGGATATCCCACAAACTTACACAGTACTGAGCGTGCCTCGAGCTTGTCCGCATGCTGCTTTTTAACAAAAGCTGGACTTCCCCAAGTCTTAATGTGCTTAAGATAGGGTCTCTTCCCACTCCACATCTCATATGGTGTAGTAGGCACAGTCTTAGTAGGAACTCGGTTCAAAAGGTACGCAGCTGATTCTAGCGCATACCCCCAGAATGATCGCGGTAACTCAGCGTTGCTCATCATGGACCGTACCATATCCAATAGGGTTCGGTTCTGTCTCTCCGATACACCGTTGTGTTGCGGAGTGTATGGAGGAGTAAGCTGAGAGAGAATTCCGTTCTCTTTTAAATAATTCAGGAACTCGGCACTTAAGTATTCTCCACCTCGATCCGATCTTAGAATCTTGATACTTTTGCCGGTCTGTTTCTCTACTTCGTTCTTATATTCCTGGAACTTTTCAAAGGCTTCGGACTTATGTTTCATTAAGAAGACATAACCGTACCTTGAAAAATCATCCGTAAAAGTAATGAAGTAAGAGTAACCGCTTCGCGCATGTGTAGACATTGGACCGCACACGTCGCTGTGTACGAGTCCCAAGAGCTCGCTCGCTCTTTCTCCGTGTCCAGTGAACGGAGTCTTTGTCATCTTTCCCATGAGACAAGATTCACAAGTGGCATAAGACTGATACTCGAACGGATCCAAGTATCCTTCTTTATGTAACTTAGTCAACCGTGTCTCATTGATGTGACCCAGTATACAATGCCATAAGAAAGCCTGATTAATATCTGGAGACTTTCTTTTGTGTGTATTCTGGACATTGAAAATCTGTGGTTGGTTTAGTACGTATATACCATTGCTCAGTGTACCTGACCCAATCAGAACTTGATTAAGGTGAATGTTTACAACATTACTTACAAACGCAAATTCATAACCTTCTTTAGAAACCAAAGATACAGAAATGATATTACAAGTTGCGTTGGGTACAAAAAAGCAATTACGCAGAACCAAAACATGCCCATCTGTCATTCCCAGGTGATAGTCCCCCACGGCTTTAGCATCCATGCTAGCTCCGTTTGCAACTCTGAGGGTCATGTCACCTGCCTTCAAAAACCTACGGTTTCTCAACGCCTGCAAAGAATTACAGATATGAGATCCTGATCCGGTATCCAATACCCAGGAAGTAGAGTTTATAGAAAGACAGTTTTCAATAACATACACACCTGAAGCTGAAGCCGCAACCTGCTTCAGTTCCTGTGTCCTGGCCTTCCAAGCCCTGCAATCTTTCTTCCAGTGTCCACTCTTATGACAATAGAAGCATTCCTCCTTTCCCACAAGCTTCCCCGCAATCATTGTTGCCTTTTCCTTTCCCTTCATACCCACTTTACTAACACCGCCTCTTGGTTTGGTGGGGGCTTTCTTCCTCTTTCCCTTGGCTTTCGCCTTGGACCTAGAGGAAGAAGATCCTCCTACAAACAAAGCGGGTGTTTCCCTACCTTTCTGTAGGGTGCCCTCTGCGCTCCTCGGCATGTTGAGGAGTTCTGAAAGTTCAACTTCCTTTTCTTGCAAGTTGAAGTTCAGTATAAACTGGGCGTAAGTGGATGGAAGGGACTGGAGAATTAAATCCGTATAGAGTTCACTTTCCAACGTGGTCCTAAGTTCCGCGAGCTCCTCAATGTAGCCAATCATCTTAAGCACGTGGTCCACTACCGATGATCCGACGGCCAACTTTGCCGAAAACAACTTCTTCGACACTTCGTATCTTGCGATACGAGACTGCTCTCCATACAGTTCTTTTGTATGAAGAAATATGGATTCCAAATCCATATTCTCGTGCCTCCTCTGATGTTCGTTGTCCATAGAGGCAAGCACGAGGCACCTGGCCTTCGCGCAATCAATCTCCCAAGTCTTACGGATTTCCTTATCCGCAACGCTGGAGGTGGGACTTGGGACGGGGGGAGCTTTGGTGGTAAGAAGATACCCCAGCTTGTCGTAAGTGATTGCCATCTTGACATTCCTGAGCCAATCTTTGTAGTTTGGCCCTGTCAATATATTTTTATCTAGAAGTAACTTAAGTCCAGTCATGTCGATTGGTCGCTGCAATTAGGAGAGAGAGAAGAAACACTTTAGCACGATGCTCTTGCAAGTTTAGAATGGTTTTTAGTTTTTCTAAACAGGATGGCTCCCACTGTCTCTCGAATCCCTCCTCAAACCATAAAGGAAGAATTAGTCGGGATCAATCCCACCGCACAATACTTGCTTAACCGTTCAGCCAGGCCAGTGTCGGTACTTCAAGGGAGGTTTTCCAGCGCTTTCGCGAAATTCCTTAATTAAATAACCTCTTTTCCCTGGGGGCGTAGCCCCGCTAACACCTTTCTAGGCACCTACTAGGTTTATAGCATTGATCGTTTAGTGAGAAATTTCCCGAGGAGTAGCATATACTCACAGTAGGATCGGGATCCAAATATCATCGCGTGACGAAACTGAAGGAATCCTACCAGAATCACCACACTCCAAATGGTATGCAAATCTAGCAAGTTTCAGTACTTATGAAACTCCCGATGTGGATTTTTGCCCCATGCTCTTATGACCTTGACTTTGGCCAAAATATCATAAGTCACATGTCAAGTTCTACCCGTCACTATCCAGGTTAATTTGGATCCACCCGTACCTACCCTTGACTTTGGCCAAAATGGCAGTACGACTGTCCCAAACCAACGCATCTATCTATGCTACACATGAACACCCAATAGCTACCAATCACTATGCCTTGACTTTGGCCAACATACATAACTTGAATACTATTGCCTATTCATGCGAAACGACGGAGGGCTACGAATGGTTTTGGTAAAACCGTGAACGTAGTGAACTTGATATAGTCGATGGAACGAGATAGCTTTTAGAAGGAGTGGCTCAATCTCCGCATTTAAAAGTTAGTTTTGAAAAGAACCGAGTGGTTTTTCGAAAGTGTTCCAACGACTTTAGCTTGGTTTATTATCTTGCATTAGTTCTTTTAATGCGTGATATTCTTGCATTAGTTCTTTTAATGCGTCCCATCATTTAAATCCTACCATTGCAGAAAACAACCAAAATATGACGTACGCTTATGCCATTCGCATTCGCCACGGGGCCCCGTCATCACCCGTTAGGTTACATAACTAACGACAAAGTGGGGGCTGGGCTAGCGCGGCTGTAAAACATAAGCAACGCCTAAATAGTTATAAATATAGCAATGATAGACATTACAGATCACAGATGAATACATTGGATATACTAGGAATCCGCAATCCGTTCGAGCCTGCAACGAAAAGCGGATTACACGGTCGCGGTGAATAGCCAATACCCCACCCAAGACCCCTACGGGTGCGGCAAACTACCCGCCAAGTACTCGGCAGTTTGTGCACCCCTCCATGGGTCTATCCTAGGAGCAAAAACAGTAAAAAGAATTATACAATGACGGCTACAACCCCGACCCGGTTGTGCGGCCAAACAAATAATAATATTACATCAATTTACATTTACAATGAATGAAAGAAAAACAAAAGCTCATCTCACATCCACCCCGGCTATTCACCCGCGACAGTCCAACACATTCATATACACATTCCAATATCAAACACAGATCATAGAGATGTATAACCCCGACTAATCGACTTATAGCGATTAGCCGACGTTCAATACAATCAAACATCACAGATATAACCAATATAGTCCAAGTGTAGTGAAGTTCGGAAAAATACGGAATTATAGGCCCCCAAAAACAAATTTCTATTCTGGAAAATCTGGGCACATATAATATATCTTAAAAATCCCAAAACCCTACCAGGAGAACACTGCACAAAACCCGATCACGAGAGGACTCCAAACGGCGGCGGTTCCGCGGCAAATGCATACCTCATGCCGCGGAACCGCGGCGGTTTGAATGAATCAGGGGATCGTTTTTTTTGGGTGTTCACACAAAACCCTGAGCCGAATTTAGGTGTATAACAAAACTTGTTTTGACCAGAAAAAATTTTAACAGAAACTAGGGTTTTGTAAAAGTTTGGTTTTTGGATTTTTCGGTTCCGAACTTCGTTACACTTCACTACCAAGCTAGTTTAAGTTTAGTTAGGCTCTGATACCACTGTAAGTCCACGTTGCGACCCCCGGTTCTTACGGAGAGGCGGAAACGGTATAAAAATCAAATTTTTAGCTCATGGGGCAATATGGACTAACAAAGTCGGGATCTTTTCTAAACTAAAATAGCAAACATGCAAAGGAGAGTTAACTACTCGGCAAAGTGGTTATACCTAACTTGAACTCCTTCTTGAAACCTAGTAGAGGTTGATGGTTCTCTTCTCGTCGCCTTCTTCCGTCGAAGATGGATCCACCTGAGGGTTCAACCTTCGGGCTCTTTCTCGAACTTGGAGAGAACTAGAATCTTCGGCTTGCTAAACCTTTGATCCTAGAGTGAGTAGAGAGTGTCTAAAGGGTGCTTTTCTTTTAAGGAGAGGGATTCTCAACACATGAGAAGGGTTCTCCTTTTGCTAGAGGAAGAAGAAGATGAAGTGAGGAGAGAGAAGCTAAATGATAGAATGAGCTCTTTTCTTTTTGCAACCATAACAAAAAGCAAAAGAATTATCAAATTAATAATAATAATGAAAATGAAAAGGTTGATGGAAAGTTTAGGAATGACCATTATCATTTCAAACATTAAATGAATTTGCTAGAATCAAAGAGCATCTTTCTTTTGTAATGATGATGGTCAAAACTTCAACCATGGTCAACAAGTCAACCATGGTCAACAAGTCAACAAAAAACCAACCATGACACAATTTCATTTTATTATATATTATTAATTGATATAACATAAATCCATTAGGGTTTGGAAAAAGACGACTGTCGACTGTGCATACGCACCCGTTCCGAAACCGTAATGAAAGTCCTCTTCCTCCTCCTCAAATAACTGTGCATACACACCTGCATTCTTGTTCCGAGGAACATGAATACTGAGAGATAAAAGCAACCCCAAAACATATACCAGTATCTGACTCAAACCAGAGCCAGCCAGTAATATCCGTCCGGACTCCAAACGTGCACAAGTGCGCGGATGAGAACGAACCCTGTCGCAAAACCATGCGACCTCTACTCTGTTTTGCCCAGAGGCGAATACCCTCTGTGTGGGACTCTAAAGACTCGACACTACGCTGGCAGTGGGTTTAACCACAGACCGCAAGCGGCACTAGCTGTGCGTAACGGTTCCCAGGTAGATCCCGACAAGAAGGCTGACGAGGTGAACCCCCATCTGAACTCCTACTGAGTCTGAATGTGACAGTCTCCGTACAGTCCGGTCTGTTCGTCTAATACATCGCATGTCGGGCCTAGAGGGCGGTAAAACGTCAGTCCCCTAATAGCGGTACAAGTCATGTCGGAGTGAAGCCCAAAACACCCTGAGATAACACTGGAAACCTACCAGTATATATCGCTTGCCCTGGCCAGGGACTACTCGTGTAATGGCTTTCCTAGACACAGCGCGATGTCAACCCCCAATACCGGGAGAGACGAATCCTGTCTAACCGTCACTGCCTCCAAGTGCTTCGGGACTGTACCCAACTACTACCCGTTTGCACGACTCCTTTTAGCCGTGGTAGGGTAGTAATCAAAGTACAGTGGGAACACACTCGAGGCGAAGTGACAGTGTCAAGTCAGCGGACTAAGCTGTACTCATGTCACCTGGGAACTGATAACTGACGATAGGTATAATACCAACCTGTCAGTTCCCGACGAGTCCTGTCCAGTGTACTCGTAACCCAACGAGCACCCGTATACTATCTCCAGTACGACGTACTGATGGCTGTGGGACAGACCATCTCCCACACTGGGATGAGAAGCGCATACGCTAGTTTACTCCGGAGTATCGATGCCCTGTCTCGATAGTCCTGCGACTAGGGACCTGTAAGGATGTGCTTATAGATTACCCAGCCCCCACTAGTGTGACTGCCATCACAACGCTGGTAATCAAGCAAAGATCCTAAGGGCTCCACTAATGCGTATAAGTGATATACTGAAATAAACACAAGTACACATTGAAGTAGAAACAAACCAAGTAGCATACTACTATATTGAGCAAGATTGTTTATACAAGGTGAATATCCCAGGCTTCCATTAAGTAATATACAAACTAGTATGATACAGTAATGGACTCTAGGGCATATACACTAACAGAAAGCCCTTTTAATGGTCTTACAAGATAGGCGGCAAGCTTTCGGCTGGACTATAGCGGACATCGAGGAGATTAGTTCCCTCATAATTGAATATCATATGCATATGATGGATGATGCCAAGTCGATAAAGGATCCACAGAAATATCTTGGGGATAGTGTGGATAGTCAACCTCCTCCTTTAGAAGTTGAACCACCCCCTTTTCTTTTAATAAGCAACGAGAATGCCAATATTCCACTGATTGCTGATCATTCACATTCTCGTTTTGATTCATCACCACCTCCTATTTATTCACTTCCATACTTTCCATACCACCACTTCTATCTTCCCCAATTCTTTTTGGATCGGTACAACATGTTCTTCCACCAACCGATACTCTATACAGATAAATTTTTCGACTGGTTGGTGTTGACGTTTGGTCTTTGCAAAGTTTGGCAATGACGTTTAACATTGTTTCACTTAAGTTTGGGGGGAACCTTGTTGTATATTATTTTGTTTTTTCTTTTAACAATAAAAAAACTATAAATAAATAAACAGGGGAGTGCCGACATTTTGACCCTCTTGGTGTAGCATGACAGTGAGGACACTGTCCAGTTTAAGTTTGGGGGTATGCTCGGTAAGTTTTCTTCCTTCGCATTCATATGTACATATTTTTGCATTTGCATACGTATTTTAAAAACCCATAAAAAATTGAAAATTTTAAAAATTATAAAAATTAAAGTATTCAATTTTGGCCATAATTGACTTGAGTTTGACAAATAGGTTAACTAGCTAGGAACAACTGGATCTTTGACTTAGTAAATTAAAAACCCTAAAAATAACCTTTCTTAAAATTTAACGGTAGAAAGTATATGTCTTTGTAGTTTATTTAGAAATAGGCAAATTTTGAGTTCACTTCGTGGGCTAAGTCAAGATAAAGGAAGAGTATTGATGTTTTTATTGAAGTATGAGTTTGAAAAATAATTCCTAAGCTTAAGTCTAAATTCTGAAAATATATACCCTACAAAATTGCACAAATACGAACCTTGAAACTTGGAATAGTAGAGGAGACCTTGAAATGCTTTTATCTAAAGTCCTTAGTACGAAGAAAATAAAATAAAAATTCAAGTGTGAATAAAGAGATAATAAAAAATGAACACTGGTTTCTGTGATTACTTAAGGCTGCAAAAATAGAAAAATATTTAGCGAGAGTGCTTCATCACCTAGTGCCTTAGACCAACTGGTTTGGGATTCACTGCTAAAGCCTTAGGTGTTACAAGACTAGGAATTACGTTTTAATGTGCATACACATTTTGTAATCGGTTGTTGGTACCTCAAGAAGTATTAACAATCGCATGAAGAATGTGTGAGCAAAATTCATCTAAAATTCACCAATTATGAAGTGCTTTGGACAACGGATAAGAGTATGATAGCTTGATTTGAATTTTCAAGTGTAGGGTGATATCTACACACACGTAGGGGTATGTGATTAGGGTTTAGATAAGAGAAAGGAATGAAGAATAAAACTTAAATCTTTAATAGAGATGATAAAAATTCCTATGTTGAGATAAAACCCTAGAAGGAAAACTTAAGAGATGCCAAAAGCTAAATAGGTCTGCAGAACATATATAATCTTAAGTTAAATGATAAGGAAGTGTGAAGAATATGGGTGGATAATTTATGAGTCGAAGATAATAGACTTCCTTGTTAGAAAACCTAATTGGAGAATAAAAGTCAATGGGCCTAATTGATAAGATTTTGTGGGTAGTATCCGCTGAAAACCCTCAGGAGACAACACTCCTCCTACTAGGGACACCTAGAAGTTTAACGGCTTGTTGCACGTGCTCAGTGCAATCGCGTTTCCCTGCGAAAGTGAGGTTAGGTTTTTGTTGAGAATAAAACTAGGTTTGCTCGAGGACGAGCAAAAGATAAGTTTGGGGGTATTTGTTCATATCATAATATTGCATTATTATATTCCCCATTCCTAGTCATTTTACAAATAAACAGGTGCTTTTGACCCATGTCTGCTACTTAATTGCAGGTTACAGATTCTCGGGACAAAAACAGTGAAAAAGACAAAAGACAATACAAAAGTGAGACTACGATCAATAAATGTTGGAATCTTGATCAAGCCTACACGAAGATGAGTTCACAAAGTACAAGGCAGTGCAAGGTTCAAGACTTCGTCACGAAGTAACGGCAAAAGTCCACTACAATGTTCACTGGAAAGATCTGGAAGAGAACCAGAAGATATTCTGAAGAAAGTACTGAAGAAACAAGTACCCAAATGCAGCTGAAACAACCCAAGAAAATTGAAGCACCAACCTCTATATACGGCCGCGGATTCGCGGCCAAACGTGGGGTTTGGTCGCAGTTCCGCGGCCACGTAGTACCCGTGTCGGCGCAGAAAGTTTTGGCAGTGCGCGGGCGTTGAATAGGTCTTTTTCTTAGGGGGTATTTTTGTAAAAGCAGACATGACGCAATTGTAACCTAGGGTTTCTATGAATCTATAAATAGAACCCTAAAAAACTTTTTGAGGTCATGCCTCTTTTCATTTCAAAAATTCAGATCTGTACTGTGTTGATGTTTGGAGAGAGCCATCAATAAAAATTAGTAAGTTCTTTTATTTTCATTGCCTTAGTTTACTTTTAATTTAGAATGTTCTTAAATTCCCTAATGAGCGAGTAGTCTCCTCGCTTGTTAGGGTTAGCTTTAGAGAAAGATTTGAGAGATGAGATCGCTCATCCCTTTCTTGCCCCATCACACATAATAATTAGAACTCCATGCATACACGCACACATCGCTCCCTGCGGCACCTTACCCCTCGAGGTAACGGTGATACCGTAGTATAAAAGACCGGTTGAGCGTGTTTTCCATGGAGGTTAGGGTAAGGATCGATAAAGGAAGGACAAGAACCTAGAGGAAGAAACACCGTTTCTTCCCGATGGTACTAATCCCTTTTATTGATAATTACCATAACACCTAATAGATCTAAAATAGGGCATTGAAAGGAAACATTCAATCTCCCAACTTACCCTAGACCTAACCCTAGCAAGACTTAGATCTAGATAATCTTAGTATAAATCAATTTAGGTTTTAGAAATAATCAATCCGACCCCAATCGGAATTAACTCGTAAGAGCGATTAGGAAATTCATAACATCCCTGTGGACCGACCCGTACTCACCGGCTAGCTACCAAGCGACGCCGTTCTTGATTGCGGTAACATATTATTTTTTTATCGTAAATCTCATTTAAATCAGTACTCTATCAGGTATTACTAATACATGAAGCAATGCATATAAAATAAATGCGGGGTATAGGATAAAACATGTCATCCTCATGGAATCCTGACCTCGTGGCAAGACCAAAGTCCATCAAGACAATCAAAATCCCAAATTTTCTCAAATCAGCCCCTAAATTGGCTCTCATATCATGTAAGTTTCATATATCCTGAGTGTCCAATATCAAGTAAATCTTATATATCCTGTATCCAATATCAAATAAATCTCATATATCTTGTATTCAATATCAAGTAAATCTCAAGAAATGAATAAGTATATTTGCATGAATCATTATGTTGATGTATAAAAATTAGATATGTATACATATATATTAGCGTCCCATTCCACTAATATATATATATATGCATATATAATAACGTCACATTCCACTGTTATATATACTTAGGAGTAAAAATATCATGAAAACAAGTGTCTAGCATCGACACATAAATACTCATCTCTGATGAGCCGTCACCTGGGACTGGCCCGCCTATGTCATGTACGTATATCTTATAGAACCTAAGTGTGCACCACCCGAAATCTGCAAGGCATGTCCGTACACAACCTCGATCGGTACCCCCAGATATCCACCGAGTCCAAATACTATCACCGGTAGGTATGATTCCCCTATCAGGCTCATCGGCGTGGTCCATCGATATACTTTTCTTGCCCCAGGGTACCCCCGGGCCCCACCATGTACCCGCACACGGCCCATGATGCCTCCTCGCATGGGGTATATATCAGAACCGAGAAATCTCATGGTGACTGCTGAAATATCATATCAAGAGAAACCGGGTTTTTCAAATAATGCATAATTTCATGAAACTACCACGTTCCTCAAATCCAGAAAACATCATGAAAAATCCATATCTCAATGCGAAAATCCATGAATATAATATATGCAACATAAAACTGAAATGTGAGCATATAAAGGAAAAACCGCTATTTAACTGCAACAAGCTAATATATATATATATATATATATATATATATATATATATATATATATATATCATGCGGTTCCTAATTTCTCCAAGTCCATATAACATCAAATAAAGGTGAACATATAGCTATAGCCCGATATATGTGTAAACATGTAGGTATAGCAAGGTATATGTATCTACCTATCAGTATGATGTAATACCCTCCACGTATAAGTGTAAGTATGTATGCAAGATGTACATGTAGCTATGTCTCATATGTGTATATACCTATCACTAATGGTACAATACCATATAGGTATAAGGGTAACTAGCATGTAAGCATGTCAAGGCATATGTGTAAGCATGTAGGTATACAGGTATTCTATATGTCATATGCACAATGGAATATGAATCAATGTCTCAATGTCCCTAACCAAACAATATCATATATGTATGTGTGTTGTGCGTGTCATGGCAATTATTGACGGTGTGTGTGGTATACAATCAGTGCTCGTACAGCATGAGCCGTCAATAATAGTGCATTGTCTAAAGGTGTAACGCTTCAAAAATCGTTTAGGCAGTTTTTCGATAATCGGTAAAATAATCAGTCTTTTCCGTAAAAAGTCAAAATAATTATTTTTTCAATATAGAGGCCTAATTATACAAAATTTAGATAAGATATTGCTAGAAATTGGTCACTAAACTGTCACTTAAAAATTTCTAGTCTTTTAAAAAAATTCCTTAATTAATTATTTTTAGTATTATTTTAAGCTTTTAAATATACATTAAATTAGTATTAAATACAAATTTAAATGGGTAAATTACATACTTAGGAACTATTATAAACTAAAATCAAATGTTAACAAAAATTTTATCAAGACTTTCCAAGTTTGTAGTTCTATGGTTTGAAAATGGATCAAAATTGAATTAAAATGGGTTTTTTTTTTGTAAAAATGATGTCATAAGCATTAAATGCACTTGAGAGATGGTTTCTTCTTTGAAATTTCTACACAAATCCCTCACTTACCCCTCCCCACACCCCTTGGCCAAGCCTCTCCTGCTATTGTCCCAATTTTTCCCCTCTCTTTTTTCTTCAAAATTCATGCAAAAATCCACAATTTTCTTCACTAATTGAAATCTAAACCCTATTCTACCTATTCCCAAACCCTAATTGGTTTAAAGCATGGAGAAAGGAGGTGTCTTGGAGGCTAGTGCAACCTAGGGTTCAAAACTTGTAAGGTATAATTTTAATTTAGTTGTTAAATTGGTAGCTTAAATATGCTAATTTAGATTTTTAAAGTGTTAATTTGGTTATAATTTCTTGTTTAGAAAATTCTAGAAAGGGTTTCTAAAATCAAGTTAGGGTTTTTACAATGTGTTCATGATTATATGGTGTAATTAAATAAGTTAAGACATAGAAAACTTAAATTAGTTGCTAATTTGTAAATTGTTGTAATTAGTTTTTTATGGCTAACTAGGTTTTTATAAAATATGTATATTGGTGAGACAAAATTCTAATTAGGATTTTTATCATTAGATTAAGGTTTTAATGTGTATATTAACATGTTAATTGAATGTGAAACAAAATATAGTTACAAATTGCTAGCTTTTACTTTAAAATTGTCATAAATATGCAATTTTGTAAGCTAGGTTTTTGAAATTTATTTAAATGTGGGATTAAAAATATAGTTAGGGCTTAAGCACATCATTAAGCTTTTCTTGAGTGGTTTAACAATTTAAAATATGCAAAATCAAGTTTAGTTGTGGAATTGTGAATTTTTGCTTAAAAGGTGTTGAAATTGGATAAAATTGCAAACTAGAATTTTCAATTTAATACAAATTAGTGTGATAAAAATATAGTAATGATTTGTATTACTTAGTTATGATATTTAGTAAATATTATGGCAATTATTTTCGTTTAAACATCAAGTTTTAAAATGAAACGGTCAATTGACGCTTTCTAGGTTTTCGGAAATAAACCGATTTAAACTATTTTGAATTTTCGATAAGTTGCAATCTATTGTATATTATAACTAGTAAGTTTTGGAACTATTGTAACACCTTAGGGTGTGTTTAGTGACTTTTATATTTAAATAATGGGTTTTTAATAAGAAGTTTACCAAATTGGGTTTTAAATATTTTTCCTAATTTAATAGATATTTTTCTAAAATTTTCCTAGGCTTGCATACACATATGCATGTAAACTGGGGTTTTTAAAAGAGTTAATACTAGGATTAGCAACCATGGTGGGTTTAATCATGGGGATTAAGTCTTTTGGGTTTTAATTAAGTTTAATTAGTTAATTAATAGTTGCTTTAATTTGAATTCCTTTGGGTGTTGACTTGGTGAGAGAGAGAGAGAGTGCATCATGGCTTAAGCCATGCTTGCAATTAATGAGGAGAGAGAGAGAGGAGGGGTTGACATTAGGGTGATGATTTCCTCTCATTTGTTTTGTTTCCTTTCTCTCAACCTCACTCTCTCACACACACACACTTACCTCTTCACACAGCAGCAGCACAGCAGCAGCCAGCAACACAGCAGCAGCAAGCAGCAGAAATCAGCAGCAGCAGCAGTGCAATCAGCAGCAGCAGTGAGCAGCAGCAGCAGCAACTTCGACTACAGCCCCTTCCCTTCACTCCTTCTTCTTCCTCCAGCTCCCTAGGGTCGAGTGTGGGGTATATTTCCTAAACTTACTCCCTAGTTTACTTGGTTAGTGTAAGTTTTGCTTCGGTTAGTGGTTATTGATGCGATTTAGTGCGATATGAGGTGTTTAGCGGGAACCTTGAGCAAGTGATGTGTGTTTTGGTTTCAGTAGGTTGATAGAGTATTGTTAAGGCCATTTCAACCCAGCTTAGCCCCCAATTGCACTAAAATACCACCAGATCCCTATTTGATGCAATTCGTCGTTTTAAAGCAAAATTTGAGTTTTCTGGAAACTGCTATCGACCCGGTGAGTTCAGAATAAATTTGAGAGGACTGCAGTATAGTTGTTAGGTGCTGATACCCCAGATAGAACCCGACCCCCAAACTCCGTACAGTGGCCGCCGAAATATTCGATCTGGCCGCAATTTGCGGCCAGATGGGTAGGGTTTGGGTTGGGGTTTGGTCCTATGGGTGTCTTCTGATGTGTGTAGTTTTATGATATATATATTTTTGTAAACTAGGTTCTGTATAAAAATCTGGAACTATATACCTATTTCTCGTATTTTAAACCTCCGCGACACGCGTGATACGCGTGTGGGTTTGGGGTTTCTGAGTATCGCGACGCGTCAGGGTAGTTTCAGGCGCGTGATCACACGTTTTAGCGCATCGCGCACACGCGCGATTGGTTTACGACACGGGTTTCTAATTGTACCGTAATATCACGATTTGTGAAATTGAGCTTATGTGTGATATGTGTTATGTGATTCTAGGTTCGCCGGCGAGTGAGACGGACGCTGCGAAGAAGGGCAAGCAAGTCGTCGGCTACACTTAGAGCGAGACCTCGGTGAGTAGATTTAACATCTACGGGGATATCGCCCGCATGGCGTTATGCGTCAGGGCTGATAGGACCTTATTATTATATGTTGCATTTACCTCATGGACTGTCATTGCATATTGCATTCCCTGCTGTATGTATGCTTAGAATTGAAAGAACACCGCACTATTACTAACGGTTCATGTTGCACGAGCACTAATCTGCATGCTACACACACACCGTTAGTAATTGCCATGACACACTCACGGTAGAACTGCCATGATTATATTGCTGTAGTTCATTTCATATATGATTCGATATGACTTTCATGGAAATGGGGAGCCGCATGATATCTTTAAAAACGGAAACTAATTTTAAAAGCGGTTCTCCCTTATACCTATATCATGGATTGATGTACGTAGCACATCGCATTGGATTTACTTCTTGGTGTTGGATTTTCATGTGATTTCTGGTTTTGAGGACCGTGGGATTTTTTAAGAAAAGATGCACTATTTGAAAACCCGGTTCCACGTGATATGATATTTTGGTGCGTCCACCACGCGTTTTCTCGGTGCTGAGACGTGTGCTTGAAACCCGATTCGAGGAGATGGATGATCCGTTTGCGGGTTCGTGGTGGACCCGGTATGGTTCCCCGGGGCGAGAAATGTTTTTCGTGGAGTAGACGATGAGCCTGGCAGGATGGCGAGTACCTACCGGTGATTGGTTGGACCTGGCGGTTATCCGGAGGATACCGACCAGAGTCGAGAGATGGATGTAGGATGATCCGTACTGCTAGGGCCGAGGGCCGATACCGCAGACGGAGCCCGTGGGCTGATCTGGACTGACGGAGCCCGATATATGAGGATTTGCGTGTCGATGCTGGACACGAGTATTTTATGATGTTTTGGGTGCCGATGTTAGGCACTCGTGATTTCTCAGAGATTTACAGGATTTGAGGGCCGATGGGTGTGCCGGCGCCTGGGTTATTTGGGATTTGGGTGCAGTTGTGGGCACCGATTGTTTTCCACGTTGATATTCCGTGTAGATGTTGTTTATCCTATGCTCAGCATTGATTACCATATATCTCATCCTGTAGTTATTTTACCTGACAGAGCATCTGCATTATTACCGCACATACTGCTTATCACGCATTGATATCATCTGCTGGCATTTGTTAGAGTAGCGCAGTACGTGCAAGCTCACGATTACCTTTATATGGTATCTCTATTCAAGAGTTGGCAACTCACCCCCGTTGTGCCACAGTATTTGCAGGTTGCCCTCAGCATAGTTGCGGCAGGCTGTCTTTTGCATCTTTTGGCTACAGATACCACCACAGTTGCGGCGAGAGCTGTTTTGCATTTAGGTGGGTTATGGTATCTGACTACTGTTATTGTATCCCTTTTTGTATCTAGTACTCTCCATCTACCATTTATGTACTGGACTTAGATATTGTGTGAGGACGATGATGTATATTTTGTATTCTGGTGTCGAGCTCGTGGGAGCCGACTGTTTTTATATGCAGTTATTTTCTGTGATGTTTACTTATTGCTCATTCTTCGCTACGGCGTCGTATATTACTCTTGTGATGATGGTTTCCGCCGTTGGGCGTGATTGCTCCCGTTTGGGAATGTTTTGTTTCATTATATCTCATTTTTACTCATATCATGTTTTGTACCCGGTCTCGGGGCTACTTTTACAAAGGAAATGCTGCCAAAATTATTTAAATGATTAAGTAACTTAAAGGAACTTATTGAATTATTTAAGGTTTTCTACATGCTTTAACTAAAAGTTTTCAACACTCACTATTTTTTTAAATGGTTTTGATTTCTGGGTTCGGCTTATTTAGTCGCGTTACGCCTGTAGACGTAGCGTGGTTAAGTGCCGGTCACGAGTCGAAATACTCGGGTCGTGACAAAGTTGGTATCAGAGCGTAGGTTTTACCTTTCGGAGTGTAGGATGACCTTAGTATGATGGAGTAGGTAGCCGAACCAGAGTGGCGTAGCGTGTGTATGTTCCGCGGCATACTCACGACACGGTACTCCGCCAAGGCGACCTTAGGACTTATTGGTTTAAATTCCTTCTTGAGTATATATATTCTTGTGATCCGATTTTCGTGTTCTTATCGGATCCTAATTTCCCTTTCAGCCATTATGCCGCCAAAGACTACGAGGGCGCAGAGAGCGGCCGCGAGGGCCGAGATTCGAGTTGACTCGTCCGAGACGAGGACTGATCTGGGCAGTGCACCCGTTGTACCTGAGCAGACTGCTCTTCCCGTGACAGATCAGATCGCCACGCTAGGGGCTGGTATGCAGGAGATGCGCCAGACGGTGGGATCCAACATGCAGGAGATGCGCCAGATGATAGGATCGCTAGTTGAGACGCTTCGAGCACAGCGACCAGAGGTAGCTCCACCCGTTCCAGAGACCGCGATGGTACCTACCGCACAGCCAGTTGCCCCTGCAGCCACGGAGGTGATTACAGTATCGCTATCAGAGTTCATGAGGCTGAAACCTCCGGTCTTCACAGGCACCGATACAGCCGAGGACCCACAGTCTTTCATCGACAGGATGGCCCGGATATGTTGTTCCCTCAGATGCGCAGATACGAGATGGGTTGAGTTCGCGAGCTTTCGCCTGGAATGCCTTGCGCAGAAGTGGTATGATTCAGTTGAGAAGGGCAGAGCAGCAGGTCTTCCTCCTATGACCTGGACGGAGTTCGTGACAGTATTTCTAGTCCGTTTCCTTCCCCAGAGTGTTAGGGATGCCCGAGCACGCAGATTTGAGTCCTTGCGCCAGATGCCAGGGATGACAGTGGCAGAGTATGACGTGCTGTTTACAGAGCTAGCAGTCTATGCCCCATATTTAGTGGCTACCGAGGAGTTGCGAGTCAAGAGATTTGTTCGAGGCTTGCTTACACCACTGTTCCTTGCGATCAGCGCGCAGCACTACAAGACCTATGCAGCAGCTGTAGACGCAGCCCTATTAATCGAGGAGCGCCTTGCTGAGACTTCGGTAGTTCCAGAGCCGAAGAGAGTCCGTACCAGTATATCCGCACGGAGGCAGTCATTCAGACGCCGCGACAGGTATCGTTCTGGTACGAGGAGTAGCAGAGATTCGGGACGAGGCCAGATGTTTAGTTCGTATCCCCAGGAGAGTCAGCAGTCGCCGCGGGGTTGCTTTAGGTGCGGTAGTCTACTTCACCTCGTTAAAGATTGTCCTGAGATACACTGGAGGGAGGCGGCGGCACCGCATGTTACCTTACCACCTTCACCACCCCAGAGGGCGTTGCCTGTTGTACCTACCGTTGCTCCGCGCCAGACTCATACACAGAGAGGTCGTGGGCGTGGAGGAGTTGCTCAGAGAGGACGGGATGACCGAGGCAGAGGGCGTTCAGTCGCAGGTGGTGGACAGGCACGGGATTTTGCTTTGACGCATCAGGACGCGCAGGCGTCTAATGCGGTGGTTTCAGGTATCCTTCCTGTATGTACAGTTGATGCACACGTATTGTTCGATCCCGGATCCACGCACTCGTACGTATCCACACACTTCGTGCCGAGTTTGGGTAGAGAGTCCGGTTTGCTTGATCAGCCGCTTGTTGTGACCACTCCTGTGGGAGAGTCGTTTGTTGCTAGGCACGTGTTCCGATCCTGTACCGTCTGTATTGGCGAGAGGGGGTTGCCTGTCGACTTGATCTTTCTTAAGATGTTGGACTTCGACGTTCTTTTGGGATGGATTGGTTAGCCACGTGCTACGCTTCTGTGGAATGCCGTGAGAAGACAGTTAGATTCTGCTTTCCCGGCGAGTCGGTGTTTGTTGTGTTGGGAGACCGTGGTGCCGCCCCTCACAGTGTGATTTCGTCTTTTCGCGCTAGACAGCTTTTGAGGAAGGGATGTCAGGGATTTCTCGCTTATGTTTATGATGCTAGTGCTACACAGGTTCCATTGGATCAGGTTCCGGTTGTTAGCAAGTTCCCTGATGTGTTCCCTGACGAGCTTCCTGGGCTACCGCCCGAGCGCGACATTTCTTTCTGTATTGATTTGGTTCCGGGCACGGGGCCTATTTCCATACCGCCTTATCGGATGGCCCCGGCGGAACTTCGAGAGTTGAAGGGTCGGTTGCAAGATTTGCTGGATAAGGGACTTATTCGACCCAGTATTTCTCCTTGGGGTGCTCCAGTCCTGTTCGTCAAGAAGAAGGACGGCAGTTTGCGTCTGTGTATCGACTACCGCCAGCTGAACAGGGTGACAGTGCGGAACAGGTATCCTTTGCCGCGCATCGACGATTTGTTCGACCAGCTTCAGGGGGCAGGGTACTTTTCGAGGATCGATTTACGATCGGGCTATCATCAGCTCCGGGTTCGACAGGAGGACATTCCCAGGACAGCTTTCCGCACGCGCTACGGCCATTATGAGTTTTTGGTGATGTCGTTCGGACTCACCAATGCGCCAGCAGCGTTCATGGACTTGATGAACCGTATTTTCCGGCCATATTTGGATCTGTTCATTATAGTGTTCATTGACGATATCTTGGTGTATTCCCGGAGTAGTGAAGAGCACGAGCAACACCTGCAGATTACACTGCAGACTTTGAGGGAGCACCAGCTTTATGCGAAATTCTCCAAGTGTGCTTTTTGGCTAGACAGCGTAGACTTCTTGGGGCATGTGATTTCATGAGACGGTATATGTGTAGACCCGAGGAAGATCGAGGCCGTTCAGCGTTGGCCCAGACCCACATCGGTTACGGAGATTCGCAGCTTTTTGGGGTTGGCCGATTACTACAGGCGATTTGTGCAGGACTTCTCCAGTATTGCTACCCCTTTGACCGAGTTGACCCGGAAGGGAGTCCCTTTCGATTGGACGGAGGAGTGCGAGCGCAGTTTTCAGCAGTTACGGACTCGGCTGACGACGGCACCGGTATTATCATTACCTTCAGGCTCAGGCGGGTTTGTGGTCTATTGTGATGCCTCTCGAGTGGGACTAGGGTGCGTGTTGATGCAGCATGACAGGGTGATCGCGTATGCTTCGCGACAATTGAAGAAACATGAACAGAACTACCCCACTAATGATTTGGAGATGGCTGCAGTGGTCTTTGCACTTAAGATCTGGCGACATTACCTATACGGCGAGTCGTGCCAGATATTAACAAATCACAAAAGTTTAAAGTATATATTTCAGCAGCGAGACCTGAACCTAGGCAGCGCTGATGGATGGAGTTAGTGAAGGATTACGACTGTGAAATCTTGTACCACCCGGGTAAGGCGAATGTAGTGGCGGATGCGTTGAGCAGGAGGCCCGGGAGTAGTCTATCTTATTTGAGCGCGGTACGGGGGCAGTCATCGGCAGATTGGCAGATATTATGCGACAGCCGGATACAGTTCGAGTTCATGCCGATTGGAGGACAGATCGCGCATGTTCGCGCACGCCCACAGTTACTGGACCGCATACATAAGGCACAGCGCAGTGATGACCGATGTTCGGAGATCATGGCACAGATTGGACATGGCAGATTTTCCGAGTTCGTGATCGATGATCAAGGGGCACTACGATTTGGAGTTAGACTGTGCATACCAGATGCTGAGGGACTGCGGCGCGAGATTCTTGAGGAGGCACATCGATCGGTGTACAGCGTCCATCCCGGTTCCACCAAGATGTATCATGATGTGAGAGATGTTTATTGGTGGGACGGAATGAAGAGGGACATCGCAGATTTCGTATCGAGATGCCTGACTTGTCAGCAAGTCAAGGCTGAGCACCAGAGGCCCGTGGGAGAGCTACAACCGTTACCCATTCCGGAGTGGAAATGGGAGCAGATTTCGATGGATTTCGTTGTTGGTCTACCCAGGACTAGTCGAGGGTATGACTCCATCTGGGTGATCGTGGATCGTTTGACGAAGGCGGCTCACTTCCTACCAGTGAAGACGACTTTCGGATTTACTCAGTATGCCCAGATCTACATCGACGAGATAGTACGACTGCATGGAGTCCCGACAAGTATCGTGTCCGACAGAGGCACCCAGTTTACCAGCCGATTATGGCAGAGGCTTCAGGAGGCTTTGGGCACTCGCTTAAGTTTCAGCACAGCATTTCATCCGCAGACCGACGGACAGTCAGAGCGGACTATTCAGACTCTCGAGGACATGCTCAGAGCGTGTGTATTAGATTTCAGAGGTATCTGGGATCATCACTTACCCTTGGTAGAGTTCTCCTACAATAACAGCTACCAGGAGACCATTCAGATGGCACCGTTTGAGGGTCTCTAAGGGAGGAGATGCAAATCGCCCGCCTGTTGGACAGAGCTCAGTGAGGGCAGTATCTTAGGGCCACAGATTGTTGAGGAGACGACCGCGAAGATCCAGTTGATTCGCGATAGGATGAGAGCAGCGCAGAGTAGGCAGAGATCTTATGCGGACCGTCGGCGGCGCAGACTTGAGTTTTCTGTTGGTGATCATGTTTTCTTGAGGGTCTCCCCTATGAAAGGTGTGATGAGGTTTGGGAAGAAGGGGAAGCTCAGTCCCAGATATGTGGGCCCCTTCGAGATCTTCGAGCGTGTTGGTGCAGTAGCATACCGATTAGCCCTTCCGCCCAGTTTTCCAGATGTGCACCCAGTATTTCACGTTTCGATGCTCCGTAGATATCTTCATGATCCTTCGCATGCGATTCAGCACCCGACGATCCAGCTTGAGCGCGACCTTTCCTATGCAGAGCAGCCGGTGATGATCTTGGATCGACAAGTGAAGAAATTGAGATCGAAGGACATCCCATCAGTTAAGGTACTTTGGCGTGGTCAGAACCTTGAGGAGGTCACTTGGGAGACCGAAAGCGAGATGATGAAGACGTATCCCCATCTTTTCAAAGGTACGTGTTGTTAGATTTTGAAATTCAGGGACGAATTTCTTTAAGGGGGAGAGATTGTAACACCTTACGGTGTGTTTAGTGACTTTTATATTTAAATAATGGGTTTTTAATAAGAAGTTTACCAAATTGGGTTTTAAATATTTTTCCTAATTTAATAGATATTTTTCTAAAATTTTCCTAGGCTTGCACACACATGTGCATGTAAACTAGGGTTTTTAAAAGAGTTAATACTAGGATTAGCAACCATGGTGGGTTTAATCATGGGGATTAAGTCTTTTGGGTTTTAATTAAGTTTAATTAGTTAATTAATAGTTGCTTTAATTTGAATTCCTTTGGGTGTTGACTTGATGAGAGAGAGAGAGAGAGTGCATCATGGCTTAAGCCATGCTTGCAATTAATGAGGAGAGAGAGAGGAGGAGTTGACATTGGGGTGATGATTTCCTCTCATTTGTTTTGTTTCCTTTCTCTCAGCCTCACTCTCACACACACACACACACACACACTTACCTCTTCACAAAGCATCAGCAGAAGCAAGCAGCACAGCAGCAGCCAGCAACACAGCAGCAGCAAGCAGCAGAAATCAGCAGCAGCAGTGAGCAGCAGCAGCAAAAACATCGACTACAGCCCCTTCCCTTCACTCCTTCTTCTTCCTCCATCTCCATAGGGTCGAGTGTGGGGTATATTTCCTAAACTTACTCCCTAGTTTAGTTGGTTAGTGTAAGTTTTGCTTCGGTTAGTGGTTATTGATGCGATTTAGTGCGATATGAGGTGTTTAGCGGGAACTTTGAGCAAGTGATGTGTGTTTTGGTTTCAGTAGGTTGATAGAGTGTTGTTAAGGCCATTTCAACCCAGCTTAGCCCCCAATTGCACTAAAATTCCACCAGATCCCTATTTGATGCAATTCGTCGTTTTAAACCAAAATTTGAGTTTTCTGGAAACTGCTATCGACCCGGTGAGTTCAGAATAAATTTGAGAGGACTGCAGTATAGTTGTTAGGTGTTGATACCCCAGATAGAACCCGACCCCCAAACTCCGTACAGTGGCCGCCGAAATATTCGATCTGGCCGCAATTTGCGGCCAGATGGGTAGGGTTTGGGTTGGGGTTTGGTACTATGGGTGTCTTCAGATGTGTGTAGTTTTATGATATATATATATTTTTGTAAACTAGGTTCTGTATAAAAATCTGGAACTATATACCTATTTCTCGTATTTTAAACCTCCGCGACACGCGTGATACGCGTGTGGGTTTGGGGTTTCTGCGTATCGCGACGCGTCAGGGTAGTTTCAGGCTCGTGATCACACGTTTTAACGCATCGCGCACACGCGCGATTGGTTTACGACACGGGTTTCTAATTGTACCATAATATCACGATTTGTGAAATTGAGCTTATGTGTGATATATGTTATGTGATTCTAGGTTCGCCGGCGAGTGAGACGGACGCTGCGAAGAAGGGCAAGCAAGTCGTCGGCTACACTTAGCGCGAGACCTCGGTGAGTAGATTTAACATCTACGGGGATATCGCCCGCATAGCGTGATGCGTCAGGGCTGATAGGACCTTATTATTATAAGTTGCATTTACCTCATGGACTGTCATTGCATATTGCATTCCCTGCTGTATGTTTGCTTAGAATTGATAGAACACCGCACTATTACTAACGGTTCATGTTGCACGAGCCCTAATCTGCATGCTACACACACACCGTTAGTAATTGCCATGACACACTCACGGTAGAACTGCAATGATTATATTGTTGTAGTTCATTTCATATATGATTCGATATGACTTTCATGGAAATGGGGAGCCGCATGATATCTTTAAAAACGGAAACTAATTTTAAAAGGGGTTCTCCCTTATACCTATATCATGGATTGATGTACGTAGCACATCGCATTGGATTTACTTCTTGGTGTTGGATTTTCATGTGATTTCTGGTTTTGAGGACCGTGGGATTTTTTAAGAAAAGATGCACTATTTGAAAACCTGGTTCCTCGTGATATGATATTTTGGTGCGTCCACCACGCGTTTTCTCGGTGCTGAGACGTGTGCTTGGAACCCGATTCGAGGAGATGGATGATCCGTTTGCGGGTTCGTGGTGGACCCGGTATGGTTCCCCGGGGCGAGAAATGTTTTTCGTAGAGTAGACGATGAGCCTGGCAGGATGGCGAGTACCTACCGGTGATTGGTTGGACCTGGCGGTTATCCGGAGGATACCGACCAGAGTCGAAAGATGGATGCGGGATGATCCGTACTGCCGGGGCCGAGGGCCGAAACCGTAGACGGAGCCCGTGGGCTGATCCGGACTGACGGAGCCCGATATATGAGGATTTGCGTGTCGATGCTGGACACGAGTATTTTATGATGTTTTGGGTGCCAATGTTGGGCACTCGTGATTTCTCAGAGATTTACAGGATTTGAGGGCTGATGGGTGTGCCGGCGCCTGAGTTATTTGGGATTTGGGTGCAGTTGTTGGCACCGATTGTTTTCCACGTTGATATTCCGTGTAGATGTTGTTTATCCTATGCTCAGCATTGATTACCATATATCTCATCCTGTAGTTATTTTACCTGACAGAGCATCTGCATTATTACAGCACATACTGCTTATCACGCATTGATATCATCTGCTGGCATTTGTTAAAGTAGCGCAGTACGTGCATGCTCGCGATTACCTTTATATGGTATCTCTATTCACGAGTTGGCAACTCACCCCCGTTGTGCCACAGTATTTGCAGGTTGCCCTCAGCATAGTTGCGGCAGGCTGTCTTTTGCATCTTTTGGCTACAGATACCACCACAGTTGCGGCGAGAGCTGTTTTGCATTTAGGTGGGTTGTGGTATCTGACTACTGTTATTGTATCCCTTTTTGTATCTATTACTCTCCATCTACCATTTATGTACTGGACTTAGATATTGTGTGAGGACGATGATGTATATTTTGTATTCTGGTGTCGAGCTCGTGAGAGCCGACTGTTTTTATATGCAGTTATTTTCTGTGATGTTTACTTATTGCTCATTCTTCGCTACGGCGTCGTATATTACTCTTGTGATGATGGTTTCCGCCGTTGGGCGTGATTGCTCCCGTTTGGGAATGTTTTGTTTCATTATATCTCATTTTTACTCATATCATGTTTTGTACCCGGTCTCGGGGCTACTTTTACAAAGGAAATGCTGCCAAAATTATTTAAATGATTAAGTAACTTAAAGGAACTTATTGAATTATTTAAGGTTTTCTAAATTCTTTAACTAAATGTTTTCAACACTCACTATTTTTTTAAATGGTTTTGATTTCTGGTTTCGGCTTACTTAGTCGCGTTATGCCTGTAGACGTAGCGTGGTTAAGTGCCGGTCACGAGTCGAAATACTCGGGTCATGACAAAGTTGGTATCAGAGCGTAAGTTTTACCTTTCGGAGTGTAAGATGACCTTGGTATGATAGAGTAGGGAGCGAAGCAGAGTGGCGTAGCGTGTGTATGTTCCGCGGCATACTCACGACACGGTACTCCGCCAAGGCGACCTTAGGACTTATTGGTTTAAATTCCTTCTTGAGTATATATATTCTTGAGATTCGATTTCCGTGTTCTTATCGGATCCTAATTTCCCTTTCAGCCATTATGCCGCCAAAGACTACGAGGGCGCAGAGAGTGGCCGCGAGGGCCGAGATTCGAGTTGACTCGTCCGAGACGAGGACTGATCCGGGCAGTGCACCCGTTGTACCCGAGCAGACTGTTCCTCCCGTGACAGATCAGATCGCCACGCTAGGGGCTGGTATGCAGGAGATGCGCCAGACGGTGGGATCCAGCATGCAGGAGATGCGCCAGATGATAGGATCGCTAGTTGAGACGCTTCGAGCACAGCGACCAGAGGTAGCTCCACCCGTTCCAGAGACCGCGATGGTACCTACCGCACAGCCAGTTGCCCCTGCAGCCACGGAGGTGATTACAGTATCGCTATCAGAGTTCATGAGGCTGAAACCTCCGGTCTTCACAGGCACCGATACAGCCGAGGACCCACAGTCTTTCATCGACAGGATGGCCCGGATATGTCGTTCCCTCAGATGCGCAGATACGAGATGGGTTGAGTTCGCGAGCTTTCGCTTGGAAGGTCTTGCGCAGAAGTGGTATGATTCAGTTGAGAAGGGCAGAGCAGCAGGTCTTCCTCCTATGACCTGGACGGAGTTCGTGACAGTATTTCTAGCCCGTTTCCTTCCCCAGAGTGTTAGGGATGCCCGAGCTCGCAGATTTGAGTCCTTGCGCCAGATGCCAGGGATGACAGTGGCAGAGTATGACGTGCTGTTTACAGAGCTAGCAGTCTATGCCCCATATTTAGTGGCTACCGAAGAGTTGCGAGTCAAGAGATTTGTTCGAGGCTTGCTTACACCACTGTTCCTTGCGATCAGCGCGCAGCACTACAAGACCTATGCAGCAACTGTAGACGCAGCCCTATTAGTCGAGGAGCGCCTTGCTGAGACTTCGGTAGTTCCAGAGCCGAAGAGAGTCCGTACCAGTATATCCGCACGGAGGCAGTCATTCAGACGCCGTGACAGGTATCGTTCTGGTACGAGGAGTAGCAGAGATTCGGGACGAGGCCAGATGTTTAGTTCGTATCCCCAGGAGAGTCAGCAGTCGCCGCGGGGTTGCTTTAGGTGAGGTAGTCTACTTCACCTCGTTAGAGATTGTCCTGAGATACACTGGAGGGAGGCGGCGGCACCGCATGTTACCTTACCACCTTCACCACCCCAGAGGGCGTTGCCTGTTGTACCTACCGTTGCTCCGCGCCAGACTCATACACAGAGAGGTCGTGGGCGTGGAGGAGTTGCTCAGAGAGGACGGGATGACCGAGGCAGAGGGCGTTCAGTCGCAGGTGGTGGACAGGCACGGGTTTTTGCTTTGACGCATCAGGACACGCAGGCGTCTAATGCGGTGGTTTCAGGTATCCTTCCTGTATGTACAGTTGATGCACACGTATTGTTCGATCCCGGATCCACGCACTCGTACGTATCCACACACTTCGTGCCGAGTTTGGGTAGAGAGTCCGGTTTGCTTGATCAGCCGCTTGTTGTGACCACTCCTGTGGGAGAGTCGTTTGTTGCTAGGCACGTGTTCCGATCCTGTACCGTCTGTATTGGTGAGAGGGAGTTGCCTGTCGACTTGATCCTTCTTGAGATGTTGGACTTCGACGTTCTTTTGGGCATGGATTGGTTAGCCACGTGCTACGCTTCTGTAGACTGCCGTGAGAAGACAGTTAGATTCTGCTTTCCCGGCGAGTCGGTGTGTGTTGTGTTGGGAGACCGTGGTGCCTCCCCTCACAGTGTGATTTCGTCTTTTCGCGCTGGACAGCTTTTGAGGATGGGATGTCAGGGATTTCTCGCTTATGTTTGTGATGCTAGTGCTACACAGGTTCCATTGGATCAGGTTCCGGTTGTTAGCAAGTTCCCTGATGTGTTCCCTGACGAGCTTCCTGGGCTACCGCCCGAGCGCGACATTTCTTTCTGTATTGATTTGGTTCCGGGCACGGGGCCTATTTCCATACCGCCTTATCGGATGGCCCCGGCGGAACTTCGAGAGTTGAAGGGTCGGTTGCAAGATTTGCTGGATAAGGGACTTATTCGACCCAGTGTTTCTCCTTGGGGTGCTCCAATCCTGTTCGTCAAGAAGAAGGATGGCAGTTTGCGTCTATGTATCGACTACCGCCAGCTGAACAGGGTGACAGTGCGGAACAGGTATCCTTTGCCGCGCATCGATGATTTGTTCGACCAGCTTCAGGGGGCAGGGTACTTTTCGAGGATCGATTTACGATCGGGCTATCATCAGCTGCGGGTTCGACAGGAGGACATTCCCAGGACAGCTTTCCGCACGCGCTACGGCCATTATGAGTTTTTGGTGATGTCGTTCGGACTCACCAATGCGCCAGCAGCGTTCAAGGACTTGATGAACCGTATTTTCCGGCCATATTTGGATCTGTTCATTATAGTGTTCATTGACGATATCTTGGTGTATTCCCGGAGTAGTGAGGAGCACGAGCAACACCTGCGGATTACACTGCAGACTTTGAGGGAGCACCAGCTTTATGCGAAATTCTCCAAGTGTTCTTTTTGGCTAGACAGCGTAGACTTCTTGGGGCATGTGATTTCACGAGACGGTATATGTGTAGACCCGAGGAAGATCGAGGCCGTTCAGCGTTGGCCCAGACCCACATCGGTTACGGAGATTCGCAGCTTTTTGGGGTTGGCCGGTTACTACAGGCGATTTGTGCAGGACTTCTCCAGTATTGCTACCCCTTTGACCGGGTTGACCCGGAAGGGAGTCCCTTTCGATTGGACGGAGGAGTGCGAGCGCAGTTTTCAGCAGTTACGGACTCGGCTGACGATGGCACCGGTATTATCATTACCTTCAGGCTCAGGCGGGTTTGTGGTCTATTGTGATGCCTCTCGAGTGGGACTAGGGTGCGTATTGATGCAGCATGACAGGGTGATCGCGTATGCTTCGCGACAATTGAAGAAACATGAACAGAACTACCCCACTCATGATTTGGAGATGGCTGCAGTGGTCTTTGCACTTAAGATCTGGCGACATTACCTATACGGCGAGTCGTGCCAGATATTCACTGATCACAAGAGTTTAAAGTATATATTTGAGCAGCGAGACCTGAACCTAGGCAGCGCCGATGGATGGAGTTAGTGAAGGATTACGACTGCGAGATCTTGTACCACCCGGGTAAGGCGAATGTAGTGGCGGATGCGTTGAGCAGGAGGCCCGGGAGTAGTCTATCTTATTTGAGCGCGGTACGGGGGCAGTCGTCGGCAGATTGGCAGATATTATGCGACAGCCGGATACAGTTCGAGTTCACGCCGATTGGAGGACAGATCGCGCATGTTCGCGCACGCCCACAGTTTCTGGACCGCATACATGAGGCACAGCGCAGTGATGACCGATGTTCGGAGATCATGGCACAGATTGGACATGGCAGATTTTCCGAGTTCGTGATCGATGATCACGGGGTACTACGATTTGGAGTTAGACTGTGCGTACCAGATGCTGAGGGACTGCGGCGCGAGATTCTTGAGGAGGCACATCGATCGGTGTACAGCGTCCATCCCGGTTCCACCAAGATGTATCATAATGTGAGAGATGTTTATTGGTGGGACGGAATGAAGAGGGACATCGCAGATTTCGTGTCGAGATGCCTGACTTGTCAGCAAGTCAAGGCTGAGCACCAGAGGCCCGCGGGAGAGCTACAACCGTTACCCATTCCGGAGTGGAAATGGGAGCAGATTTCGATGGATTTTGTTGTGGGTCTACCCAGGACTAGTCGAGGGTATGACTCCATCTGGGTGATCGTGGATCGTTTGACGAAGGCGGCTCACTTCCTACCCGTGAAGACGACTTTCGGATTTACTCAGTATGCCCAGATCTACATCGACGAGATAGTACGAGTGCACGGAGTCCCGACAAGTATCGTGTCCGACAGAGGAACCCAGTTTACCAGCCGATTATGGCAGAGGCTTCAGGAGGCTTTGGGCACTCGCTTGAGTTTCAGCACAGCATTTCATCCGCAGACCGACGGACAGTCAGAGCGGACTATTCAGACTCTCGAGGACATGCTCAGAGCGTGTGTATTAGATTTCAGAGGTATCTGGGATCATCACTTACCCTTGGTAGAGTTCTCCTACAATAACAGCTACCAGGAGACCATTCAGATGGCACCGTTTGAGGCTCTCTATTGGAGGAGATGCAAATCGCCCGCCTGTTGGACAGAGCTCAGTGAGGGCAGTATCTTAGGGCCACAGATTGTTGAGGAGACGACCGCGAAGATCCAGTTGATTCGCGATAGGATGAGAGCAGCGCAGAGTAGGCAGAAATCTTATGCGGACCGTCAGCGGCGAAGACTTGAGTTTTCTGTTGGTGATCATGTTTTCTTGAGGGTCTCCCCTATGAAAGGTGTGATAAGGTTTGGGAAGAAGGGGAAGCTCAGTCCCAGATATGTGGGCCCCTTCGAGATCCTCGAGCGTGTTGGTGCAGTAGCATACCGATTAGCCCTTCCGCCCAGTTTTCCAGATGTTTACCACGTATTTCATGTTTCGATGCTCCGTAGATATCTTCATGATCCTTCGCATGCGATTCAGCACCCGACGATCCAGCTTGAGCGCGACCTTTCCTATGCAGACCAGCCGGTGATGATCTTGGATCGACAAGTGAAGAAATTGAGATCGAAGGACATCCCATCAGTTAAGGTACTTTGGCGTGGTCAGAACCGTGAGGAAGTCACTTGGGAGACCGAAAGCGAGATGATGAAGACGTATCCCCATCTTTTCAAAGGTACGTGTTGTTAGATTTTGAAATTCGGGGACGAATTTTTTAAGGGGGAGAGATTGTAACACCTTACGGTGTGTTTAGTGACTTTTATATTTAAATAATGGGTTTTTAATAAGAAGTTTACCAAATTGGGTTTTAAATATTTTTCCTAATTTAATAGATATTTTTCTAAAATTTTCCTAGGCTTGCACACACATGTGCATGTAAACTAGGGTTTTTAAAAGAGTTAATACTAGGATTAGCAACCATGGTGGGTTTAATCATGGGGATTAAGTCTTTTGGGTTTTAATTAAGTTTAATTAGTTAATTAATAGTTGCTTTAATTTGAATTCCTTTGGGTGTTGACTTGGTGAGAGAGAGAGAGAGTGCATCATGGCTTAAGCCATGCTTGCAATTAATGAGGAGAGAGAGAGGAGGGGTTGACATTGGGGTGATGATTTCCTCTCATTTGTTTTGTTTCCTTTCTCTCAGCCTCACTCTCACACACACACACACACACTTACCTCTTCACACAGCAGCAGCAGATGCAAGCAGCACAGCAGCAGCAAGCAACACAGCAGCAGCAAGCAGCAAAAATCAGCAGCAGCAGTGAGCAGCAGCAGCAGCAACTTCGACTACAGCCCCTTCCCTTCACTCCTTCTTCTTCCTCCAGCTCCATAGGGTCGAGTGTGGGGTATATTTCCTAAACTTACTCCCTAGTTTACTTGGTTAGTGTAAGTTTTGCTTCGGTTAGTGGTTATTGATGCGATTTAGTACGATATGAGGAGTTTAGCGGGAACCTTGAGCAAGTGATGTGTGTTTTGGTTTCAGTAGATTGATAGAGTGTTGTTAAGGCCATTTCAACCCAGCTTAGCCCCCAATTGCACTAAAATACCACCAGATCCCTATTTGATGCAATTCGTCGTTTTAAAGCAAAATTTGAGTTTTCTGGAAACTGCTATCGACCCGGTGAGTTCAGAATAAATTTGAGAGGACTGCAGTATAGTTGTTAGGAGCTGATACCCCAGATAGAACTCGACCCCCAAACTCCGTACAGTGGCCGCCGAAATATTCGATCTGGCCTCAATTTGCGGCCAGATGGGTAGGGTTTGGGTTGGGGTTTGGTCCTATGGGTGTCTTCTGATGTGTGTAGTTTTATGATATATATATTTTTGTAAACTAGGTTCTGTATAAAAATCTGGAACTATATACCTATTTCTCGTATTTTAAAACTCCGCGACACGCGTGATACGCATGTGGGTTTGGCGTTTCTGCGTATCGCGACGCGTCAGGGTAGTTTCAGGCGCGTGATCACACGTTTTAGCGCATCGCGCACACGCGCGATTGGTTTACGACACGGGTTTCTAATTGTACCGTAATATCACGATTTGTGAAATTGAGCTTATGTGTGATATATGTTATGTGATTCTAGGTTCGCCGGCGAGTGAGACGGACGCTGCGAAGAAGGGCAAGCAAGTCGTCGGCTACACTTAGCGCGAGACCTCGGTGAGTAGATTTAACATCTACGGGGATATCGCCCGCATGGCGTTATGCGTCAGGGCTGATAGGACCTTATTATTATATGTTGCATTTACCTCATGGACTGTCATTGCATATTGCATTCCCTGCTGTATGTATGCTTAGAATTGATAGAACACCGCACTATTACTAACGGTTCATGTTGCACGAACGCTAATCTGCATGCTACACACACACCGTTAGTAATTGCCATGACACACTCACGGTAGAACTGCCATGATTATATTGCTGTAGTTCATTTCATATATGAGTCGATATGACTTTCATGGAAATGGGGAGCCGCATGATATCTTTAAAAACGGAAACTAATTTTAAAAGCGGTTCTCCCTTATACCTATATCATGGATTGATGTACGTAGCACATCGCATTGGATTTACTTCTTGGTGTTGGATTTTCATGTGATTTCTGGTTTTGAGGACCGTGGGATTTTTTAAGAAAAGATGCACTATTTGAAAACCCGGTTCCTCGTGATATGATATTTTGGTGCATCCACCACGCATTTTCTCGGTGCTGAGACGTGTGCTTGAAACCCGATTCGAGGAGATGGATGATCCGTTTGCGGGTTCGTGGTGGACCCGGTATGGTTCCCCGGGGCGAGAAATGTTTTTCGTGGAGTAGACGATGAGCCTGGCAGGGTGGCGAGTACCTACCGGTTATCCGGAGGATACCGACCAGAGTCGAGAGATGGATGCGGGATGATCCGTACTGCCGGGGCCGAGGGCCGATACCGCAGACGGAGCCCGTGGGCTGATCCGGACTGACGGAGCCCGATATATGAGGATTTGCGTGTCGATGCTGGACACGAGTATTTTATGATGTTTTGGGTGTCGATGTTAGGCACTCGTGATTTCTCAGAGATTTACAGGATTTGAGGACCGATGGGTGTGCCGGCGCCTGAGTTATTTGGGATTTGGGTGCAGTTGTGGGCGCCGATTGTTTTCCACGTTGATATTCCGTGTAGATGTTGTTTATCCCATGCTCAGCATTGATTACCATATATCTCATCCTGTAGTTATTTTACCTGACAGAGCATCTGCATTATTACCGCACATACTGCTTATCACGCATTGATATCATCTGCTGGCATTTGTCAGAGTAGCGCAGTACGTGCATGCTCGCGATTACCTTTATATGTTATCTCTATTCCCGAGTTGGCAACTCACCCCCGTTGTGCCACAGTATTTGCAGGTTGCCCTCAGCATAGTTGCGGCAGGCTGTCTTTTGCATCTTTTGGCTACAGATACCACCACAGTTGCGGCGAGAGCTGTTTTGCATTTAGGTGGGTTGTGGTATCTGACTACTGTTATTGTATCCCTTTTTGTATCTAGTACTCTCCATCTACCATTTATGTACTGGACTTAGATATTGTGTGAGGACGATGATGTATATTTTGTATTCTGGTGTCGAGCTCGTGAGAGCCGACTGTTTTTATATGCAGTTATTTTCTGTGATGTTTACTTATTGCTCATTCTTCGCTACGGCGTCGTATATTACTCTTGTGATGATAGTTTCCGCCGTTGGGCGTGATTGCTCCCGTTTGGGAATGTTTTGTTTCATTATATCTCATTTTTACTCATATTATGTTTTGTACCCGGTCTCGGGGCTACTTTTACAAAGGAAATGCTGCCAAAATTATTTAAATGATTAAGTAACTTAAAGGAACTTATTGAATTATTTAAGGTTTTCTAAATGCTTTAACTAAATGTTTTCAACACTCACTATTTTTTTAAATGGTTTTGATTTCTGGGTTCGACTTACTTAGTCGCATTACGCCTGTAGACGTAGCGTGGTTAAGTGCCGGTCACGAGTCGAAATACTCGGGTCGTGACAACTATGATTTGTATGTTTGGGTTTTTCTCGAACAATCGGTGTTTGTACGCCGATGTCGAGGGCTATTTCTTATTTTGCATGAGCGGGTCATAGGTTTTAACCTATGCGCGCTTCGTGCGTCGTTTTGGCTTTATCCGCGATTCGGTTTACGATGTACATATATGTTTGCGTATAGGTTCCCCTCACGTAGACTTCGGACGATGAAGAAGAGGATGGCGGCATCGACTTCGGCAAACAAGGGCCAGGTAAGTAGATGTATATCTACGGGGGAAGTCGGGTGGATGGCGTTTAGCACCCCCGCAAACGTAGAATAGGGATATTACTTACTGTCATTAGGAAGTCGGACGTGACCTTAGATTCTTGGCGAGTAGGGTCCTATTAAAGACTTTAGGTTGGACTAGACTGATTTAGAAAGACTTAACCAGAGGATGAATGCCTTGGAGGGAATTCGTAGGTTTCAGGTAGACACACACGCGCGCGCGCGCATACACATACATTTGACTTGGTGTATATGTATGTGTATATATATATGTGTGTGTGTGTGTGTGTGTGTGTGTGTGTGTGTGTGTGTGTGTGAATGTGTGTAGGTTTCTATATGTATATATATATAACATATACACGTGATATGGGGAGGTTATATGCGAATTTTTATAGGTTTTCAAAATGTTTTGTGCTTATGCAAAGTGATATGTAAATGATGCGAAAATAAGCACAAACCTCCCCTAAACTTGTTTTCAACAGTGTCCTCACTGTTGCCATCCGCTAGATCACAAAAACCTGTAAGCCTGGGAGGAAATTTATTAATGGGGGCAATATATATTAAAGTGAAAATCCTCTCCCAAACTTATTCTTTTGGCTCACAATTTTGTGTAAAAATTTTATTTTCAAGAGCCAGATTATACCCCCCCCCCAAACTTGAGTTAAGCAATGCTAATCTTTTTAAAAAAATCACAATAGGGGGTCAAGATTATTGGTCGATGCCAAGCTTTGCAAAGACCGAAGGTCAACACCAACCATTCGAAAATCTTATCAATGTAGTGCATCAGTTGGTGGAAAGACATGTTATACGGAGCCAGAAATAAGTGGGGAAAAGGTAAGTGGTGGAATAGAATGTGTTTGCGTCTCATTTTAGAAAGACGACATAGTGAATGTGATGGATTACTCGCATTCTTTTTACAGTTCAGAAGAAGGGGTGGAGGTTCAATTTCATTGTTTGGGAGATGATTCATCTCAACACCCGTGCTTTTCAAAAATGCGAGTTCATCAGCGAAGATTTTCTCAAAAGTCTCATCAATACCCCGAAAAATAATGTCATCACAAAACGCGGGGTGATCTTCAGACTCTAAAAACGGTTCATAGTCAGTGTTAGTTGTTGACCCGGAAAACTCGGTGGAAGAGTCCGTATGTATATGATACATAGTTGGGTCAAACAACAATATATGAAAAGAGTCTAGATCAGTATCATGAGGATCGTCAAATTCACTACTGTCGACATCCATTAATTCGACATAACAGACCTGAGCAGTAGGTTCGGAGGGTACACTTCCCAACTTGTAAATGTTCAGCTCAATTGACCTATTCTCGAAGGATAGGGTCATAGAGTCATTACGACAGTTGATTATAGCATTGGAAGTGGCCAAAAAGGGGCGACCTAGAATCACCGGAATTTGATTCCGTGGGTTCGCTACAGCTTATGTATCAAGTACAATAAATTCCACAGGGAATTCAAATTCCCCGATTTTTATTAACACATCCTCCAATTCACCCCTAGGTTTGGTGATTGATCGGTCAGCCATCTGGAGAGTTATGTTTGAGGGCTTTAACACTCCGATACCTAGTTGCTCATAGACTGAATTTGGAATCAAGTTAACACTAGCGCCAAGGTCAAGTAAAGCACGGTTGATGTGTTTTTCCCCAATAGAAATAGAAATAGTAGGACAGCTAGGGTCCTTACGTTTTCTTGGTAATTGTTAGGGAAAATCCGTGTCTACGGTCTTTGCCATGAATATCTTCTTGGGCACTTGAGTCTTCCTCTTCCTAGTGCACAACTTCTTAAGAGTTTTCGCATAAGACGGAACTTGTTGGATAGCATCTAGGAGAGGGATGTTGATGTTAACTTGCTTAAACATGTCCACAAGCTTCTCCATTTAGGCATTGGGTTTGTTGGGCCTCAACCTATTTGGAAATGGAGCTCTATCAATAAGTGTTGGGTCCAACATTTGTGGAGAAGTTTGTGAGGGTGGGAAGGATGAAGTGGGTGGAGGGTTCGAGCCTTTGGGAAAATGGAGAATAGGCTCGGAAGAAGAAGAAGGCAAATTGGACGAAATAGGACAAGAAGTAAAAGTGGGAGTGGAAGTGGAAGTGGAAGCCGGGGTGTTAATGATCAATTCATCATTATCAATTTGTTCACCCACATGATTGTCTATCACTCTTCCAGATCTCAACGTGGTAAGTGCATCCACATTAGTGTAATGTGAAGGTCCAGGATCAGGTAAAGGTTGAGTTGGAAGTTTCCCTTTTTCTCTAACACTCAATTCGGCTTTTAATCATGCAATTTCTGCTTCCATCGATTTAATACTCTCAGCTTGAGAGATGGAGTTTTTCTTTATATCATCGACGAAAGTCTTTATTTCAGCCAAAACGTGCATGAGATTTGTCAGAAGCAAATTCATGAGTGAAGAGGATTCATCAGTACCGGTCAACTGCAAAGGATTATTTGGTGCAGGTGTGTTGACCGGGTTTTGAAAGTTTTGTGATTGGTAGGGGTGCTGACTCAATTGAAGTGGTTGATGTTGTGGTGGAGGAACCCATTGAAAGTTATTCTGGTTTAGATCCGTGTATAGAGTTTGGTGTTGGATCCAAGAAAGATCAGGGTGATTCCTCCAATTGTGATTATATGAGGAAGAAGAAGGATCATTTCCAGGTCTTTGCTGAAATGCCGCATTAGTGTGACCTTGAAACGGTACATTCAAAAGACATTCTTCCGTCAAATGTGATGGGTTTGAACAGCAGCCACACACGGTTTTGGGAAGTGTGTATTGGTTTAGGGAGGCTGAAGAGATTTTGTTTTCTATAGCATCGAATTTCCTTTGTATTGCGGCCATTTCGGCTCTCATTGTGACGAAAACATCGAGCTGATTGATATCTTCCCTAGGCGGTGGTGATCTAACACTTTCCCATTGTAAAATGTTTTGAGCTAAATCTTCTAGGTATTTCCAAGCTTCACCATCATCTTTAGATAGGAATTGGCAATGACACATGGTTTCAAGCATCTGTCTAGTAGTGAGATCAATACCCTCATAGATAATTCGACACAAATCCCATCTGAAGATTCCGTGATAAGGGCATTGTAAAAGAAGATCCTTGAACCGTTCAAAGCATTTCCAAAATGGTTCATTGGGAAGTTGGGTAAATTTGAAGATTTCGCTCCGAACACGGCTGGTCTTGTGATTGGGATAAAATTTCTTAAGGAATGCTGCAACAAATTCATCCCATTTTGAAATAGAATGTGCGGTTGTATTGTAAAGCCACTTCTCGGCTAAATCGCATAAGGTGAATGGGAGAAAACGTAAACGCAGAGCATCCACAGACAGTTGTGACATTCCAATCATTGCGCATACGTTTTCAAATTTGGAGATAAAAGCATATGCGTCTTCAGACTCAAGACCGTGAAATTTGGGTAACGGTTTGATGAATTGGGGATTGATTTCAAAATTTTCCCCGTTGGCAGGTGGTATAGAAAGACAGGTGGGAAGGGGAACACGTGAAGGATAGCATCCTCTTGGAGAGAAATGCGTGGAGGATTCTGCGCACCTGTGGGCAGTGGCAGAGTGGTGTAAAAGTTTGATGGAAATCCTTCCATCGCGGTGGTGGTGGGAAAAAGAAAATGTAGAAATACCGACTTTGGGGTCGATGGGGAAAAACGCGGACAAGACGGGCACTAGAATCCCGTGTCCAGCCGAGCTTGCACTAAAGGGTTTAGCACCAGTGGCAGCGTTAAGATAATTAGGGGAAATATGAAATGGTGTTTGTTTTGAAAAAGATACGGATTTTTGAAAAAACTGCAAATCACAAACAATGCACACACAACCCTAAAATCTAGTGGTCACCTAGGTCAAGTCTCTAGACCGCTCCTAACTGCCAGAAGACAAATCGTAGGATCAATCCTCTACTGCCTCTTTGTCTCTCCTGTGGCCAGGTAAGTGGGAGGTTCTCCACTACGTAAGTAGTGGGCCTAATTAAGTAACCACTTGCCTTAGACACACTTGCCTTAGACACCACAAAAGAAACGCGGATAAGCAATAGATTACACACGATCTTCTCCTGTCCTAAGTGAGCGCGACGGTCCTTAGAGTCATGTCTATATATTTTTTAGTTAATGAGGGTAATGCAGATGCAGTTTTGTGATTTTCAGGGCTTAGGAAGGGTAATGAACTCCCCACCTAATCTGAATTTGGTCTTTGCCCCTTAATTTCCGTATTAAAAAATGCAAACAACCAAGATCAAATACGCATAAATTTTTTTTTTTGCTTTTTGCGGCGCTGCGAATTTTTGCAAAGAAACCTGTAGAAATTGGTTATTTGAGTAGATCGAGGAAAAGATAAGAAAGTCAGAGAGTTACCAAAAAAATTTCGTACAGGGAAGACCTAGCCCCGCCGCGGAACCGCCACGATATGCGCTTTAATGCCGCGGAAACGCGGTCGAAAAGTTTGATCACTGCACAAAATTTCTTGCAGATGCTACTGTTGCTTCACTGAGCTCTCTGGAATATTCACAATATTTTTCCTCTTGCTCCACAGATTCCATATTTCCTCGCAACAAATCACAACGAATCGTTTAGTGTTTGTACGAATTTAGATCTAAAAATTCTGATGGAATAAATTTTTCAACTCAAATTTCAAAAACGAACAAATTAGCACACTATCCCCGGCAACGGCGCCATTTGATTGAGTGTTTTCTCGGTGTGTAGGTAGAAAATGTATAGAAATCGTAACCAAAGAAATTTGTAAACCGCAATCAATAACGGTGTCAATTGTAGGTTCGTTAGCGAGTGCGGATCGTCCACAGGGAAAGTGAGATTTGATCGTAATTGATTTAGATGAACTGAAAATTAAAGAGAAAAGAAAAAAGATTTTGATTCAAGATTTAAAAGTGAATTTCAAGAATTATCTAAATCTAGATCTAATAACAAGAAAACATCAAAATCAAGCATCAAGAATTGATGATATCCAAATCGAATTAGTAATCAAGATTTGTAATGAGGCTCGTAGGAATCGATAGAATCGATAGTAGTGATGAAAACTTGTGATTACGTTTTCTTATCGATTGATGATTTGTTGCTAGATCGATGATGATCAACGAGAATTAGGGATTTTTTGCGGAAACTAGGGTTTCATCATCTATCCCTTGTCCTTTCGTTGATTTCATTCACATTCTAGCCTCTAGGAAATTCAAGCATTGATCGTTGATCACTAATTAAAAGCGAAAACATTCAAGAAAGTATCGCTCAAAACTAGGTTGTCGATGCTTCAATTTACTAGAGTTTACAAAACTCATAGGACTTAAGAATCGTACAAGAATTTAATCATCATCAACTATCAATTTTCTCGATTCCTCCACGAGCGGAGTTTTTACTCAAGCATCATAACAAGAAACACAATCAAGAATTGAGATCTCATTACAATGCAAGAATGTAAAGAAAGCAAGATTAAGAAATTTCATCTTTTATTAATCAACAATTTTGTTACAATTCGCTCAAGATCTACAAGATTTGAGGAGAGAACTCGATCGTCGATTTAACTCTGCACCGTCTCCGTGAGTCGCGGATCGTCTTGGATCACTTGCTCGGTTGAAGATCGGCGTCGCTTCTAAAAGGTTGAAGGCTTCTTGCTTGATTTGTACTCGGAGATCTTGATTTGGATCAAATTGTGTCACTCAATTTGATTTGAATTTTATTTTGGATCTACAATTTTCCCTTCACATTCAATAACCTCAAACCCTAGATCTAGATCTCATTTTATAGCCACCTCATTTGAATCTTCCCTCCAAAGATAGGTAGTTAGAGAGAGGCTTCTAGAAGAAGTTTGTTGAAGGGAATATTCTAGAATGAGGAATATTCTAGGATAAGGTTGTTAGGCCGAGCCTTCTGGATAAAGCCACGTGGTCTTTTAGAGTCCTCTGGAAGCTTGGCCATTACAAGGAGACCGGTGGAGAAAATTTGAAGCGGTGATGTGTCCCTTGCGCGGCGGATCCGCGGCGGATCCGCCCTTTCGGCCGCGGATCCGCGGCCGTTTTGAGGAATTGCTGCATGATTTTTCTTGTGCTGATTTTTGATGTCTTCATGGTACTTTTCTGATCTCTGGAATTTTATAATTCTTTCTAGTGTACTGCCAGATCTCAGGTCTTGGACTTGGCGTATTTTTATCAGCACTTGTAGCAATTTCAGCTCTTTTCCTGGAATTTCCTGCACAAATTCTCGAGACAAGTGTTGCGCTATACAAAGATGATGCATGCAATGATAAACACACAATTTCCCTTAAAATGCCGGTTATAATGTATAACACATGTTATTTGGTATTTTACAGATGTTTTGCTAATATGTGCTATATTCATACCGAACACCTTTAGATGAGTGCAAATGGTAGGGAAATTGATGTGTTAAAAATGCAATATTTTTGACTGATCAGATGTACATATATGTTTGCGTATAGGTACCCCTCACGTGGACTTCGGACGATGAAGAAGAGGATGGCGGCATCGACTTTGGCAGACAAGGGCTAGGTAAGTAGATGTATATCTACGGGGGAAGTCGGGTGGATGGCATTTAGCACCGCCGCAAACGTAGAATAGAGATATTACTTACTGTCATTAGGAAGTCGGACGTGACCTTAGATTCTTGGCGAGTAGGATCCTATTAAAGACTTTAGGTTGGACTAGACTGATTTAGAAAGACTTAACCAGAGGATGAATGCCTTGGAGGGAATTCGTAGGTTTCAGGTAGATACACACACACGCATTCACATACATTTGACTTGGTGTATATGTATATATGTATATGTGTGTGTGTGTGTAGGTTTATATATATATATATATATATATATATATATATATATATATGAATGTGTGTAGGTTTCTATATGTATATATATATAACATATACACGTGATATGGGGAGGTTATATGATATCTGGGGAGGAGTCAGTATGATTGGGCGTGATGCCGTGAGTTAAAGATATAAGATCGAGTATGATATGAGATGTACTATGATATTAGCGGATCGTTGGGAAATGAGAAAATGGATATTTATACATAAACGATAATAGGTGATGATGACATTGAGATATACGAGACTCTAAAATAGAACCCGGATTGTAATATATGACTTATCACGATATGATATATATGACATGATATTTCTGAGGACCATTTGACGATATATATTTATACAGACAATGATATATGTTTGATGATATTGGGATATGTGACTTAATCACGATATGATATATGTGACATGATATTTTTGAGGAACATTTGACGATATATATTTACACAAACAATGATATATGTTTGATGATATTGGGATGTATGCGATTATGGCACAGTACCCTTGATCATGATAATATTTGATGATGATATTATACGAATGATGATATACATAGGTGATAGTTGACCCGTACCCCGATTTTGAGATGTCGTACGATGGATTTTACCGTACGAGGCATAAATGTGATGATTGATCCCCACTCTTGACTCGAGGAAGTCGTACTATGTACGTGACGCTATTGAGGCTGGATCGCCGACTATTAGAGATATCAACTCAGACTTTAGGTGGATTCTTATTTCCTATCGACTAGTTTCTTTAGTTTAGTTCCGTAGTGGGTTAGATAGATACTAGTTTAGGCTCGAGTCATATAGTTTGTAGTTAGATATGTATATTCCAAATGAGTGGTTAATACACATTCACCTTTATTTTCAGATTGTAATCATCACGTTGCATGTTCATACATATGTTTCTTTAGTTAATATGAAACTCTGCCTGTTAGGACACCAACACCATTACCGATGATGCGCATATTCCACGTACACTTATTTGTCGGCTCACACACATCATCATCGGTAATTGCTATGTCACGTACACTTTAGAACATGTTGTCTTTTATTGATAGAACCAACTAAAGGCTAGATCAATATAATAGGGTATGATTACTCTCATGTGCTAGTTAGACATTGCATTTATTACATAAACACTTCATGCATTCACATTTTCATACTATCATGCAGTATTGTGGGGATTATACCGATACTCATTATTACTTACTCATGATTTTGGGATTTTGGACTTCTATGAGATTTTCTGGATTTTGGGGAAAACCGCAAGAATATATAATAAAACTTCTCTCTCTCTCTCCCTTTCTTTTTAAAATACAGCGGTTTTCTCGTGATGTATGTGTCGTCCACCATGAGATTTCATATTTTCTGTTGGATTTCGAGACCCGATTCGAGGAGTGGATGAACCGTCTCGGGTACATGGTGGGCCCGGTATGGTACCCCGGGGCAAGAAGATCGAGTTATAGACGATGAGCCTGGCAGGGGAAGACTACCTACCGGTGATGTCTGGCGCGGCGGATATCCGGAGGATACCGACCGTTGTCGTGAGATTTGATGATATGGGCCGATCCGAACTGACGGAGCCCGAGAGATTCAGACTATGAGATATTGAGACTATGAGCTATTGAGATTTTGAGTTTTACATGTTTTGTGTCAATGCTTGACACGGATTTCCATGGATTTCATTGCTTTTTCAGATCACCATACAAATTCTACTATGATAAAGTTAAAGATTTTTTATACAGATATACCCAGATTTCATGGTTGATTGTTTTACATTCATGGTGCATGTACTGACACGAGCACTGAGCATTGCACTTGCGCATAGTTTATTACCCTGCCATTACTAGATGACTAGTGATATATTAAGTATATTACTATGACCTAGGAGAGCGTCGTGCATGTGATTTCTACTCGCAGATGTTTTCTACTCACGAGTTGGCAACTCACCCCCGTTGTGCCAAATTTTTCTTTCAGGTTTCGATGTACAGGTTTCCTTGGCAGCTTGTTGGCACATCATTTCATTCAGGGTGATTTGCTTGGTAGGTTGGTTCACTTGTATCAGGACCGTCGTTGTACTTTTATTATTTCATTTGTATCTAGTAAGCTCCATCAACCAGACTTGTATTACTTGATAGTTTAGAAGACTGGTTGTTTTTATTTCGACCTTAGAGTCGCGCTTGTATTATTATGGTTTTCTGGTGGATTTGGTTTTCTTTTGAGTTTTGAACCTTGCCCTTCGGCGTTGTATATTTTAGTGCATTGTGTGGTTGTTTCCGTCTTTTTGGCGTAGAGCTAGCTCCCGCTTGGGGATGCCTTTTTATTGTTGCTTATATATATTCGTATTTGTACCCGTTTGGGGCCAGTTTTTACAAAGGAGACTTTGCCAAAATTTTTGAGAAATGTGATGTTATTTTTAAAACTTGTTTTCCTACACTTCTTCTTTTAAAGGGTTTAGATTTCTGGACTTCGGCTTGCTTAGATTACGTTACGCCTCTAGACGTTTCGTAATTTAAGTGACGGTCACGTTCCGTACCTTCGGGTCGTGACAAAGTTGATATCAGAGCGCTAGGTTTAACCTTTGTCCGAGTCTAGGTTGACCTTGGTTGATGGAGTAGGTGACTTAGATAGAGTGACGTACTGTGGGTATAATCTGCGGCATACTTACGATACGCTACTCTGCTTAAGAAGCCTTAGGATGTACATTTCTTTGCACCGTATTCTATGCGTTCCTTTGATCTATCTTCGTCAATATCGGATGGTGGTTTCTGTTACCATGGTCGCACGGGCAGAGGGAGCTGTGGCTCGAATGCGATGACCGTAGGGTATCGTCTATTCTTGAGGATTGAGGCATCGTTTAGCGTGCCGACGAAGGGTATTCACATGTCGTCCAGACGAAGTTAAAAGGTTTGAACGAATGTCAGAAACCCATTTTCCTCAGTTTAAGGTATTCGGAAGAACATGCAGGTATTTCTATGGACCCTCTAGAAGAATGAAACCCTAACTCGACATAATGACTACGAGAACGCCTTTGAACCTTAGGGTTTACGGCAGTTCCGCGGTGCTATTAGTGAGGCTTGGGTTTGTCCTTCTACGGCTGGTCCGCAGATGCTGGAGCATGTACTGGATATTTTTAAACTGTACTTGAGTGTTGAACTCTCGGAGAATTATGGGATTTTGATGAATCGATGAAAGGTTTAACGTAGTCCGGATATCAGGTGAAGGGATAGATTACGTGGGAGACTCTCGATATGAGCATAGCCGTTTATAGCGCAGTCAGCACAGCTATGAGGAGACGAGTCCGAATCAGTCGACATTAGAAAAGGCGCACATTGACGATAGTGTTTACTATTGCGATTTGGTGATTTGAATTTCAAATTTCCGTTGTTTGAATTTTGGTATTTTGAGGATTTTGTTCTACGATTGGTATTTCCAATGTGTACATTCATTACACTCTATTCGTGTTTCATATATCAGTTGTATTAATGTTGTTTTGTACATACCCAGTGCACTCAATTTGGTTTTATACATTTTGAGATAGTGATTTGATTTCGTGCATATGGGTTGCACATGATTTTGACGTATGCTTAGACACAGTTTTCATGCACTTTCCGTACTGTGATTTCGATTTTGATATTCAGTATATGTTTTTGTGCACCATGTGCACTTGATTGAGATTCTTGCCCACACTTGGCGCACTTGATACGATTTTATGCACACCAGATGCACTAAATCGGGGTTTTGTGCAGATTAGATGCACCTGATATTATTGCCGTGCACGCCCGTTGCACTTGACAGATTTTTGGGTGCACACCCGTTGCACTCAGTTTTTTTCTGTGTGTATTCATGGCATCTGTAATTGACTTCGATTTTCGTGCGCACCGGACGCACGTAGTACCTCGTATACTGTGATTGGGATTGATTTCATTTTGAACAGTATGTTTTTATAATCATTACTATTTGATTTAGTAACCAGGCGGGACGTGTATGTTAAATAAAAGATATATATGTATAGCTATTTTTTTTAAATAAACGTCCACTACTTATGCCGTGACACGCGCATCGCACGGCGATTTTTAAAAGGGGTTTTGCATGCTTCTTTATTAAGATGTTTAGACGATTTTACTACGATGCGCACTATATATAAGTTATAGTTTTGATGTATATCATGTTGGTTTTCGTGTTGGGCTTTGATATTTTATTCTCACCATAACTCCGATGATTGCGTTATGTTTGACGAAGTTTTGAATTTGAGTTATGTACTCGTTTTTCATGCGCATGCATTGCGCTAAGATGTATTTTATGTATTGATGATTTCGGAGCCCCGGCGATTTGAGTGTTTTGGCTGAATGTTTTAGTACTTGGGGGAGTTTAATTTAAATTCGGGGACCAAATTTCTTTAAGGAGGGAAGATCGCAACGCTTCAAAAATCGTTTAGGCAATTTTTCGATAATCGGTAAAATAATCAGTCTTTTCCATAAAAAGTCAAAATAATTATTTTTTCAATATAGGCCTAATTATACAAAATTTAGATAAGATATTGCTAGAAATTGGTCACTAAATTGTCACTTAAAAATTTCTAGTCTTTTAAAAAAAATTCCTTAATTAATTATTTTTAGTATTATTTTAAGATTTTAAATATACATTAAATTAGTATTAAATACAAATTTAAATGGGTAAATTACATACTTAGGAACTATTATAAACTAAAATCAAGTGTTAACAAAAATTTTATCAAGACTTTCCAAGTTTGTAGTTCTATGGTTTGAAAATGGATCAAAATTGAATTAAAATGGGGTTTTTTTGTAAAAATGATGTCATAAGCATTAAATGCACTTGAGAGATGGTTTCTTCTTAGAAATTTCTACACAAATACCTCACTTTCCCCTCCCCACACCCCTTAGCCGAGCCTCTCCTGCTGCTGTCCCCATTTTTCCCCTCTCTTTTTTCTTCAAAATTCATGCAAAAATTCATAAAAATCCATAATTTTCTTCACTAATTCAAATCTAAACCCTATTCTACCTCTTCCCAAACCCTAATTGGTTTAAAGCATGGAGAAAGGAGGTGTCTTGGAGGCTAGTGCAACCTAGGGTTCAAAACTTGTAAGGTATAATTTTAATTTAGTTGTTAAATTGGTAGTTTAAATATGCTAATTTAGATTTTTTAAGTGTTAATTTGGTTATAATTTCTTGTTTAGGAAATTCTAGAAAGGGTTTCTAAAATCAAGTTAGGGTTTTTTACAATGTGTTCTTGATTATATGGTGTAATTAAATAAGTTAAGACATAGAAAACTTAAATTAGTTGCTAATTTGTAAATTGTTGTATTTAAATTGTTGTAATTAGTTTTTTTTTTGGCTAACTAGGTTTTTATAAAATATGTATATTGGTGAGACAAAATTCTAATTAGGGTTTTTATCATTAGATTAAGGTTTTAATGTGTAGATTAACATGTTAATTGAATGTGAAACAAAATCTAGTTACAAATTGCTAGCTTTTACTTTAAAATTGTCATAAATATGCTATTTTGTAAACTAGGTTTTTGAAATTTATTTAAATGTGGGACTAAAAATATAGTTTGGGCTTAAGCACATCATTAAGCTTTCCTTAAGTGGTTTAACAATTTAAAATATGCAAAATCAAGTTTAGTTGTGGAATTGTGAATTTTTGCTTAAAAGGTGTTAAAATTGGATAAAATTGCAAACTAGAATTTTCAATTTAATACAAATTAGTGTGATAAAAATATAGTAATGATTTGTATTACTTAGTTATGATATTTAGTGAATATTATGGCCATTAGTTTCGTTTAAACATCAAGTTTTAAAATGAAACGGTCAATTGACGCTTTCTAGGTTTTCGGAAATAAACCGATTTAAAATATTTTGAGTTTTCGATAAGTTGCAATCTATTGTATATTATAACTAGTAAGTTTTGTAACTATGATTTGTATGTTTGGGTTTTTCTCGAACAATCGGCGTTTGTACGCCGATGTCGAGGGTTATTTGTTATTTTGCATGAGCGGGTCATAGGTTTTAATCTATGCGCGCTTCGTGCGTCGTTTTGGTTTTATCCTCGATTCGGTTTACGATGACATATATGTTTGCGTATAGGTACCCCTCACGTGGACTTTAGACGATGAAGAAGAGAATGGCGGCATCGACTTCGGCAGATAAGGGCCAGGTGAGTAGATGTATACCTACGGGGGAAGTCGGGTAGATGGCGTTTAGCACCCCCGCAAACGTAGAATAAGGATATTACTTACTGTCATTAGGAAGTCGGACGTGACCTTATATTTTTGGCGAGTAGGGTCCTATTAAAGACTTTAGGTTGGACTAGACTGATTTAGAAAGACTTAACCATAGGATGAATGCCTTGGAGGGAATTCGTAGGTTTCAGGTAGACACACACACACACACGCATACACATACATTTGACTTGATGTATATGTATATATATATATATATATATATATGAATGTGTGTAGGTTTCTATATGTATATATATATATATAACATATACACGTGATATGGGGGAGGTTATATGATATCTGGGGAGGAGTCAGTATGATTGGGCGTGATGCCGTGAGTTAAAGATATACGATCGAGTATGATATGAGATGTACTATGATATTAGCGGATCGTTGGGAAATGAGAAAATGGATATTTATACATAAACGATAATAGGTGATGATGACATTGAGATATACGAGACTCTAAAATAGAACCCGGATTGTAATATGTGACTTAATCACGATATGATATATGTGACATGATATTTCTGAGGACCATTTGACGATATATATTTATACAGACAATGATATATGTTTGATGATATTGGGATATGTGACTTAATCACGATATAATATATGTGACATGATATTTCTGAGGACCATTTGACGATATATATTTACACAGACAATGATATATGTTTGATGATATTGGGATGTATGCGATTATAGCACAGTACCCTTGATCGTGATAATATTTGATGATGATATTATACGAATGATGATGTACATAGGTGATAGTTGACCTGTACCCCGATTTTGTGATGCCGTATGATGGATTTTACCGTACGAGGCATAGATATGATGATTGATCTGCACTCTTGACTCGAGGAAGTCATACTATGTACGTGATGGTATTGAGGCTGGATCGCCGACTATTAGAGATATCAACTCAGATTTTAGGTGGATTCTTATTTTCTATCGACTAGTTTCTTTAGTTTAGTTCCGTAGTTTGTTAGATAGATACTAGTTTAGGCTCGAGTCATATAGTTTGTAGTTAGATATGTATATTCCGAATGAGTGGTTAATACACATTCACCTTTATTTTTAGATTGTAATCATCATGTTTCATGTGCATACATATGTTTCTTTAGTTAATATGAAACTCTGCCTGTTAGGACACCGGCACCATTACCGATGATGCGCATATTCCACGTACACTTATTTGCCGGCTCACACACATCATCATCGGTAATTGCTATGTCACGTACACTTTAGAACATGTTATCTTTTATTGATAGAACCAATTAAAGGCTAGATCAATATAATAGGGTATGATTACTCTCATGTGATAGTTAGACATTGCATTTATTACATAGACACTTCATGCATTCACATTTTCATACTATCATGCAGTATTGTGGGGATTATGCCGATACTCATTATTACTTACTCATTATTTTGGGATTTTGGACTTCTATGAGATTTTCTGGATTTTGGGGAAAACCGCAAGAATATATAATAAAACTTCTCTCTCCCTCCCTTTCTTTTTAAAATACAAGTTGCGGTTTTCTCGTGATGTATGTGTCGTCCACCATGAGATCTCATTTTTTCTGTTGGATTTCGAGACCCGATTCGAAGAGTGGATGAACCGTCTCGGGTACATGGTGGGCCCGGTATGGTACCCCGGGGCAAGAAGATCGAGTTGTAGACGATGAGCCTGGCAGGGGAAGACTACCTACCGGTGATGTCTGGCGCGACGGATATCCGGAGGATACCGACCGTTGTCGTGAGATTTGATGATATGGGCCCATCCGGACTGACGGAGCCCGAGAGATTCAGACTATGAGATATTGGGACTATGAGCTATTGAGATTTTGAGTTTTACATGTTTTGTGTCGATGCTTGACACGGATTTCCATGGATTTCATTGCTGTTTCAGATCACCATACAAATTCTACTATGATAAAGTTAAAGATTTCTTATACAGATATACCCAGATTTCATGGTTGATTGTTTTACATTCATGGTGCATGCATACTCATACACATGATATGTTACTACTAGAGGTACTAACATGAGCACTGAGCATTGCACTTGCGCATAGTTTATTACCCAGCCATTACTAGATGACTAGTGATATATTAAGTATATTACTATGACCTAGGAGAGCGTCGTGCATGCGATTTCTACTCGCAGATGTCTTCTACTCACGAGTTAGCAACTCACCCCCGTTGTGCCAAATTTTTCTTACAGGTTTCGATGTACAGGTTTCCTTGGCAGCTTGTTAGCACATCATTTCATTCAGGGTGATTTGCTTGGTAGGTTGGTTCACTTGTATCAGGACCGCCGTTGTACTTTTATTATTTCATTTGTATCTAGTAAGCTCCATCAACCAGACTTGTATTACTTGATAGTTTAGAAGACCGGTTGTTTTTATTTCGACCTTAGAGTCGCGCTTGTATTACTATGGTTTTCTGGTGGATTTGGTTTTCTTTTGAGTTTTGAATCTCGCCCTTCGGCGTTGTATATTTTAGTGCATTGTGTGGTTGTTTCCGCCTTTTTGGCATAGAGCTAGCTCCCGCTTGGGGATGCCTTTTTATTGTTGCTTATATATATTCATATTTGTACCCATTTGGGGCCAACTTTAAAAAGGAGACTCTGCCGAAATTTTTGAGAAATTTGATGTTATTTTTAAAACTTGTTTTCCTACACTTCTTCTTTTAAAGGTTTTAGATTTCTGGGCTTCGGCTTGCTTAGATTATGTTACGCCTTTAGACGTTTCGTAATTTAAGTGATGGTCACGTTCCGTACCTTCGGGTCGTGACAAAAGGGTACAAGTCCAAGCACAACAAGTAGTAATAAGCAATGAGGTGTATGCGCAAACTCTATATATGCAACAGAATATGCGACCAATATCATATCATCTCTAGCCCAGATGCATAACGCCATGCGGGCAATTCCCCTGTAGATGTTAAATCTACTCACCAACGTTCCTGGCTAAGTAAAGCCAACCACCTGTTTCCCCTTCTTCGCAGCGTCCGAAGTCCCTGCCTGCGATCCTAAAATCACAAAACAACAAAGCATGTATATATTAGCAATAGACCCAAAACACGTACAAACTACGTTTGACCGACGCACTAACTCAAAACATACTCTCAAGTGTCCGTATTGTGGCTAACGTGCGTAGCGATACTAAGAAACCAACCCAAGAGCAAAACCACACAAAGTGCACGAACCGTGTCGTATAACGTAACACACGTAATCGTAACATAAGAAACTAGCTATGTGATCCCAGATTTTGTATACAGAGAAAACCCAAAAATCAAACAGGACCAAACACACCTAAACCAAAACAGACAGCTACCCACAAAAACCCACACCCTAAATCTACCCTACGGATGAGGTCGCCGGATTTCAAGGGAATGTCGCCGGCCATGGTCCGAGCCTAGGGGTTCGTGCTTCAGGTGAAGGCTCGGGGTCTCTGGTACAACACAACTACATTGTTTGATTTTCTTGTATACTCTCGGGGTCACAACAGATCACAGATATCATATATTGACACTAAAAATACCATATTTGCATGAAACGATACCTTAAGTGTTCTAAACTAAAACTACAAGACTACACAACACTATAACATCATAAAGAACAGAATGAGACTCCCACAAGCTCAAAGATCCTAGCTTTCCAAGCTCCAAGGCATCCAAGAGGCAATGTTAAAGATGTGATTTTTGTGAGATTTTATGAAGTTTAGTGATGGATTAGAGAAGATTTGTGAAGGGAATGATAAATGTTCAGTTGAGATGAAAGAGGGATGAAGAAAATGATAAGGGATAAAGTGAGAGAGAAATGCATGAGGTGTAAAGAAAAGAAAGAGAGAGGTGAGGTTAAGGTGAGTGCACCCTTGCATTAACTCCTCATTAATGCACACACTAAACTCACCATGCCACCTCTCCCCAAAACAAAAGCCAAAAGAAATATCTCACATAAATATCTAAAGGTTTAATCAAGGCAAAGGATTAGGTTAAAGCAAAGGATTAGGATTAGGGTTAAGTTGTCATGGTCACTAAAACTAGATTAACACAAACACACCCTCACATAAACATGCACAAGTGTGTTCAAGCCATAACAAATAATAATAAATTATTAATTAAATGTTACAAAATGTGAGAAACCCAAATTGGTAAATTTTTTTACCAAAATCCCGCATTATCATCTAAACAACACTAATATAAATCTAAGGCGTTACATCGGCAAGTCATGTTCAGTGTACTCATTCTCTAATGAGCACCTGTGTACAATCTTTGATGTCAAACACCAATGGTTATGGGATCAACCATCGCCCCATACAGGGTCAAGAACGTACACACTAGTCTACTCTGAAATATCGATGCCCTGTCTCGATATTCCCACGACTAGAAACAATTGAAGGATGTGCTTGTGGACTACCCAGGTCCCAGTAGTATGATCCGCATCATAGTCCTGGTAGTCAAGCCAACATCCTAACGGCTTTATCAACATGTATATGAGAGACAGTATAATAATACCAGTGAATATGTTAAGATAAAGGAAACCAAATAGCATACTATCATGCCGAGCAAGAAAGTCATCTATATATATGTCCAAGCATCCACTTTATCATACAATAATGGCCTTCAGGGCATACATATTCCTAATAATACACGAACTTTAATCGGATGTCTAATAATACTAGTCGGCTTATGTTTAAGTCAGGTTATTAAATCAAGTATTGATTTAATAACACACACACACACATTTATATATATATTCTAGTATTATGTTCACCTTCTATTTTCTCTCTCTTTACTATTTGTATTTTTTTATACATGTAAGGTTACTAGGCACTGTCACAAGGCTCTAAGGCATCAACCATGCCGAATTTAAAAATTTTAAGTGCCGAACAACCTAAAGCGAGGATCTTTGCTAAATAATTAGGGTTAACAAAACATGTAAACATCTTTACATCTAAGAGAAAGGGATTACAAACTTTGTAGTCCGTTCCTTCGCTTGATAAGCTCCGAGTAGTAGTCCCTTCGACGCGATCCATGAACTTCCGGACTCTAGAGAGGCTCCACAAGCTGAATGATCCATGTTTGCTTGAAGTCTTCCTTTTCAAAGATGATCTACCTTGAAGAATCTTTAACCCAAGCTTACACTTCACTAAACAACTTATTAGAGAAGTGAACACCCTAATCTAAGTGGCTAGAATCGATAAGGATGATGAAGTAGGAATTTTGCTCTCTTTTTATTTCAATTTCTCACACTTATTCATCACTAACCCAAAAGCTAGAAAGCTTTTCAGGAGGAAGAAGAAGAAGAAAAGTATTATGTGATGAATAATGAAATTGTGTTGTGGTTACAAATCCAACCTTGAGTTAAGAATGAAGGGCTTAACTCATGTAGAGAATAAACCTAAGGTAAAGGGTTTGGGTTGGGTTAAGAAATATCTACACAAAATATCTTAACAAAATATCTTAACTAAAAACAAAGAAAGCTTCTTGAAGCTTCTTGAAAAAGCTAACCCAAATGCTAACCCAAATCAAACCCTAACTTGTTTAATCTCCACAAATCATGTTGCATTTGTAATCATAACTTGTTACAATATTATATATCATATATATAATATTTTAGTAACAAAAGAAAATAATACAATTAATATATATCGCATATATATCAATGTATTAACCGGTGAGAAAATGAATTAATAAAGCGAGCTTATATTAGTTAATGTAATGCAATATATCACATATATAATTATACATTAAATTATCGAATCGACACTTGATCCGATAATGCGGCTATATCGCATATAACTGACTAATATAACAAGTACCGATTCATTGAATCAACATTTGATCCGATGACCCGATTATATCATATATCGCGAGAATAGAATACGGTATCTCATATCGTATTATTCTCGGTCCCGCACATATCACATATGTGCTCCTACTTCGTTTTGCTTGAGTCAGGAAACCTCTATGTAGGACTCTAAAGAATCGTCAATACGCCGGCAGTAGGTGATGATCATATCAAACACCCACAAGCTGCAAGCGGTCAGCTAAATGTAACAGCCACCCAAGTATTGAGCGATCAGAAGATCAACAAGCAAGCATGTACATTCTCCTGTGAATCCAATCAGTAACACTACCGTACAGTCCGGTCTTTTCGTCTGATATGTTGCATATCTAGTCTAGAGGTGGTAAACGTCGGACCCCAGTAACCGATAAGTCGTGTCGATGTAAGGATTATAACAAGTCGAGAAACTACTGATAACACTTACCAGTAAATCTCCATATCAGCCCTGGCCATGGACTTCCAGTTATAGCCAATCGAACACGGCACAACATCAACTCCCTATACCGGGAGAGACGAAACCCCTCCTATCGCTCATTGCCTCCATGTGATTCGGGACTGTACCCAAAAGCCACCGTTTTGCACGCCCTCTTGGACGTGGTAAGGTGGAAATCAAAGCACAGTGGGAATCACACAAGACTCTATGACAATCTTGGGTCTACAGATTAACCTGTACCAGTGTCACCGGAGAACTGCTATCTGACGATAGGTATAATACCATACAGGAGTTCTCGGCGAGTCCGTTCAGTGTACCCAGTCTCCACTGAGCACCCGTACACCATCTTTGATATCCAACACCAATGGATATGGGATCATCCATCGCCCATCATATGGGTCAAGATGGGTGTACGCTAGTCTACTCTGGAGTATCGATGCCCTATCTCGATACACCATCAACTAGGAACAGTTATAGGATGTACTCGTTGACTACCCTGGCCCCACTAGTATGATCTCATCATAGTCCTAGTAGTCGAGTACATATCCTAAGGGTTTTATCAACACGTGATCACAAAATAGTATTCGTTAACATGTTAAGATAAAGTGAAACCAGACAACATACTATCATATCGAGCAAGAAAGTCATCTCTATATATATCCAAGCATCCATTATAATATACATCACATGTACAACAATGGGCTCTAAGGCATACATATAACTAACAATACGGATACGCGTATATGTATACGATACATATACCAGAGCTATATTTTGTATTTATACAAAATACTTCTAAAAGGAGGACGCTTCATTATTGATTTTCCTTTTAGGAAAAGAAAAGAAATGAGGTGGAGTGTGAGGTGTAAAGAGAGCATGGTTGAGAGGGATGGAGAGAGGGATGGGTCTTGAATTGTTTATTGGAAAATGGTTATGCTATTTTTCATGGTTAGAAATATCCCTCTTACTCTCTAGCTTATTCTCACTTGACTCACCCTCTCTCCTCTCATCTCCTTACTCTTCTTCTTGAGTTTGTGAGAGCTCTTGAGCTTGTAAAAATTGAGAGAAAAAGATTGTGATAAATTCCTACATCTTTAACACGCACTACCCAGCAAGTTTTGAGTGTTGGTTGCTTCACAAAAGGTTTATTGGAGTGAAGCTAGAGCTTGAATCGGGTTCCCTCGCTTGGACCATCTTCGGCAAGGGCGATCGACTTTCAAGGTCATTCTCAACGGTCTAAAAGCTTAGAAGGGATCTTCTACGATTGGATGGATACGCTACAAAGATTGTATTCTCTTAACCTGGTAGCTAGCTTTCTTGTTATCTTGTTAGTTTAGTATTTGGACGATTTATAGGGTATTTAGTTTGTAGTGCTTGCTTAAAAATCATTATTTTCATTTCCACCTTGGCCACGTGTCTAGTGGAGTGAGCATTAGGTACTTACATATCGGCTATTGAAAGCTGGATCGAACTGTGAGTTTTGTTCTTTATCTCTTCACTTTTCGCTACAGTGGTCGTCGTTGAAACTCTGACTTTTGCTAAGACAATCTTGTGCACACCTTGTCGATTTAGCAGCGTCGTCATGTTCAATCTCCATAAACTGAACTTATTGCATTGATTGAATTTTTTCGATCTTGCAAGTTATAAACGTCATCTCCCTAATTAACTCCAAAACTCGAACTCGACGCTCTGATACCACTTATTGTAAGGATTACATATCCATCGCGCAGCGGAAATCCAAGACCTTTGTTTTAGGATACATTGAAAGAGAACTATCAAACAGATACTGAATCACACGAAAAAATCATACGAACAAAAACACACAAGATTTATACAGGTTCGGCGCAACCAATACCTAATCTTTCAACCCACGATGAGAACTTCCACTATGAGAAAGAATTATAAGAGATTACACCGATTTTTCACAATCCTTTACAAAGAAATACACTCTCTTATAAAACCTCTCTCTATCCGCGACCGTGCTTGGCCGCCCTCTCCCACTCTAAACAAACTCTAGATTATTAGAGAATTATGGATTACAAAAAAAACTAAAGAAACTCTCATATTTTATAGGATAAATAATTGCTTGGATATAAATCCATATTTAAATAAGAGATAAATATGAATTTAAACTAGAGATTATATTCAAATCTAAACTAAAGAGATTAGATTTCGATCCTAATTAATCTCGAATTTAAATCAAATTCAACTGAAAGAATACACTGAACAATTGTTGCAACGGACGTAAGTATGTTTTTAGGTTTTCAAATACATGTGAAATCCTACAAATTTTAATCTTAATTATCTAAATATGCTTTTGGTAGAAATATTATATTCTATTAATTATTACAAAAGTGATTCAATATTTAGTCATTTTCTATGAATGAATTGAAGTTCTAACATTATTTTGGATATAGAAAGACTGCGAAAAATACTCAATAACAACGTGTGGTTATCATGCTTTAGCTGATCAGAACTTGTTAATATTGTTAGTTGATTTACTCCATGAATTAATCAAGTTAATTTTGGGTTGTTATCACAATCAGAGCTGAACTTTTTACCGCTATTCGTCTAATTATTAAAATTTGTATATTCTCATTCCAAACCATCGAAAAATATGGATTAAGCTGAGAGAACTCTGAACATCTATTACAAGGGATGTAGATGTGTTTTGAGATATTCAAATATAGGTGAAATCCTACCATTTTTTAAACTTCCTGACTATGCTCTTGATAGAAATACTATACTATATTCTGTAAGTCGATGTTACACACCCCACGCACTTGTGGGGAGGCGAAATTTACAAAAAATGATTTTTCATACTTTGCAACATCGACTTTAACTCCAGGATCTTAACAGAAACCTTAACTAGTTTATCTACTAGGAGGTTCTAACTACTATGTTAGGGTTTATACCTCCTAGTTTATAAGTCCTTCGGGTCTTCTTCTTCTCCTCCTCTTCTTGAGCTCCTCGAAGATCCGGATCGTGCTTGATCGTCGGCCTTCTCGTGTCGAAGATGATCCACCCGAGAGTCTATACTTCAAGCTCCAACCTCTAAACCGAGGTAACTAAGGTACCTGGTTCGCTAAGCTAGGTAGCTTAGAAGATATATAGTATCTAATGGAGTATATAATCTCAATTGACCTTATGGTTCACAACTCATGTGAGGGATTAGGGTCTTGAGGAAGGAGAGAAAAATTGGAGAGAGAAAGTAAATGAGCAAATGATCAGGTGTTAGCTAGCATGGAGAATGGCTCATACTCATCTCACATGAAGCATGAATTATTTTCCAATTGAAAATAACAACCATGCTTCAATAGTAAACACAAACCAATAAACAAATGTAATGAGCCATGCTTCACCCCATGCCACAAATATCTCCAATTTCCACCTCATTAATCTATTTCCATAAATAGATAAATCTAAATAATGAGGTGTCTCCTTCTAGAAGTATCTCTTGTGAAATTACAAGAATGCCCTCACCGTATATACATACCCGTATTCGCATTCCGAAAAATACGAATACAATGAGATAATAATAATCCAATAATATAATACTAGAATTCGGTTTAAACCAAATACCACTAGTATTATCCATCCGAACAACATCCGTGTAGCTAGTACACGTATATGATCGGAACCCTGTCGTAAAACCATACGACCTCTACATCGTTTCGCCCGAAGCAGGAAAACCCTCTATGTGGGACTCTAAAGACTCGATAGTACGCTGTCAATGGGTTTAACCACAAGTCCGTCAGTGGTACTAGCTGCACGTAACGACTACCCAGGTATCTGTCGATAAAAAGGCCGATGAGCACACTCATCCGAACTTCTACTGAGCATATTTATGACAATCTCTGTACAGTCCAGTCTGTTCGTCTAAGATACTCGCATATCGGGCCTAAGGGGATGGTAACCGTCAGACCCCTAATAGCGCAATAAGTCGTGCTGGGGTAAAGCCCAATACACCCTGAAAAACTACTGGAGAAACTACTGGAGTACCTACCAGTAAATCTCGCTTGCCCTGACCAGAGACTTTGTGTAATGGCTTTTCGAACACAGCGCAATATCAACCCCCAAAACCGGGAGAGGCAAATCCTATCTAACCACCACTGCCTCACAGTGCTTCGGTACTGCACCCAACTACTACCTATTTACATGACTTCTTTGAGCCATGGTAGGGTAGTAATCTAAGTACAATGCGAACACACTCGAGACGAATAGTGATGTCAAGTCAACAGACTAACCTGTACTCATACCATCCGAGAACTGTTACCTGACGATAGGTATAATACCAACCAGCAGTTCCCAACGAGTTCGTCCAGTGTAACTCATAACCCAATGAGCACCTGTATACTATCTCTGGTACGAGATACCAATGGCTGTAGGACAAACCATCTCCCATGCTGGGATGAGAAGCGTATATACTAGTCTACTCTGGAGTATTGATACTCCGTCTCGATAATCCTACGACTAGGGACATGTATAAGGATGTGTTTATAGACTACCCAACCCCCACTAGTATGACTGTCATCACAACGCTGGTAGTCAAGCAAAGATCTTAAGGGCTCTACCAATATGTATTAGCGATATGCTAAAAGAAACATATGCACATATTGAGGTAGAATCAAACCAAGTAGCATACTACCATTTTAAGTAAGACTGTTATTATATATGTATGTATCCCAAGTTTCTAAAATGTAATATACAAATTAGTGCTATACAATAATGGCCTTTAGGGCATATATCACTAACATATTCATAATTAAAAAGGGATTTGTATAGTTATTTTCTACCAATGAATTAAAGTTCTAAGATTATTTTGGATATCAAAAGGCTGCCAAGAATGCTCAACAACGACATGTAGTTATCATGCACCAGCAGATCAGAACTTGTTAATTTCGTTAGTTGATCTAATCCACTAAATAATCAAGTTGATTTTAGGTTATTATCACAATCAGAGCCGAACCGTTTATCGCGAATTGGCTACTAATTAGAATTTAAAGTCTTTCAAGTCCAAACTCGAAAAATGTCATTTATCAAAAATGTTATTTTATTGTAGAAATTTATTTAGATAAAAAAGATTATGCAAGATTAGAATTGTAGTCATTCACAGACTTTTAGTTTTGAGAGGCGTCCAGATGGTTTACTTGCTACTTTTTATCAGTCTGCGTGGCTGACAATGGGAGAGGATGTCATTCATGTCGTTCAAATTTTTTCATAACTACATCCTTTATTACTGGTATGAATAATACAGTTCTTACTTTAATTCCTAACAAGAAATTATGCTCCGTTCCTTTTGATTTCAGGCCTATAGTTCTTCGTAAGGTAATACAAAATTTGTGCGAAGATCATAGAAAACAGAATATACCCTCTTCTAGGAAACTTGAACTCTTTCCACCAAAGCGCATTCATCCCAGGGAGGCAAAAATCAGATAATTATGCAATTGCGGCTGTGTTCGTGCACGCGATGAGGCGAAAATGATGAAAAAAGAGATTTTTGCTCTGAAGGTGGACATGGCGAAGGCCTACGATCGTGTTGAGTGGCCTTTTCTTTTTACCGTGCTTCAAAAGTTCAGTTTCGATGAGCGCTTCATCTCCTTAATTCATGCATGCATATCAACAACATCAATTTCGGTTAATGTCAATTGTGATTGTGAAGGTTTCTTTAGGACTACGCCATGGTTGTCCTCTCTTTCCGTGTCTCTTCAGTATGATATCTAAAACTCTGACAAATCTAATTAATAGACTTAAGAGAGGGAGGATTTATTCCGATGAAGATTAATCACCGAGCTCCTTACATTTCCCATCTTATGTTCGCCGCCGACCATTTTATTTTTGGTGAAGCTTCTCCAAGTATGATGTTCAAGGTTGAGGAAATTCTTAATCAATATGGAGCTTTGTCAGGACAATCAATCAATTATGATAAATCCTCCATCCTATTTAGCAGAAATCTCTCGTTAGCTTTATCGACTCGATTTGGAATCTATGGTTGGTGTTTGTATTATGCAAGAGGATACTTTCTATCTCGGGTGTCCGCTGATAGGCAATAGATCGCCGACATCTACCTATAATTATTTTGATTGAAAAAATGGAGCATAAATTAAATGGAGCATAATTTCTCCTCTAAGTCCCGCTATCATGTATTAAGAGCTAATCTTCATCACAATACCAATATGAGTTCTATTACTGAAGAGATTTTGCATAAAGTATGGAATAAAAAAAACTCCAGCTGCGTATTAAACATTTTATATTGAGGCTGTTAACCGATTCACTTCCATCAAACGCCTGTCGAGCTTCTGTGGTACATGCGGCTGGCCCTATTTGTTCTCGGTGTAAGGAAGATGTGGAGACCAATCTGCATCTTTTATTCGAGTGCCGACAAAGTAGAGAGATATGGGCTCTTACTTCAATTGATGTTGTTGCGTCAGTACATTTGTCGATCGAGAGCATGTTCAAATCTTGGTTGGATGAAGATGATCTCCTTAATCCCTATCATAGCAGTTTTCTTATCTATGTTGCCTGGAATATATGTATGGAGCGATGTAGTACCATATTTTCTGGCAAGAAGTCTACACCGGCTAATATCGTCCAAAATGCACATCAATTATTGCAACCTTGTTCGCATCCTAAACCAACCAATCCGCCCTCCACATCCGTGCAGGGATCTTTACACAAAAATACAGATGCTGAGATGATCATCAATGTTGATGGAAGTGTTAAAAATGGTTCCGCAGCCTGGAGCATTCTTGGTAGAAACTCAAATGTCCGGGATCTATTTATTGGAGGTCCATAATCAAGATGTAGAAGAGGCCGAAGCTATAGGCGTTCTTGCGGCTCTTAAATGGCACAAGATTAAATCCTTGAGCAGTTGCGAGATTCAAAGTGATATGTTTTTGGTCACGCAAGCTCTAAGCTCATTACATGGTTCGGTAGCTTGGAAGCTCGCCCACATTTACAACGAAAGTCGAAAACTACACAAAGAGCTCAACAACACAAGCATTCATCATACATATCATGGGAACAAAGGCGACACATGCGGTTATCTCAAAAACTGTTTCATGTAATTTTTTGGCTATTGGGAAATTCCATCACTTCCTGTTGTCTTCTGTGATGCATTGCAAACATTATAGAATTTTATTTCATTAATATAATACATGAACAAAGCCTTTCTATCAAAAAATTTGAAAAATTAGCTTCCCATCCCTATCATCCCTATCGGTATAAGGTGCTCAACCAAAAACCAAATATATTATTGGAAAATTATCTTCGTATCCTTAAATATTTCACCAAGCAAGAGATAAACATATAGAAATATTAGATTGCACCCAATATGCAAAACCACAAGTTGACACTATAAAGATTGACGAGGGAATATTTCTTTATATAGCTTTATATATGATATGCCTGCATACCATATGTGGGATGGTTTGAATATTCCCTCATATAGTTTTATATATGATATACTAGTAGAGACGTCCGTTCCATACCTGAGATGGATTTTTCAAAAAATAAATCGTTAAAAATAAATATCTTACATTGACAGTGGTGCTTGATTATAAGTTTAGTTTGGAAGAAAATATTGTACAAATGATAATTAATATAATATCTTCAAGCAAAAAGCAAAAAGCAAAAAAAAAAAGAAGAATGCATCAAAGCCCTATAGTGATGTCCATTTATGTTCGGATGATTTCAAGATTTTAAAAATAAAATCTATACATCTCTTCTAATGGCTCAGATTTATTCCGGTCCAAACAAGCTGTGAATTCTTCCTTGGTTTGCACTACATCAATATCACCAACAACTGCAAAAGCATCGGCACCAGATACTACATCCAAAGAATTCAAATTCAACTCGTGGATGTCTTGATCTCTCTCATATGTTCTACTCAAATTGAAAGAAGAAAAAAAATCATAGTTGAGATTTACGCTCTTTTAACATATTGGGTATACCACTACGAAATATCCAACACTTAAGCAATTAAAAAATAAAAAATTATAATATTTATAATAGAAGGATAAAAAGGTAGAAGTAAATATAACTCGAGAGCATATGGTGTTAGAAGTATATTTATAAATGGAAAAACCCGATAAAATCTGACTCACTCGTTGAAAACCTGAATCTCGTCTGAAACCCGTCATAACTTGAAATTGAATGTTTGGGCATGAACCTGTCGGGTTTAAGTTGGTTTTGGATTTAAGGTTTAATTTTCGGTCCGGATATTTTTGATGAAAAACCTGTCCAGTCCGGACACATTTCACCCCTGAATGGTTCATTTTAGCCGAAATGTAACATGGAAAAACAAATCAACGGTCATCTCAGATCTAGATTCTGATTTCTGGCTCAAATTTAAAAGACGCATCCACCAAAACTCAAAAGTTCAAAGCAATCTAATAAAAAAGAATCTTACAGCAGTCCGAAAGGGCCGAAGAAAAAGGGGGGAAAAATCGCTCTTTTTTCTCCTGTCTGCCCTCAATAGCTCCAAGCTCCTAAATCTCAGCTGAGAGCTCAGTCGGAAAATTAGGGTTTAGGGTTTCGATTCGGGGATGGAACCTAACCGGCGGATCTCGGCAAGCCCTAGACCCTGCAACAAGCGAAGGATCTCAGCGAAGAAGAGGCCAAGACCCAATGGATTCATCAACAGCGTTAACAAGCTTCAAAGGCGAGAGATCTGCTCGAAGCCCAGTCGATCTTATAGCATGATCAACAACCATGAGAAATTTCGCTATATTCGATTGATGGTTCGTGATTATTTTTTGAAACCCTTTCTTGTTTCTTGTAAATTTTGAAGCTTTCGTCATTTTCTCAGTTACTGTAGATTTTTCTCCTGTTCTTTTTAGTACCCATGACTATTATGTGAAATTTCTTTTGGGTTATGGTGGAAAGACGATTCCTTTTTTTGCTTGATAATGTTATACTAATGGGGGATTGCTATGATGTTCTTGAATTTTATAGGTTTTATGAGTCTGCAATGTATAAAAGAGCAAGCCTTTGCCCTAAACTTTTGAGATGGATTATGAATCATTGATTATTGAACAACCAACCCATATTTTCAAAAGGCTTTCTTTCATGTCCATTTAACCTTATTTTCATCTCTGTCCATGACTGCTGCTCTATTGAAGCCATTCCTGACTTTGTAAGACCCATATTTCTAACCTCTCTATCAAAGTAGTGCCACTCCTTACCGTTACCTCATTTTTTAGACATCATGCTTTGGTAATTTCCAAGCCTCTAACATTATTCATCTTTAGCTGTTCTATAGAGCTTTCTTCAATACCTTGGTAATTTCAAATGATACCGCAGAGCCCAGAAGCATTTCTCTACTTTAGACATGCCACGATAATTTTATGATCCATTTTTACTGATGAAAATGGTTTCTTAAAGCAGATTGTAGTAGTAAAAGAAATATATGAGACTATCCTGTATTTCTGTTAAATTAAGGCAAGAACTACTTCATTATACAACAACAACAACAACAACAACTGAGCCTTTTATCCCAAGCATATGGGGTAGGCTACATGAACCAACATGAGAATCATGCCGGGTCTAGCACATGAATCCTCCGCCTCCACTCACTCCTATCAAACGATATACTTTCATTGAGGTCTTTGGCAGCCATATCGTTTCGTATCACCTCCATCCATGTTTTCTTCGGTCTCCCTTTTACCCTTTTGCCATTGCCCCATATCGAGAGTATCTATTTGTCGAACCAGTGCTTCCATAGGTCTGTGTCGCACATGACCAAACCATCTTAGCCAGTTTTCCCGCATCTCCTCCTCCACGGGTGCTACACCAACTTTTGCACGAATATCCTCATTTCACACCTTATCTTTTCTAGTGTTACCGTACATCCAACGAAACATGCGCATCTCCGTTACGTGCATCTTCTGTGTATGATGTTTCTTAGAAGCCTAGCATTCTGTGTCATATAATAAGGCCGGCCGAATAGCGTTTCGATAAAACTTCCCTTTCAATTTTAACGGAAAGTTACGATCGCACAAAATCCCTGTTGCACTCCTCCATTTCAACCAACCAGCTTGGATCCTTTGATTAACATCGTTCTCGATCTCCTCATCCTTTTGGATGATGGAACATAGATATCTAAACTGATCGCTCGGTGATATCTCTTGCCCTTCCAATGTTATACCAATATGGTTTTGACTTCTCTGTTTGCTAAATTTGCAATGCATATATACTGTCTTGGACCTGCTCAATCTGAACCCCCGAGATTTCAATGTTTGCCTTCATAATTTCAATTTGGCATTAACCCTTACTTTCGTCTCATTTACTAGAACAATATCATCGGCGAATATCATACACCAAGGTACCTCATCTTGGATAGTTACAGTAAGCGCATCCATCATGATGGTAAACAGAAATGGACTTAATGCAGATCTTTGATGTAAACCAAATGTAATAGGAAAATCAGTCGTTAGGCCGCTGCAAGTTTTGACATTTGCCACTACTCCATCGTACATATCCTTGATTATGTCAATATTCTTGACGGGGACCCCCTTCTTCATCATTGTCCCCCATAATACCTCTCTAGGTATCTTATCGTACGCTTTCTCTAAATCAATAAATATCATATGCAAATCTCTTCTCCTCTCTCGAAAACGCTCGACAAGTTGACGAAGCAAATGAATAGTCTCTGTCGTCGATCGTCCATGCATGAACCTAAACTGGTTCTTTGTTATCTTAATATCCTTTCTTAGCCTGCGTTCAATCACTCTCCCAAAGTTTCATGGTGTGACACATAAGTTTTATTTCACGGTAGTTTGAGCAACTTTGAATGACATCCTTGTTCTTGTAAATAGGTACAAGGATACTTTTCCTCCATTCATTTGGCATCTTTTTTGTCAACCTAATCTTATTAAACAAATCTGTCAGCCATTTAACCTCTATTTTTCCTAAGCATCTCCAAATCTCGATAGGAATCCCGTCGGGACCAACCGCTTTTCTTAAACTCATTCTGTTCAAACCTTCTTTAACCTCAGATGGTCTTATTTTACGCATGAAATCACGGTTTATATCTTGAGATTGAATGACAAGTCCATCCAAATTCTTATTAAAGCTCTCATTGAACAATTTGTCAAAATAATCTCTCCACCTTTCCTTGATATCCTCATCTCGAACTACAACCTTCTAATTTTCATTTTTGACACACTTTACCGCACATAAGTCTCTGGTCTTCCATTCCCGCATCCGAGCAATCCGGTATATATCATTTTCAGCCTCTTTAGTATGGATAAGTAGTATATGAGACTATCTTGTATATATGTTAAATCTAGGCAAGAACTCCTTTATTATTAGGCAGTACCTATTATCAAAATTAGGCATTTAGTATATGGCTCAAAGACTTTCCTTTTTATTGCATATGATCTGAGCTTATAATAACCTTTGTTAATAGGACACCTTTGATACCAAACAATCAGCGTGTTCTGATTCAAACCCGATGTTTTCAGGCCATGAACACTTGAATAATGCTGTGAAAGTAAGGGCATCTATGGATGATGGTTTTCTTTTTGGAGGAATTCACCACAAAACAATCAAGAATGCCAAGTTACAATTTTTTTGAGGGATTCACCACAAAACATGCCTTGAAAGAAGTATATATGAAGTAACATCTGCATGCAGTATGAAACCAGAATACATGATAAACTAAAATTTCTGCCTTTATGCACGACATGTATAGGTGTGACTGAAACACTTTCCCCCTGACAATCACTTAGTGTGTCCATATTGGTGGTGTGAGCTTGATCCTATGATTGACAATGCATCAGTTGAAAATATAATACACAAAAAAGTGTTGTTTCAAGCTTTAGATATAACATCATAAAAGGACAAGTATATCCTTAAATTTTTTGGATGGCTAAGAAAGTATGACTATCGATATCTTTGCTTGCAGTTCTCTGCCTTGGAGATATCAACAATCACCATATCATGTTCAATCTATAAGTAATGTGTAAGGGTTACACATGCACTCATCTTGAGCATCAATGATTTTGATCTTGTGGGCTTCAATCACAAACTTAAAAAAGAAAAGAAAATAAGACCCTATTAAGTGCTTATGATTAGGCATATCTCCCTCATTCCCTCCTTCACAATCCGACCGCAACTTTAACACTGGTATGTGTTAATTTCATCCTGTTATCTTCTGATAAGCACCATTGTTTTCAATGGGCTAGCTGAACTGCAACAAAAGCGCATATGCATAGAGTAAGAAAGAAGAAATGCCTATGACAACTTGAGATGGACCTTTAAAATGTTGCTTTTCATCGAAACGATATTTTGTCTTAGCAAGCACACACCGTTAATATCAAGCGTATCTTGTTGCAACTAATTGTTGTGTGCAAGAGGCTTATCGTAGGATTTATCTAACAGCTGGTGTGGTTCGTGACCATGCTAACAACTGTTAACTTGCTGAATACTTGGTCGCTTTGTGTAGGTTTTTAAATTAAAGGGGCGATGGCTTTGGATTTGACTGAAAGAATCTGGTCACAAAATGAACAGTTTGAGTCTCTTCAGTCAGAATGGAATCTTCCTACAAAATGACTAGCCCTATGACCCAAACTTCAGTGCTAAATTCGGCCTGACTAACTGTCGACCTTCAAATAATATGGCATTAGTTTCTAGTTTGTCCAATGGCTCAGAAGACCTTCAATTGGCTACACACTTTAGAAATTTTTTATAAGCATCAGTTATTTTTGTTGAACATCTCATGCTTGAGCACTTCATTATATAATAAGTTTTGTAAGCATCTCTTTATTCAAACCTGTTCTTTGCCAGAACATCTCTCTCAGAGACTGTTCTTCACCAAAAGCATTGTACTGCAGTATATTTGAACTTCTTACATTTGTACATTTAATTTCACTAAGACTTTATTTTTTTCTCAGGAGGAGTTTGATACGCATGATCCCAAGGGACACTGTTTGACAGAATTTCCATTTCTTAGGAAAAGATCAAAAATTGTTGAGATAGTTTCTGCAAAAGACATTGTTTTTGCTTTGGCACAGTCAGGAATTTGCGCTGCATTTAGCAGAGGTGGTATTACTTTCCTCTACTTCCGTATTGAGTCGTTCTGCTGTTAATTTTTTTGTGTGGCTAATATGCTTCCTATGATTACCTCAAAACAGAGACAAACCAGAGAATCTGCTTCCTAAATGGGAGTCCTGATGAAGCCATTCGGAGCTTATTCTATAACAAAAACAATGATGCATTAATCACAGTCTCAGTTAATGCCTCTGACCACTTCAGTTCCTTGAGATGTAGATCAACCGGAATTGAGTATGTATAATCCTTCCATCTATCCTTAGCACATATAAGGCTTGTATCTTCATCTAGTATAAATGCTATCCATTTAATTGCTTTCAGGTACATACGAAGGGGGAGAGCCGATGCTGGTTTTGATCTTTTTGAGTCTGAGTCATTAAATTGGCCTGGCTTTGTTGAGTTTGATGATGTAAATGGGAAAGTTCTCACATATTCTGCCCAGGATAGGTATATTGGTGTTTAGTGTTAAAAACTGGGATTTTCTATTTTGTTTGTTTCCTCTCAGAATTTTATTTTTTGACATTTTATAAAAAAAATTTGTAACAGCATATACAAGGTGTTTGACCTGAAAAACTACACATTATTATATTCTATTGCAGAAAAGAATGTCGAAGAAATTAAGATCAGGTTGGTTACTGCTCTCTTCTCTCTCTCTCATTGAATTTATAAGAAACTAACATTCGTTTGATTTATGTACTTCACAAGTTCAGCAACGGCATGTAAATAATTCTATGGTACTGAGTTTTGGACGCTTTAGTTTTCCGTCTTTAATCCATGCAATCAAACCTCGGCTATATTACAATAATTGCAACTTCCGTGAGTTAAACTGCTGCATATTCTGGAATAGTTTTCTTCAAATTTATAAGTTTTAAGAAAGATCTTTGCACTTTCATCGTTTTGATGACCTATGGATGAAACAAGCATTATGACAATTCTATGGTGGTTTTAGATTTGAAACTTCCTAAAATATGAATAATTAAATAGTTGTGACCAAACGCTAAACTAGGCACACCTTGTAACTCTCTAAACTCTAGTGTCGTTTTCACAATTTATCAGCCGGCTATATTATTTTTCTCACCGAGGCTGTACCAGATTCTGTCATCTATTCTAGCTTAAGGTTGTTCCTCAAGGCTTGAGTGTGTTAGACCATCAATGCTGCATATGTAGTGAGTTCTATGGAACAACACAGCTAACTAAACTTGCTGGTGCATATAGTACTTCGCATATGCTCATCTCTTATTGAGATAGCTATGTTTATTATGCCGAACATTTCTTGGCCTCTTGAATCTTTCCAAAATTGTTCATCATTAACCAGTCCCATAGAAATATATGATAAATTGTCTTGTTCAACGTTGATGTTGTATTATTATTCTTGATTGATGTGTATATATCGTGCATCATATGGTACCAAACATATTGTGTATCTTATTGCATAATCAACACTACTATTATTCATTGTGCTTCAAACTGCATTTATATATGCATTGTTAATAATATTTTGACTTATATGTTACATTTTTATGAATATACCCTTTGAAATGGATAGCTTTTCCTTTAATTAATGTGCATCGGTTGACATGAAACAGCCCAGGCATAATGCTGTTGATTTTCAAGAGAGCTGCCAGTCACGTCCCTTTGAAAATTCTCTCCATAGAGGATGGCACAGTTCTCAAATCCTTCAACCATCTTCTTCATCGGAGTAAAAAAGTGGATTTTATTGAACTGTTCAACGAAAAGCTTCTAGTAAAACAGGAAAATGAGAATCTACAGATAGTTGACGTTGGTGTTTTTCTCTTTACTTTTCTACACTGAACTTCATGTAGTTTTCTTTATTTTCCTATTTTGCAATTAATCATCTGATCAATATGCTCTTGACCTTACTCTCAGATCCGAAACTTCCACTTAACGGAAGTAAGCAAAACAGATTTTATAACTCCATCGGCATTCATCTTTCTATATGAAAATCAGTTGTTCTTGACATTTAGAGATCGCACTGTGGCAGTTTGGAATTTTCGAGGTGAACTTGTCACCTCTTTCGAGGACCATTTGCTGTGGCATCCAGATTGCAATACTAACAACATCTATATCACAAGTAACCAGGATCTTATAATTTCTTACTGCAAAGCCGACTCTGATGACTCGTCAGCATATGGCACTGGTAAATTTTTTGACCTTAATGTCGATTACAGTATTCAGTTTCTGTTTGACATTTGCCTTGCCATTCTAAATTGCTAATGCCTTCGTTCGCCCTCAACATGAGTTTCTTGTTGTGAAAACTGATTTGTGATAAATGATATTCTGCTTTTGCTTGAATGTTGTTTGCAAGTTTCCTGGTCTTACATTTAATATTGTTTTTTATATTTATCTTCTTTGCACTTTCTTTAATATGTTCTTTATCATGTACTTTTAACTGAACTTATATCCTGTGATATTTAAAATAAATTTTGTGAAATCTGCTTAAAGACATATCCTGCATCCATAATGGCGCTAGTTATTTTGCTTTGTTCCATAATTTAAGAATTGGGCAATAATTTACATAAGTTTGAAATATCCCCTGAATGTGTTATTGAGCATATCCGAAGGTAATTAGCATCTAATTAAGGATTTGTACATTTCTCTCTCTGAATATGCGTTGCTTCCTCAATCAAGAACAGACCATACCTAAAAATTGCTGACTAATTAATATTCTGAGTAGCAATATGATGGCACCTGCAGAAAATTTCAAATTCAGTACATTACCTTTCATTTGCATCTCTGTTCTTAGACCAAACTTTATTATCTTCTCTTGAGATCTATATCAGCGAAATGGCGCTTCAATTGAAATGACCATGCATTGATTTTCTCCACATTGATTTCCAAATAAATGTATATCAATTTATGTGAACGGGGATCTCTAATTCTAAATCTGCTTTCACATTGATAGTTAGGATACCATGTTCCTTATCATTGATGTTGAGAGACCACAGACAATCTCTGAAACTACCGAATACCATAATTCTGGTTAAATTATGCTTGCAATTTTACGACATATTAATCCATGTTGCTCATTTACTCTTTTCACTGCTATAGCAGCTGGATCCATTAACATCAGCAACATTTTGAATGGAAAATGCCTTGCAAAAATTCAAGCAGACGACTGTAGCAAAACTCAAAGTAGTTCCAGACTGCGAAGTAATGTAACAGAAGCTTTGGATGATATAACTGCTCTGTACTATGATGAGGAGAGAAATGAGATTTACACGGGAAACAAACATGGCATCCTTCATATTTGGTCCAATTAGTGAGAGGAGATATTTTGATGCAGCAATCCCTGCTTCAGTTTACTATGGTGTATTGTATCTTTCCGTTCTTTTTTTTTTGGTTCCTAGGACAGTAACATCATATGACATTTAGGTTTTGTCGGTCCAGTTTACTTTTTCTTTTTCTTACTAATTTTGTTGTAATATTTTCACAATGATTTTGTCATTTATTGTTTTTGAATTACCCTGTTCTGTTATAAGGTACTGTAGTTTCATCTTGTTTGGGTAGTTTGGCTGCACCATCAAAATTCAATGAAGAGCACCCCTTTTACTCTGATGGTTGGAACATGATCAAATTTCTATTGCACGGTTTGCATCCTTCCTTTTATCTGGTGTTCAGCATGACTAGTTCATGTATATAGCTTTATAAGCCTAAGTCAGCATAAAGTGTGTACAAATGTTTGTTCCCTGTTTAATCCGCTTGCTCATGTGATCTTATCTTTCGAGTATGAAATTGAGATTATTTATTGACCATCTTTTGTACTTTTAAAAACATATTTGGCTAACCTTTTTTTTTATTTTTATGATCAGTCTGATGTGGACAAAAATGGCCAATACCGAAGATATTAAGTTGAGAAAAGAGCAGCCACACATTACGGGAGCTCTCTGAACAAGCCAAAAGACCGCTTCGGAGTTATTTCCGATGTCGTCCGTCCGATGCTCAAGTCTAAAGACAATTTAGATGAATGAATTAGGGTTTTTGGGTGATTGAAAAAGCATCTCTCTAGGAGTTTACCTAGTCTTTATATCTCACCAACGTGGGCATTTTGGTTGTTTTAGGGATCGTTGTATGAGCAATTGCCCTATGTTCTTCCTTTGGTCAAATCAAGACCGGATTCTTTGTATGGGTCTTCTTTAACACACTCTTATTTAATTTCTGGGTTGTATATCCTTGCCTAATTTCATGTGTGTCCATCCACGATTGAAGTGACGACTGTGATCTGCGACAGATGGCTCCAGGTTGGATGGATATGATCGGATATCGTCTTCTTAAGCTTTTAAGAATGGAAAGCCCATTAGATCCCTCTTCTTCTTCTTCTTCTTCAAGTCACTCCCTTTTGAGGAAAAGGAATTCCTCCTTATATGAATTTTTTCTGTCTTTCTTGCCAGTAAATCTTCTCTCTTTCCTTACTGTTTAGTTTTGGCTTCTTTCTTAGTTTAAAAGCTCTTATGATATTACACGATAGGAGAAGATTTATCCCATCAGTGATTCCGTTGAAGTTGTTGCTCTAGAGGAGTGGTCTATTCTCGATCCTTCCGTCGGTTTTGTGGGCATCTATGAACAATCTCTGTCAATAGGTCTTTCTCTTACCTTTTCTGACATAATTTATATGTTCTTTGAGACCTCAAGTTGGCTCCTTTTCAAATCGTCCTGAATAGGTGGCGTCTCATTTTAGGATTTTATTCTATCCTCATGAAGGTGTAAACGACTTGCTCCTTTGAAATTTTCCGTTTCATATTCAAAAACTGTGCAACCATTGGAGCTTATTGAATGCTCCTAATGCCCTTTCCGTTATAACCACGGCCAATACGGAATCGAAAAAACAAAATTTTACGGGGAGCACTAGAATCTAATCCCCAGCGATCGTTCCAAACACTAAACTAGAAAACAAAACATGCAAGGTTTAAGGATTACAACCTTTGTTATGTGTCCACCCAATCATGAAAGACCCCTCCAAGCTTCTCGTAGACCATCGGGAATAAGCTTGAGAGGCGGCCGCCCTTGCCAATGTTGAGATTCCTAATGTCATGGCCGCTGTCTACGGCCGTTGCGGAATTAAAAAACTTTGGCGCTAGGAAACACATTCTAGAATCTAATCAAACATTGAAACTAACTAACTAGAAGAATCTAGGTACTGTGATAAGAAGTTATACCTAGAGGCTCGTGTCCTTCAGGTCTTCACTCCTCTTCTTAAGCTTCTTGGGGTCTCCTAAATCAACCTTGATAGTCGGCCTCCTCGGTCCTAGATGATCCACCCGAGAGTTTGTAGTCCAAACTTAACTTCACTAATGAAACAACTCAACAACCTAGTTTGCTAATCTAGATTGCTAATGAAATTATGTCTTAGCATATCTACTAGGTTTCAACGAGCATCAAATATGCAATTTTAAATTTTTTTTAGAGCGCTAAGTATACTAACCTAGAATCGAATTAGAGAATTAGGGTTATAAAATAAGCAAATCAGTTCTATACTAAGTGAAGAGAGTCTACAACTTATGCAGTCCAGTCCTTCACTTCTAAAGCTCCAAGTAGTAGTCCCTAGAACCCTTCTTTGACTCCACTTGATGAAAGGAATGAGCTTGCTTGTAGTCTTCGATGCCGAAAATGATCCACCTTGAAGTCTCTCTCACTCAAACTCACTCTTCACTAATCAAGATATTATTGAAGCAAACAACCTAAACTAATGTGCTAGATTAATGTAAGTTGATGAAGTAGGAGATTTGCTCACTAGAATCTTTTTTTTTCCTCTTTTCTTTTCTCAACACAAGAAAATTCTAGAGAGGAAGAAGGAGATGACTTGGATGAGAGAGAGTGAACCATGAGGTGAGTGATAAGATGAGTTTGACAATGATAAATATCAATGAATAAATCCAAAAGAAAAGAGATGAGTCATGGCTTCTCAAGGATTCTATAAGTATCTCAAGAAAATGACTCATTTTCTTTTCTTTTAATTCATTAATTAAATCATTATGTACTCATCTTTCTTCATGTGTGATTCTCATACATCCTAGTGTTAGTTATATGTATGCCCTAGAGGCCATTACTGTACATTGGATGTATATTGTAGTGGATGCTGGGACATATATAGGGAGGACTTTCTTGCTCGACATGATAGTATGCTATCTGGTTACTCTTTACCTTAACGTGTATACTGATTGTCTCTCTGTTACATGTTGGTAAAGCCCTTAGGATGTGTACTTGACAACCTGGACTATGATGCGGATCATACTAGTGGGGACATGGTAGTCCATAAGTACATCCTTGAAAGTCCATAGTCGTGGGTGTATCGAGACGGGGCATCGATATACCAGAGTAGACTAGCGTATACCTTCTCGACCCATACAGATGGGCGATGGATGATCCCATATCCATTGGTGTTTGACATCAGAGATGATATACGGGTGCTTAGTAGAGACTGGGTACACTGGACGGACTCGTCGAGAACTCCCAGATGGTATTATACCTTACGTCAGATGGCAGTTCTCTGGTGACACTGGTACAGAGTAGTCTGTTGACCCGAGATCGTCATAGAGTCTTGTGTGGTTCCCACTGTGCTTTGATTTCCATCTTACCACGTCCAAGAGGGCATGCAAAACGGTGGGTTTTGGGTACAGTCCCGAGTCACATGGAGGCAATGAGCGATAGGAGGGGATTCGTCTCTCCCGGTATAGGGGGTTGATGTTGCGCTATGTTCGATTGGTTATAACAGGAAATCCCTGGCCAGGGTTGCTGAGATTTACTGGTAAGTGTTACCAGTAGTTTCTCGAATTGTTATAGACCTCATATCGACACGACTTATCGAGCTATTGGGGTCTGACGTTTACCACCCCTAGGCAAGATATGCGACATATCAGACGATCAGACCGGACTGTACGGTAGTGTTACTGGTTGGATTCACTGGAGTGTGAGCGGGCTTGCTCGTCGATCTTCTGATCGCTCAATACCCGGGTGGCCGTTACGTTTAACAGACCGCTTGCGGCTTGTGGGTGTTTGATATGATCATCACCTGCTGCCGGCGTATTGACGAGTCTTTAGAGTCCTACACAGAGGTTTCCTGGCTCAAGCGAAACGAAATAGGAGCGCATATGAGATATGTGCGGGACCGAGAATAATGCGTGTATGTGATACCGTATTCCATTCTCACGATGAATGTATCGAATGGTTATATGCGATATAACCTAGTTATCGAATCGAGGGTTGATTCGATAAGCCGATATATTGGATACTAGTCGGTTATATGCGATATGACCGGATCGTTAAATCAAGTGTTGATTTAATGATTTAATGCATAATTATATATTTGATATATTACTTTGCATTAACTAGTGTTGGTTCACTTTAAATGGATTTTCTCACTTGGATTGTGCACATTGTATATGTGATATACTTTTGTACACAAGTTTGTATCATGTTTGATGATACATGCTCACTTTGGTTAAGTGTAAAGAATTAAACCATGGTTAAGTTGATGATTAGGGTTTTGCTTATTCTTTTATTTATTTGTTTATTCATTTTTGATAAATATATAAGAATGGTGGCTTTGTTTGTTTTTTAGTTGAACATTCATGAAGCTTTGACTAAGTCATCATTCTTATCTCTTGCTTAACCCTAACCATTTGAACTAACCCTAGTTGATTCTCTACACTTAACTATGGTTGAGAATATGATAAGAAGGAATTCTTTTTGTTTATTAAAATAACACTTATCATATTCTTCATCTTCTTCTTCTTCTTCACTTCAAGAAAAAGCTTGATAGCTTTAATGGCAAAGTGAGAGAGTGAGAAATCCAATTATAAAGTGAACCCATCTCCTATTTCTTCATCCTCTATCTCTTACCAAGTAGTAGAGTGTGTTTTCTTCACAAGTTTCATGACTTGGTGAAGTGGGAGCTTGATCTAGTGATGCCTCGACGTAGATCATCTTCGGCACGAAGCCGACGATCTTGCCCGCCCATTTCTCCGATGAAGCGGACGCTTGAGCCCGGGATTTCATTTGGACAGCGGAGAGGACTTCATTACGGAGCCGTGGAGGTGGAGGACCGGATCTACAAAGGTTGTATTTCCGTTCACTTAGTTAATATGTTAACTAGTTTCATTTGTCGCCTAAAATTCTAGCCAACGATCTTGTTAGGGTTTCTCGGCACATATAAAATTTGAAATTGGCATGGTTGATGCCTTGAGAGACCTCTAGTGTGTGCCTAGGAACCTTTCATTGGTATCAGAGCCTAGCTAGAGCCTTAGGCGATGCGTAGACGAAGTTTGAAACTCGAACGAACCCGAAACCCTAAAATTTCCATGCTCTCTAGACTTTTTCTAAAAACTGGGTTTTTTCCAGATTAAAAATTCTTAAAAAATTCAGCAGGCAATTCTAAGAATTACGACGCAAAAATTAATTCATGAACAGTGCAAACGGCGGCGGAACCGCGGCAAAAGCCTGGCTTCTGCGGCGGTTCCGCGGCAATATGGTGACTTCATCCTCCCCTTTTTGCACAGTAATTCATTTTTTCAGATGCTGAGTTTTCTGGGAATTTTTAATATTTATTCAAGAGTTGAATTTTCTGGGGTTGTTTTGGGGATTCGGGGTTTTCGATCGGAGTATCAGATTTTGTCTATGTGACTTTCCGGATAATTTTTGAATATGTTAAAAAGTTTGACTGGATATAAATACCCAATTTTTACCCTGCCGGGAAATTTCCAAGTGTTGGATTTTTCCGTAGTTTAACGACGTTCTAAGTAGTGCAAGTAACGCGATGGACCCTCTAGAAGACAACAAACCTTAACTCGATTATGTGACCATCTTGAACTGCCCTTTGAACCTTCGGGTTTGGGGCAGTACGGCGTGCCACATGTGAGGCGTTGGTTTGACCCTTCTACGGCTGGACCGTTGGTACTGAGGCACGAACTGAATGTTTTTAGACTTGTTTCATGTGTTGATCTGTATCGGTAAACTTGGGTGTTTGACTGTTCGATCGGAAAGTTTGACATTTTCTATTTATCCGGAATGGGATACAATAATTGGAATTCACAAGAAGTTATAAGATAACTGAATGAATGTTATAAACATAGCAGTTTAGTCTCACTTGATCGGTTGCCACGGAATTTTGATGCGATCAAAAGTCCGTCGCAATCACGTAGCGTACGCGGATACTCGCCGGGTAAACTTAATAGACAGCTACACCCCATAGCCCCGACCAAGTGACTGTAGGAGAACCCCGTCGCCGAAAGCATCCGTTCGGGTGCTCGCGGTGGCGGTGTTCCGCCTTGGTGCACTTCGTCGAAGGCGTCGGGGGTGCGGCCGCCTACTGAAGTTTGCGACGAGCATTCGATCAGGATGTCGGGAATCTTGTTGAATTGCCCGACTTGATATTGAAAAGAGTTTTCGATTTTGAGACTAAAATGCGGGGTTTATAATTGTTAGGCATGCGATGTCTAAGAAATTCATTTGGTCAGGCATGCGATGTCTGAGGTGGTTGCGGATTCCAACTGTTGTAGTTTTACACTTTCTTAACTGTGACCGTAAGTGTAATATGTGATATCGCCGGTTTCGTTGCTATATGTCAACGACAATTGGGATGGACATATTTACTTACGTTGATGACATGTGATGTTATGTGTTGCTGGATATGCTATATTGGATCGTCGTGTTCGAATAGCCGGGGGTTTTTATGTGAGATGAGTGTTTTTTCATTTTCATTTATATAAAAACTTGTATGTAATATTCTTTTATTGGGGCACTTCCAGGTTGTGGAAGATGTCACCGTTGATGTATATTATTTACTTTTCCGCACTAGGATAGACCTAAGGAGGAGGGCACAAGTAACCGGGTTCTAGAGTCCAGTGGGAGACCAACTCGAGGAGTCGAGTCCGGGTCTCCTAACTCTAGAATTGGTAGGGTTGCTTGCCGCTCTCGTAGGGGTCTAGGGGTGTGGGTTTGGCTATTCATCACGACCGTGGAATCCGTGTTTTATACTGGCTCGTATTGAAAACACGGACGTCCTAGCATATCCAATATTTCATATGTTTCTTCTGCTGCGATATCTGTGATGTGATCATGTGATGTTCTGTGATAGATACAGTATATAGTATATATGATATATTATATAGGCGTTACTTATGTTTTACACCCGCGCTAGCCCTGCCCCGCTCTGCCGTTAGTTACCTAACCTAACGGTGCATGAGGGGACATCGAGGCGAATGCGGATGGCATAAGCGTACGTCGTATTTATCTGTGATGTTTAGGTACTTAAATGATGGGACTTCATTAATATGATTAATGAAATAAAAGAAACCTAAGATGTTGTAGAATCGAATTTCAAAATAAAACAGGTAGCTACAGTTCTTGCTTTGCACAGCGGTATATATGATATATCCTGCACCTTATTCTATAAGGAAAGGACCGAGATCCCTTCACCGGGAGTGACTCCTTTAGCAATAACTGGCAGATGCTACACATTCGGTTTGTCTTTTGATTGCTTCTATAGTTTCTGCTTTGCACAGTGATATATATGATATATCCAGCACCTCATTCGACGAGGAAAGGACCGACGATCCCTTCACCGGGAGTGACTCCTTTAGCAAAACTAGAAAAGCCTCAAAAACACTCCATTTCAAAATTCATTCGATCCTACAACGATATCAAGTTCATTACGCAATAGGTTTTCAGAAAAACCTGACGTAGCCCTCCGTCATTTCAGATAAGTACTAGTTAGTATTCGTGCTGCGGTAGTTTGGCATTCGTCAAGGTGTAGTGTGCGGTAGCTAACTAGTATTTATCTGCTTATGCATATGATGCTGATTGGATTAGGGTATTCGTACGGCGTTATTTGGCATTCGTCAAGGGTCGTGCGGGTGGGTTTAATTCGATCAAGAAATGTACGGGTTGAACTTGACTAGTGGACTATGGGTTGTTTGGCATTCGTCAAGGTCATAGAACACTAGGGGTAAAAAATTATCGGGAATTTCAAGTGTTGAAATTTGCAATGAGATTGCATACCTTCTATGAGATAGTTGGATCCCGATACCCGCTGCGAGTAAGAGTTACTCCTGGGAGAGTTTTACACATTACAATTAGCCGATCAAGTAGGTGTCTAGAAAGGTGTTAACGAGGTTACGCCTCTGGGAAAACGAGGTTTACATTAATTAGGTTCGTGCGAAAGCACGGGGGACCTCCCTCAAAGTACCGACACTGGCCTGGCTGAAAGATTGGCGAACTTGTAGTGTGTAATTAATCCCGGCTAGTCTTTCCTTTTAGGGTTTGAAGGAAGATTTGATAAAAAGCAGTGGGAGCCATCCTGATTAGATAAAATAATAACCAATTTATTCTTGCAAGAGCGCACGCTGAGTGTTTTCTTCTCTCTCTCTCCAGGTAGCGACCATGTCACGCCTTAATCAAGATAATAATACGGATTATTGACCGAACCCGCTTGTTATACTGAGCTGGGGAACGTTGGTCCCGCTCCAACTTATAATTGTTATAAGACAGAGCAGGAAATTGGGGAATACCAGATTTCCCGTGCCGCCCAAACGAAGAGAGTGCATGTTGATGCATCATCTTCGGGTGTGTTCATTATAAAGAACTGTTTCTCAGTATCCTCTGCATCCTGGGTATTTGATACCGGATCAGGATCCCAGATATGTAATCTGTTACATAGGGCTACAAAAGGGTAGAAAAACTGAGAACGGGTGATAAGTTTCATGAGACAGAAAACGGGGCAAGAGTTGCAGCCAAGTCTGTTGGTCACTGTCACCCTGTATTACCAATACATTGATTCTGAACGAATGTTATTAGATACCGAACCTGATATACAGAATCATATCTGTCTCTTTATTAGTAAAGAAACGATAAAATTTTGTATTGTTGGATAATGTTTTGAACATTTCCTATATCAAAAGTTGATCGGTTCAGGCACGTTATCTAAAAGCATTTATGTTCTAAATCAAACTACAGTTCTTAATATACAGAACACACACAAGAGGAAGAGTTCAGAAATGAACGAATCCTTCTTGAGGTATTGTAGACTAGGTCATATCAATGCGACCCGACTGGCTGAGTTACATTTAGATGCATATTTAAATCAGTTTGAATTTACATCTTGTGAAACTCGCCAGTCATGTCACAAAGATAAGATGACCATAGCTCTGTTTAATAGAAACAGAGAAAGAGTTAGTGAACTCTTGGGATGATACATGTTGATGTATGTAGGTCCCCTGTCTACACATACCAGGACTGGTTCTTTATATTTCATTATATTCTCTGATAATCTCTCAAGATTCAGACATATGTTCCTGTTGAAACACAAATCCGAACCTTTTGAGATATTCACAGAATATAAGTTAGAAGTAGAGAACCAAAATACGGGTAAAAGTATTATGTCCTTTGATGAGATCAAGGAGGAGAATACTTGAGCACGGAAATCCTGGACTATTCTAAAGGAGAATGAGATTCTCTCTCAGCATTACTCCTCCGAATACACCATAGCACGATGGTATATCGGGGTGGAGCAGATACACCCTATATGATATTGTGTGCTCTATGACGAGTACTACTGAGTTACCTGTTTCCTTTTTGGGAGTTATGCACTTGAGAAGCTGCATACCTATTGAATAGGGTTCGAATCAAATCAGTTGCCTACCATTTCATATGTGATATGGAAAGGGAAGAGCCCATGTCTTAAGCTAGTTAAGATTTTGGGTTGACCGGCCTATGTCTAAAAGCAAAATCCGGACAAGCTCGAGGCAAGATCTGTTATGTACAACTGGAAAGGTTCCAGCTATGCAAACTACAGCAGGTGATTTGGTAGAACCAAAGGATTCAGTAGATTCCAACGAACCTCAGCCTCTCCGTCGATCTAGTAGGGTTTCTCACCCACCTGAGAGTTACTTTGGTTTCTCTATGACAGTGGGAGCGAGGATTGCATCATGAGATGATGACCCAACTAGCTTCGAGCTGGCCATCAGGAGTAAGACTCTGTAAAAATGGTTGGATGTTTAGTGATCTGAGATGGAATCCTTATACACCAACAAAGTATGGACTTTGGTTGCTATATCTGAAGGGTTAAATCCCCATCAGGAGCAAGTATATCTTGAGAAGATTACTTGGTGTACATGGAAAAGTTGAGACTTTCAAAGCTAGACTTGTTAAAGGTTTTCGTCATTGACCAGGCGTGGATAATGATGAAACCTTTTCAGTGCCTATGCTTAAGTCCATCCAGATCCTACTTGCCACGGCTACATACCATGACTACGATATCTGGTGGTTGGGTGTCTTGACTGCTTTTCTAAATGATGATTTGGAAGAAAGCGTCTATAAGTACACAGCCAGAGGGCTTCGTAGACAGTGGGAGCAGCAAAAACGTGTGCAAGATGTTTTATAGGATAAAGCAGACATCGCGGAGTTGGAACGTCTGTTTTGATGAAGTAGTCAAAGAGTTTGACATCATCAAAATGGTAGATGAACCTTGTATAAACAAAAAGGTAGTAGGGAGTATGGTGGTGATCCTCGTAGAGTACGTGGATGACATACTCTTGATAGGGAAGGAGTTTCCTATGCTACGCTCGATCAATCTCCGCTTATCACAATGATTCTCCACGTAGGATCAAAGTGATACCTACTAAATCCTGGATTTTGGATCTATGAGATAGATCTAAATGGATGTTAGGCTACTCACTAGTTGTAGTGAGATGGTATCAGTTGATCCTGGGGAGAATCACTGGAAGGGTTCCAGGATGATAAAGACGACTGAATGTCAGTCACAGGCATTGTCTTTACCCTCAGTGAAGGGACGGTATGTTGGAAGAGTTCCAAGCTACATACCGTGGCATACTAGACGATAAAGGCTGGATACATTGCTACTTAAGATGCTACCAAAGAGGATGTTTGGGTGTAAATTGGTTCATGTAATGAACTACGTTCCTACCATTGTGAGACAATGGAGTTGTGGCTTATGCCAAGGAACGCAGGTCCCATCAGTGATCCAGACATATTCTAAGGCAGTATCACCGAATCACATGGAGATGGTAGATCTTTAAGGGATCGAGGTTAGGAGAGCAGACTCAGAGGACAACACGGCGGATCCACTCACGAAGGCCTTTTCCCAGAGAGAGACTTTTATGGGATGGTTGAGTATGAGATACTACAACCACTGCTATCAGATGGCCCTAGTGCAAGTGGGAGATTGTTAGTTATATGTATGCCCTAGAGGCCATTACTGTACATTGGATGTATATTGTAGTGGATGCTGGGACATATATAGGGAGGACTTTCTTGCTCGACATGATAGTATGCTATCTGGTTACTCTTTACCTTAACGTGTATACTGATTGTCTCTCTGTTACATGTTGGTAAAGCCCTTAGGATGTGTACTTGACTACCTGGACTATGATGCGGATCATACTAGTGGGGACATGGTAGTCCATAAGTACATCCTTGAAAGTCCCTAGTCGTGGGTGTATCGAGACGGGACATCGATATACCAGAGTAGACTAGCGTATACCTTCTTGACCCATACAGATGGGAGATGGATGATCCCATATCCATTGGTGTTTGACATCAGAGATGATATACGGGTGCTCAGTAGAGACTGGGTACACTGGACGGACTCGCCGAGAACTCCCAGATGGTATTATACCTTACGTCAGATGGCAGTTCTCTGGTGACACTGGTGCAGAGTAGTCTGTTGACCCGAGATCGTCATAGAGTCTTGTGTGGTTCCCACTGTGCTTTGATTTCCATCTTACCACGTCCAAGAGGGCGTGCAAAACGGTGGTTTTTGGGTACAGTCCCGAGTCACATGGAGGCAATGAGCGATAGGAGGGGATTCGTCTCTCCCGGTATAGGGGGTTGATGTTGCACTGTGTTCGATTGGCTATAACAGGAAATCCCTGGCCAGGGTTGCTGAGATTTACTGGTAAGTGTTACCAGTAGTTTCTCGAATTGTTATAGACCTCATATCGACACGACTTATCGAGCTATTGGGGTCTGACGTTTACCACCCCTAGGCAAGATATGCGACATATCAGACGATCAGACCGGACTGTACGGTAGTGTTACTGGTTGGATTCACTGGAGTGTGAGCGGGCTTGCTCGTCGATCTTTTGATCGCTCAATACCCGGGTGGACGTTACGTTTAGCAGACCTCTTGCGGCTTGTGGGTATTTGATATGATCATCACCTGCTGTCGGCGTATTGACGAGTCTTTAGAGTCCTACACAGAGGTTTCCTGGCTCAAGCGAAACGAAATAGGAGCGCATATGAGATATGTGCGGGACCGAGAATAATGCGTGTATGTGATACCGTATTCCATTCTCGCGATGAATGTATCGAATGGTTATATGCGATATAACCTAGTTATCGAATCGAGGGTTGATTCGATAAGCCGATACATTGGATACTAGTCGGTTATATGCGATATGACCGGATCGTTAAATCAAGTGTTGATTTAATGATTTAATGCATAATTATATATTTGATATATTACTTTGCATTAACTAGTGTTGGTTCACTTTAAATGGATTTTCTCACTTGGATTGTGCACATTGTATATGTGATATACTTTTGTACACAAGTTTGTATCATGTTTGATGATACATGCTCACTTTGGTTAAGTGTAAAGAATTAAACCATGGTTAAGTTGATGATTAGGGTTTTGCTTATTCTTTTATTTATTTGTTTATTCATTTTTGATAAATATATAAGAATGGTGGCTTTGTTTGTTTTTTAGTTGAACATTCATGAAGCTTTGACTAAGTCATCATTCTTATCTCTTGCTTAACCCTAACCATTTGAACTAACCCTAGTTGATTCTCTACACTGAACTAACCCTAGTTGATTCTCTACACTTAACTATGGTTGAGAATATGATAAGAAGGAATTCTTTTTGTTTATTAAAATAACACTTATCATATTCTTCATCTTCTTCTTCTTCTTCACTTCAAGAAAAAGCTTGATAGCTTTAATGGCAAAGTGAGAAAAAGAGTGAGAAATCCAATTCTAAAGTGAACCCATCTCCTATTTCTTCATCCTCTATCTCTTGCCAAGTAGTAGAGTGTGTTTTCTTCACAAGTTTCATGACTTGGTGAAGTGGGAGCTTGATCTAGTGATGCCTCGACGTAGATCATCTTCGGCACGAAGCCGACGATCTTGCCAGCCCATTTCTCCGATGAAGCCGACGCTTGAGCCCGGGATTTCATTTGGACAGCGGAGAGGACTTCATTACGGAGCCGTGGAGGTGGAGGACCGGATCTACAAAGGTTGTATTTCCGTTCACTTAGTTAATATGTTAACTAGTTTCATTTGTCGCCTAAAATTCTAGCCAACGATCTTGTTAGGGTTTCTCGGCACATATAAAATTTGAAATTGGCATGGTTGATGTCTTGAGAGACCTCTAGTGTGTGCCTAGGAACCTTTCACCTAGTTCTATGTATCATCAATCATGATATATATATATATATATCTATATATCTATATATATATAAACTAATATTGAATTTTAGCCGGTTGTATGTGATATGACCGGATTATTGAATCAAGTGTTGATTTAATAATTTGATATACATATATATATATATATATTTGATATTAGCCGGTTATATATGATATAACCGGATTTTGAATCAAGTGTTGATTTAATAATTATATATATATATATATATATATATATATTAAGCTCACTTAAGATTTTCTTCTCTTTAAATATATTTATATATGTGATATATATATATCAAATTATTAAATTAACAATTGATTTAATGATCCGGTTATATCAAATATAATCCGGCTAATATCAAATATATATAAACAAAATATACATAAATTATTGAATCAACACTTGATTCAATAATCCGGTTATATCACATATAACCTGACTGATATCAAATATTACTAGATTAGAATATGGCATCACATACTCGTATTCAATCAAGCTCCCGCACATATCTCCATATGTGCCCTACTTCGTTTCGCTTGAGCTACAAAACCTCTGTGTGGGACTCTAAAGACTCGTCAATACGCCAGCAGTAGGTAATGATCACATCAGATACCCACAAGCCGTCAGCGGTACTAGCTGGACGTAACGGCTACCCAGGTATTGAACGAATAGAAGATCAACAAGCAAACTTGTCCAAACTCCCGTAGAGCCTATAAGCAACACTTACCGTACAGTCCGGTCTTTTCGTCTGATATGTCGCATATCGAGTCTGGGGGTGGAATCGTCAGACCCCAATAACTTGATAAGTCATGCCGATGTGTGGCCTATAACCTTTCGAGAAACTACTGTTGGATATAGTGCCCTCAGAGTCAATTATTGGATCACAGGCGCGCGATTGCAATTGTAAGTGCACGGCGGCGCCCCGGCCGTCAATCCGACGCCGGAATGCGGAAGCGATGATTTACTTTACCTTTTTAAACCGACACCACCGCGCACTATAAACCCGGATCGTGCCATCAAATCTAGTCCTAGCTATCTAGAGAAAGGAGTAGAGAGATATACCGAGCGATCCGTGTCCTTCGGTCTTCTCGTCATCGTCCCGATCTCCCCGCTCCGGTCTCCACCAAGTCGCCGGAAGGGCACCACGTCGCCGGCTTCTTTTACGGGCTCCCACCTCTGGACGGAGGCAACTCGGGCACGAAGCTGGCGAGTCGACGTGCCCAAGATTTGCTGTAGAATAGTGTAGTGCTATGTCTCATTTGGGGTTGTAGGAGATTGCCATTTTGGTGGAGAAAATGAAGTGGTGGAATTTTGTGATGAACTTGGGATTTTAGCAAGCATGAAGAGCAAAAATCCCCACTACCAAAAATTGGACAGCCCCTCATTTGGCCGGCCATGGCTTGGTGAAGAGAAAAGAGTGAGAGAATGAGGGAGAGTCTCACAAGAATAATGCAAGAGAGAGAGATAAAAAATGTTATCATGAAAGGAAATGATCACACACTCAAAACCACACTCAACCAACCATCATCATTACTCCACTATCACAAAAGTCATGCCATCAAGAATACAAGAAAGTCAAGGGTGGAAGAATCATCATGACACAAGAATAGGCAAAGACCACCCTCCACAAATGCTTATTTGCACAAATGCAAATAAGCCCTCCTCCACCAATCTTCAGCCAATGAAAGATACAAAGAAATATGGCTGAAACGGAAAACAAACTGGCAACTCCAAAAAACTGATCCCGTAATAAATTACAGGAAAACCCCGCTACTGTATATACATACCCGCATTTGTATTCCGACCGAAATACAAATGCAATGAGACAAAATCTACACAGTACAATACTAGCATCCGACTTAAACCAAAGCCTGCTAGTATTATCCGTCCGATCCTGATCCGTGCAATACCGCACATATCTGATCGAACCCTGCCATATATCCATACGGCCTCTAGTACTAACCGTCCGATCCTGATCCGTGCAATACCGCACGTATCTGATCGAACCCTGTCATATCTCCATACGACCTCTAGTACTAACCGTCCGATCCTGATCCGTGCAATACCGCACGTATCTGATCGAACCATGCCATATCTCCATACGGCCTCTACAGCGTTTCGCCCGAAACTTGAGTAACTGTGTGTGGGGGACTCTAAAGACTCGTCAATACTATGGCTGTGGATTTAACCACTAGCACGTCAGAGATATTAGCCATACGTAACGTGCTACCAGCTATTGACCAAAAGGGACGTCGATGAGCGAACTCATCCTGACACCCTACTGAGCCTGTCAGTGACAATATCCGTACAGTCCGGTCCGTTCGTCTATGAGCATCGCATGGCGGGCCTAGGGGGTTGGTAAAAGTCAGACCCCCAAAAGCGGTACAAGTCGTGTCGGAGTGTAGCCCAGAACACCCTGAGATACTACTGGAATACCTACCAGTAAATCTCCTGCCTTGGCCAAGGACTTCGTGTAAGGGCTCTCCTAGACACAACGCGTCCTTACCCCTAATACCGGGAGAGACGAACCCCTGAAGATCCGCTCACTGCCTCCATGTGGCTCGGGACTGTACCCAACTAAAACCTGTTTGTACGTCTCCTTTGAGCGTGGTAGGGTAGTAATCAAAGTACAGAGGGAACTTACACGAGACAAATGACAATCCTCAGGTCGATGAACTAACCTGTACACATGTCACCAGGGAACTGCTATCTGACGTAAGGTATAAGACCAACTAGCATGTTCCCGGCGAGTCCTGTCCGGTGTACTCATAACCCAATGAGCACCTGTATACATCTTAGGTGAACCAACTGACACCAGTAGCTTGTGAGACCGACCACCGCCCCTCGTCGGGGTCTCGACTGTATTCACTAGTCTACTCTGGAGTATCGATGCCCTGTCTCGAAACTCCCTCGACTAGGGACCTTTTAAGGATGTGCTTATAGACTACCAGCTCCCACGTATATGATCGCCCTCATACTGCTGGCAGTCAAGCATGAATCCTAGGGGCTCTATCAACGTGCAATAGTGACCTGTAAGGTCACCTAAAGCAGTACACGATGATAAAGGTAAACCAGATAACATACTATCATCTTGAGTAAGACTGTCCTACCGGGATAGGTCCTCCCTCAATCATTGCAATCGCGTGCCTGTGATCTAATAATTGACTATGATGGCACTATCTCCAACAATCTCCCACTTGCACTCAAGGATAATTATTGCGATGTCGCATACTCACAGCCCGTGTGATACCGAACACCCAACTCCTCTACTAGTCAGTCTCACAAAACCTGTTTGCGAAACTATTGCGTTCGAGGAATAGCCTCAGTGAGTGGATCCGCCAGGATGTTTCTTTCTATGTCTCTCTATATCTCAAGTTCGCGGAGAAAGCCATCTCCCGAAATGAGCAATACCTGTCTTAGAATGTGTCTGGATGTCTGATGGGACCTAGCTCATAAATGAACTCCAAATCCAAATTTCTTAGACTGTATCGTCAACTGAACTTAATCAGTATCCTGCGCCATGCCTCCCTCAGTATTGCCTTGGACCACCTGTCCAAAATACTGCCCCTCGTCAGAAGGAAAACTATAACTCTGACAACCTCCCTGTCGTCCAGGTCACCTTGGAAGCCTGGAATGATAACTGTCTCCCGAATGAGGCTGTCGTTATCATATCCCTAGAACATCCACTTATGTTCTAAAACTGCTTCCGACTGTTTCTCCAAGATTGGATCAACATCAACTTATTGCATCTACTGCAAAAACAACATCTGGTGTGGTACTTGACATCTCATGATTGACTCAATTGCCTGAGCAAGTGATCTGCCAATCATGCACATCCCTCTCCCCTTTAGTCTGTAAGACACCTTTAGAGAGGGTGACTCCATTACCTGCAGGTACACTACCGTGCCAGGAGTCGTCCATTCTAAATACTCTTAGAATGCTGTCTAAGTACCCTGATTGGGAAACCACCCAAATCTAGATCTAAAACCCTAGATTTAGTAACCAGTATGTCTGATATAATGTCCAAGTCCCATATGGAGAAACCACTGCCTGACGACCAAAGTATAACCGATCGTAGTATAGGAATATCACTTCCTACTCTGTGTATGTCATCCAAATACCAGGACATCACACCCTACTACCTTCTTAACAGATCCATCCCTTATTCTGATGAAGTCAAACCTATGACTGTCACATCAGAAATAGATGATCTATCTCCGCTATATCTGCTTTAGTCTATAAATAGACATAAGCCACTTGTCCACCAATGCTTCCGCTGCTCCCACTGAATACGACAACCCTCTGGCAGAGTCATATAGACGTACACTTCTAAAGACAGTTTAGAACGACGCTATACTCATCCTCCCGCCGGGTCTCGCAGCCTGGAACAACAGCAATGGCAAATGTGGGTAAACAAGAACCTCCCTGTCACCGTCCTTGAGGCTACCGGAGTACCTCTTGGGTGCCTGAGGTTACCCACCTTATCTGTGGAGTGGCCAATGGAATGTCAAACCAGATTGAATCTTTAGGTTCCTATCAAATCTTCAGTAATCGTTTGTGGTTCTGGAATCACTTCCAGTTCTACCATACTCCCACTGCTGTTTTATGAAAAAATCCATTTTTATTAAAACTGTGGCGAGTCTAGAACAATATCTCTATTGATCTTCCAGATGGTAGAATGTCAACCCTCGTCATAGCCTGGGTCAACCCACAAACGGCCATTACAGAAATGTGCCTTGAGTTATCCAGAGTCTGGTTTTAAGCATAAGCCGGACAACTCCCCGTACCTTAAAATCGTTAAGATATGAACTGTTCTATATCCAATATAGAACCAGAGACACTGATTTAATTGAACCAGATTCAAATCATGCAGCTGTCTCCAGTGCATGTCAACTAATTGGAAAGAGGTCGATCAGCGTTACTCAACTTAGGAATGCTTCCAATTATGAGTAACCTGAAAGAGAAGAAAGTTCTCTTAACCATTACTATCAACTGAATACCATACAAAAGTATCTACATCTTCTATCACCTTGAAGAATCCCGATACTTGCAACACCTGGTTCTCTACTCTATTCATATACCTATAACTTCTCAAAATTCGGATCCCGTGTTTCCACGAAACACCTGTCTAAAAACTAGAGAAGTCATAAGTAAACCGAATATAGTACGAGGGCCATCCCCTCTGTCCTAATGGACACTGGACAATATACAATACTCTGTATAAGTCCCTTGAGTCTAATAACTCACTCCCTGTGTGTTGCAGGTTGAAAACTGTACTTATGGTTAAGAAGAATTACACCGCTGTTTAATGCTCATTACATAACCATCCACTGATATAGGTAAATGTCGTAGACATAATTTCAAAAAGGTATATCTCACTCTATAAAAATAGACGTACAGATATATCAATTTGAAATTGGTGCATGACAGCGGATATTCAAAGCCAAATATTTGCCGTCCGGCAAATAACCCAGGTGACTTCCTCAAATATCACCGATTACAACGAATCCCGATATAATGAGGATGATCACCTAATTCCCAATAACTTACTCCCACTCATCATCTGTAAAACCATACAGATATGAGAATCATACCTGGTAAATACATACCCTGGAGTAAGTATCTAATCGGGAAATCAGTTTTCCTTTAACAGTACACAGTGAAACTGAAACATTGAAATGTTTCGATGGGGTATCCCAGTATTCCTAGTAATGCCTCTTCCATTATCCAGATTCACAATTGTAACCGTGTAATTCTTTGCCATCTTTCCAAATCCCTTTATATGTCTTTAGTCGTTACCTTCTGTACACCCCTTTAGGCCAAATGGTTTTCTTCCTTCCCTACCGTTCGGCACCAGCCTATGGTTTGGAAGAAGACTATCCAATAAGCATAATGGGTGTACTGTCCTAATCCTAGGAGCACTTGCAATGCGAGAGAAGGTGAAGATAAAAGACAACCGAATAAACCTTATTCCTATTTCTCCTGAACCAGAATCCATCCCCGAACTGGAACAAGTTCCTTTCGAGTTCGTATATAACCATACGATGGAGTATCCAATAAACTGTGGATCTTCGTAGTGATACGGAGTGTCCCGGGGAAATACAAAGGTGATTTAGGATTGGCGAAGAAATACTTGGTTTGGTCGTGAATAGCAGTCGCAATTTACTTTGCCCTTTTACTAATCCCTTGATATGTCTTTACTTAATACCTTCTGTACACCATCGTTAGGCTAATTGGTTTTCTTCATTCCCTACCGGTCGGCACCTGCCTATGGTTTGGAAGAAGACTATCCAATTTGCGTAATAGGTGTACTATCTCCTAAACCAAGGAGTACTCGCAACCTGAGAGAAGATAAAAGGAAAAGACAACTGAATAGTCCTATCCGTTTTCTCCAGAACCGGAAACCATCGTCGAATAAATTCCTTCGAGTTTGTATCTAACCATACGATGGTTTTGTCCAATGGAAGTGGACGTTCGTAGTAATGCGGGGTGTCCTGGAGAAAAGGGTAAAAGTAGGAGTGGCAATGAGGTTTGCAACTCTGACAATCCAAAAGCCAGTGTTAAAGAAGGTTCGGTTAATTTTGGTCACTGAGTCATAGTCTTAGGGTCGGGTCAATGGTCGCTGCCAAAGAGAGAGAGAAAAGAAACACTCAGCGTGCACTCTAACCTAGATCAGAATGGTTACCAATTTATCTAATCTGGAAACCTCCCACTGTACCATCAAATTCTCCTCCAAACCTGAAAGAAGAATTAGTCGGGATCACCTGAGGAGTAAACCAACTCATCAGTCGGAATCGGGATCCAACTATCATCGTATGATAACGTGACGGAATCTGCTCACGTCATCACACTCCAGAAGGTATGCGCATATCTGGCAAGTTTCAGTTTCTTTAGAAACTCCCGATGTGATTTCTGCCCCATGCTCTTATGACCTTGACTTTGGCCAACAAATCATAAGTCACATGTCAAGTTCTACCCGTCATTCTCTAGGTTAATTTGAGCCCACCCGCACAAGCCCTTGACTTTGGCCAGTAAGGCTATACGACTGCCCCAAACCAACGCATCTATCTATGCTGCACATGAATACCCAATAGCTACCAATCACTATGCCTTGACTTTGGCCAACAAACATAGCTTGAATACTAATTGACTATCCATGTGAAACGACGGAGGGCTACGAATGGTTTCTGGCGAAAACCTTTAACGTAAAGAACTTGATATCGTTGAAGGAACTGGATAGCTTTTAAAAATATAGTGACGAAAACCTTTGCTAAAGAGGTCACTCCCGGTGAAGGGATCTCGGCTCTTTCCCCGTAGAATGAAGTGCAGGATATTCCAACTGAATACCACGGTGCAAAGCAAAAGTAATCGGCTATAGTGAAGTTATTCCCCTGACGCAAACTTTTTATCCAAGGAGTCACTCCCGGTTAAGAATCTCGGCCCTTGCCTCGTCGACTGAGGAGCAGGATATTCCAACTGAATACCACGATGCAAAACAAAAGAGAACGTCCTTGCAATAACAGCTTTTTGAAAAGTGTTCCAACAACATCAGAAAAGGTTTGTTTTTAACTTGCATTGATCCGAATCAACGCAGTCCCATCTATTGATCACACCAATAAAGAACGAAAATAATGATGTACGTATATGCCATCCGCATTCGCCACTGGGTCCCGTCATTACCCGTTAGGTTACTTAACTAACGACAGAGCGGGGACTGGACTAGCGCGGATGCAAAACATATACAACATCTACTAGTATATATATCAATATATAATATTTCGCTCAAGGCGTGATAAAATGCAACATCACAGAAATGTACAGCATCACAGAACAATACAGATATCTGGGATCCCTGGGTTTCACAGAGCCGCTACTGAAACCCGACGTTCCCCTGGTCGTATGGATAGCCTGTGCAATGAAATCCTAGACCTCTACGGGCGCGGCAAGCTACCCGCCAAAACCTGAAGCGAGGCAGTCCCCTTCAGCAACGTGAATGGACCAGCACTTCACGGAATTCGGTAACTTGGGCACCCCTCCTGGGTCAACCTGTACCCCCTACGAGTGCGGCGAATAGCCCGCCAATTCTAGAGTGAAGCCCCCACCGTCTTAATGCCATGAGATGCAGGCTTGTTGCCCTCTAGAACCCGGCTATCCGTGCACCCCACCTTGGGGTAATCCTGGTACAGAAAGTAAAATATACATACAACGGGTACATCGACCTCGACCTGGTCGTGCCCCAAAAGAATAATATACAATCAGGCAGTGACGGAAGTCCACATGTCAGACGCTCGTCCCGCAATATCAAATGTACATAATACAACCAAAACTGTACTAGCATTGCATCTAGGCTATCCCCCATGACCAATCCTCAACATCACAGCACAACACAGAACATCAACGTGAATGTCACGTTCGCAAATCCGTCTAACCGGGCTATAGCAGTTAGACAGGATTTACCGATCAAGTGACATTCACGGTCGCAGATATAATGTAAATAGTGTGAACTAATGTGTTTAAAGTATTCGATCGATCAAATTTACCCAAGTGGGCCCCAAGCACTACTGTAGCACTCACAGAAAATCTGGGCCCAAAAAGAATGTTCCAAAACCCCTAATTTCAAGTCAGGAGGCCTCTGTAAAAAATTGGTGCAATGATTCTATTTTCTTGCCGCGGAACCACGACCCAAACAGGGGTTTGGCCGCGGTTCCGCGGTCCTTCTAGGGAATCAATGCAACGAATTTTTACAGTATGCTTAAAATTCCCTGCACATCATTCTGCAATACACTGAAAAAATTTTCGAGCCAGAAAAAAATCGACACAAAACTGATGCAATGAAAAACGCGGGTTTTGGAATTTTGTTCGATCGGAAATGTAAACACATTAGACAAAGCTAGACTAGGTTAATGGCGAGGCTCTGATACCACTGTAAGTGCACGGCGGCGCCCCGGCCGTCAATCCGACGCCGGAATGCGGAAGCGATGATTTACTTTACCTTTTTAAACCGGCACCACCACGCACTATAAACCCGGATCGTGCCATTAAATCTAGTCGTAGCTATCTAGAGAAGAGGGTAGAGAGATATACCGAGCGATCCGTGTCCTTCGGTCTTCTCGTCATCGTCCCGATCTCCCCGCGGAATCTCCGGTCTCCACCAAGTCGCCGGAAGGGCACCACGTCGCCGGCTTCTTTTACGGGCTCCCACCTCTGGACCGAGGCAACTCGGGCACGAAGCTGGCGAGTCGACGTGCCCAAGATTTGCTGTAGAATAGTGTAGTGCTATGTCTCATTTGGGGTTGTAGGAGGTTGCCATTTTGGTGGAGGAAATGAAGTGGTGGAATTTTGTGATGAACTTGGGATTTTTGCAAGCATGAACAGCAAAAATCCCCACTACCAAAAATTGGACAGCCCCTCATTTGGCCGGCCATGGCTTGGTGAAGAGAAGAGAGTGAGAGAATGAGGGAGAGTCTCACAAGAATAATGCAAGAGAGAGAGATAAAAAATGTTATCATGAAAGGAAATGATCACACACTCAAAACCACACTCAACCAACCATCATCATTACTCCACTATCACAAAAGTCATGCCATCATGAATACAAGAAAGTCAAGGGTGGAAGAATCATCATGACACAAGAATAGGCAAAGACCACCCTCCATAAATGCTTATTTGCACAAATGCAAATAAGCCCTCCTCCACCAATCTTCAGCCAATGAAAGATACAAAGAAATATGGCTGAAACGGAAAACAAACTGGCAACTCCAAAAAACCGATCCCGTAATAAATTACAGGAAAAACCCGCTACTGTATATACATACCCGCATTTGTATTCCGACCGAAATAAAAATGCAATGAGACAAAATCTACACAGTACAATACTAGCATCCGGCTTAAACCAAAGCCTGCTAGTATTATCCGTCCGATCCTGATCCGTGCAATACCGCACGTATCTGATCGAACCCTGCCATATATCCATACGGCCTTTAGTACTAACCGTCCGATCCTGATCCGTGCAATACCGCACGTATCTAATCGAACCCTGTCATATCTCCATACGACCTCTAGTACTAACCGTCCGATCCTGATCCGTGCAATACAGCACGTATCTGATCGAACCCTGCCATATCTCCATACGGCCTCTACAGCGTTTCGCCCGAAACTTGAGTAACTGTGTGTGGGGGACTCTAAAGACTCGTCAATACTATGGCTGTGGATTTAACCACTAGCACGTCAGAGGTATTAGCCATACGTAACGTGCTACCAGCTATTGACCAAAAGGGACGTCGATGAGCGAACTCATCCTGACACCCTACTGAGCCTGTCAGTGACAATATCCGTACAGTCCGGTCCGTTCGTCTATGAGCATCGTATGGCGGGCCTAGGGGGTTGGTAAAAGTCAGACCCCCAAAAGCGGTACAAGTCGTGTCGGAGTGTAGCCCAGAACACCCTGAGATACTACTGGAATACCTACCAGTGAATCTCCTGCCTTGGCCAAGGACTTCGTGTAAGGGCTCTCCTAGATATAGCGCGACCTCACCCCCAATACCGGGAGAGACGAACCCCTGAAGATCCGCTCACTGCCTCCATGTGGCTCGGGACTGTACCCAACTAAAACCTGTTTGCACGTCTCCTTTGAGCGTGCTAGGGTAGTAATCAAAGTACAGTGGGAACTCACACGAGACAAATGACGATCCTCAGGTCGATGAACTAACCTGTACACATGTCACCAGGGAACTGCTATCTGACTTCAGGTATAAGACCAACTAGCATGTTCCCGGCGAGTCCTGTCCGGTGTACTCATAACCCAATGAGCACCTGTAAACATCTCAGGTGAACCAACTGACACCAGTGGCTTGTGAGACCGGCCACCGCCCCTCGTCGGGGTCTCGACTGTATACACTAGTCTACTCTGGAGTATCGATGCACTGTCTCGAAACTCCCTCGACTAGGGACCTTTTAAGGATGTGCTTATAGACTACCAGCTCCCACGTATATGATCGCCCTCATACTGCTGGCAGTCAAGCATGAATCCTAGGGGCTCTATCAACGTGCAATAGTGACCTGTAAGGTCACCTAAAGCAGTACACGATGATAAAGGTAAACCAGATAGCATACTATCATCTTGAGTAAGACTGTCCTACCGGGATAGGTCCTCCCCCAATCATTGCAATCGTGTGCCTGTGATCCAATAATTGACTCTGAGGTTACTATCTCCAACAGCAATGATTGAGGGATGACCTATACCGGTAGGACAGTCTTACTCAAGATTATAGTATGCTATCTAGTTTATCTTTATCATCGTGTACTACTTTAGGTGACCTTACAGGTCACTATTGCGCGTTGATAGAGCCCTTAGGATTCTTGCTTGACGGCCAGCAGTATGATGGCGATCATATACGTGGGAGCTGGGGTCTATAAGTACATCCTTAAAAGGTCCCTAGTCGTGGGAGTTTTCGAGACAGGGCATCGATATTCCAGAGTAGACTAGTGTATACAGTTGAGACCCCGACGAGGGGCGATGGACGGTCTCACAAGCCACTGGTGTCAGTTGGTTCACCTAAGATGTATACATGTGCTCATTGGGTTATGAGTACACCGGACAGGACTCGTCGGGAACATGCTAGTTGGTCTTATAACAGACGTCAGATAGCAGTTCCCTGGTGACATGTATACAGGTTAGTTCATCGACCCGAGATCGTCATTTGTCTCGTGTGAGTTCCCACTGTACTTTGATTACTACCCTACCACGGCTCAAAGGAGTCGTGCAAACAGGTTTTAGTTGGGTACAGTCCCGAGCCACATGGAGGCAGTGAGCGGATCGGCAGGGGTTTCGTCTCTCCCGGTATTGGGGGTGAGATCGCGCTGTGTCTAGGAGAGCCATTACACAAAGCCCTCGGCCGAGGCAGGAGATTTACTGGTAGGTATTCCAGTAGTATCTCAGGGTGTTCTGGGCTACACTCCAACACGACTTGTACCGCTTTTGGGGGTCTGACTTTTACCAACCCCCTAGGCCTGCCATGCGATGCTCATAGACGAACGGACCGGACTGTACGGATATTGTCACTGACAGGCTCAGTGGGGTGTCAGGATGAGTTCGCTCATCGACCTCCCTTTTGGTCAATACTTGGTAGCCCGTTACGGACGGCTAATACCTCTGACGTGCTTGTGGTTAAATCCACAGCCAAAGTATTGACGAGTCTTTAGAGTCCCCCACAGACAGTTTCTCAAGTTTCGGGCGAAACGTTGTAGAAGCCGTATGATATATGGCAGTGTTCGATCATATACGTGCGGTATTGCACGGATCATGATCGGACGGATCATACTAGTGGGCTTTGGTTTAAGCCGGGTCCTAGTATTAGATTTGTTGGATTACTTTAGTCTCATCGCATTCGCATTCAGTCGGAATGCGGGTGCAGGTATGTATATACAGGTGAGGGGTATCCTTGTGATCCGTCACGAGTTTACTTTAGATGTTACCGGATTTTTTTGTTGTGGCAAACATTTGGATTAATGTTTGCCTAAGGAAATAATGAGATAGATTTTCATCATGACAATGCATTAATGTGACATGGACTTGTATCATGAGTCATGGTCTCTTTTTTAGCAAATGTGTCACATTAATGAATTGTTTAATGTGTTGAAATGAGATGGAGAGAGAGGGGGTCTGCCATGGTTGATTTTATTAGTCTTGTATTTTCATAATCTCACACTCTCACTCTCATTCCAACAAAAGAAAAGAAAAGAAAAAGAAAAGCTCTTGTTCTTGTTCTTCCTCTAGCTCATTGCTTCCATCAATGGCAACACTTTAACCTCCATCCAAAGCCATGGATACAAGAGACAAAGTGATCACAACATTCTCTACTTCACCTTGGGCACGTCGGCTAGCACACTTCGTGCCCGAGTTGCTTCAGATGAAGCGGGAGCCCGTAAAAAGACTTCTTGAAGTGGTGCCCTTTCCGACGAGGAGATGAAGATCGGAGATGCCGCGGGGAGATCGGGATGGTGACCAAAGACCGAAGGACACGGATCGCTCGGTATAGCATTCTATCCCTGTAACACCTTAGAATGTGTTTTGTAGCTAATTATATTTTAATGTGTGGTTTTTAATAAAAAGTTTACCAAATTAAGTTTTAAATATTTTATCCTATTTATTGTGTATTCTATTAGAATTTTGTTAGGCACACACACACTTGTGCATGATAACTAGGGTTTAGAGATGGGGTTAGACCATGTTTAGCAAGCATGATAGAATAACCCATTCTCTTTAAGTTAGTTTTGGGTTTTGTTTAAGTGTTATGGTTGTTCTTTTAAAAAAAATGGAAAATGAATTTTGCAAAAGGGTTTTAAATTTTATTTGAATGTTGACTTTGTGTGAGAGAGAGGGCATGGGGGGCATGGGGTGAGCCATACCTCATTAATGAGGGAAAGAGAGAGAGAAGGGAGAGGTTTAGTGTTACTCTCATTTCTTCTTCTAATTTTCATTCCTCATTCCCTCACTCTCTCAAACACACACACACACACACTCACCTGACCCAGCAGCAGCAGCAGCTTCAGAAGCAGCAGCAGCAGAAGGCAACAGCAGCAGCAGCTTCAGAAGCAGCAGCAGAGGCAAGCAGCAGTCGCAGCAACTGTAGCAGCAGGAGCCCCAGCAGCAGTAGCAACCCCTCACACACTTCTTCACCTGCTTCTTGGAGGTCTTTAGGGTATAACTCTTGAACCCAATACCCCTTATTGCTAGCTTATGTGTTAATTGGTGTCGGTTAGTGTAAATTAGCTAGTTTAGTGCTAGATTGTGGTGTTTAAGTGGAAATTTGGGAAATTGTTGTTTGTGTTAGCTACCTTAGGTTAATTTAGTGTTAATAGGGCCACTTCAACTGAGAAATCCCCAGATTACACTAAAATACCCTAAGGTTTCTAAATTGTGAAAAATTGTCGTTTTAAGCGATATTTGTGACATCTGTGATCTGCTTGTGACCCGATGCCTACAGAATAAAATTGAGAGGACTGGGACATGCTACCTAGGTCTAGAGCACACCACATGAACACGAGCCCCTACCCCCATACTGGGGCCGCCAATTTAGTCAATCTGGCCGCAATTTGCGGCCAGGAAGGGGTCTGGGGACTTGGGGTTTTGGGTAGTGTTCTCTGATGTGTAGTGTAGTGTTTTGGCATGTCTAGTTTTGTAAGATCTGACCTGTAGGAAAATCTGGGATCAAATACCATTTTTGGTGTCCGTTGTGTTTGCGCGATACGCGCGATACGTAAGTGGGTTCTGTGATCCAGCGTATCGCGGCGTGTCGCGATGGTTTTAGACGCGTGCACACACGATTCAGCGTATCGTGCACACGCGCGTTTAGTTCGCGACGCGAGTTTCTCGTTTTGGTTCGATATCGCGTTTCGCGGAATATTTTGGCTTATATATGATTTGCATGTCGTATTTGCAGGTTTGTAGGCAGGAACTACGGACACGGCTACAGGGAGGAGCAGATGGTAGGATTCACCTAACGTGGAGTGTGGGTGAGTAGATTTAACATCTACAGGGGAATCGCCCGCATGGCGTTATGCGTCTGGGCTAGGATTCAATTACCTGTCGCACATTCTACGTCATTGTAGAATTGCGCCTTTACTTTATTGCCTTGATATAGTTTTACTGTGACTAGCAGTCGTAGGACACTGCACACATTATTGACGGTTCATGTTGCACGAGCACGGATTGTATGCTACACACACACATCGTCAATAATTACCATGTCACACACTACCCCTTATAGCTACTATTGCTTACCATACATGACATCTAGCTACCCGTATACCTATAGTGTATCATACCTTTAGTGATAGGTACATTTAACCCTTGTGATACAGCTACAGGTATACCTTTTAGATATTTTACTTATACCGGGGAATATCTTACTCATATTCTTCTTATACCCAGGGGGGTATATGACATCAGTTCTTATAGGTAGATACCTGTACATTGCTACACCTGTATGTTAGACACATATTCAGTTGCTGTTGCATATTTACATTTACTGAGGTTACTTAGCTGTACCTTATCTTGATTTCGCATACATCTGGTTCAGCTATATACTTTTGTTTACCTGCTCGCATTCAGATATATCGCATACACTTATTCCTGGATTTGCGCATTGTTTATCTGGATTTTATATGATGTTTTCGGGATTTGGGGACCGCGGGAGTTCATGAAATTATGCATACATGGAACAACCCGGTTTCCTTGATATGATATTTGAGCGTCCCCCATGTGTTTTATCGGTGCTGATTATATACTCCATACGAGGTGTGGTTGCCGTATGAGAGTACATGGTGGGGCCCGGTATGGTTCCCCTCGGCAAGAAGATCGATGGGTTTGCCGATTGAGCCTGGAGGCAGGCGAGTACCTACCGGTGATTGGTTGGACCTGGCAGTTGTCCGGAGGATACTGGCCAGAGTCGAGAGATGGATGCGGGATGATCTGTACTGTCGGGGCCGAGGGCCGACACCGCAGACGGACCCCGTGGGCCGATCCGGACTGACGGAGCCCGATATACGAGGATTTCTGTGTCGATGCTTGGCACACTGTTTTCATGATATTTCTCTAACCCCTTTTTGTATATATAACAGGGGATTTAGCCGTTGTTATATATACCCTTACACCAATATTAGTGGAATGGGACGCTAATATATGTGTATTGCCCCCATCATACTTATTTCTATGTATTTACCTTTAGGATGTTAGAAACTTACTTGGGATTCGACTTGGGATATAGGTGATTCATTGAGATTGGATATTGGATATGAATGAGATTGTTGAATTATACATTCGAGATATAGGAGAGCTATTCGATATTGTACATTGAGGTGATGTGAGACTTTTATATTGTGACAGCCCAATGTGGGGGCTGATTTGAGGATTTGGGATTTGAGTGTCTTGATGGATTGTGATCCTGCCACGATGTCAGGTTTCCGTGGAAATGACATATTCCACCCTATACCTCACCCTTACCTATTTTCATGCACAGATTCATATAGTGGTAGTACCTGTTAGTGTACCCTTATGATAAGTTGCATAGCTACATTCTCATATCCTTTTGCATGGTTATTGCATACTATTGTCATGTTACTATTGCTTCACATATTGATTGTACCTGCTAGGGTACTTTCCACTATTCTGCATTTTCATGACATATTATTATTGTAATCGCATATCTTAGATTCATGCTGTACGTGCATTCCTGCGATTACCTGCATATGTTTTATACTATTCACGAGTTGGCAACTCACCCCCGTTATGCCACAGGTGTTTCAGGTTGTTCCCCAAAGTATTCGAGGCAGGCTATTCGGCTATTCAGCTATTCAGCTACTATCTTTTGCCACAGATACCGCATCAGCTCACAGTACCGTTTTGCTTAGGTGGGTTAGATGATTATCTGTATTTCCTATTGTACCTTCGTTGTATTTGTACTCTCCATCTACTATTGTATTATTGACATAGAGACTTGGTGAGGACGTTATGTGTATTATTGTGGATTTGATGTCTTTTATATACAACTTTTTCTCTACTGTCATTATTTTTGTGTTGCTAAAATTTTAAAGAAAGAAAGTAAGACTTTTAAAGATTTTGGGTTGCGATTTCAAATGTTTCAAAACTTATATTATCTTTTCCGTATTTTTATGGTTTAGACTTCTGGGTTTTGGCTTTCTTTTGCTACGTTACGTCTTAGGGCGTTGCGTAGTATTAGGGCCGTCACGGGCCAATTTTTGGGTCGTGACAATCCCTTCTCTAGATAGCTAGGTGTAGGTTAATGGTTACGATCCGGGTTTTTTTAGGATGCGGTAGTGCCGGTTTAAAGTCAAGAAAATTTTTCGTTTCCGCATTTTGGCCTCGGATAGACGGCCGGGGCGCTACCGTAGTCTTACAACTACTGATAACACTTACCAGTAAATCTCATCAGCCCTAGCCAGGGACTTGCTGTTATAGCCAATCGAGTATAGCGCAATATCAACTCCCAATACCGAGAGAGACAAAACCCCTCCTATCGCTCACTGCTTCTATATGACTCAGGACTGTACCTGTTGGGGCTTCACCCACGCGCGCAAACGTGGATGTTTGGAAAAGAGAATGGTTTTTAGGAAATATTGCGCACGCGATCTCGGACTCGATTTAAAATTTATAAAACCGCAAGTGCACGGCGCGTTGTAGCGAGCCAAAAAGTACTGGTCGATCCGCAGGGAATTGGAGATTAGGTGTTGTCGCTTAAGGTTCAAGAAACAAAAGAATTGGTTTTGTGTCACAAAATTATAAATACGAAAATATAGAAAATGAGTTAAGAAGAAAGGTGGCCGTGGCTTTGGCTCGGATGGTTGAATCGCGGTGATTCCTTCGATGCTCCCTTGATCATGAGTTGTCCGTCCTTGTATCGATCCCGACGTGAAGTATGACTTGTCAAGGCGGTTGCGAAGCACAAATCATCAAAATATCGATATTTGACGCAAAACACGATACGAGTCCGTTTTGTTCACTTACCATTTGTATGTTCGAGCTTGAGGTATCAAAACTAAGCATAAGGGTTAGCAAGCATACCGCAACATAAAAAACACAAATTAGTGAGTGAGAGCAAATGGTTTTAGTGTTATGTTTGCTAAGTGTGTGTGATAGTATAGGGTATATGAGAACAAGAAGAGTGTCAAGCAATTTGTTAACAACATACCATATATAAACTTAGCAACCTCAACACTAAATTGATTCTAATCTTAACCTTGCAAAATAGGGTTTTTGGAGAGAATATGGTATGTGATGAGGTTACCAAGTAACCATGGAATCAGCATACCATATCAAACCAATCCAAGCTACAATCCTAAGTTTATAATCATATTATAAGCACATTTAAACATTAACAAGAGGAGAAGGAAGTCAAAGACATTCATCTCACATTCTCACCATCACCACAACCAAAGATATAAGTTACACATCATAAAAAGAAAATAAAATAAGAAAATAAGAAAAGAAACAAAGCAAAAAGCAATATTATTAACACCTGAATGAGTTGAGATACAAAGTGTTGCTTACTTGTTCAACCCCCATAATGAAGCTCTCAAAAGAAATCTCCAAGAGAGAAGAAGAAGAAGAAACCAAGTAGGCTCACACAACTTTCAAGCTAAACCAAAACTAAAGAATGGAATAATGGCATATGTACATGGCCCCTTTCTATAAATATGTTCTGGTATTTATAGGCCTCATTCCAGAATAAATAAACAACAAAAACAAGACGATGTGACCCAAATAAATGACCAGAGAAAAATAGGAGACAAGAGGGGCTAGGGGGACTGGCGACGCCGGGTATTTGGGGTGTCTCTCCGGTTGACTATTGAGGAGTGGGACCCATCTTGGTGTGGTGAACTCGAGTGTTCTCCAATATCACTCTGGTGCTGTTTGATTTGTTTATATAAGTCTGGTTTGCATTCAGGGATTTTGGAGGGAAAGTTGATGCTTTATATCACATCACACATTTTCTTCACTTCAACATACATTCCCACTTATGCCCACTTGTGCACTAGGCAGCCCCCAACTAGGTCCAAAGATCAAAGAGCTAGTGTACACTTGTATTTTATTAGACCAAAATTGTGTACACAAGTTTATTTGCAAAAAAGCTCTTTGAATATCGATTGGTTTTCTGTTCTGATTGCAGTGTCGGCTCACAGATATCATATCCATGGTTTTGAGTATGTTTTCCAGTGTTTTGTCACGAATATCTGTTATCTGTATTAACTGAGCAAACACTGGTTAATAATACCTATATGTAACAAAATTGATAATGAATGAGTGGTATTAAAATGCAGTTTTCTGTGATGAACAAATACCCCCAAACTTATCTTTTGCTCGTCCCGAGCAAAACAAAAAATCATAACCTCACTTTCGCAGGAAAAGCGATTGCACTGAGCACGTTCAACAAACCGTTAAACCTCTAGGTGTCCCTAGAAGGAGGAGTATTGTCTCCTGAGGGTTTTCAGCGGATTACACCCATAAAATCCTATCAAGTTAGTGTCGTACAGAAACTGTTGATTCTAATCTTAAAGTTAAGGATCAAAGCTATAAGTTCTATCATCCTAGTTAGAAACATCAAACCCTATTTTTCATTCCTCACAATTTATTTAACCTAAGGTTATACACGTCTTTTCGTTGTTGTGCGAATAGTGTCGCCAAGTTTTTAAGAACTTGATTAGGGTCATCATGTCATAAATACGGACCAGGATAGACTTCTAAAGGATCATACGAGTTTTGAAAAAGACTTAAGATTTTCTCAAGTTTCGTTCTCTAGTTAGGTTTCAAGTCAGAATTTATATCATTTTTAACAGAGAACCAAGTCTTATTCTTCACTCCTACCTTTCACCTGTTGTTGTTCATACACACCTTTCGTGATCATGCAAAATGTATTTATAAATATAAACCTTCATATCTCCGCTAAAAAAACTATTTACAATAGAAAACTCGTTTTCGCCAAGATTATTCTCCCACAAAGAACCGTGAGGTCTTTTAACTCGGAGAGAACACTTACTTAGCTTGTTTTATTTGGCGATTGAAAACTTAGCGAGTTTTGGGTCAATGACTCCCAAACCAGATGGTTTTAGGGCATTAGGTGTGGAGACACTCCAAGAACTTAATTACTCAAGTTACCAAGGCTACAAAACAAAAGACTCATTTTGTTTGCGTTTAAAATATTCTGAAAATAGTAAAAATGGAGATATTGTCAGCTTTTCTTTTTAATCCCGAAGACGTGTTCATGTGGGTAAGGTGTGTAATCGCTCCAACAAGGTTCCAGATGGGTTATTTTTCAGACTTTTAGCTTCCATTAAAATCTCAATAATATCCTTCATATTCACTTCACTTTATGAACTATACTTGATATTACTTAATTCAGAACAAACTTGTTCGATTCTAAAGACATTTACCAATTTTCAAAAGGTTTAAAGATACGTCAGACATTTCATCTAATTCTCAAGAACTTATGACACGTGTAAAGTGATAAGAAAGACGTATATTAGCTGCGGTTAAACTCAAAGGAGGGTTATCATTTGGGTTTTCAATCTCTGAAAAGGATTTAGTTGTTTCTATCTTATCAACCGAACTGTCAGACTTCGAGTCTAAGTTCCCCCGTTAGCTAACATGACGAAAAAGTTTTTATGTTTTTGAAGAATTTTTTTAACTTTTATGGGTTTTAGAATGTATGCAATGCACACAAGATGCAGCAAAATAAACGCAGTGCTCACCCCCAAACCTGAGTTTTACGATGTCCTCATCGTTGCCCTTGTCTCCGGTAGGTTAGACTTAGACACCGGGATGAGAATTTTATTCAGAAAAAAGAAAAATCTAAGACTAATTACAGTGTTCATAAGCTAAGAGATTGCGTTAGCCCAGAAATTAGTACCAGCCATTCAAATTTTTTTGTCGATATATGGCCAAGGCTGGTAAAAGAAAAAGGTATATAACAAAGAAAAAGAAAAAGAAAATGTTCATGTACATGTTAGAAGTTAGTAAAGGGCATGGGTGTGTGAAAGTAGGGATCAGAAAGCGCTGAATGCGTAGATGAAGTTTTGAAGGAGTAAAAGAATTGTTGTCCAAATGAATTAAATTTTCGAGAAGTATGTGTTGAGTTTCGAGGTCAAGTTCGTTTAAAAACTGGAGTTCATCATCAAAAAGTTCAGCAAAAGAAAGGTTCGTAGGATGTTCCCAAATTGATTCTGACTCAAACTCACAAAGAATCTCAAGTTCATCCGCAAATATTTCCTCAAAACTAAGCATGAAAGAATGTTTCACAAGGCTTTCTTCCTCCCTATGATCCTCCACAATCCTACTCTCGTTGTTGTTGGATATATGTATGCCCTAGAGGCCATTATTTGATAGTGGATGTTTGGACATGTATATATACAGAGGAATTTCTTGCTCGACATGATAGTATGCTATCTGGTTACTCTTTATCTTAACATGTTCACTTGATTGTGTATACTGTTCATTTGATACATGTTGGTAAAGCTCTTAGGATATCTGCTTGACTTCCTTGATTATGATGCAGATCATACTAGTGGGGCATGTGTAGTCTATAAGCATATCCTTAAATGTTCCTAGTCGTGGGTGTATCAAGACGGGACATCGATATTCCATAGTAGACTAGCGTATACGTTTCTTGACCCAGTATGACGGGGCGATGGATGATCCCATATCCATTGGTGTTTGACACCGAAGATTGTATACGGGTGCTCATTGGAGACTGAGTACACTGAACGGACTTGCTGAGAACTCCTATATGGTATTATAGGAGTTCTCAGGTGACACCTGTACAGGTTAGTCTATAGACCCGAGATCTGTTGAGTTACGGTAGCACCCCGGCCATCAAACCGTGACCAAATGTGGAACACAAATTTTCTTAATTGGCGCTACCACAACCCAATGCCCGGATCTACCCTAAACCTTATACTAGCAAGCTATAAAAAAGGTTAGGAATGGTTATACCGAATTGATCCATGTCCTTCGGTCTTCTACCATTCCCAAGCTCCTAGTGGTCACGGATCGAATTTGGTTGCCGGTCTTCCTCCATCTACGATGATCCACCCGAGGGAAATGACGCAAGCTCCAGGTTCGTCTAGTGGACCAACCTACCCTCCAAGGATGCTAGCAATGGAGAGTGGAGGTGTAAGATTATCTCACTACATTTTTCTCTTATCACTAATGCTCAAAAGAGCACCCTTAGAAGATGAAGAAGGAGGTGAGGAAAGCAATGGCATGAGCAACCATGGAAAATGGCTAAGTCTCTCAAGAGAGAAGAGAATCATCAGGTGAAGGAAAAATACTTGGATGGCATGTAAAGAATATGACTCCAACAATTGTTGGATATATGTATGCCCTAGAGGCCATTATATGATAGTGGATGTATATATATATATATATATATATATATATATATATATATATATATATATATATATATATACACACACACAAACACGGAACAAAAACTTTTATAACTGGCGCTATCGCATACTATAACCCGGATCTTGCCATTAACGCTAAACTAACAAACTGTAAAGAGGTAGAAAGGCTATACCGATCGATCCGAGTCCTTCGGTCTTTAACCATCATCCCACGCTCCTCGCGGCAACTCTGATCTCTTGTCTTCTCATCGAGGTGGCACCACGTCAACGGATCTTTAAACGGGCTCCCGCCTCTATACCGAGGCAACTCGGTCATCAAGTCTGCTAAAAGAGATGACCAAGATGAAGTAGAGAATGAGTGGAATACTTTGTCTCAAACACCCTAGGGTTCTCATCACATGAGAAGGTTAGGATGGAGGTAGAAGAAGATGCAAAGTGTTGGAAATGGTGAACTCAAGAAACTTATCTCAAGAGAGCAAAAACCAAGCATACAAAAATAACCCTTAGGCGGCCCTCTTCTCTTGTGTGTGATATATATAGGGTTTAGTGTTAGAGAAATAAAGAAAATATCTTACCAAAATATCTCTAACTCAACCCTAAAATATCTCACCCAAAACAAACATCATTAATTCTTTAATGACTCACTAGATGACTCATTACATGAGTCATTAGTGAACATTCTAGAATTAATGAGTCACAACAATAAGTCACCCTTTCCAAAACTAATAATCATTTAAACCAAAATGATTAATCCAAAAAGAAATGCATCTTATATAATATTCTGTAACGGATTACGAGAATACCCATCACCTGTATATACATACCTGTATCCGTATTCCGACCGAATACGAATACGAGAGACTAAAATATTCCGACTCAATATAATACTTGGATCCGGCTTAAACCAAAGCCCACCAGTATTATCTGTCCGAAATATGACACATGCACAAGTGCACGTGCATTTTCGAACCCTACCATAAAACCATGCGGCCTCTACAACGTTTCGCCCGAAATTGGGAAACTATCTGTGGGGGACTCTAAAGACTCGTCAATACCCTGATAGTGGGTTTAACCACAAGCACGTCAGCGACACTAGCTGTGCATAACGGCTGCCCATGTACTGACCGAAAGGGAAGCTGATGAGCGAACTCATCCTGGAACCCTACTGAGCCTATCAGTGACAATATACGTACAGTCCGGTCCGTCCGTCTATGAGCATCGCATTTCGGGCCTAGGGGGCTGGTAACGTCAGACCCTCAATAGCGGTATAAGTCGTGTCGGAGAGTAGCCCTGAACACCCTGAGAAACTACTGGAATACCTACCAGTAATTCTCACCTGCCTTGGCCAAGGACTTGGTGTAATGGCTCTCCTAGACACAGCGCGATCTCACCCCCAATACCGGGAGAGATGAATCCCCTGCCGATCCGCTCACTTGCCTCCATGTGGCTCGGGACTGTATCCAACTAAAACCTATTTGCATGACTCCTTTGAGCTATGGTAGGATAGTAATCTAAGCACAATGAGAACTCACACGAGACAAATGACGAACTCAGGTCGATGAACTAACCTGTACACCTGTCACCAGGGAACTGCTATCTGACGCTAGGTATAAATACCAACTAGCAGGTTCCCGGCGAGTCCTGTCCGGTGTACTCATAACCCAATGAGCACCTGTATACATCTTAGGTGATCCAACTGACACCAGTGGCTTATAAGACCGGCCACCGCCCCTCGTCGGGGTCTCGACTGTATACACTAGTCTACTCCGAAGTATCGATGCCCTGTCTCGAAACTCCCACGACTAGGGACCACTTTTAAGGATGTGCTTATGGACTACCCAACTCTCACGTATATGATCGCCATCATACTGTTGGTAGTCAAGCAGGATCATAAGGGCTTTATCAACATGTAATAGTGATCATGTCACCTAAAGCTGTACACAACTGATAAAGGCAAACCAGATAGCATACTATCATCTCGAGTAAGACTGTCCTACCGGTATAGGTCCTCCCTCAATCATTGCAATCACGTACCTGCGATCCAATAATTGACTTTGAGGGCACTATATCCAACAATCTCCCACTTGCACTTAAGGCTAATTATTGCGATGTCGCATACTCACAGCCCGTGTGATACCGAACACCTAACTCCTCTACTAATCAGTTTCACAAAGCTCGTTTATAAAACTCTTGTGTTCGAGAAATAGCCTCAATGAGTGGATCCGCCCTGATGTTTCTTTCTATGTCTCTCTTAATCTCAAGTTCGCGGAGAAAGCCATCTCCCGGATTGAGTAATACCTGTCTTAGAATATGTCTGGATATCTGATGGGACCTAGTTCATAAATGAACTCCAAATCCAAACTTCTTAGACTGTATCGTCAACTGAACCTAATCAGTATCCTGCACCATGCCTCCCACAGTTTCCTCTTGGGTCACCTGTCCAAAATACTGTCCCCTCCGTCAGAGGGAAAACTATAACTCTGACAATCACTCTGTCATCCATGTCACCTTGGAAGCCTGGAATGATAACTGTCTCCGAAGGAGGCTGCCGTTATCAAATCCCTAGAACATCCACTTATGTTCTAAAACTGCTTCCGAATGTTTCTCCATGATTGGATTAATATAAACTTATTGCATCTAGTGCAAAAACAACATCTGGTGTGGTACTTGATATCTCATGATCAACTCAATTGCCTAAGCAAGTGATATGTTAATCATGCACATCCCTCTCCCCTTTAGTCTGTAAGACACCTTTAGAGAGGGTGACTCCATCACCTGCAGGTACACCACCATGCCAGGAGTCATCTATTCTAAGTACCTTTAGAATACTGTCTAAGTACCCAGATTGGGAAACTACCCAAATCTAGATCCAAAACCATAGATCTAGTAACCAGAATGTCAGATATTATATCCATATCCTTTGTGGAGAAACAACTGTGTGACAACCACAGTATAACCGATCGTAGTATAGGAATTTTATTTCCTACTCTGTGTATGTCATCCAAATACCAGGACATCACACCCTACTACCTTCTTTAACAGATCCATCCCCTATTATGATGAAGTCAAAGCCATGACTGTCACATCAAAATTAGATGATCTATCTCCGCTATATCTGCTCTAGTCTATAAATAGACATAAGCTACTTGTCCACCATGCTTCCGCTGCTCCCACTGACCACAACAACCCTCTGGCAGAATAATATATACGTGCACTTCTAAAGCTAGTTTAGAACGACGCTATACTTAACCTCCTGCCGGGTCTCATAGTCTGGAACAACAGTAGTGTCAAGTCTGGGTAAAAAAGAACCTCCCTATCACCGTCCTTGAGGCTACCGGAGTACCTCTCGGGTGTCTGAGGTTACCCACCATATCTGCGGAGTGGCTAATGGAATGTCAAACCTCATTGAATCTATAGGTCCTATTAAATTTTTCTGTAATCGTTTGCGGTTCTGGAATCACTTCCAGTTCTACCATACTCCCACTACTGTTTTCTGAAAAATCCATTTTACTAAAACTGTGGCGAGTCAAGAACAATATCAACATTGATCTTCCAGATGGTAGAAAGTCAACCCTCGTCATAGCCTGGGCCAACCCGCAAACTGCCATTACAGAAACGTGCCCTGAGTTATCCAGAGTCTGGTTTTAAGCATAAGCCGGACAACTCCCCATGCCTTAACATCGTTAAGATATGAACCATTCTATATCCAATATAGAAACTTTGTCACTTATTTAATTGGAACCAGATTCTAATCATGCAGCTGTCTCCAGTGCATATCAACTTAATGGAAAAAGGCTAATCGACATTACTCAACTTAGGAATACATCCAATTATGAGCAACCTGAAAAAGAAACAAGTTTCTCAAATCCATTACTATCAACTGAATACCAATCACAAGTATCTACATCTTCGATCTCTTTGAAGAATCCCGATACTTGCGACATCTGGTTCTCTACTTTATTCCTATACCCACAACTTCTCAAAACTTAGACCTTGTATTTCTACGAAACACTTGTCTAAAAAACTAGAGAAGTCATAAGTAAACAGAACATAGTACGAGGACCAACCCCTTTTGTCCTGATGGACACTGGACAACATACAATACTTTGTATAAGTCCGCTGAGTTGAATAACTCAAAACCTGTGCATCGTAGGTTGAAAACTGTACTTATGGTTAAGAATTACTCCACTGTTCAATGCTCCTTACCCAATCGTCAACTGATATAGGTAAATGTCACGGACATAATTTCAAAAAGTTATATCTCACTTTATAAAAATAAACGTACAGATATATCAGTTTGAAATTGGTGCACAACAACAGATACTCAAAACCAAATACTCGCCGTCCGGCAAAAACCCAGGTGATTTCCTCAAATATCACCAATTACAACGAATTCCGATATAATGAGGATAATCACCTAATTCCCAATAACTTACTCCCACTCATCATCTGTAAAACCATACAGATGTGAGAATCATACCTGGTAAATACATACCCTGGAGTAAGTATCTAATCGGGAAATCAGTTTTCCTTTAACAATGCACAGTGAAACTGAAACATGAAAATGTTTCGTAGGGGTATCCTGGTATTCTTAGTAATGCATCTTCCATAATCCTATTCATGACTGTAACCATATATTTCTTTGCCGTCTCTCCAAATCCCTTTATTTGTCTTTATTCATTACCTTCTGTACACCCCTTTAGGCTAAGTGGTTTTCTTCCTTCCCTACCGTTCGGCACCAGCCTATGGTTTGGAAGAAGACTATCCAGTAAGCATAATAGGTGTACTCTCCTAATCCTAGGAGTACTCGTAACCTGAGAGAAGATGGTGATAAAAGACAACTGAATAATACCTTATTCTATTTCTCTCGAACTGGGGAAAAAGCAAAGGTGAAGTAGGAGTGGCGATGAAGTACGCGGTTTGGTCGTGAATGATAGCAGTCGCAATTTACTTTGCCCTCTTTCTAATCCCTTTATTTTGTCTTTACTTATTACCTTCTGTACACCCTACTTAGGCTAATTGGTTTTCTTCATTTCCTACCTTTCGGCACCTGCATATGGTTTGGAAGAAGACTATCCAATAAGCGTAATAGGTGTACTCTCCTAAACTAAGGAGCCCGCGCAACCTGAGAGAAGGTGATGATAAAAGATAACTGAATAAACCAATTCAATTTCTCCTAAACCTAGATCCATCCTCGAAGAAGTCCCTTCGAGTTCGTATATAACCATTCGATGGATTTATCCAATGGAAGTGGATGTTCGTAGTAATACGAGGTGTTCTGGAGAAATGAAAAGGGTAAAAGAAGGAGCGGCAATGACTTATGCAACTCAGACAATCCAAAAGCCAGTATTTTAAGAAGGTTCGGTCAACTTGGTCACTGAGTCATAGTCTAGGGTCGGTCAATGGTCGCTGCCAAAGTGAGAGAGAAAAGAAACACTCTGCGTGCACTCTAACCCAGATCAGAATGGTTATCACTTTATCTAATCAGGAAACCTCCCATTGTACCGTCAAATTCTCCTCCAAACCTGAAAGAAGAATTAGTCGGGATCACCCGAAGAGTAAACCAACTCATCAGTGGGAATCGGGATCCAACTCTCGTCGCATGATAACGTGAAGGAATCCACTCACGTTATCACACTCCAGAAGGTATGCGCATGCCTGGAAAGTTTCAGTTTCTTTAGAAAATCCCGATATGGATTTTTGCCCCATGCTCTTATGACCTTGACGTTGGCCAAAATGCCATAAGTCACATGTCAAGTTCTACCCATCATTATCTTGTCAATTTGAACCCATCCGCACATGCCCCTGACGTTGGCCAAATAGCAGAACGACTGTCCCAAACCAACTCATCTATCTATGCAACAGATGAATACCCAGCAGCTACCAAACACTATGCTTTGGCGTTGGTCAAAATACATAGCTTGAATACTACTGAATACCCAACTGAAATGACGGAGGGCTACGGCTGGTTTTTGGCGAAAAACCTTTAACGTAACGAACTTGATATCGCTGAAGGAACCTGATAGCTTTTTATAAAATTATAGTGGTGAAAACCTTCGCTAAAGAGGTCACTTCCGGTGAAGGGATCTCGGCTCTTTCCTCGTGGAATGAGGTGCAGGATATTCCAACTGAATACCGCGATGCAAAGCAAAAAGTAATCGACCATAGTGAAGTTATTACCCTGACGCAAACTTCTTCCCAAGGGGTCATTCCCGGTGAAGGGATCTCGGCCCTTGCCTCGTCGAATGAGGTGCAGGATATTCCAACTGAATACCACTATGCAAAACAAAAGAAAACGTCCTTGTAATAACACTTTTTAAAACTGTTCCAACAACGTCCAAACAGGTTTGTTTTTCTTTGCATTGATCAGAATCAACGCAGTCCCATCAATTAATCACACCAGAAAAGAACGAAAATAAAATGTACGTATATGCCATCCGCATTCGCCATTGGGTCCCGTCATCACCCGTTAGGTTACTTAACTAACGACAGAGCGGGGACTGGACTAGCGCGGGTGCAAAACATATACAACATCTACTAGTATATATACCAATATACAATAATCGCTCCAGGCGTGATAAATGCAACATCACAGAAAAGTAATAAGCATCATAGAACAATACTGATAATCTGGGATCCCGGGTTTCACAGAGCCGCTGCTAAAACCCGACGTTCTCCTAGTCGTGTGGATAGCCTGTGCAATGAAACCTAGACCCCTACGGGTGCGGTAAGTTACCCGCCAAAACCTGAAGCGAGGCAGTCCCCTACAGCAAAGTGAATGGACCACCTTGCACTTCATGGAATCCGATAACTTGAGCACCCCTCCTTGGGTCAACCTGTACCCCCTACGAGTGCGGAGAATAGTCTGCCAATTCTAGAGTGAGGCCCTCTGCCTCTCAAAGCCATGAGACACGGACCCGTTGCCCTCCAGAACCCGGCTATCCGTGCACTCCGTCGCGGGGTAAACCTGTTAGTTATATGTATGCCCTAGAGGCCATTACTGTACATAGGATGCATATTGTAGTGGATGCTTGGACATATATAGGGAGGACTTTCTTGCTCGACATGATAGTATGCTATCTGGTTGATCTTTACCTTAACGTGTACACTGATTGTCTCTCTGTTACATGTTGGTAAAGCCCTTAGGATATGTGCTTGACTACCTGGACTATGATGCGGATCATACTAGTGGGGACATGGTAGTCCATAAGTACATCCTTCAAAGTCCCTAGTCGTGGGTGTATCGAGACGGGGCATCGATATACCAGAGTAGACTAGCGTATACCTTCTCGACCCATACAGATGGACGATGGATGATCCCATATCCATCGGTGTTTGACATCAGAGATGATATACGGGTGCTCAGTAGAGACTGGGTACACTGGACGGACTCGCCGAGAACTCCCAGATGGTATTATACCTCACGTCAGATGGCAGTTCTCAGGTGACACTGGTACAGAGTAGTCTGTTGACCCGAGATCGTCATAGAGTCTTGTGTGGTTCCCACTGTGCTTTGATTTCCATCTTACCACGTCCAAGAGGGCGTGCAAAACGGTGGTTTTTGGGTACAGTCCCGAGTCACATGGAGGCAATGAGCGATATGAGGGGATTCGTCTCTCCCGGTATAGGGGGTTGATGTTGCACTGTGTTCGATTGGCTATAACAGGAAGTCCCTGGCCAGGGCTGATCAGAGAATTGCTGGTAAGTGTTACCAGTAGTTTCTCGACCCGTTATGAGCCTCATATCGACACGACTTATCGAGCTATTAGGGTCTGACGTTTACCACCACTAGGCAAGATATGCGACATATCAGACGATCAGACCGGACTGTACGGTAGTGTTACTGGTTGGATTCACTGGAGTGTGAGCGGGCTTGCTCGTCGATCTTCTGATCGTTCAATACCCGGGTGGCCGTTACGTTTAGCAGACCGCTTGCGGCTTGTGGGTGTTTGATATGATCATCATCTGCTGCCGGCGTATTGACGAGTCTTTAGAGTCCTACACAGAGGTTTCCTGGCTCAAGCGAAACGAAATAGGAGCGCATATGAGATATGTGCGGGACCGAGAATAATGCGTGTATGTGATACCATATTCCATTCTCGCGAAGAATGTGTCGAATGGTTGTATGCGATATAACCTAGTTATCGAATCAAGGATTGATTCGATAAACCGATACATTGGATATTAGTCGGTTGTATGCGATATGACCGGATCGTTAACTCAAGTGTTGATTTAAAGATTTAATGCATAATTATATATTTGATATATTACTTTGCATTAACTAGTATTGGTTCACTTTAAATGGATTTTCTCACTTGGTTTGTGCACATTGTATATGTGATATACTTTTGTACACAAGATTGTATCATGTTTGATGATACATGCTTTTTAGGTTAAGTGTAAAGAATTAACCTTGGTTAAGTTGTTGATTAGGGTTTTTACTTATTCATTTATCTTATTTATTTATTCATTTTGAATAAATTGAAAGATAAATGAATGGTGGCTTCATTTGTTTTTAGTTGAAGTTTCATGAAGCTTTGACTAATTGACCTTTTTGTTCTCATCCTTAACCCTAACCATTCAACCCAACCTTAGTCAATTCTCTACACTTAACTAAGGTTAAGATTATGATAAGTGTTCATTTTTATTATCTATTTTAAATAACTTATCATATTCTTCATCTTCTTCTTCTTCACTTCATAAAGAAGAAGCTTCACTTCATCAATGGTGAATTGAGCAAACAAGTGAGAAATCCAATCCTAAAGTCTACCCACTTCCTATTTCTTCATCCTCTACCTCTTTCCAAGTAGTAGAGTGTGTTTTCTTCACAAGTTTTTGGACTTGGTGAAGTTGGAGCTTGATCTAGCGATGCCTCGACGTAGATCATCTTCGGCATGGACATCGACGACCTAGCTCACCATTTCTCCGACGAAGCCGACGCAAGAGCCCGGGAATTCTTTTGGACAGCGAAGGGACTTCGTTGCGGAGCTATGGAGGTGGAGCACCGGATCTACAAAGGTTGTATTTCCGTATTCTTATAGTTAAGTGTTAACTAGATTATCTTTTCGCCTAGATATCTAGCCGACGATCCGTAGTCGGGTTTCTCGGCACCTAGAATTTTTGAAATTGGCATGGTTGATGCCTTTTGAGACCTCACTAGAGTGCCTAGGAACCCTACAAAACCTAGTACAGAAATGAAAAATATATACAACGGGTACATCGACCTCAGCCCGGTCGTGCCCCAAAAGAATATTATACAAACAGGCAGTGACGGCAGTCCACATGTTGGACGCTCACCCCGCAATATCAAATGTACAAATAAATCCAAACTGCACTACCATTGTACACAGCTATTCACCACGACAAATCCGCAACATCACAGCACAACACAGAACATCAACGTGAATGTCACGTTCCCAAACCCGTCTAAAAGAGCTATAGCAATTAGACATGATTTACCGCTCGAATGACATTCACGGTCGGTGATATAATGTAAGTACTGTAAACTAACAAGTTTAAAATTACGATCGACAAAACTTCCCGAAGTGGGCCCCAAGTACAACTGCCGTACACAAACAAAATCTGGGCCCAAACAAAATATTCCAGAAACCACAATTCCCTATGCAAAACACCCAGAAGAAATATGGTGTACTGTTGCCACAAACCGGCGGCGGAACCGCGGCCAAACCATGGTTTGTGCGGTGGTTCCGCGGCAGTATAGTGGAATCAGTGGACCCAATTTCTTCAGTATTCATAAAAAAAGCCTGCTCGATTTTCTGAGATGCTCAAAATGATTTTTAGACCTGTTAAAAAATTCGACAGAAACTTTAACATGAAAAGTGCGGTTTTGGAAATTTCGTTTCATCGATGTTTTAAACACGTTAGAACAAGTTAGTAAAGGTTAATGGCGTGGCTCTGATACCATGTAAGTCTACGGTAGCGCCCCGACCGTCATTCTCACGCTAAACGCGGAATTTTTTTTATAACTGGCGCTATCGCATACTATAACTCGGATCTTTCCATCAACGCTAAACTAACAAACTGTAAAGAGGTAGAAAGGCTATACCGATCGATCCGAGTCCTTCGGTCTTTAGCCATCATCCCACGCTCCTCGCGACAACTCCGATCTCTTGTCTCCTCATCGAGGTGGCACCACGTCAACGGATCTTTAAACGGGCCCCCTCCTCTATACCGAGGCAACTCGGTCATCAAGTCTGCTAAAAGAGATGACCAAGATGAAGTAGAGAATGAGTGGAATACTTTGTCTTAAACTCCCTAGGGTTCTCATCACATGAGAGGGTTAGGGTGGAGGTAGAAGAAGATGCAAAGAGTTGGAAATGGTGAACTCAAGAAACTTATCTCAAGAGAGCAAAAACCAAGCATACAAAAATAACCCTTAGGCTGCCATCTTCTCTTGTGTGTGATATATATAAGGTTTAGTGTTAGAGAAATAAAGAAAATATCTTACCAAAATATCTCCAACTCAACCCTAAAATATCTCACCCAAAAGAAACATCATTAATTCTTTAATGACTCACTAGATGACTCATTACATCAGTCATTAGTGAACATTCTAGAATTAATGAGTCACAACAAAGAGTCGCCCTTTCCAAAACTAATAATCTTTAAACCAAAATGATTAATCCAAAAAGAAATGCATCTTCTATAATATTCTCGTAACGGATTACGAGAATACCCCTCACCTGTATATACATACCTGTATCCGTATTCTGACCGAATACGAATACGAGAGACTAAAATATTCCGACTCAATATAATACTTGGATCCGGCTTAAACCAAAGCCCACCAGTATTATCTGTCCGAAATATGACACATGCACAAGTGCACGTGCATTTTCGAACCCTGCCATAAAACCATACGGCCTCTACAACGTTTCGCCCGAACTTGGGAAACTATCTGTGGGGGACTCCAAAGACTCATCAATACCCTGGCAGTGGGTTTAACCACAAGCACGTCAGCGGCACTAGCTGTGCATAACGGCTGCCCATGTACTGACCGAAAGGGAAGCTGATGAGCGAACTCATCCTGGAACCCTACTGAGCCTATCAGTGACAATATACATACAGTCCGGTCCGTTCGTCTATGAGCATCGCATATCGGGCCTAGGGGGCTGGTAACGTCAGACCCCCAATAGCGGTATAAGTCGTGTCGGAGAGTAGCACTGAACACCCTGAGAAACTACTAGAATACCTACCAGTAATTCTCACCTGCCTTGGCCAAGGACTTAGTGTAATGGCTCTCCTAGACACAGCGTGATCTCACCCCCAATACCGGGAGAGACGAATCCCCTGCCGATCCGCTCACTTGCCTCCATGTGGCTCGGGACTGTACCCAACTAAAACCTGTTTGCATGACTCCTTTGAGCCGTGGTAGGATAGTAATCTAAGCACAGTGGGAACTCACACGAGACAAATGACGACCTCCGGTTGATGAACTAACCTGTACACATGTCACTAGGGAACTACTATCTGATGCCAGGTATAAATACCAACTAGCAGGTTCCCGGCGAGTCCTGTCCGGTGTACTCATAACCCAATGAGCAGCTGTATACATCTTAGGTGATCCAACTGACACCAGTAGCTTGTGAGACCGGCCACCGCCCCTCGTCGGGGTCTCGACTGTATACACTAGTCTACTTCGGAGTATCGATGCCCTGTCTCGAAACTCCCACGACTAGGGACCACTTTTAAGGATGTGCTTATGGACTACCCAACTCTCACGTATATGATCGCCATCATACTGTTAGTAGTCAAGCAAGATCCTAAGGGCTCTATCAACGTGTAATAGTGATCATGTCACCTAAAGCTGTACACGACTGATAAAGGCAAACCAGATAGCATACTAGCATCTCGAGTAAGACTGTCCTACCGGTATAGGTCATCCCTCAATCATTGCAATCACGTACCTGCAATCCAATAATTGAATTTGAGGGCACTATATCCAACATGGGTACACTGTACGGACTCGCCAAGAACTCCTATATGGTATTATATCTATCGTCGGATAGCAGTTCTCAGGTGACATTGGTACAGGTTAGTCTGTAAACCCTAGATCGTCATAGAGTCTTGTGTGTTCTCCCACTGTACTTTGATTACCACCCTACCACGGCTCTACTGAGTCGTGCAAACAAGTAGCTTTTGGGTACAGTCCCGAGACACATTGAGACGGTGAGCGATAGGAGGGGTTTCATCTCTCCCGGTATTGGGAGTTGATGTTGTGCTGTGCTCGATTGGCTATATCAGTAAGTTCCTGGCCAGGGCTATTGAGATTTACTGATAAATGTTATCAGTAGTTTCTCGATCTGTTATAGACCATTCATCGGCATGACTTATTAAGTTATTGGGGTCGACGTTACCATCCCTAGACTCGATATGCAGCATATCTGACGAAGAGATCAGACTGTATGGTAGTGTTGCCGGTTGGCTCGATGGGAGTTGTGACAGGTTTGCTTGTTTTCTTCTGATCGCTCAATACCCGGGTGGCCGTTACGTTTAGCTGACCTCTTGCGGCTTGGGGGTGCTTGATATGATCATCACCCACTGCCGGCGTATTGACGAGTCTTAGAGTCCTACAATGGAGTTACCTAGTCCAGGCGAAATGATGTGGTGTGCATATATGATATGCGCGGGGACCGATTAAATGCACGTATGTGATACCGTATATTAATCGGGCGGTTTGCTATTGGTCGGGTCATATGAGATATGACCGGTTTGCTAAATCAAGTGTTGATTTAACATTGACCATTAGCATTTTCACTTTAAACCCTTTTGTCTTTTGGTGTATGCATGCATGTATGCACATGTTTATATTGATGCACATATGGATGTACATGCACACATACATGCATACACATGTGTGTCATGGTTGTTGATATACTTGATGGTGGCAATATAAGACTCACATAATAGTAAATATATTGGTATTTATTTTTGTGATTAATGGAAATGGATAATCACTTATGGTTGATTATTTTATTCTTACACTAAACCTTGGGTTAACCATGAGTTATTTTTCCATGGCTATTTTAGCTCCAAAAATATCTAGATATTTATTAACTTGGGTTAAGAATGAGAAGAGGAATATATATATATTTTCTATTCTCATTTTTATCTTAAGTTTTATCATTATCTTGAGCTCTTATTTTGCCATCTTCCTCTCTCTCTTGCTCTCTAGGTTTTGATAGTGAGTGAAAGAGTGATCAAGTTAGGGTTTTGAGGTGAGAAACAAACCATATCATCATTCTATACTACTATTGCCCATTAGTTTAGAGTGTTGGCTTCAACTTCATCTCTTGATCAAGTGGAGCTTTGAGCTTGGACAAAGAGAACTCCGGGTGGATCATCGAGGACTTGGAGGATCTCACGCAAGCTTCTTTTAACTCTCAAGTAGCCAAGGAGTCTAGCGAAGGGAGCTACAAAGGTTGTATTCTCTAAATCTAGTGCTTAACTACTTATGGATTGTGTTAAAGTTTAGTGTTACCCTAGCTTTTCTAGTTTGATCCTTAGGATAGTTTCTTTAGCACCCTCTAAATTTTTAATATGGCATGTGTGATGCTACGAAACCCTAGTAGTGGTGCTAAGGAAACTCTTCATGGTATCAGAGCCTAACTAGAAGTCTATACGATGTTACGATAATCCGAAAACGAAAAACTCCGCAAAAATACGGTTTTAGAAACCCTAGAAAAATGCTCTCTGGAATTTTTTTTAAAAGTGGTCTAAAAATTATTTAAACAACTGCAGAGTGGTATTTATGATAATACAAGAACACAAGTGAAATACGAGTGGGGGGCTCGGATTTTGGCCGAGCCCTGGGCCAGGAATTCCGGCGACGCCGACCCATTGTGCTCCCCTCCTCCTCGTATTTCACCAGTGCTCTATTACTCATTATCTGGAGTTTCTGGTATTGTTTGAGTAGTCCAGAATTGCATGTGATGTTAGTTTGGTAATGGACTCTTTGCGGAGTATTTCGTATTCATATTTTCAGCATTGTATTGGTAACCTAGATGACGTTAAATAGGTCGAACGATTATCAAACACTGGTATTTTCCAGGTTGAACATACTCGATATATAATGCAGGTATTCTTATGGACCCTCTAGAAGAATGAAACCCTAACTCGAGATGTGACCACAGAACTGCGACTAAACCTTTGGGTTTACCGTAGTTAGTGGCACCACAAATGAGGCTTGGGTTTGCCCTTCTACGGCTGGTCCATAAAGTACTAAGGCATAGTTTTTTGGGTATTGTTTAACGGTGCTCAAGTGTTGAGCTTTTTGGGGAATATAGGTGTTCGCTAATTCGATCGAAGGGTTTGACATCACCTAGTAGTATGTGATACTTGTTTCTGCGACCGTAAGCGTAGTATGCATATCGTCGGTTTCGTTGCTATATGTCAACGGCAATTGGAGTACGCATACTTGTTTACGTTGATGACATGTGATGTTATGTGTTGCTGTGCTATGATGTATAGGATTGTCGTGATCGAATAGCCGGGGTTTTTATGTGAGATGAGAGTTTTACTTTTCATTCATGTAAAATTCATTTGTAATGTAATATTCTTTTATTTGGGGCACATCCGGGTTAAGGGTGATGTCACCATTGATGTATATTATTTACTTTTCCGCATTAGGATAGACTCAAGGTAGAGAGCACTAGTGACCGGGTTCTAGAGTCCAGTGTGAGACCATCTCGAGGAGTCGGGATCGGGTCTCCTAACTCTAGAATTGGTAGGGTCGCTTGCCGCTCTTGTAGGGGTCTAGGGTGTGGGATTGGTTATTCATCATGACCGTGAAATCCGTATTTTCTATTGTTGGCTAAATACTAAATACCGACGTCCTAGTATATCCTATATTATCATATCTGTGTTTCTGCTGCCTATATTCTGTGATGTGATCGCTTAGTATATCTGAGACGAATGCAATATTATATATGAGATATATAGTAGACGTTTCTTATGTTTTGCACTCGCGCTAGTCCCGTCCCGGTATACCGTTAGTTAAGTAACCTAACGGTGCATAACGAAACATTGTGGCGAATGCGGATGGCATAAGCGTACGTTGTATTTTCGTTTCTTTTCTATGATTGGCTTAAGGACTTAAATGATGGGACAACATTAATATGATTAATGTGAAGAAAAATAAACTTAAAAAGATGTTATAGAATCGGATTTGAAAACCACTCGGCTTTTTACGAAAAAGCTACATTTTAAAACTGCGGAGCTTAAGCCACTCCTTTTGAAAACCATTTAGTTCTACGACGATATCAAGTTCAAAGCGTTAAAAGTTTTCTTAGAAACCATCCGCAACCCTCCGTCATTTTAAGAAGTAGAGTACTTAGTATTCGTGCTACGTTTGTTGACCTTAGCCAAGGCGTAGTGTACGGTAGCTAAGTAATGTCTTCCTACAATGCATATGATGCAGATTAATTGGGACGGGCATGTGGCTTTGTTGACCTTAGCCAAGGGTCATGTGAACGGGTCTAATTAATCAAGAAATGACGGGTTGAACTTGACTAGTGCTTGTGATTTGTTGACCATAACCAAGGCCATGAGTGCTAGGGGTAAAAACCACATCGGGGGTTTCGAGATTTAAAATTTGCAATGAGATTGCATACCTTCCATATGATGGTTGGATCCCGATCCCACTGTGGGCAACAGTTGCTCCCAAGAGAGTTTTGCAGTTTACAATTAGCTAACCCATTAGGTTTCTAGAAAGATGTTAACGAGTTTACGCCTCTGGGAAGATGAGGTTTATATTAATTAGGTCCGTGCGAAAGCACGGGGAACCTCCCTCAAGTACCGACACTGGCCTGACTAGACGGTTAGCGAAGTTGTAGACTGTAATTAATCCTGGCTAATTTTCTTTTTAAGGTTTGAAAGAAAAACTTGATTAAAGCAGTGGGAGACATCGATTAGATAAGATAATAATCAATCTGATCTTTGCAAGAGCTTTCGCTGAGTGTATTATTTTCTCTCTCTTAATGACAGATACCAATGACAGGACTCAAGCTTCTACTAGATAAAAATAAACTGAATGGGACCAATTATAAAGACTGGCTGAGGAACCTTAACATTGCCTTGACTTATGATAAGGTATCATATGTCCTCACGAGTCCATCCCCACCCGTCCCAGGTCCTAAATCTTCAGTTGCGGATAAGGAAGTCCGCAAGACATAGGACGCTGACTTTGCCACGGCCAAATGCCTCGCGCTTGCATCGATGGATAACACACATCAGAAGCAACACGAGAATATGGACGTCCAATCCATATTTCTCCATACAAAGGAGTTGTATGGGGAGCAATCTCGTGTCTTACGATACGAAGCATCACGAAAGCTGTTTCAGACGCGGATGGCCCCTGGCACACCAGTAGGAGACCATGTTATGAAGATGATATCTCTCATAGAAGAGCTTGAGGACCTTGGGTGGACAATGGACAATGAGAAATATACTGATATTATTTTGCAGTCTCTCCCCTCCACCTTTGCTCAATTTGTAGTAAACTTCAACATGCATAACATGGAGAAGGAACTACCTGAACTCCTTAATATGTTAAGGAGTGCAGAGAGCACGCTGAAGTCAGTGAAGACTCCCGCTTTGACTGTTGGGACATCTTCCTCCTCTCGCCCGAAGGCTAAGGCCAAGGGAAAGATAAAGAAGAAACCCACCAAACCTAGAGGAGTTAAAAAGGTTAAGGGGAAAGACAAGTCCAAGGCTGGGGAATCGGAAAAAGGGGAATGTTATCACTGCCACAAAACAGGACACTGGAAGCGCAACTGCACTGTTGGATCTCAAGAAGAAGCATGGTGATGCTTGTAAGTCTACGCTAGCGCCCCGGCAGTCTACAGACGCCAAATGCGGAACAAAAACTTTTAACTGGCGCTATCGTATACTTTAACCCGGATCTTCCATTATTGCTAAACTAACAATCTTTAAAGAGTGTAGAAAGGTTATACCGAACGAACCGAGTCCTTCGTTCTTCAACCATCATCCCACGCTCCGTTGCGGCTGCTCCGATCTCGTCGATCTCCGATATCCTCGTCGAGGTGGCACCACATCGATGATTCTTTAAACGGGCTCCCGCCTCTGACTTGAGGCAACTCGATCGTCAAGTTTGCTAAAAGAGACGACCAAGAATGATGTAGAGAATGAGTAGATGACTTTGTCTCACTTCGTCCAAGTCCGTGGACGATCGGTTAATGAAGTTGCCGAGGGAATTGGGTGATGGAATGAAATGAACTGTGAAATTCCATACACCCCAAAATCTATCATATCTTTTTAAGTGAAACCTCAAGTGAGATCGATCAAGAGAGGAGGGGGAAGGGGCCGGCCATATATAGGTAGAGGGAGGTGAGTGTAGGAGAGAGGGGGGGGGGGGTGACCATAAGAGAAAAGCTTCTCACAAAAGATCTTAACCAAAACAAGAATCATTAAAACTAAAGCATGACTCACATAAACACCTCATCAAGTCATTAATGCAACCATTAATGTCAAGATGACTCATTAGCCACTTCATCACTTCTAGAACCTTCTAGAATGATGACTCACTCTTATCTGAAGAAAAGATAAATCCGTCTTTAACCGAATGTTAAAAGACGGCTGATAGAAAACTGGAAACTGGCAACTTCCAAAAGTGATCCTGAAACGACTTTCAGGATAACCCCGAAACTGTATAAATATACCCGCATTTGTATTACGACCGAATACAAATGCAACTGAGACAAAGATATTATACCTACTCAATATAATACTCGGATCCGGCTTAAACCAAAGCCGACCAGTATTATCTGCCCGAAAAATAACACGTGCGTAAACGCACGTGCATTTTCCGAACCCTGCCATAAAACCATACGGCCTCTACAGCGTTTCGCCCGAACTTGGGAAACTGTCTGTGGGGGACTCTAATGACTCGTCAGTACCCTGGCAGTGGGTTTAACCACAAACCGTCAGCGGCACTAGCAATGCGTAACGGCTGCCCATGGACTGACCTCAAGGGAGGCAGATGAGCGAACTCATCCATAAACCCTACTGAGCCTAACAGTGACAATGTATATACAGTCCGGTCCGTTCGTCTATGAGTATCGCATATCTGCCTAGGGGGCTAGAAACGTCAGACCCCCAATAGCAGTATAAGTCGTGTCGGAGTGAAGCCCAATAACACCCTGAGATACTACTGGAGTACCTACCAGTAAATCTCCTGCCACGGCCGTGGGCTTTGTGTAATGGCTCTCCTAGACACAGCACGATCTCGCCCCCAATACCGGGAGAGACGAATCCCCTGCCGATCCGCTCACGTGCCTCCATATGGCTCGGGACTGTACCCAAAAGCTACCTGTTTGCACGACTCCTTTGAGCCGTGGTAGGGTAGAAATCAAAGCACAGTGGGAACTCACACGAGACAAATGACGACCTCAGGTCGATGAACTAACCTGTACACATATCACCAGGGAACTGCTATCTGACGATAGATATAGTACTAACTAGCAGATTCCCGGCGAGTCCTGTCCGGTGTACTCATAACCCAATGAGCACCTGTATACATCTTAGGTGATCCAACTGACACCAGTGGCTTGTGAGACCGGCCACCGCCCCTCGTCGGCGTCTCGACTGTATACACTAGTCTACTCCGGAGTATCGATGCCCTGTCTCGAAACTCCCACGACTAGGGACCACAATTAAGGATATGCGTATAAACCACCCAACTCTCACGTTTATGATCGCCATCATACTGTTGGTGGTAAAGCAAGATCCTAAGGGCTCTATCAAAGTGTAACATGTAATCAGTCACCTGAACATGTACACGACTGATAAAGGCAAACCAGATAGCATACTATCATCTCGAGTAAGACTGTCATACCGGTATAGGTCCTCCGCAATCATTGCAATCACGTACCTGCGATCCAATAATTGACTATGAGGGCACTATCTCCAACAATGCTTCCGCTTCAGGTGTGTTTGTGACAGAAAACTGTTTTTCAATAAACTCTTCTTTCTGGGTATTAGATACCGGTTCAGGTTCTCCTATTTGCAATTCTATGCAGGGGCAGAGAAATAGCAAGGTTTTGAAGACATGTGACCATACTCTCTGGGTTGGAAATGGTTCCAATGTGCATACAGTTGCAGTGGGATAGTATCACTTGGGGTTGCCGCCTAGTTGTATATTGGTTTTGAATCCATGTAATTATGTACCTAGTATGCTTTGTAATATAATATCCGTTTCTTTGTTAGACAATGAAGGATATAATTTTGTATTGCAGAACAATGTTATGAACATTAACCTGAATCAAATGTTGGTTGGGTATGGTACACTTAATAACGGGATATACGTCCTAAATCAACACATAGTTTTCAGCATACAACACACTTCTAAAAGAAAACTTTCAGAAATAAATGAAGCTTTTCTTTGGCACTGCAGACTTGGTCATATTAACGAAACAAGACTAAACAAGTTACACAAAGATGGATATTTAAACCCTTTAGAATATAAATCTTATGTGACTTGCCAGTCTTGTATCAAGGGTAAAATGACCAAAACCCCGTTTACGGAACACGGAGAAAGAGCTACTCAGCTCTTGGGCCTCATACATAGTGATGTATGTGGGCCAATGTCTATACACGTTAGAAGCGGTTTTTCTTACTTCATCACCTTCACTGATGATTTCTCAAGATTCGGTCATGTATTTTTATTAAAGCACAAATCCGAAACTTCACCATATGAGATATGGCATGGGAAGAGACCATCTCTTAAACGAATTAAGATTTGGGGTTGTCCGGCCTATGTTAAAAAGCAGAATCCGGACAAGCTCGAGACACGGTCAGTCATGTGTAATTTTGTGGGATATCCAAAGAATTCTTATGGATATCTATTCCACCACAAGGAGGAACAAAAGGTATTTGTTTCTCAGCATTCCACATTTTTAGAAAAAGAATTTTTTACAAATGATACAGATGGCAGTGTGGTAGATCTAGAAGAGGTTCTAGAAACACAAACTACAAATGACGACTTGGTTGAACCGGCTGTTGTAACAGAAACTAATGAACCTCAGCCACTTCGTAGATCTGGTAGGACTTCTCGCCCACCGGAGAGGTACTACGGTTTCCTCATTGATGGTGATAGAGAAGATTGCATCATGGAGGATGATGATCCTACCAGTTTTCAGCAAGCTATCACCATTGGAGACTCTGTGAAGTGGCTGGATGCCATGAGATCTGAAATGGAGTCTATGTACACCAACAAAGTATGGACTTTGGACGTTGTACCCCCTAGGGTAAAACCTGTGGGGTGCAAATGGATCTTTAAAAGAAAGATTGGTGTAGATGGGCAGGTAGATACCTATAAGGCAAGACTTGTGGCGAAGGGTTTTCGTCAAAGACCAGGTCTGGACTATGACGAGACTTTTTCTCTCGTAGCCATGCTTAAATCCATTCGGATCCTACTTGCTATTGATGCTCACTACGACTATGAAATCTGGCAGATGGACGTTAAAACTGTATTTCTAAATGGTGATTTAGAAGAATGCATTTATATGGATCAGCCAGAGGGCTTCATTGACAGTAGGAGCAGCGGGAAAGCATGTAGATTGCTTAAATCCATTTATGAATTAAAGCAGGCATCACGGAGTTGGAACATCTGTTTTGATGATGTTATCAAAGAGTTTGATTTCATCAAAAATCCAGATGAACCTTGTGTTTATAAGAAGACTGTAGGGAGAGCTGTCACATTCCTCGTATTGTATGTGAATGACATTCTTCTGATAGGAAATGATATTCCTATTGTACAGTCGGTCAATTCTTTCTTATCACTAAGGTTCTCCATGAAGGACCTGGGTGATGCCACATACATTCTAGGCATTCAGATCTATAGGGATAGATCCAAGAGGTTATTGGGATTGTCCCAAACCAGGTACATTAACACCATCCTAAAAAGGTTTAGTATGGAAGACTCCAAGCGGGGTGCCTTACCCGCTTGCCATGGAGTCACTCTCTCTAAGGACTTTTGCCCAAAGACTGATGAAGAGAGAGCTCGCATGAGCATTATACCCTATGCTTCAGCCATAGGATCTATAATGTATGCGATGTTATGTACACGCCCAGATGTAGCTTATGCACTTAGTGTAGTAAGCATGTATCAATCCAACCCAGGAAAGAATCACTGGATAGCTGTGAAGAACATTCTTAAGTACTTGCGAAGGACTAAAGAATTGTTCTTGGTGTATGGTAACGGAGATCTCCAAATGGAGGCTTTTACCGATTCGAGCTTCCAGAGTGATAAGGACGACAACAAATCTATCTCTGGGTTTGTATTTACCCTCAATGGAGGGACGGTAAGTTGGATGAGTTCCAAACAGGATACCGTTGCATACTCTACGATGGAAGCTGAGTACATTGCTGCAAATGATACCACCAAGGAAGCCGTCTGGATGAGGAAGTTCGTCTCGGAGCTAGGAGTAGTTCCAACCATTATTGATCCAACACCATTGTATTGTGATAATAATGGGGCTATGGCGTTAGCCAAGGAGCCCAGGTCCCATCAGCGATCCAGACACATCCTGAGGCGTTTTCATTTGATCTGGGAGATTGTAGATCGCCGCGAGATCGAGATTAGGAGAGTAGACCAAAGAATAACACCGCGGTCCACTCACCAAGGCCCTCCCTCAGCCGTAGCATGAGAGACTTTTTGAGATGTTGGGTATGAGATACGCCAATAACTGGCCTTAGTGCAAGTGGGAGATTGTTGGATATATGTATGCCCTAGAGGCCATTATATGATAGTGGATGTATTTATACATGTATATATATATATATATATATATATATATATATATATATATATATATGTATGTATGTATACACACACACACACAGAGGACATTCTTGCTCGACATGATAGTATGCTATCTGGTTCTTCTTTATCTGACATGTTGACTTGATCATGCTTTTATTCATTTACACATGTTGATAAAGCCCTGAGGATATTTTCTTGACTACTGTGCTTATGATGGAGATCATACTAGTGGGACGTCTGTAGTTTATAAGCATATCCTGAAATGTCCCTAGTCGTAGGTGTATCGAGATGGGGCATCGATATACCAGAGTAGACTAGCGTATATGATACTAGACCCATATGATGGGCGATGGATGTTCCCATATCCATTGATGTTTGACATTGAGATCATATACAGGTGCTCAGTGGAGACTGGGTACACTGGACGGACTCGCCGAGAACTCCTATATGGTATTATATCTATCGTCGGATAGCAGTTCTCAGGTGACACTGGTACAGGTTAGTCTGTAGACCCGAGATCGTTATAGAGTCATGTGTGTTCTCCCACTGTACTTTGATTACCACCCTACCATGGCTCTACTAAGTCGTGCAAACAGGTGGATTTTGGGTACAGTCCCGAGACACATGGAGACGATCAGCGATAAGAGGGGTTTCGTCTCTCCCGGTATTGGGAGTTGATGTTGTGCTGTGCTCGATTGGCTATATCAGTAAGTCCCTGGTCAGGGCTGTTGAGATTTACTGATAAGTGTTATCAGTAGTTTCCCGATCTGTTATAGACCATTCATCGGCACGGCTTATTGAGTTATTGGGGTCGACGTTACCATCCCTAGACTCGATATGCAGTATATCTGACGAAGAGACCGTACTGTATGGTAGTGTTGCCGGTTGGCTCGACGGGAGTTGTGACAGGTTCGCTTGTTTTCTTCTGATCACTCAATACCCGGGTGACCGTTACGTTTAGCTGACTTCTTGCGGCTTGGGGGTGCTTGATATGATCATCATCCACTGTCGGCGCATTGACGAGTCTTAGAGTCCCACAATGGAGTTACCTAGTCCAGGCGAAACGATGTGGTGTGCATATGTGATATGCGCGGGGACCCGATTAAATGAGCATATGTGATACCGTATATTAATCGGGCGGTTTGCTATTGGTTGGGTCGTATGAGATATGACCAGTTTGCTAAATCAAGTGTTGATTTAACATTGACCATTAGCATTTTCACTTTAAATCCTTTTGTCTTTTGGTGTATGCATGCATGTATGCATATGTTTACATTGATGCACATATGGATGTGCATGCACACATACATGCATACACATGTGTGTCATGGTTGTGATACACTTGATGGTGGCAATATAAGACTCACATGTTAGTAAATATATTGGTATTTATTTTTGTGATTAATGGAAATGGATAATCACTCATGGTTGATTACTTTATTCTTACACTAAACCTTAGGGTTAACCATGAGTTATTTTTTCATGGCCATTTTAGCTCCAAAAGAAATATCTAGATATTTATTAACTTGGGTTAAGAATGAGAAGAGGAATATATATATTTTCTATTCTCATTCTTATCTTAAGTTTTATCATTATCTTGAGCTTTCATTATGCCATCTTCTTCTTCCTCTCTCTCTTGCTCTCTAGGTTTTGATAGTGAGTGAAAGAGTGATCAAGTTAGGGTTTTGAAGTGAGAAAATAAACCACATCATCATTCTATACTACTCTTGCCCATTAGTTTAGAGTGTTGGCTTCAACTTCTTCTCTTGATCAAGTGGAGCTTTGAGATTGGACAAAGAGGACTCCGAGTGGATCATCATGGACTTGGAGGATCTCAAGCAAGCTTCTTTCAACTCTCAAGTAGCCAAAGAGTCTACCGAAGGGAGCTACAAAGGTTGTATTCTCTAAACCTAGTGCTTAACTACTTGTGGATTGTGTTAAAGTTTAGTGTTACCCTAGCTTTTCTAGTTTAATCCTTAGGATATTTTCTTTAGCACCCTCTAAATTTTTAATATTGTATGTGTGATTCTACCAAACCCTTATAGTGGTGCTAAGGAAACCCTTCACAATTTACAACCATGCAATAAAAATATCTTCTTATTTTTACAATAAACAAATGTGTGCCATGCCTCTCTACATGCCAAGCCCATGCTCATGCCAACTCACCCTCCACCTCATTTCCTAAATTGATTTTCTAAAATGAAAATCAAATAATGAGGTGGCCATCTTCTATAAGCTATTCCGTATAAATACGGAATGCAACCCGGTACACGTATCGAAATACATATACGCGTATTCGTACAAAAATACGAATACCTAAGAGAGAAAATGAATAGTGAACAATAATAATAGAATACATATATATATATATATATATATAAATACATATATAAATACATATATAAATTATTAAATCAAAACCTGATTTAATAATCCGGCTTAGTCCTAAGCCGCTAGTATTATCAACCGTCCGATTAAAATCTGTGTAGCCTGTATACATATTCAATCAGACACCTGTATGTACCAACATACGCCATCTACACCATATCGCATGAACCGTGAAAACCCTCTGTGTAGGACTCTAAAGACTCGTCAATACACCGGAAGTGGGTTTAACCACAAGCACGTCAGCGACACTAGCTGTACATAACGGCTACCCAGGTATTGAGCGAAAGGAAGGACGACGAGCAAACTCATCCGTACCCCTACTGAGCCTGACAGTAACAATCTTCGTACAGTCCGGTCTGTTCGTCTAAGAGAATCGCATATCGAGTCTATGGGGTGGATGAAGTCAGACCCCTAATAACACGATAATTCGTGTCGGTATGAAACCCATCACCACCTGAGAAACTACTGATCCTAGATCAATAATTCTCGACTACCTTGGCCAAGGATTTCTGGTGATGGCCACCCGTGCACAACGCAACATCAACCCCCAATACCGGGAGAGGCGAATCCCCGACGATCCGCTCACTGCCTCCATGTGGCTCGGGACTGTACCCAACTAAAACCTGTTTGCAGGACTCCTTTGAGCCGTGGTAGGGTAGTAATCAAAGCACAGTGGGAACTCACACGAGACAAATGACGATCTCAGGTCGACAGACTAACCTGTACTCATGTCACCGGGGAACTGCAATATGAAAATAGGTATAATACCATCTAGCAGGTTCCCGGCGAGTCCGTCCAGTGTACTCATATCCCAATGAGCACATGTATACTATCTTAGGTGACTAACTGACATAAATGGCTTGTGAAACCAGCCACCGCCCCTCGTCAGGGTTTGGATAAGTATACACTGGTCTACTCTGGAGTACTGATGCCTGGTCTCGATACTCCCACGACTAAGGACATTTAAGGATGTGCTTATAGACCACCCAGCTCCCACGCATATGATTGCCATCATAATGCTGGTAGTCAAGCAAGAATCCTATGGGCTCTATCAATATGTAATAGTGATTTGTAATTCCACCTAATGTTGTACATGATGATAAAGATAAACCAGATAGCATACTATCATCTCGAGTAAGACTGTTCTACTGGAATAGGTCCTTACTCAATCATCACAATCGCGTGCCTGCTATTCAATAATTGACTTGAGGGCACTATAGCCAACAATCTCCCACTTGCACTTAAGGCTAATTATTGCAGTGTCGCATACTCACAGCCCGTGTGATACCGAACACCCAACTTCTCTACTAATCAGCCTCGCAAAGCCCGTTTGCGAAACTAATGTGTTCGAGAAATTGTAAGTCGATGTAGTACACCCCAGTACTAGTGGGGAGGCGGAATTTTCAAAAACGAACTTGTTTAGTGAACGAACATCGACTAACCGCTTGAATCGAAGCTAAACGATAACTAACCAAACATATAGTTGTTCTAAACTACTATGCTTAGGGATTATACCTATCGAAACTTGTCCTTTGTCTTTACGATCTCCTTGTTCTCCTCGGCCTTCTCTAGGTAGTAGACGATCCACCCGAGAGCAAAACTCCAAGCTAAACCTCTAAACTTGAGGCAACTAACCTTCTTGGATTGCTAATCAAAGAAGATAGATGAAATAGAGTGATGGTTATGGATTGATTAGTCTAACTAATCCTAGATCTCAACACATGAGGGTGAGGATTAGTCTTTTGAAGAGAGAGAGCTTGAGGAGAGAGAATGTGAATAAAATTATCATATAAGTTTATGAGTATCATATCATATATGAAGCATTTTCTAATAATAAGAAAAGAATAATGAGTGATGATAAATCATGCTTCATAAAATATCTAGTGGTGATTCATTAGCATGAGTCATTAAGCAATAAATGTGCATTAATGAAATGAATGAATCACCACCATGACTCATAAACTCATTCAATGAATATGACACATAACCCTCCTTAGTCACCATCTTCTAGAAGCTTCTCGAGCAATTACGAGAACGCCCCTCCGATCCGCAAAAATACGGAAAAACTTTAGACTGTAAAAATCCAATAACCGGATACCAGTAACTGGCTTAAACCAAAGCCGACTGGTAAAAACTGTCCGAAAGACGTACGCGCGTAAACGCACGTATGCGTCCGAACCCTTTGTCGCAAAACCATGCAACCTCTATATCGTTTCGCCTGGAATAGGAAACTCTCTGTATGGGACTCTAGAGACTCGACTACTACGCTGGCAGTGGGTTTAACCACAGACCGCAAGCGGCACTAGCTGTACGTAACGGTCTCCAGGTAGTTGTCGATAAGAAGGCCGATGAGGAAACCCATCCGAACTCCTACTGAGTCTGATGTGACAATCTCCATACAGTCCGGTCCGTTCGTCCAAGACTATCACATATCGGGCCTAGGGGGGCGGCAAGCGTCAGTCCCCTAATAGCGGTATAAGTCGTGTCGGAGGGAAGCCCATTACACCCTGAGAAACTACTGGAACCTACCAGCAAATCTCGCTTGCCCTGGCCAGGGACTTTGCGTAATGGCTCTCTGACACAGCACGATATCTACTCCCAATACCGGGAGGGACGAATCCTGTCTAACCGCCACTGCCTCCAAGTGCTCGGGACTGCACCCAATTGCTACCTGTTTGCACGACTCCTTTGAGCCATGGTAGGGTAGCAACCTAAGAACAGTGGGACACACTCGAGGTGAAGTAGCAGTGTCAAGTCTGCGGACTATGCTGTACTCATGTCACCTGGGAACTGTTCACTGACGACTGGTATCAAACCAACCAACAGTTCCCTGTGAGTCCTGTCCGGTGTACCCGTAACCTAACGAACACCTGCATACTATCTCCAGTACGACGTACTGACGGCTGTGGGACAGACCATCTCCCCAACTGGGATGAGAAGCGTACACACTAGTCTACTCCGGAGTATCGATGCTCTGTCTCGATAATCCAACGACCAGGGACCTGAATAAGGATGTGCTTGTAGACTACCCAGCCCCCACTAGTGTGACTGCCATCACAACGCTGGTAGACAAGCAAGATCCTAAGAGCTCTATCAATACGTACACTCACATATTAAGATAGAAAAACCAAGTAGCATACTACCATGTTTAGCAAGACTGTTATATACATGTGAATATCCCAAGCTTCCATTAAGTAATATACAAACTAGTATGATACAGTAATGGCCTTCTAGGGCATAAACACTAACAATCTCCCACTTGCACTAGGGCCATGTACTGGCATATCGTAGACCAATGATCTCGAGTAGCCTCTCGAACTGAATCTGAGGAAGGGCCTTTGTGAATGGATCAGCAATGTTCTCTTCTGAAGCAACTCTCCGAACCTCGATCTCCTGACGATCAATGATCTCCCTGATCAGGTGATACCGCCTCAAGATGTGTCTGGACTTCTGATGGGACCTTGGTTCCTTCGCTAAAGCTATAGCTTCGTTGTTGTCGCAATACAGAGGTATTGGATCAACTATGGTAGGAACAACTTGAAGTTCTGTTAGGAACTTCTTCATCCAGACTGCTTCTTTTGCGGCATCGCAAGCAGCTATATACTCCGCTTCCATCGTTGAGTCAGCAACGGTGTCCTGCTTGGAGCTCTTCCAGCACACCGCCCCTCCATTGAGGGTAAAGACATAACCCAACATGGACTTGGAATCGTCCTTATCACTCTGGAAGCCGGAATCAGCAAAGGCATCCAACCTGAGGTCTTTTCCGCCGTAAACCAAGAACATCTCCTTAGTCCTCCTCAGGTACTTGAGAATGTTCTTTACTGCTATCCAGTGTTTCTCCCCTGGGTCTGACTGATACCGGCTTACCACGCTCAGTGCGTAAGCTACATCTGGTCTGGTACACAACATCGCATACATTATAGAGCCTACCGCTGAAGCGTAGGGTATAATAGACATGCGTTCCCTTTCCAAATCAGTCTTGGGAGACATCTCTTTGGAGAGGGTGATTCCGTGACAAGCCGGTAGATTACCGCGCTTAGAATCTTCCATACTGAATCTTTTCAGTACAGTGTCGATATACCTGGACTGCGAAAGTCCCAACATCCTCTTGGATCTATCACGATAGATCCGGATCCCCAGAATGTAAGAGGCATCACCCAGGTCTTTCATGGAGAACCTGTGTGACAAGAATCCTTTGACAGATTGTAGCATAGGAATGTCATTTCCTATCAATAGAATGTCATCCACGTACAAGACGAGGAATACGACACTTCTGGCTACAACTTTACTATATATGCACGGCTCATCTGGATTTTTGATAGAGTCATATTCTTTGACTGTCTCATCAAAACAGATGTTCCAACTCCGCGATGCCTGCTTTAGTCCATAAATAGACTTAAGCAGCTTGCATACTTTCCCGCTGCTCCCACTCTGATTGAAACCCTCTGGCTGATCCATATAGACGCTCTCTTCTAAATTTCCATTCAGAAAAGTCGTCTTTACGTCCATCTGCCAGATTTCATAATCATGGAAGGCAGCAATAGCAAGAAGGACCCGAATGGATTTGAGCATAGCCACTGGAGAAAAAGTTTCGTCATAGTCCAAACCAGGTCTTTGACGAAAACCCTTTGCAACAAGTCTAGCCTTATAGGTTTCCACCTGTCCATCTACACCAATCTTTTTCTTGAAGATCCATTTGCATCCTATGGGTTTTACCCCATCTGGAGCAAAGTCCAAAGTCCATACTTTGTTGGTGTACATGGACTCCATTTCGGTCCGCATTGCATCTAGCCATCGTACCGAGTCGCCGCTCTGGATGGCCTGCCGGAAGTCAGTAGGTTCATCATCTTCTATGATGCAATCCTCTCTATCCCCGTCTATGAGAAAACCGTAGTATCTCTCAGGCGGATGAGACGGCCTACTACTCCTGCGGAGGGGTGCGGGAATGTTCTGTTCTTCTTGAACCTCTGGTTCTACCAAACTTTCAGTAGTAGCTTGTGGTTCTGGAATTTCTTCCAGTTCTATTTCGCTCCCACTCTTCTGATTTTCTAAAAATTCAGTTTCTAAGAAGTGGGCATGACGAGAAACAAAAACCTTTTGTTCCTCTGCGTAATAGAAATAATATCCCTTGGAGTTCTTTGGATATCCCACAAGTTTACACTGTACTGAACGTGCCTCGAGCTTGTCCACATGCTGCTTTTTTACAAAAGCTGGACACCCCCATGTCCTAAAATGTTTTAGACAGGGTTTCTTCCCACTCCACATCTGATATGGTGTGGTAGGCACAGTCTTGGTTGGAACCTGGTTCAAAAGATATGCCGCTGATTCTAGCGCATAACCCCAGAAAGATCGCGGTAACTCAGCATTACTCATCATGGATCGTACCATATCCAATAGGGTTCGATTCCATCTCTCCGATACACCGTTGTGCTATGGAGTGTATGGAGGAGTAAGCTGAGAGAGAATTCCTTTCTCTTTTAGGTAACCTAGGAACTCGGCACTTAAGTATTCTCCACCTCGATCAGATCTTAGTGTCTTAATACTTTTGCCTGTTTGGTTTTCTGCTTCACTCTTGAATTCCAGGAATTTCTCAAAGGCCTCTGATTTATGCTTCATTAAGAAAACATATCCATACCTAGAGAAATCATCTGTAAAAGTAATGAAGTAGGAATAACCACCTCTCGCATGTGTAGACATTGGACCACATACATCGCTGTGTATGAGTCCTAAGAGCTCGCTCGCTCTTACTCCTTGTCCAGTGAATGGAGTCTTTGTCATCTTTCCTTTGAGACAAGATTGACAAGTGTCATAAGTTTGATATTCGAACGTGTCCAAATATCCTTCTCTATGAAACTTAGTCAACCTTCTCTCATTGATGTGACCCAGTCTACAATGCCATAAGAAAGCTTTATTTAAATCTGGAGACTTTCTTTTTAGTGTGTTCTGGACATTGAAAATTTGGAGTTGGTTTAAAACATATATGCCGTTATTTAATGTACCTGACCCAATCAAACCATGATTAAGGTGGATGTTGACAACATCTCTTACAAACGTGAAATCATAACCTTTATTTGATAACAAGGAAACTAATATGATATTACACGTTAAGCTTGGTACAAAATAACAGTTATGTAAAACCAAAATGTGTCCACTCGTCAATCCTAGGTGATAGTCCCCGACGGACGCAGCTCCCACGCTAGCTCCGTTAGCAACCTTTAGGGTCATATCACCTTCCTTCAGCACTCTACGGTTTCTCAGTGCCTGCAATGAATTGCAAATATGAGATCCTGATCCGGTATCCAATACCCAGGAAGTAGAGTTGATCGACAGACAATTCTCAATTACAAACACACCTGAAGTCGAAGCCACAGCTTGCTTCGGTTCCTGGTTCTTGGCGTTCCATGCCTTGCAATCCTTCTTCCAGTGCCCTTTCCTGTGACAATGGAAGCACTCATCCTGACCAACTATCGGTACTGCTTTCTTTTTCTTTCCCTTCCCTCCCACCTTACTAACACCTCCTCTAGGTCTGGGTGCGGCCTTCTTCTTCCTTCCTTTGGCCCTAGCCTTGGACACGGAAGAAGATGTACCGCCAACAAACATAGCGGGTGTTTCCCTTGCCTTCTGCAAGGTGCCCTCTGCACTCTTTAACATGTTCAGGAGTTCCGCAAGTTCAACTTCTTTTCCTTGAAGATTGAAGTTGAGGATAAACTGGGCGTAGGTGGTAGGAAGGGACTGGAGAATAAGGTCTGTATAGAGCTCATTATCCAAAGTCGTCCCAAGGTCTGCGAGCTCTTCTATATAGCCAATCATCTTTAGGACATGTTCACCTACCGATGACCCGACAGCCAACCTCGCTCGAAACAAGTTCTTAGAGGTCTCGTATCTTGCTATACGAGATTGCTCTCCATAAAGTTCCTTTGTATGGAGAAATATGCCATCTAGGGACATATCCTCGTGCCTCCTCTGATGTTCATTGTTCATCGAGGCAAGCACGATGCACTTGGCTCTCGCGCAATCTAAATCCCAGGTTTTGCGGATTTCCTTATCCGCATTGCTGGATTTGGGACCAGGGACAGCAGGTGCCGTAGCGGTGAGGACGTACCCCAGTTTGTCATAGGTCAAAGCCATTTTGACATTCCGCAGCCAATCTTTATAGTTTGGCCCCGTCAGTATATTTTTCTCTAAAAGTAACTTAAGTCCAGTCATTTTCAGGGTCGCTGCAATTAGGAGAGAGAGAAGAAAACTCTTTAGCATGATGCTCTTGCATGTTTAGAGTGGTTTTTAATTTATCTAAACTGGATGGCTCCCACTGTTTCTCGAATCCTTCCTCAAACCATAAAAGAAGAATTAGCCAAGACTATTCTCACCGTACAATACTTGCTTAACCGTTCAGCCAGGCCGGTGTCGATACTTCGAGGGAGGTTTTCCAACGCTTTCGCGAAGTTCCTTAATTAAATAACCTCTTTTCTCTGGGGGCGTAACCCCGCTAACACTTTTCTGGACACCTACTAGGTTTATAGCATTGATCGTTAAGTGACGAATATCCTGATAAGTAGCATATACTCACAGTAGGATCGGGATCCAAATATCATCGTATGATAATGTTGAAGGAATCCTACCAACATTCATCAAACTCCAAATGGTATGCATCTCTTTGCAAATTTCAGTTTCTTTAGAAATTCCCGATATGGATTTTTGCCCTATGCTCTTGTGATCTTGACTAAGGGCCAACAAATCATAAGTCACATGTCAAGTTCTGCCCATCATTATCCTGTTGATTTGAACCCATCCGTATACTCTTGACTAAGGGCCAAACAAAGTAATACGACTGTCCCAAACCAACTCATCTATCTATGCAACAAATGAATACCCCAGCAGCTACCAATCACTATGTCTTGACTAAGGGCCAAACAAACATAGCTTGAATACTACTGACCATTCATAAGAAATGACGGAGGGCTACGACTGGTTTTGGCGAAACCGTGAACGTAGTGAACTTGATATAACCGAAGGAACCTGATAGCTTTTAAAAGGAGTGGTTAAATCTCCGCATTTAAAAATATCTGTTTTAAAAATAACCGAGTGGTTTCTTTTAAATTGTTCCAACGATTTAAACTTTGGTTTATTTTCTTTGCATTATAGATAATACGTCCCATCATTAACCTATCATTGCAGAAAACAACGAAAATACAACGTCCTCTTATGCCATCCGCATTCGCCACGGGGTCCCGTCATCACCCGTTAGGTTACTTAACTAACGACAGAGCGGGGGCTGGGCTAGCGCGGGTGTAAAACATAAGTGACGTCTAAATAGCTATCATATATATAGATATTTTACATTCGTCTGACGCAATGATATTCATTCCAGAACACAGATAAACAATATTGGATTTGCAAGCAATCTGTATTTCTTTTGAGCCTGCAAGAAAAGACAGATTACACAGTTGTGATGAATAGCCGTTACCCCACCCTCGACCCCTACGGGTACGGCAAACTACCCACCCGGCAGTTTGTGTACCCCACCTTGGGTCAGTCCTAGGAGCAAAAACAGTAAAATGAAATAATACAACGGTGGCTACAACCGCAACCTGGATGTGCCCCGCAAAATAATAATACAACAAATTACATTTACAACAAATGAATTAAACAATAACCCATTGCTAAACCCCGGCTAAACACCACAACAGTCCAATACAGTTTATATGCACAAACAGATATAACCATTTCAGAAATGTGCAACCCCCTGCCAACCGACATACTAGTAGTTAGGGGAGGTTTACGAACACATAAAACAATCACAGATATAATCCAATATGCAAATACTGTACAATTTCGATCGATTAAACATCTTTAATATTTCTCCAAAATCTGCTCTGTTAACTGGAAACCTGAGCAAAATTAAAATATTCCAGAAAACCCCAAATACCAGAGAGGACCCACACATGAAAGATGAGTCCATGACTCGGCAACTCGGCCGCGGAACCGCGGCGGATCGGTGGGATCCGCCGCCCTTCCGCGGCGCTTTAGCTGAGTCATGGGCTCGAATTTCATGGGTGTTCTCCTGGACTCTTTTCTAGCTTTCTGAGCAACCCTGAACAATTTTAGGACATCATTTTAAACTCGACAGAAACTGAAATATTTTAGGGTTTTCCGGCTTCGTTTTTCCGTTCGAAATTCGTACAAATTTGCAATTAAGTTATTTATTGTTTAGCGAGGCTCTGATACCACTGTAAGTCGATGTAGTACACCCCAGTACTAGTGGGGAGGCGGAATTTTCAAAAACGAACTTGTTTAGTGAACGAACATCGACTAACCGCTTGAATCGAAGCTAAACGATAACTAACCAAACATATAGTTGTTCTAAACTACTATGCTTAGGGATTATACCTATCGAAACTTGTCTTTCGTCTTTACGATCTCCTTGTTCTCCTTGGCCTTCTCTAGGTAGTAGACGATCCACCCGAGAGCAAAACTCCAAGCTAAACCTCTAAACTTGAGGCAACTAACCTTCTTGGATTGCTAATCAAAGAAGATAGATGAAATAGAGTGATGGTTATGGATTGATTAGTCTAACTAATCCTAGATCTCAACACATGAGGGTGAGGATTAGTCTTTTGAAGAGAGAGAGCTTGAGGAGAGAGAATGTGAATAAAATTATCATATAAGTTTATGAGTATCATATCATATATGAAGCATTTTCTAATAATAAGAAAAGAATAATGAGTGATGATAAATCATGCTTCATAAAATATCTAGTGGTGATTCATTAGCATGAGTCATTAAGCAATAAATGTGCATTAATGAAATGAATGAATCACCACCATGACTCATAAACTCATTCAATGAATATGACACATAACTCTCCTTAGTCACCATCTTCTAGAAGCTTCTCGAGCAATTACGAGAACGCCCCTCCGATCCGCAAAAATACGGAAAAACTTTAGACTGTAAAAATCCAATAACCGGATACCAGTAACTGGCTTAAACCAAAGCCGACTGGTAAAAACTGTCCGAAAGACGTACGCGCGTAAACGCACGTATGCGTCCGAACCCTTTGTCGCAAAACCATGCAACCTCTATATCGTTTCGCCTGGAATAGGAAACTCTCTGTGTGGGACTCTAGAGACTCGACTACTACACTGGCAGTGGGTTTAACCACAGACCGCAAGCGGCACTAGCTGTACGTAACGGTCCCCAGGTAGTTGTCGATAAGAAGGCCGATGAGGAAACCCATCCGAACTCCTACTGAGTCTGATGTGACAATCTCCATACAGTCCGGTCCGTTCGTCCAAGACTATCGCATATCGGGCCTAGGGGGGCGGCAAGCGTCAGTCCCCTAATAGCGGTATAAGTCGTGTCGGAGGGAAGCCCATTACACCCTGAGAAACTACTGGAACCTACCAGCAAATCTCGCTTGCCCTGGCCATGGACTTTGCGTAATGGCTCTCTGACACAGCACGATATCTACTCCCAATACCGGGAGGGACGAATCCTGTCTAACCGCCACTGCCTCCAAGTGCTCGGGTCTGCACCCAACTGCTACCTGTTTGCACGACTCCTTTGAGCCGTGGTAGGGTAGCAACCTAAGAACAGTGGGACACACTCGAGGCGAAGTAGCAGTGTCAAGTCTGCGGACTATGCTGTACTCATGTCACCTGGGAACTGTTCACTGACGACTGGTATCAAACCAACCAACAGTTCCCTGTGAGTCCTGTCCGGTGTACCCGTAACCTAACGAGCACCTGCATACTATCTCCAGTACGACGTACTGACGGCTGTGGGACAGACCATCTCCCCAACTGGGATGAGAAGCGTACACACTAGTCTACTCCGGAGTATCGATGCTCTGTCTCGATAATCCAACGACCAGGGACCTGAATAAGGATGTGCTTGTAGACTACCCAGCCCCCACTAGTGTGACTGCCATCACAACGCTGGTAGACAAGCAAGATCCTAAGAGCTCTATCAATACGTACACTCACATATTAAGATAGAAAAACCAAGTAGCATACTACCATGTTTAGCAAGACTGTTATATACATGTGAATATCCCAAGCTTCCATTAAGTAATATACAAACTAGTATGATACAGTAATGGCCTTCTAGGGCATAAACACTAACAGAAATAGCTTCAGTGAGTGGATCCGCTCCAATGTTTCTTTCTGTATCTCTCTATATCTCAACTTCGTGAAGAAAGCCATCTCCCAAAATGAGCAATACTTGTCTTAGAATTTATCTGGATATCTGATGGGACTCAGTTCACAAATGGACTCCAAATCCAGCAAACTTCTTAGACGGTATCATCCACTGAATTTAATCAGTATCCTGCGCCATGCCTTCCACAGTATCCGCTTGGACCACCTGTCCAACGTACTGTCCCTCAAAAGAGGGAAAACTAAAACTCAGACAGCCACTCTGTCATCCTGGTCACCTTGGAAGCCTGAAATGATAACCGTCTCCCGAAGGAGGCAGCCGTTACCATATCCCAAGAACATCCACTTATGTTCATAAACTGCTTCCCGACGTTTCTACAGGATTGGATAAATATATAAACTTATTGCAACTAGTGCAAAAACAACTTCTGGTATGGTACTTGACATCTCATGATTAACTCAATTTTCTAAGCACGTGATATGCCAATCATGCAAATCCCTCTCCCCTTTAGTTTGTAAGACATCCTTTAGAGAGGGAGACTCCATCACCTGCAGGTACACCATCATGCCAGGAGTCATCCATTCTAAAACACCTTTAGAATAGTGTCAAAGTACCCAAATTGGGAAACTTGCCATATCTAAATCTAAAACCATAGATCTAATAACCAGAGTGTCTGATATTATATCCATATCCTATGTAGAGAAACAACTGTGTGACAACCACAGTATAACCGATCGTAGTATAAGAATTTCACTTCCTATAAAGTGTATGTCATCCTAAATACCAGGACATCACACCCTACTACCTTCTTACCAGATCCATCTCCTATTCCGATGAAATCAAAGCCTATGACTGTCACATCAAAAATAAATGATGTCTCTATTATACCTGCTTTAGTCTATAAATAGACACAAGCTATTTGTCCACTATGCTTCCGCTGCTCCCACTGATTACAACAACCCTCTGGTAGAGTCATATACACGTGTATTTCTAAAGCTAGTTTAGAACGACGCTATACTCATCCTCCTGCCGGGTCTCATATTCTAAAACAGCAGTAATGACAAGTTTGGGCAAACAAGAACCTCCATGTCACCGTCTTTGAGGATACCAAAGTACCTCTCGGGTGCCTGAGGTTACCCACCATATCTGCGGAGTGGCTAATGGAATATCAATACCAATTGAATCTTTAGGTTCTATTAAATTTTCAGTAATCGTTTGTGGTTCTGATATCACTTCCAGTTCTACCATACTCCCACTTATGTTTTCTGAAAAGAATCCATTTTACTAAAACTTTGGCGAGTCAAGAACAATATATCTATTGATCTTCCGGATGGTAGAAAGTTAACCCTCGTCATAGCCCGGGATAACCCACAAACTGCCATTACTAAAGCGTGCCTTGAGTTTGTCCAGAGTCTGGTTTTAAGTATAAGCCGGACAACTCTATATACCTTAACATCGTTAAGATATGAACCATTCTATATACAATATAGAAACAGATGCACTAATTTAATTGGAACCGGATTCAAATCATGCATCTGTCTCCGGTGTATGTCAACTAAGTGGAATGAAGCCAAGCAACATTACTCATCTAGGAGTGCATCCACATATGAGTAACCTGGAAAAAAGCAAGTTCTCAAAACCATTACTATCGACGGAATACCAAACTCAAGTATTTACATCTTCGATCACCTTGAAGAATCCTGATACTTGCAACATATAGTTCTCTACTTTATTCTTATACCTATAACTTCTCAAAACTTGGACCTTGTATTTCAACGAAATACATGTCTAAAACTAGAGAAGTCACAAGTAAACAGAATATAGTACGAGCACCAACCCCTTTGTCCTTATGGACACCGGACAACATACAATATTTTGTACAAGTCCTCTAAGTTCAATAACTCAAACCCTGTGCGTCGTAGGTTGAAAACTGTACTATGGTTAAGAAGAATTACACCGTTGTTCAATGCACCTTACCTAATCACCAACTGATATAGGTAAATGTCATAGACATAATTTCAAAAAGTTATATCTCACTTTATAAAATAAACGTACAGATATATCAGTTTGAAATTGGTATATAACAATGGATATTCAAAACCAAATATTTGCCGTCCGGAAAAAACCAGATGATTTTCTCAAATATCACCAATTATAACGAATTCTGATATAATGAGGATATAATCACATAATTCCCAATATCTTACTCCCACTCGCTATCTGTAACACTATACAGATGTGAGAAATGAATCTGGTAAATACATACCCTGGAGTTAGAATCCAATTAGGAAAACAATTTTCACTTAACATCGCACAGTGAAACTTAAACATGAAAATGTTTTGAAGGGGTAACCTAGTATGCCTAGTAATGTCTCTTCCACTATCCTAATTCATGACTGTAACCGTATAGTTCCATGCCCTCACTCCAATCCCTTTATTATATCTTTACTTATTACCTTTTTGTACACCACCTTTAGGCTAATTGGTTTTCTTCCTTCCCTACCCTTCGGCACCAGCCTAAGGTTTGGAAGAAGACTATCCAATAAGCGTAATAGGTTTACTCTCCTAATCCTAGGAGCCCTCATAATCTGAGAGAAGGTAAAGAGAAAATACAACTGAATAAACATATTCTATTTCTCCTGAACCGGAAACCATCCTCGAATCTGGAACAAGTTCCTTCGAGTTCGTATGTAACTATACAATGGCATATCCAATAAATGTGGATCTTCATAGTGATACGGAGTGTTCCGGAGAAATGCAAAAGTGGATGTAGGAGTGGCAGGGGTATACACGGTTTGGACGTGAATGATAGTAGTCGCAATTTTCTTTGCCCTTATTCTAATCCCTTTATATGTCTTTACTTATTACCTTCTGTACACCAGACTTAGGCTAATTGGTTTTATCCCTTCCCCACCTTTCTGCACCTGCCTATGGTTTGGAAGAAGGCTATCCAATAAGCGCAATAGGTGTACTCTCTCCTAATCCTAGAAGCCCTCACAACCTGAGAGAAGGTAAAGGGAAAAGAAAACCGAATAATCCTATACAATTTCTCCTGAACCAGAATCCATCCTCGAATCTGGAACAAGTTCCTTCGAGTTCGTATGTAACTATACGATGGATTATCCAATAGATGTGGATCTTCGTAGTGATACAGGGTGTTTTGGAGAAACGCAAAGGTGATATAGAAGTGGCAATGATATATTCGACACCATGACATTCCAAAAGCCAAAATGTTTTAAGAAGGTTCGGTTAACTTGGTTCATGAGTTTTAGTCTAGGTTCAGGCCATGGTCGCTGCCATAGAGAGAGAGAAAAGAAACACTCAGCGTGTACTCTAAGCTAGATCAGAATGGTTAATCACTTTATCTAATCAGGATGTCTCCCACTATTTCCTTGAATTCTCCTCCAAAAGAAGTCTAATCCGAAGTATATGCAGGCCTACTTTGACCCAAAAGGAGAATTAGTCGGGATCATCTAAAATCACCCGAGGAGTAAACCAACTAATCAGTGGGAATCAGACTGTCATCGCATGATAACCTGATGGAAGCCATTCAAGTCACCACACTCCAGAAGGTATGCGCATGCCTGGCAAGTTTCCTGTATGTTTGAAACTCCTGATGTGTGTTTTTACCCCTAGGACCCAGGTGACCTTGACAATGCCAACATATCAAAGAGTCCTAGTCAAGTTCAACCCATCATTATCTTGATTGCGTTAAACCCATCCGTACGATTTCTTGACAATGCCAACATTACCGTACGACTATCCTAACGAATCCACATATCCATGCGACAGAAAAACATTACAGAGCTACCGAACACTACGCCTCGGCAATGCACGACATACGTAGCATGAATACTAAGCAATAACAATCTAAAATGATGGAGGGATACCGCTGGTTTTTGGCGAAAAACCTTTAACGTAATGAACTTGATACCGTTGAAGGAACCAAGTGGTTTTACAAATATATAATGGCGCAAACTTTTGCTAAATAGGTCACTCCCGGTGAAGGGATCTCGGCTCTTTCCTCATCGAATGAGGTGCAGGATATTCCCAATCGAATACCACGATGCAAAGCAAAAGAATCGACTGTAGTGAAGTTATTACGATGACGCAAACTTATGCCCAAGGGGTCACTCCCGATGAAGGAATCTCGGCCCTTGTCTCGTTGAATGAGGTGCGGGATATTCCCAACCGAATACCACTGTGCAAAGCAAAAGAAAATGTCTGTAATGTCTGTTTTTAAAAAACTTGGTTCCAACAACATCATATATAGGTTTGTTTTCCTTGCATTGATCAGAATCAACGCAGTCCCATCAATTAATCACACCAGATAAAAGAACGAAAATATGATGTACGTATATGCCATCCGCATTCGCCACTGGGTCCCGTCATCATCCGTTAGGTTACTTAACTAACGACAGAGCGGGGACTGGACTAGCACGGGTGCAAAACATATACAACATCTACTAGTATATATATAAATAGTTATAATAATCTCCCAGGCATGATATAAAGCAACATCTCAGAATCATAGCCAAGCAACACAGAGTGGTGGATAATCCTGGAGCCCCGTGTTTCACTTGAGTCGTAAATGAGACCCGACGTTCCCCTGTCGTGTGGATAGCCTGTGCAATGAAAATCTAGATCCCTACAAGTGCGGCAAGTTACCCGCCAATCCCAGAAGCGAGGCAACCCCAATCAACGAAGTGAATGGGCCACCCAGCACTTCATGGAATCGGTAACTTGAACACCCCACCATGGGTATACCCCCTACGAGTGCGGTGAATTGCCTGCCAATTCTAGAGTAAGGTCCCCTCCATCTCAACGCCATGAGATATGGACCCATTGCCCTCTAGAACCCGGCTATTCATGCACTCCACCGCGGGGTAATATTAGTACAGAAAAGAAAAGAATATGTACAAGGGTGACATCGACCTCAACTCGGTTGTGCCCCAAACAAATAATATACAAACTGGTAGTGACGACAGTCCACATGTCGGACGCTCACCCTGCAATATCAAATGTACAAATGAAACTAAACTGTACTAACATTGCACCTAAGCTATCCGCCACGACGATCCGACCACAATCATAGCACAACACAGAACATCAACGTGAATGTCACATTCGCAAACTCGTCTAAAAGAACATATAGCAATTAGACGAGTTGTACCGCTCTAATGACATTCACGGCCGCAGATAGTAATGTATGTACTATATACATTTAAACAGTGTTAAAATATCGACTTCGAAGCACCCCGAATTGCCACTGAACAAAAAGATAACTTAATGTCCAAACTGGGCAAAACAAACAATACGACTGCATCAATATTCCAGAGAATAGATAACACCACAAAAAACAAGTTCCCAGTCCACTAAAAAACCGGTGGGGCCGGTTATTGTGCAAGTTTCGCCGGGTCAATTCCGATGAATATGGCTCATTTTTGTAGGGTGTTCTAAATGTCACAAAAATAGCCTTCTGTAACTGTTTAAAATTTTTTTTGAAGACTCTGAAAAATCAACAGAAACTGGAATAACACGGGTATTGTTTCGGAGTTGTTTCGGTTTCGATACTTTAACATTGTCTAAACTGCTAGTAATGGGTTTACGGGTTGGCTTTGATACCATGTTGGGTTACGGCAGCACCCCGGCCATCAAACCGTGACCAAATGCGAAACCAAAATTTTCTTAACTGGCACTACCACAACCCGATACCTAGATCTACCCTAAACCCTATACTAGCAAGCTATAAAAAAGGTTAGGAATGGTTATACTGAATCGATCCGTGTCCTTCGGTCTTCTACCATTCCCAAGCTCCTAGTGGTCGCGGATCAAATTTGGTTGCCGGTCTTCCTCTATCTACGATGATCCACCCGAGGGAAACGGCACAAGCTCAAGGTTCGTCTAGCGGACCAACCGACCCTCCAAGGTTGCTAGCAATGGAGAGTGGAGGTGTAGGATTATCTCACTATATTTTTCTCTCATCACTAATACTCAAAAGAGAAACCATAGAAGATGAAGAAGGAGGTGAGGAAAGCAATGGCATGAGCAACCATAGAAAATGGCTAAGTATCTCAAGAGAGAAGAGAATCATCAAGTGAAGGAAAAATACTTGGATTGCATGTAAAGAATATGGCTCCAACAATTTACAACCATGCAATGAAAATATCTTCTCATTTTTACAATAAACAAATGTGTGCCATACCTCTCTACATGCCAACTCACCCTCCACCTCATTTCCCAAATTGATTTTCTAATATGAAAATCAAATAATTAGGTGGCCATCTTCTAGAAGCTATTCTGTATAAATACGGAATGCAACCCGACATATGTATCGAAATACATATACGCGTATTCGTACAAAAATACGAATAGCTAAGAAAGAAAATGAATAGTGAACAATAATAGAATACATACATACACACACACACACACACACACACACACACACAAAAATTATTAAATCAAAACCTGATTTAATAATCCGGCTTAGTCCTAAGCTACTCGTATTATCAACCGTCCGATTAAAGTCTGTGTAGCCTGTACACATATTCAATCGGACACCTGTATGTACCAACATACGTCATCTACACCATATCGCCTGAACCGTGAAAACCCTCTGTGTGGGACTCTAAAGATTCGTCAATACACTGGCAGTGGATTTAACCACAAGCACGTCATGTTAGTTATAAGTATGCCCTAGAGGCCATTATTGTACATATGATGTATATTATAGTGGATGCTTGGACATATATAAAGAGGACATTCTTGCTCGACATAATAGTATGCTATCGGTTGTTCTTTGTCTTAACATGTAAACTTGTATTGTGATACTGTCTTGCTCTTACATGTTGATAAAGCGCTTAGGATGTGTACTTGACTACCAGGACTATGATAGAGATCATACTAGTGTAGGGTTCCTAGGCACTCTCAAGAGGTCTCACAAGGCATCAACCATGCCAATTTCAAAAATGCGGTGCCGAGAAACCCTAGACTACGGATCGTTAACTAGAATTCTAGGCGAAACAGAAACTAGTTTACAACTAAACTAAAAGGACGGAAATACAACCTTTGTAGATCCGTTTCTCCACCTCCATAGCTCCATGAAGAAGTCCTCTCCGCTGTACAAATCCGATCTTGGACTCTCGCGTTAGCTTCATCGGAGAAATAGGCGGGCAAGGTCGTCGGCTTCGTGCCGAAGATGATCTACGTCGAGGCATCACTAGATCAAGCTCCAACTTCACCAAGTCAAGAAACTTGTGAAGAAAACACACTCTACTACTTGGCAAGAGGTAAAGGATGAATAAATAGGAAGTGGGTAGACTTTAGAATTGGATTTCTCACTTGTTTTTATCAATCACCATTGATGGACTCAAGGTTCTTCATCTTGAAGAAGAAGAAGAAGATGATGAAAGAATTATGATAAGTTATTAAAATGAAAAGGAAAATGAATACTTATCATAATATTAACCTTAGTTTAGTGTAGAGAATGGACCATGGTTAGATATGATGGTTAGGTTTAAGCAAGAGACAAGAATGGTGGACTAGGTCAAAGTTTCATGAAGTTTCAACTAAACAACAAAACTAGCAACCATTCTTTTCTCATCTTTTCAAAATAAATAAATGAATAAATAAACAAATGAATAAGATAATCAAAACCCTAATCATTAAGTAAACCATGGTTTAATCTTTACACTTAACCAAGTTAACATGCATCATCAAACATGATACAATCATGTGCACAAAAGTATATCACATATACAACTTGCACAATTCAAGTGAGAAAATCCATTTAAAGTGAACCAATACTAGTTAATGCAAAGTAATATATCAAATATATAATTATACATTAAATCATTAAATCAACACTTGATTCAATGATCCGGTCATGTCGCACACAACCGACTAGTATACAATGTATCGGCTTATCGAATCAACGCTTGAATCGATAAATAGGTTATATCGCATACAACCATTCGATACATTCATCGCGAGAATGGAATACGGTATCACATACACTCATTATTCTCGGTCCCGTACATATCTCATATGCGCTTCTATTTCGTTTCGCTTGAGCCAGGAAACCTCTGTGTAGGACTCTAAAGACTCGTCAATACGCCGGCAGCAGATGATGATCATATCAAACACCCACAAGCCGCAAGCGGTCTGCTAAACGTAACGGCCACCCGGGTATTGAGCGATTAGAAGATCGACGAGCAAGCCTGCTGACTCTCCAGTGAATCCAACCAGTAACACTACCGTACAGTCCGGTCTCGTCGTCTGATATGTCGCATATCTTGCCTAGGGGTGGTAAACGTCAGACCCCAATAGCTCGATAAGTCGTGTCGATATGAGGTATATAACAATTCGAGAAACTACTGGTAACACTTACCAGTAAATCTCAGCAACCCTGGCCAGGGATTTCCTGTTATAGCCAATCGAACACAGCGCAACATCAACCCCCCATACCGGGAGAGACGAATCCCCTCCTATCGCTCATTGCCTCCATGTGATTCGGGACTGTACCCAAAAGCCACCGTTTTGCACGCCCTCTTGGACGTGGTAAGATGGAAATCAAAGCACAGTGGGAACCACACAAGACTCTATGACGATCTCGGGTCAACAGACTACTCTGTACCAGTGTCACCAGAGAACTGCCATCTGACGTAAGGTATAATACCATCTGGGAGTTCTCAGCGAGTCCGTCCAGTGTACCCAGTCTCTACTGAGCACCCGTATATCATCTCTGATGTCAAACACCAATGGATATGGGATCATCCATCGCCCATCTGTATGGGTCGAGAAGGTACACGCTAGTCTACTTTGGTATATCGATGCCCCATCTCGATACACCCACGACTAGGGACTTTCAAGGATGTACTTATGGACTACCATGTCCCCACTAGTATGATCCGCATCATAGTCCATGTAGTCAAGTACACATCCTAAGGGCTTTACCAACATGTAACAGAGAGACAATCAGTATACACGTTAAGGTAAAGAGCAACCAGATAGCATACGATCATGTCGAGCAAGAAAGTCCTCCCTATATATGTCCCAGCATCCATTACAATATACATCTAACGTACAGTAATGGCCTCTAGGGCATACATATAACTAACAATCTCCCACTTGCACTAGGGCCATCTGTAGCAGTGGTTGTAGTATCTCATACTCAACCATCCCTTAAAAGTCTCTCTCTGGGAATAGGCCTTCGTGAGTGGATCCGCCGTGTTGTCCTCTGAGTCTACTCTCCTAACCTCGATCCCTTAGAGATCAACCATCTCCATGATTAAGTGATACTGCCTTAGAATATGTCTGGATCACTGATGGGACCTGCGTTCCTTGGCATAAGCCACAGCTCCATTGTCATACAATGGGAGGAACATAGTTCATCTCATGAACCAATATACACCCAAACAGCCTCTTTGGCAGCATCTTAAGTAGCGATGTATCCTGCCTTTATCATCTAGTATGCCACGGTATCTAGCTTGGAACTCTTCCAACATACCGTCCCTTTACTGAGGGTAAAGACAATGCCTGTGACTGACATTCAGTCGTCTTTATCTCCCTGGAACACTTCCAGTGATTTTCCCCAGGATCAACTGATACCAACTCACTACAACTAGTGAGTGTCCTAATATCCATTTAGATCTATCTCATAGATCCAAAATCCAGGATTTAGTAGGTATCACTTTGATCCTATGTGGAGAATCATTGTGATAAGCGGAGATTGATCGAGCGTAGCATAGGAAACTCTTTCCCTATCAAGAGTATGTCATCCACGTACTCTACGAGGATCACCACCATACTCCCTACTACCTTTTTGTATATACAAGGTTCATCTACCACTTTGATGATGTCAAACTCTTTGACTACTTCATCAAAATAGATGTTCCAACTCCGCGATGCCTGCTTTATCCTATAAAGCATCTTGCACACGTTTCCGCTGCTCCCACTGTCTACGAGGCCCTCTGGCTGTGTTCTTATAGACGCTCTTTTCTAAAACATCATTTAGAAAAGCTGTCATGACACCCAACCACCAGATATTGTAGTCATGGTATGTAGCCGTGGCAAGTAGGATCTGGATGGACTTAAGCATAGGTACTGGAAAAGGTTTCATCATTATCCATGCCTGGTCAATGACGAAAACCTTTAACAAGTCTAGCTTTGAAAGTCTCAACTTTTCCATTTACACCAAGTAATCTTCTCAAGATATACTTGCTCCTGATGGGGATTTAACCCTTCAGATATAGCAACTAAAGTCCATACTTTGTTGGTGTATAAGGATTCCATCTCAGATCACTAAGCATCCAGCCATACTTACAGAGTCTTACTCCTGGTGGCCAGCCCGAAACTAGTTGGGTCATCATCTCATGATGCAATCCTCGCTCCCACTGTCATAGAGAAACCGAAGTATCTCTCAGGTGGGTGAGAAACCCTACTAGATCGGCGGAGAGGTTCGTTGGCATCTACTGAATCCTTTGGTTGTACCAAATCATCTGATGTATTTTGTATAGCTGGAACCTTTCCAGTTCTACATAACAGACTTTGCCTCGAGCGTGTCCGGATTTTGCTTTTAGACATAGGTCGGACAACTCCAAATCTTAACTAACTTAAGACATGGGCTCTTCCCATTCCATATCACATATGAAGCGGTAGGCAACTGATTTGATTGGAACCCTATTCAATAGGTATGGAACTTCTCAAGTGCATAACTCCCAAAGGAAAAAGGCAACTCAGTAGTACTCATCATAGAGCACACCATATCAGATAGGGTGTATCTGCTCCGCCCCGATATACCATCGTGCAATGGTGTATACGGAGGAGTAATGCTGAGAGAGAATCTCATTCTCCTTCAGAATCATCCAGGAATTCCGTGCTCAAGTATTCTCCTCCTTGATCCCATCAAAGGACATAATACTTATACCCGTATTTTGGTTCTCTACTTCTTACTTATATTCTATGAATATCTCAAAAGGTTCGGACTTGTGTTTCAATAAGAACATAGATCTGAATCTTGAGAGATTATCAGAGAATATAATTAAGTATAAAGAACCGTTCTTGGTATGTGTAGACTGGGGACCTTCATACATCAACATGTATCATCCCAAGAGCTCACTAACTCTTTCTCTGTTTCCAATAAACAGAGCTATGGTCATATTATCTTTATGACATGACTGGCGAGTTTCACAAGATGTAAATTCAAACTGATTTAAATATGCATCTATATGTAACTCTAGCTAGTCGAGTCACATTGATATGACCTAGTCTACAATACCTCAAGAAGGAATGGTTCAATTCTGAACTCTTCCTCTTGTGTGTGATCCATATACTAAGAACTGTAGTTTGATTTAGAATATCAATGCTTTTAGATAACGTGCCTGAACCGATCAACTTTTGATATAGGAAATGTTCAAAACATTATCCAACAATACAAAATTTTATCATTTCTTTACTAATAAAGAGAGTGATATGATTTTGTATATCAGGTTCGGTATCTAATAACATTCGTTCAGAATCAATGTATTACAATACAGGGTGACAGTGACCGACAGACTTGGCTGCAACACTTGCCCCGTTTTCTGCCTCATGAAACTTATCACCCTTTCTCAGTTTTTCTACCCTTTTGTAGCCCTATGTAACAGATTACATATCTGGGATCCTGATCCGGTATCATATACCAAGGATACGGAGGATACTGAGAAACAGTTCTGTATAATGAACACACCCGAAGATGATGCATCAGCATGCACTCTCTTCGTTTGGGCGGCACGGGAAATCTGGTATTCCCCAATTTCCTGTTCTGTCTTATAACAATTATAAGTTGGAAAGGGACCAACGTTCCCCAGCTCAGTATAACAAGCGAGTTCGGTCAATAATCCGTATTATTATCTTGATTAAGGCGTGATATGGTCGCTACCTGGAGAGAGAGAGAAGAAAACACTCAGCGTGCGCTCTTGCAAGAATAGATTGGTTATTATTTTATCTAATCAGGATGGCTCCCACTGTTTTTTTTATCAAATCTTCCTTCAAACCCTAAAAGGAAAGACTAGCCGGGATTAATTACACACTACAAGTTCGCCAATCTTTCAGCCAGGCCAGTGTCGGTACTTTGAGGGAGGTCCCCCGTGCTTTCGCACGAACCTAATTAATGTAAACCTCGTTTTCCCAGAGGCGTAACCCCGTTGACACCTTTCTAGACACCTACTTGATCGGCTAATTGTAATGTGTAAAACTCTCCCAGGAGTAACTCTTACTCGCAGCGGGTATCGGGATCCAACTATCTCATAGAAGGTATGCAATCTCATTGCAAATTTCAACACTTGAAATTCCCGATAATATTTTACCCCCAGTGTCCTATGACCTTGACGAATGCCAAACAACCCATAGTCCACTAGTCAAGTTCAACCCGTACATTTCTTGATCGAATTAAACCCACCCGCACGACCCTTGACGAATGCCAAACAACGCTGTACGAATACCCTAATCCAATCTGCATCATATGCATAAGCAGATAAATACTAGTTAGCTACCGCACACTACGCCTTGACGAATGCCAAACTACCGCAGCACGAATACTAACTAGTACTTATCTGAAATGACGGAGGGCTACGACAGGTTTTTCTGAAAACCTATTGCGTAATGAACTTGATATCGTTGTAGGATCGAATGAATTTTAAAATGGAGTGTTTTTGAGGCTTTTCTAGTTTTGCTAAAGGAGTCACTCCCGGTGAAGGGATCGTCGGTCCTTTCCTCGTCGAATGAGGTGCGGGATATATCATATATATCACTGTGCAAAGCAGAACTCTTAAAAGCTATCAAAAGACAAACCGAGTGTGTAGCATCTGCCAGTTATTGCTAAAGGAGTCACTCCCGGTGAAGGGATCTCGGTCCTTTCCTTATCGAATAAGGTGCAGGATATATCACATATACCGCTGTGCAAAGCAAGAACTGTAGCTACCTGTTTTATTTTGAAATTCGATTCTACAACATCTTATGTTTCTTTTATTTCATTAATCACATTAATGAAGTCCCATCATTTAAGTACCTAAACATCACAGATAAATACGACGTACACTTATGCCATCCGCATTCGCCTCGATTTCCCCTCGTGCACCGTTAGGTTAGGTAACTAACGGCAGAGCAGGGCAGGGCTAGCGCGGGTGTAAAACATAAGTAACATCTATATAATATATCATATATACTATATACAGTATCTATCACAGAACATCACATGATCACATCACAGATATCGCAGCAGAAGAATCATATGAAATATTGGATATACTAGGACGTCCGTGTTTTCAATACTAGCCAGTATAAAACACGGATTCCACGGTCGTGATGAATAGCCAAACCCACACCCCTAGACACCTACGAGAGCGGCAAGCAACCCTACCAATTCTAGAGTTAGGAGACCCGGACTCGACTCCTCGAGTTGGTCTCCCACTGGACTCCAGAACCCAGTTACTCATGCCCTCCTCCTTGGGTCTATCCTAGTGCGGAAAAGTAAATAATATACAAAGGGTGACTACTTCCGCAACCTGGAAGTGCCCCAATAAAAGAATATTACATACAATTTTTTACATGAATGAAAATGAAAAACACTCATCTCACATAAAAACCCCCCGGCTATTCAAACACGACGATCCAATATAACATATCCAGCAACACATAACATCACATGTCATCAACGTAAGAAACCGGCGATATCACATATTACACTTACGGTCACAGAAAAGAAAGTGTAAAACTACAACAGTTGGAATCCGCAACCACCTCAGACATCGCATGCCTGACCAAATGAATTCTTTAGACATCGCATGCCTAACAATTATAAATCCCGCATTTTAGTCTCATTATCGAAAACACTTTTCAATATCAAGTCGGGCAATTCAAAAAGATTCCCGAAAATCTGATCGAATGCTCGTCGCAAACTTCAATAGGCGGCTGCACCCCCGACGCCGTCGACGAAGTGCACCAAGGCGGAACACCGCTGCCGCAAGCACCCGTACGGATTCTTTCGGCGATGGGGTTCTCCTACAGTCACTTGGTCGGGGCTATGGAGTGAGGTTGTCTATTAAGTTTACCCGGTGAGTATCCGCGTACGCTACGTGATTGCGACGGACTTTTGATCACATCAAAATTCCGTGGCAAACGATCAAATGAGACTAAACTGCTGTGTTTATAACATTCATTTAGTTATCTCATAACTTATTGTGAATTCCAATTATTGTATCCCATTCCGGATAAATAGAAAATGTCAAACTTTCCGATCGAACAATCGAACACCCAAGTTTTCCCGATACAGCTCAACACATGAAATAAGTCTAACAACATTCAGTTCGTGCCTCAGTACCAACGGTCCAGCCATAGAAGGGTCAAGCCAACGCCTCACATGTGGCACGCCGTACTGCCCCAAACCCGAAGGTTCAAAGGGCAGTTCAAGACGGTCACATAATCGAGTTAAGGTTTGTTGTCTTCTAGAGGGTCCATCGCGTTACTTGCACTACTTAGAACGTCGTTAAACTACGGAAAAATCCAACACTTGGAAATTTCCCGACAGGGGAAAAATTGGGTATTTATATCCGGTCGAACTTTTTAACATATTCAAAAATTACCCGGAAAAACACATAGAGAAATTTTGATAATCCAATCGAATATACGAATCCCCAAAACAACCCCAGAAAATTCAACTCTTGAATAAAAATTAAAAATTCCCAGAAAATCCAGAACTATCAATTAGGAGTTACTGTGAAAAATATATTAAATAAGGTGGCCGTACGGCCGGGGAACCGCCGCACGAGCCTTGCTCGTGCCGCGGAACCGCGGCAGTTTGATGGAGTTGGGAACACGAATTTCGCAGTAACCCTTAGAATCACCTGCTGACTTTTCTGCATATTTTTAATCTGGAAAAAACCCATTTTTTAGAAAATGTCCAGAGAGCATGGAAATTTTGGGGTTTCGGTTCGTTCGGACTTCAAACTCCGTCTAGACTTCGCCTAAGGCTCTAGCTAGGCTCTGATACCACTGTAGGGTTCCTAGGCACTCTCAAGAGGTCTCACAAGGCATCAACCATGCCAATTTCAAAAATGCGGTGCCGAGAAACCCTAGACTACGGATCGTTAACTAGAATTCTAGGCGAAACAGAAACTAGTTTACAACTAAACTAAAAGGACGGAAATACAACCTTTGTAGATCCGTTTCTCCACCTCCATAGCTCCATGAAGAAGTCCTCTCCGCTGTACAAATCCGATCTTGGACTCTCGCGTTAGCTTCATCGGAGAAATAGGCGGGCAAGGTCATCGGCTTCGTGCCGAAGATGATCTACGTCGAGGCATCACTAGATCAAGCTCCAACTTCACCAAGTCAAGAAACTTGTGAAGAAAACACACTCTACTACTTGGCAAGAGGTAGAGGATGAAGAAATAGGAAGTGGGTAGACTTTAGAATTGGATTTCTCACTTGTTTTTATCAATCACCATTGATGGACTCAAGGTTCTTCATCTTGAAGAAGAAGAAGAAGATGATGAAAGAATTATGATAAGTTATTAAAATGAAAAGGAAAATGAATACTTATCATAATATTAACCTTAGTTTAGTGTAGAGAATGGACCATGGTTAGATATGATGGTTAGGGTTAAGCAAGAGACAAGAATGGTGGACTAGGTCAAAGTTTCATGAAGTTTCAACTAAACAACAAAACTAGCAACCATTCTTTTCTCATCTTTTCAAAATAAATAAATGAATAAATAAACAAATGAATAAGATAATCAAAACCCTAATCATTAAGTAAACCATGGTTTAATCTTTACACTTAACCAAGTTAACATGCATCATCAAACATGATACAATCATGTCCACAAAAGTATATCACATATACAACTTGCACAATTCAAGTGAGAAAATCCATTTAAAATGAACCAATACTAGTTAATGCAAAGTAATATATCAAATATATAATTATACATTAAATCATTAAATCAACACTTGATTCAATGATCCGGTCATGTCGCACACAACCGACTAGTATACAATGTATCGGCTTATCGAATCAACGCTTGAATCGATAATTAGGTTATATCGCATACAACCATTCGATACATTCATCGCGAGAATGGAATACGGTATCACATACACGCATTATTCTCGGTCCCGCACATATCTCATATGCGCTCCTATTTCGTTTCTCTTGATCCAGGAAACCTCTGTGTAGGACTCTAAAGACTCGTCAATACGCCGGCAGCAGATGATGATCATATCAAACACCCACAAGCCGCAAGCGATCTGCTAAACGTAACGGCCACCCGGGTATTGAGCGATTAGAAGATCGACGAGCAAGCCCGCTGACTCTCCAGTGAATCCAACCAGTAACACTACCGTACAGTCCGGTCTCGTCGTCTGATATGTCGCATATCTTGCCTAGGGGTGGTAAACGTAAGACCCCAATAGCTCGATAAGTCGTGCCGATATGAGGTATATAACAATTCGAGAAACTACTGGTAACACTTACCAGTAAATCTCAGCAACCCTGGCCAGGGATTTCCTGTTATAGCCAATCGAACACAGCGCAACATCAACCCCCCATACCGGGAGAGACGAATCCCCTCCTATCGCTCATTGCCTCCATGTGATTCGGGACTGTACCCAAAAGCCACCGTTTTGCACGCCCTCTTGGACGTGGTAAGATGGAAATCAAAGCACAGTGGGAACCACACAAGACTCTATGACGATCTCGGGTCAACAGACTACTCTGTACCAGTGTCACCAGAGAACTGCCATCTGACGTAAGGTATAATACCATCTGGGAGTTCTCGGCGAGTCCGTCCAGTGTACCCAGTCTCTACTGAGCACCCGTATATCATCTCTGATGTCAAACACCAATGGATATGGGATCATCCATCGCCCATCTGTATGGGTCGAGAAGGTACACGCTAGTCTACTCTGGTATATCGATGCCCCATCTCGATACACCCACGACTAGGGACTTTCAAGGATGTACTTATGGACTACCATGTCCCCACTAGTATGATCCGCATCATAGTCCAGGTAGTCAAGTACACATCCTAAGGGCTTTACCAACATGTAACAGAGAGACAATCAGTATACACGTTAAGGTAAAGAGCAACCAGATAGCATACGATCATGTCGAGCAAGAAAGTCCTCCCTATATATGTCCCAGCATCCACTACAATATACATCTAATGTACAGTAATGGCCTCTAGGGCATACATATAACTAACAACTAGTGGGGCCAGGGTAGTCCACATGTTCATCCTTTAATTGTTCCTAGTCGAGGGAATATCGAGACAGGGCATCGATATTTCAGAGTAGACTAGTATATACGCTTCTTGACCCATATGATGGGCGATGGATGATCCCACATCCATTGGTGTTTGAGATCAAAGATGGTATACGGGTGCTCAGTGGAGACTGGGTACACTGAACAGGACTCGCTGAGGACTCCTATGTGGTAGTATACCTATCGTCAGATAGCAGTCTTCTGGTGACACTGGTACAGGTTATCCTGTAGACCCGAGATCGTCATAGAGTCTTGTGCGGCTCCCACTGTACTTTGATTTCCTCCCTACCATGCTCAAAGGAGACGTGCAAACAGGTGGATTTTGGGTACAGTCCCGAGTCACATGGAGGCAATGAGCGATAAGAGGGGTTTCGTCTCTCTCGGTACTGGGGGTTGATGTTGCGCTATGTGACTGGCTATAGCTGGAAGTCCCTGGCCAGGGCTGCCAAGATTTACTGATAAGTGTTATCAGTAGTTTCTCGAACCGTTATAGGCCAGAAATCGGCATGACTTATCACGTTACTGTTAGTTATATGTATGCCCTAGAGGCCATTACTATACATGAGATGTATATTGTAGTGGATGCTTGGACATATATAGGGAGGACTTTCTTGCTCGACATGATAGTATGCTATCTGGTTACTTTTTACCTTAACGTGTACACTGATTGTCTCTCTGTTACATGTTGGTAAAGCCCTTAGGATGTGTACTTGACTACCTGGACTATGATGCGGATCATACTAGTGAGGACATGGTAATCCATAAGTACATCCTTCAAGGTCCCTAGTCATGGGTGTATTGAGACGGGGCATCGATATACCAGAGTAGACTAGCGTATACCTTCTCGACCCATGTAGATGGGCGATGGATGATCCCATATCCATTGGTGTTTGACATCAGAGATGATATACGGGTGCTCAGTGGAGACTGGGTACACTGGACGGACTCGCCGAGAACTCCCAGATGGTATTATGCCTTACGTCAGATGGCAGTTCTCTGGTGACACTGGTGCAGATTAGTCTGTAGACCCGAGATCGTCATAGAGTCTTGTATGATTCCCACTGTGCTTTGATTTCCAGCTTACCATGTCCAAGAGGGCATGCAAAACGGTGGTTTTTGGGTACAGTCCCGAGTCACATGGAGGCAATGAGCGATAGCAGGAGTTTCGTCTTTACCGGTATTAGGGGTTGATGTTGCGCTATGCTCGATTGGCCATAACAGGGAAGTCCCTGGCCAGGACTGGTTTAGAGATTTACTGGTAAGTGTTACCAGTAGTTTCTTGACCCGTTATGAGCCTCGTATCATGTAACGTTTTGGAAATCGTTATGCGATTTTGTCCGTTTTAGGGTAAGTTTGTCGGTATTTTCCGTTTTTACCCGACTGTGAGCAAACGACCATATAGACTTGCCAGCACCTAGATTAGCTAAAATAAAGCTAGTGCGCGTGCTTTGGGAGTATATGGGACGTTTTGGTTCAATTTGATTTTTCCCAATTTTTAATATTATTTTAATGCGGTATTCAAATTTTGAGAAAATTTCTTTAAGCGATCTTTTCTTTAAACCTTTAAGTTAAAGCAATCCTTCTCACTTCACCCTAGGGATTATGTGTGGCCTAGGATTTAAGTTAGGATTTAAAGGAAAAAGAAAAGAAAAGGGAAATGACTAGATGCATGCATGTGTGTGTATGTATGCAAGGCTTTAATGTTGCATTTATGAGGTAATTGCTAGGAAACCCTCACAATTCTCCACCTCCTCACCCTTGGCCGAAATCCCCTCATTACCTACTGCCCTTGATCAATTCCCATGTCATTTTAATTCAAGTTTATCACAAAACTCTCAAAAATCCATAAACATATCACAAAATACCTTAAGCTTTGGATTTTCTTGCTCTTGATCATTTGGAGATAGGGAAAAGCTTGGAATTAGGAGCAAAGTTGTTAGGTATAACCCCTCTACTGTTAAATTGTAGTTTTTGTGTGGTTTTGATCGTTAATTTCTGTGTAGATCGTAGTTTATATCGATTGAGGCGATATCGGGTTTTTAGTGACTTTTTAGAGATATTACTATCTGCTGTGACCTGGGAATTTTAGTGATGAAATCAACAACTTTAGAGGAGTGTGCAGGTTGACCTGAGACACCACCTAGGAGACGGGGACCATCCCACCGGCCGGGGCCGGCGAGACTTGAAGAGGGGGCCGGCGACGCCGGCCGAATTGGGGAGTTTTGGGGTGGGTCTTCTGTGGTAGTTGTCTGCTATTATTTTGGGTCTTTTGGTACTGTTTATTTTATTATTAAATGCAGTATGCAAAATCTGGGATCGATTACCTATAATCGTGTGTTTTGAGTTCGCGTGATACGTGTTGCGACACGAGTCGTGTGTCGTGCTGCGATGTACTCAGTTTGGGTTTAGGTATCGTTTCGGGTGTTTGCACTAGACGTGTATTCGTGAGTTGGTTTAGTGCGTTGATACGTTTTATAATACGTAGTTTTACGTTATTGTGATTGCTTCTGAGATGTTCGCTTTATTTCTTGTGTTTATGATATTATAGCGTCGCAAGCGGGGACTTCAGACGCTGCGAACAAAGGGAAGCAGGTGGTCGGATCTTCATAGCTGGAGACCACAGAGTGAGTAGATTTAACATCTACGGGGAATCGCCCGTATGGCGCTACGCGTCGGGGCTAGACATGATATAATATTAGCCGTATGCTTATTTGCTTATATAGAAACAGTGCATGATTCATGTTGCATATAGTTACTTGTGCTTAGTACTGTACCTGTTGTACACTGCACTATTATCGACAGTCCATGTTGCACGAGCACCAATGATATGCTACACACACCCTGTCGGTAATTGCCATGACACGCACAATACAAATGCTTATTGTATACCTTGCTATTAGTTAGCGACATTAAAACAGTTATACTTGTGCGACAATGCATATTACATAGAACATACCTGTATACCTACATGCTCATATGTATACCATGCTATATTACTCGTTCGCACACATACCTTGCTATTGTTATATGATCAGTTTTTATTGCATATATACCGGTGGTATGGGACGCTGTGTATATATGTACTCTTAATTGGATATTACAGTTTTTATAGCATATATATCGGTGGTATGGGACGCTGTATATATATGTATTTTGGATTTGGATTTACATGATATGTATTGCATATATATCGGTGGTATGGGACGCTGTATATATATGTATTCTGGATTTGGATTTTTGGGAACCGCGAGATACATTTAATGACTTGATGCATTATTTGGCGATTCGTTCCGTGATATGCTCATATTGATGTTTTATGTTGCATATGCTATTTTTTATGGATTTATGCATTTGAGATGCGATATGGGAAATTAAGGTGTCGATGTTGGGCACTTAATTTCCGAGAGATATATGGGATTTGACAGACCGATACGTGGAAACGCAAGTATCGAGGTTGGATACTTGGTTTTCGAGGAACGTATGAATATCAGAAAGACCGATACGTGGAAACGCAAGTATCGAGGTTGGATACTTGGTTTTCGAGGAACGTATGAATATCAGAAAGACCGATACGTGGAAACGCAAGTATCGAGGTTGGATACTTGGTTTTCGAGGAACGTATGAATATCAGAAAGACCGATACGTGGAAACGCAAGTATCGAGGTTGGATACTTGGTTTTCGAGGAACGTATGGATATCAGTATTTATGTGTCGATGATAGGCACTGGTTTTTATGATGTTTTTGAGTGTCGATGTTTGACACTCAGGTTTCATGACATGTACAGGATTTGAGGGCCGATCTGAGGGCCGATCTGAGTATTTTGGGATTTGGGTGTTGCTGAGTTACACCGTGTTTTCCATGCTTATGATTTGTGCATGAGATTATTTACTATCCCGCACTCAGTATTCACTTGATATGGATATCATGATAGTTGCATATTCATATTGTCATACTCATGCTATCAGTTCACATGTTATTGATCATTGCTGTTAGTGCATACTTGCGATTACTGTATGATGTTAATTACTATTCACGAGTTGGCAACTCACCCCCGTTGTGCCACAGTGTTTTGCAGGACTTACCCTCTGAGTAGTCGCGGCAGGACAGCTTATCATCACTACTTTTGTGGATACCGCTACCTTGGCAGTGAGGCCGTTGCATTATAGGTGGGTTTGCGGTTATCCGTTGTACATTGTATATCTTTTGGTTGGATCTAGTATTCTCCATCTACCCTTGTTGTATATGACTTAGAGACGACTTGTGAGATATCAGTGTTGTATTATATTGGTTTTGGGAACCGTGCTCGTAGAAGCAGGTTATTTTGGAATGTTTACTTCATTATATAGTCGTTCTCTTGATATTTCTTCGCTTTGGCGTCGTATACTTGTTGTGGTGATTGTCTCCGCCGGTGGGCGTGATTTTTCTCCCACTTGGGATGATTTATATATTATCTGAGTTGTACCCGTTTACGGGGCCAGTTTTACAAAGGAGGTGCTGCCGAAATTTTTATGAAAGAAAACTAGAGTTAGAGATTTTAAATGGCAACTCTAATACTTTAAAATTATGTTTTCTCCGTTGATCCAGTTTTGGGTGGTTTAGATTTCTGGGTTTTCGGCTTACTTAAGTTACGTACGCCTGTAGACGTTACGTAGTTTAAGTGCCGGTTACGGGCCGAATTGCGGGTCGTGACAAAGTTGGTATCAGAGCGTTAGGTTTTACCTTTCGGAGTCTAGGATGACCTTGGTATGATGGAGTAGGTAGTTTAAGCAGAGTGACGTAGAGTGTGTATGTTCCGCGGCATACTTACGACACGGTACTCCGCCTAAGTGACCTTAGGACTTGTTGATTGATATTCCTTCCGTGATTGATATACATCTTGTGATTCGATTTCCGTTTCCTTATCGAATCTTGTTTCAATTATAGCCCATATGCCGCCGAAGACTACGAGGGCTCAGAGAGCGGCCGCGAGGGCCGAGGTCAGGGTTGACTCGCCTGAGGTGAGGACTGACCAGGATGGTACGCCTGTAGTACCGGAGTATATTGCTATGATTGGAGCTGGTATGCAGGATCTGCGCCAGATTGTGGGGACTTTGGTAGAGACCATCCGAGCGCAGGGGCAGGCAGTTGTTCCACCCGCTGCGGAGGCTACGATGGTACCTACGGTTCCGGTAGTTGCAGTTGCACCTCCGGAGGTTATTTCTGTGTCGTTGACGGATTTCATGAGGTTGAGACCTCCGGTGTTTACGGGCACAGATGCTACTGAGGATCCGCAGTCGTTTATCGACCGGATGGCCAGGATTTGTCGCTCACTCCGATGTTCCGACGAGAGATGGGTAGAGTTTGCCAGTTTTCGTCTGGAGGGTATGGCCCAGAAGTGGTGTGAGTCGTTGGAGAGAGGCAGAGCCGCTTGTCTTGCTCCTATGACCTGGGCTGAGTTTGTGACGTCGTTTCTTGTTCGTTTTCTTCCACCGAGCGTCAGGGATGCGCGAGCGCGCAGATTTGAGTCTTTACGTCAGACGCCGGGGATGACGGTGTCGGATTATGATGTATTGTTTACTGAGCTGTCGATATATGCTCCATACCTGGTGGCGACTGAGGAGATGAGGGTGAAGAGGTTTGTTCGAGGCCTACTTACCCAGATATTCTTAGCCATCAGCATTCAGCATTGTGACACGTATGCAGCAGCGGTGGATGCAGCTCTTTCGGTAGAGGAGCGTTTAGCTGAGTCATCAGTTGCTCCGGGACCGAAGAGAGTTCGTATAGGTGATTTGGCAGCGAGGCAGACGTTTAGACGTCGAGACAGTTTCCGTTCTGATGGTGGCGGTTCGGGACGAGGTAGACTTTTTGGTTCTTACCTTCAGGATGATCGGCAGTTTGCTTCGGGATGTTACCGGTGCGGTCGTTTGGGTCATCGGATTCGAGATTGTACGGAGCCGCGTGTGAACGAGCCAGCTGTACCGCAGGTTACCTTACCACCTTCTCCACCTCAGAGAGCGTTGCCTCTTGTTCCTGTAGTTGCGCCGCGTCAGACTCCTGTTCAGCGAGGTCGTGGTCGCGGAGGTTTTGTACCGAGAGGTCGAGGTGGCAGAGGCAGAGGACAGCCAGTAGCCGGTAGAGGTCAGGCTAGGGTTTTTGCCTTGACTCACCAGGACGCTCAGGCGTCCAATGCCGTGGTTTCAGGTACTCTTTCTGTATGTTCTTATGATGCGCATGTTCTTCTTGATCCGGGATCCACGCATTCGTATGTTTCTACGCACTTCGTGCCGAGGTTAGGCCGAGAGTCGTGTTTGCTGGATCAGCCGTTGATCGTGACTACTCCTGTGGGAGAGTCGTTTGTTGCGCGTTATGTGTTTCGATCTTGTGTCGTCCATATTGGTGACAGAGATCTGCCCGTCGACTTGATCCTTCTGGAGATGTTGGACTTCGACGTTTTGTTGGGCATGGATTGGCTAGCTACTTGCTATGCGTCCGTGGACTGCCGCGAGAAGACAGTTAGATTTTGTTTTCCCGGCGAGTCAGTGTTCGTTGTGCAGGGGGACCGTAGTGCCGCCCCTCACAGCTTGATTTCTGTTTTGTGCGCTAGTCGGCTTTTGAGGAGGGGATGTCGGGGATTCTTGGCGTTCATTCATGATACTGGAGCCACAGTGGAGTTGTTGGACCAGGTTTCTACCGTGCGAGAGTTTCCCGATGTTTTTCCCGATGAGTTACCTGGGTTGCCACCAGAGCGCGATATTGAGTTTTGCATTGATCTTATTCCGGGCACGGAGCCTATTTCTATACCGCCTTATCGGATGGCTCCGGCAGAGCTTAGAGAGCTTAAAGATCAATTGCAAGAGTTGCTTGACTTGGGACTTGTGCGTCCGAGTGTTTCGCCGTGGGGAGCTCCTGTTCTGTTCGTCAAGAAGAAGGACGGCAGTTTGAGGTTATGTGTGGATTATCGTCAGTTGAACCGTGTTACGGTGCGGAACAAGTATCCTTTACCCCGCATTGACGATTTATTCGATCAGCTCCAGGGTGCGAAACATTTTTCGAAGATTGATTTGCGTTCGGGTTATCATCAGTTGCGGGTTCGGAGTGATGACATTCCGAAGACTGCTTTTCGTACGCGCTATGGGCATTATGAGTTTTTGGTGATGTCGTTCGGACTCACCAATGCGCCAGCAGCGTTCATGGATCTGATGAACCGGATTTTCAGGCCGTTCCTCGACCAGTTCATTATCGTGTTTATTGATGACATACTGGTATACTCTAGGAGTCGAGAGGAGCATGAGCAGCACTTGGGGATTACTTTGCAGATTTTGAGAGAGCACCAGCTGTATGCTAAATTCTCAAAGTGCGCGTTTTGGCTTGATCGAGTGGACTTCCTGGGTCATGTGGTGACTAGTGATGGTATTCTCGTGGACCCGAGGAAGATCGAGGCTGTACAGCTTTGGCCCAGACCTGTATCGGTGACTGAGGTCCGTAGCTTTTTGGGCTTAGCTGGTTATTATCGCCGTTTTGTGCAGGATTTTTCGAGTATCGCTGCACCGCTGACTGGACTGACCCAGAAGGGGGTTCCTTTTCTCTGGACTGATGCGTGCGAGCAGAGTTTTCAGCAGTTGAAGACTCGGTTGACGACAGCACCAGTTCTTTCTTTACCTTCTGGATCGGGAGGCTACGTGGTGTATTGTGATGCTTCTCGAGTGGGGCTCGGCTGTGTTTTGATGCAGCATGATAGGGTGATTGCATATGCTTCCAGGCAGTTGAAGAAGCACGAGCAGAATTACCCCACTCACGATCTTGAGATGGCAGCGGTAGTTTTTGCGTTGAAGATCTGGAGACACTACTTGTATGGAGAGTCGTGTCAGATCTTCACGGATCACAAGAGTCTGAAGTACATCTTCCAGCAGAGAGATCTGAACCTGAGACATCGCCGATGGATGGAGCTAGTGAAGGATTATGATTGTGAGATCCTTTATCACCCGGGCAGGGCGAATGTGGTAGCCGATGCTTTGAGTCGTAGGCCCGTGGGTAGCTTGTCCCAGCTGAGCGCCGTTCGGTGTCAGTCTTCTGCAGATTGGCAGCTCTTGTGTGATAGTAGAGTGCAGTTCGAGTTCACCTCCACTGGGGGACAGTTTGCTCATGTCCGCGCCCGTCCTCTACTTGTTGATCGTATTCGTGAGGCGCAACCCAGTGATGCTCGTTTGTCTGAGATTCTTGAGCTTGTTCGACAGGGTACAGTTTCGGAGTTCACGATTGATGACCAGGGTGTGCTACGATGCGGGACTCGCTTGTGTGTACCAGATGTTGATGGGTTGAGACGCGAGATCCTAGAGCAGGCACATCAGTCGGCCTTTAGCGTTCATCCAGGTTCCACCAAGATGTACCGAGACTTGAGAGACTACTACTGGTGGGAAGGGATGAAGCGCGATATTTCGGACTTCGTTTCGAGGTGCCTGACTTGTCAGCAAGTCAAGGCTGAGCATCAGAGACCGGCTGGAGAGTTGCAGCCTTTACCCATTCCGGAGTGGAAATGGGAGCAGATTTCCATGGACTTTATTGTGGGTCTACCCAGGACCAGTAGAGGGTATGACTCCATTTGGGTTGTTGTAGACCGGTTGACGAAAGCGGCTCACTTCCTTCCAGTGAAGACCACTTTTGGCTATGCTCAGTACGCTCAGCTTTATATAGATGAGATTGTGCGTTTGCACAGTGTTCCTACATGCATAGTATCCGACAGAGGTACCCAGTTTACTAGCCGTCTATGGCAGAAGCTTCAGGAAGCTTTGGGTACCAGATTGAGTTTTAGCACCGCTTTTCATCCGCAGACAGATGGTCAGACGGAGCGGACTATTCAGACTCTGGAGGATATGCTCCATGCATGTGTGCTTGATTTTGGGGGCAGTTGGGATCTTCACTTGCCGTTGATTGAGTTCTCCTATAATAATAGCTTTCAGGAGACTATTCAGATGGCACCTTTTGAGGCTTTATATGGTAGGAAGTGTCGATCGCCAGTCTGTTGGACCGAGCTTAGTGAGAGTTTGGTTTTGGGACCCCAGCTTGTTCAGGAGACTACGGAGAAGATCCAGCTGATTCAGGACAGGATGAGAGCAGCCCAGTGCAGGCAGAAGTCTTATGCCGACCGTCGTCGTCGCAGACTTGAGTTCGCAGTGGGAGATCATGTATTCCTGAAGATTTCTCCGATGAAGGGCGTTATGCGATTTGGGAAGAGAGGGAAGCTCAGTCCCAGATTTGTAGGTCCTTTCGAGATCCTCGAGCGAGTGGGTTCGGTTGCTTATCGTTTAGCGCTCCCGCCTAGTTTTCCAGATGTTCACCCCGTTTTTCATGTGTTGATGCTTCGTAGATACCTTCATGATCCTTCTCATATGATTCAGCACGAGACCGTTCAGCTTGAGCGTGATCTTTCTTTCACCGAGCAGCCGATAGTTATTTTGGATCGGCAGGTGAAGAAACTTCGGTCTAGGGACTTGCCTTCTGTAAAGGTTCTGTGGCGTAGTCCGACTGGTGAGGAGATCACTTGGGAGATCGAGAGCGAGATGCGGAAGAAATTCCCTTATCTTTTTGAAGGTACGTCTTAGTATGAAATTGTAATTCGGGGACCGAATTTCTATAAGGGGGGAGATTGTAACGTTTTGGAAATCGTTATGCGATTTTGTCCGTTTTAGGGTAAGTTTGTCGGTATTTTCCGTTTTTACCCGACTGTGAGCAAACGACCATATAGACTTGCCAGCACCTAGATTAGCTAAAATAAAGCTAGTGCGCGAGCTTTGGGAGTATATGGGACGTTTTGGTTCAATTTGATTTTTCCCAATTTTTAATATTATTTTAATGCGGTATTCAAATTTTGGGAAAATTTCTTTAAGCGATCTTTTCTTTAAACCTTTAAGTTAAAGCAATCCTTCTCACTTCACCCTAGGGATTATGTGTGGCCTAGGATTTAAGTTAGGATTTAAAGGAAAAAGAAAAGAAAAGGGAAATGACTAGATGCATGCATGTGTGTGTATGTGTGCAAGGCTTTAATGTTGCATTTATGAGGTAATTGCTAGGAAACCCTCACAATTCTCCACCTCCTCACCCTTGGCCGAAATCCCCTCATTACCTACTGCCCTTGATCAATTCCCATGTCATTTTAATTCAAGTTTATCACAAAACTCTCAAAAATCCATAAACATATCACAAAATACCTTAAGCTTTGGATTTTCTTGCTCTTGATCATTTGGAGATAGGGAAAAGCTTGGAATTAGGAGCAAAGTTGTTAGGTATAACCCCTCTACTGTTAAATTGTAGTTTTTGTGTGGTTTTGATCGTTAATTTCTGCGTAGATCGTAGTTTATATCGATTGAGGCGATATCGGGTTTTTAGTGACTTTTTAGAGATATTACTATCTGCTGTGACCTGGGAATTTTAGTGATGAAATCAACAACTTTAGAGGAGTGTGCAGGTTGACCTGAGACACCACCTAGGAGACGGGGACCATCCCACCGGCCGGGGCCGGCGAGACTTGAAGAGGGGGCCGGCGACGCCGGCCGAATTGGGGAGTTTTGGGGTGGGTCTTCTGTGGTAGTTGTCTGCTGTTATTTTGGGTCTTTTGGTACTGTTTATTTTATTATTAAATGCAGTATGCAAAATCTGGGATCGATTACCTATAATCGTGTGTTTTGAGTTCGCGTGATACGTGTTGCGACACGAGTCGTGTGTCGTGCTGCGATGTACTCAGTTTGGGTTTAGGTATCGTTTCGGGTGTTTGCACTAGACGTGTATTCGTGAGTTGGTTTAGTGCGTTGATACGTTTTATAATACGTAGTTTTACGTTATTGTGATTGCTTCTGAGATGTTCGCTTTATTTCTTGTGTTTATGATATTATAGCGTCGCAAGCGGGGACTTCAGACGCTGCGAACAAAGGGAAGCAGGTGGTCGGATCTTCATAGCTGGAGACCACAGAGTGAGTAGATTTAACATCTACGGGGAATCGCCCGTATGGCGCTACGCGTCGGGGCTAGACATGATATAATATTAGCCGTATGCTTATTTGCTTATATAGAAACAGTGCATGATTCATGTTGCATATAGTTACTTGTGCTTAGTACTGTACCTGTTGTACACTGCACTATTATCGACAGTCCATGTTGCACGAGCACCAATGATATGCTACACACACCCTGTCGGTAATTGCCATGACACGCACAATACAAATGCTTATTGTATACCTTGCTATTAGTTAGCGACATTAAAACAGTTATACTTGTGCGACAATGCATATTACATAGAATATACCTGTATACCTACATGCTCATATGTATACCATGCTATATTACTCGTTCGCACACATACCTTGCTATTGTTATATGATCAGTTTTTATTGCATATATACCGGTGGTATGGGACGCTGTGTATATATGTACTCTTAATTGGATATTACAGTTTTTATAGCATATATATCGGTGGTATGGGACGCTGTATATATATGTATTTTGTATTTGGATTTACATGATATGTATTGCATATATATCGGTGGTATGGGACGCTGTATATATATGTATTCTGGATTTGGATTTTTGGGAACCGCGAGATACATTTAATGACTTGATGCATTATTTGGCGATTCGTTCCGTGATATGCTCATATTGATGTTTTATGTTGCATATGCTATTTTTTATGGATTTATGCATTTGAGATGCGATATGGGAAATTAAGGTGTCGATGTTGGGCACTTAATTTCCGAGAGATATATGGGATTTGACAGACCGATACGTGGAAACGCAAGTATCGAGGTTGGATACTTGGTTTTCGAGGAACGTATGAATATCAGAAAGACCGATACGTGGAAACGCAAGTATCGAGGTTGGATACTTGGTTTTCGAGGAACGTATGAATATCAGAAAGACCGATACGTGGAAACGCAAGTATCGAGGTTGGATACTTGGTTTTCGAGGAACGTATGAATATCAGAAAGACCGATACGTGGAAACGCAAGTATCGAGGTTGGATACTTGGTTTTCGAGGAACGTATGGATATCAGTATTTATGTGTCGATGATAGGCACTGGTTTTTATGATGTTTTTGAGTGTCGATGTTTGACACTCAGGTTTCATGACATGTACAGGATTTGAGGGCCGATCTGAGGGCCGATCTGAGTATTTTGGGATTTGGGTGTTGCTGAGTTACACCGTGTTTTCCATGCTTATGATTTGTGCATGAGATTATTTACTATCCCGCACTCAGTATTCACTTGATATGGATATCATGATAGTTGCATATTCATATTGTCATACTCATGCTATCAGTTCACATGTTATTGATCATTGCTGTTAGTGCATACTTGCGATTACTGTATGATGTTAATTACTATTCACGAGTTGGCAACTCACCCCCGTTGTGCCACAGTGTTTTGCAGGACTTACCCTCTGAGTAGTCGCGGCAGGGCAGCTTATCATCACTACTTTTGTGGATACCGCTACCTTGGCAGTGAGGCCGTTGCATTATAGGTGGGTTTGCGGTTATCCATTGTACATTGTATATCTTTTGGTTGGATCTAGTATTCTCCATCTACCCTTGTTGTATATGACTTAGAGACGACTTGTGAGATATCAGTGTTGTATTATATTGGTTTTGGGAACCGTGCTCGTAGAAGCAGGTTATTTTGGAATGTTTACTTCATTATATAGTCGTTCTCTTGATATTTCTTCGCTTTGGCGTCGTATACTTGTTGTGGTGATTGTCTCCGCCGGTGGGCGTGATTTTTCTCCCACTTAGGATGATTTATATATTATCTGAGTTGTACCCGTTTACGGGGCCAGTTTTACAAAGGAGGTGCTGCCGAAATTTTTATGAAAGAAAACTAGAGTTAGAGATTTTAAATGGCAACTCTAATACTTTAAAATTATGTTTTCTCCGTTGATCCAGTTTTGGGTGGTTTAGATTTCTGGGTTTTCGGCTTACTTAAGTTACGTACGCCTGTAGACGTTACGTAGTTTAAGTGCCGGTTACGGGCCGAATTGCGGGTCGTGACATATCAGCATGACTTATCGGTTATTGGGGTCTGACGTTTACCACCCCTAGACTTGATATGCGACATATCAGACGAGGAGATCGGACTGTACGGTAGTGTCACTGTCAGGCTTTTTGCAGGAGTTGGAGCGGGCTTGCTTGCTGATCTTCTTATCGCTCAATACCCGGGTAGCCGTTACGTCCAGCTAGTACCGCTGACGGCTTGTGGGTGCTTGATATGATCATCACCTACTGCCGGCGTATTGACGAGTCTTTAGAGTCCTACATAGAGGTTTTACTGACTCAGGAAAAACGAAATTGGAGCGCATATGTGATATGTGCTGGACCGAGAATATTGCGAGTATGTGATACCGTATTCTATTCTCACGATGTTTGTATCGATTGGTTATATGCGATATAACCAGGTTATCGAATCAAGGGTTGATTCGATAAGTCGATACATTGGATGTTAGTCGGTTATATGTGATATAACCGGATTATTAAGTCAATTGTTGATTTAATAATTTAGTGTGTAAATGTATATGTGATATACTAATTTACATTAACTAACATTGGTTCACTTAAGCATTTATTTTTCTCACTTGTGCACAACTTAATATATATGTGATATATATTTATTTGTGTACATTTTGTATCATGGTTGTTGATACAACTTATATGGGTGTATAAGACTTACACCATACTAATTATAGTATTAGGTTTTTATATTTAAAGTAATTCTAAAATTAGTGGATAATGAGTTCACATGCATGAAGCTTCATGAAGCTTATAGTTGCATTGACTTAGTCCACTAGTTTTGTTTTACTTAAGATATTGATTAACCTAACCACTATAATTAGCCATGGTTATGTCTCTACATGAGTTAGTATATGATAACCACTCACCCATGGTTATCTCACTCTCTCTTTAGTTAGTTTTCATTCTCATTTTGAGCTCATCTTCTTCCTCCTTCAAATTCTTGCTAGGGTTTGATAAAGAGAGAGAAACATTGTGAGAAAAGAAATTCTAAAGTGTACCCATTTCCTATTTCATCATCCTCTACTAGACTAGCACTTTAGTTTAGGGTGTTTGCTTCACTAATTCTTTCGTTAGTGAAGTAGAAGCTTGAGTTCGTAATCCCTCGATGTAGATCATCTTCGGCCTCGAAGACTTCAAGCAAAACCGATGCTATCTTCTCATAGAGCCGTCTGAGAGTCCGGAAGCACGATGATCGCAGTGAAGGGACTACTACAAGGAGCTTAAGAAGTGAAGGACCGATCTACAAAGGTTGTATTTCTCATTCACTTAGTGTTAAAGTGTTTAACATGCTAGTTTTCTCTTAATCTCTAGTTTAAAGATCTAGTTTAGGGTTGTTCGGCACGGCTAATTTTTTAATCGGGCATGGTTGATGCCTTGTAGAACCTTATTAGAGTGCCTAGTAACCCTACAGTGGTATCAGAGCCTAGCTAGAGCATTAGGCAACGTGTATACGAAGTTAAAACTCCGAACGAACTCCGAAACGACGAAATATACCCTTCTCTGGACATTTTTTTAAAACTGTGTTTTTTCTAAATTAAAATTACCTAAAAAATTCAGCAGGTTTTTTTAAGCATAACTGTGAAAAACGATGACGTAATACGTACAGACCGCCGCGGAACCGCGGCCATACCCTGCTTGGGCTGCGGAACCGCGGCCGTACAGTGGAATTTTATTTTATGTTTTGCACAATTATGACCGTATCTGTTAGTGCTTATTTCTGGGTATTTTTAATTTGACTCAAGTGTTGAGTGTTCTGGGGTTTATTTTGTATTCGTTGATTCGATTAGAAAATTTAATTTCGTTATGTTTTTCCGGATAATTTAGAAAGTATTAAAAAGTTCGAACGGATATCAATAACTCACTTTTTCCCCTGCAGGAAAATTTCCAAGTGTTGGATTTTTCCGTAGTTTAAGAACGTCTAAATCGTGCAAGTTACGCAATGGACCCTCTAGAAGACAACAAACCTTAACTCGATTATGTGACCGTCTTGAACTGCCTTTTGAACCTTAGGGTTTGGGGCAGTACGGCGTTGCCACATGTGAGGCGTTGGCTTGACCTTTCTACGGCTGGACTATTGGTACTGTGGCATGTGATGGATGTTTTTAAACTCCCCTCAAGTGTTGAGAACTATTTGGGAAAACTTGGGTGTTTGATCATTCGATCGGAAAGTTTAACATTGTCTATTTATCTGGAATGTGATACAATATTTGGAATCCACAAGTAGTTATGAGATAACTAATTTGAATGTTATAAACATAGCAGTTTAGTCTCAAATGATCGGTTGCCACGGAATTTTGATGCGATCAAAAGTCCATCGCAATCACGTAAAGTATGCGGATACTCGCCGGGTAAACTTAATAGACAGCCATGCCCTATAGTCCCGACCAAGTGACTGTAGGAGAACCCCGTCGCCAAAAGCATCCGTTTGGGTGCTCGCGGCAGCGATGTTCCGCCTTAGTGCACTTCGTCGACGGCATCCGGGGGTGCGGCCGTCTACTAAAGTTTACGACGAGCATTCGATTACATATCAGTAATCTTGTTGAATTTCCCGACAGGATATTGAAAAGTGTTTTCGATATAGAGACTAAAATGCGGGGTTTATAATTGTTAGGCATGTGATGTCTAAGGAGGTTGTGGATTCCAACTGTTGTAGTTTTACACTTTCTTTTCTGCAACCGTAAGTGTAATATGTGTTATCGCCGGTTTCGTTTCTATATGTCAACGACAATTGGGATGCGCATATTTACTTACATTGATGACATGTGATGTTATGTGTTGCTGGATATGTTATATTGGATCGTCGCGTTCTGAATAGCCGGGGGTTTTCTGTGAGATGAGGGTTTTTATTTCCATTCATGTAAAATTCATTGTATGTAATATTCTTTTATTGGGGCACTTCCGGGATGAGGATAATGTCACCATTGTATATTATTTACTTTTCCGCATTAGGTAGACCCAAGGAGGGGAGCACAAGTAACCAGGTTCTAGGGTCCAGTGGGAGACCAACTCGAGGAGTCGAGTCCGGGTCTCCTAACTCTAGAATTGGTAGGGTTGCTTTCCGCTCTCGTAGGGGTCTAGGTGTAAGTCTACGGTAGCGCCCCGGCCGTCTACAGACGCCAAATGCGGAACAAAAAACTTTTAACTGGCGCTATCGTATACTTTAACCCGGATCTGCCATTATTGCTAAACTAACAAACTGTAAAGAGTGTAGAAAGGTTATACCGAACGATCCGAGTCCTTCGTTCTTTAACCATCATCCCACGCTCTGTTGCGGCTGCTCCGATCTCGTCGATCTCCGATCTGCTCGTCCAGGTGGCACCACGTCAACGATTCTTTAAACGGGCTCCCGCCTCTGACTCGAGGCAACTCGGTGGTCAAGTTTGCTAAAAGAGACGACCAAGAATGATGTAGAGAATGAGTAGATGACTTTGTCTCACTTCGTCCAAATCCGTGGACGATCAGTTAATGAAGTTGCCACTCGAATCGGGTGATGGAATGAAATGAGCTGTGAAATTCCATGCACCCCAAATACTATCATAATCTTTTAACAAAATGAATCATCAAGTAAGAATGAGAGAAAAGGGGGCCGGCCATATATAGGGAGGAGGAGGGTGAGTGTAGGAGAGGGGGGTGACCATAAGAAGCTTCTCACAAAAATATCAAGAAGATAATATCTTAAGCTTAACAAAATGCATTAATGAAAACAATGACTCATATCCTTAGTCATCCTTTCATTAAATGCAACCAATGAAAACACAACACCAATTAACCTAGTCACCTTATCTAGATGCTTCTAGAAACTTCCACACTCATCTCAAGAAAAGATAAATCCGTCTTTAACCGAATGTTAAAAGACGGCTGATAGAAAACTGAAAACTGGCAACTTCCAAAAGTGATCCTGAAACGACTTTCAGGATAACCCCGTAACTGTATAAATATACCCGCATTTGTATTACGACCGAATACAAATGCAACTGAGACAAAGATATTATATCTACTCAATACAATACTCGGATCCGGCTTAAACCAAAGCCGACCAGTATCATCTGCCCGAAAAATAACACGTGCGTAAACGCACGTGTATTTTCCGAACCCTGCCATAAAACCATACGGCCTTTACAACGTTTCGCCCGAACTTGGGAAACTGTCTGTGGGGAACTCTAATGACTCGTCAGTACCCTGGCAGTGGGTTTAACCACAAACCGTCAGCGGCACTAGCTATGCGTAACGGCTGCCCATGGACTGACCTCAAGGAAGGCCGATGAGCGAACTCATCCGGAAACCCTACTGAGCCTAACAGTGACAATGTATATACAGTCCGGTCCGGTCGTCTATGAGTATCGCATATCTGCCTAGGGGGCTAGTAACGTCAGACCCCCAATAGCAGTATAAGTCGTGTCGGAGTGTAGCCCAATAACACCCTGAGATACTACTGGAGTACCTACCAGCAAATCTCCTGCCATGGCCATGGAATTTGTGTAATGGCTCTCCTAGACACAACACGACCTCACCCCCAATACCGGGAGAGACGAATCCCCTGCCGATCCGCTCACGTGCCTCCATATGGCTCGGGACTGTACCAAAAAACTACCTGTTTGCATGACTCCTTTGAGCCGTGGTAGGGTAGAAATCAAAGCACAGTGGGAACTCACACGAGACAAATGACGACCTCAGGTCGATGAACTAACCTGTACACATGTCACCAGGGAACTGCTATCTGACGATATGTATAATACCAACTAGCAGATTCCCGGCGAGTCCTGTCCGGTGTACTCATAACCCAATGAGCACCTGTATACATCTTAGGTGATCCAACTGACACCAGTGGCTTGTGAGACCGGCCACCGCCCCTCTTCGGGGTCTCGACTGTACACACTAGTCTACTCCGGAGTATCGATGCCCTATCTCGAAACTCCCACGACTAGGGACCACAATTAAGGATATGCATATAAACTACCCAACTCTCACGTATATGATCGCCATCATACTGTTGGTAGTAAAGCAAGATCCTAAGGGCTCTATCAAAGTGTAACATGTAATCAGTCACCTGAACATGTACACGACTGATAAAGGCAAACCAGATAGCATACTATCATCTTGATTAAGACTGTCCTACCGGTATAGGTCCTCCGCAATCATTGCAATCACGTACCTGCGATCCAATAATTGACTCTGAGGGCACTATCTCCAACAATCTCCTACTTGCACTCAAGGCTAATTATTGCAATGTCGACTACTCACAGCCCGTGTGAACCAAACATCCAACTCCTCTACTAATCAGTTTCACAAAGCCCGTTTGTAAAACTATTGTGTTCGAGAAATAGCCTCAGTGAGTGGATCCGATGTTTCTTTCTATATCTTTCTAAATCTCAAGTTCGCGGAGAAATCCATCTCCCGAATCGAGTAATTCCTGTCTTAGAATATGTCTGGATATCTGATGGGACCTAGTTCATAAATGAACTCCAAATCCAAACTTCTTAGACTGTATCAATCACTGAACCTAATCAGTATTCGGCACCATGCCACCCACAGTATCCTCTTGGACCACCTGTCCATAATACTGTTCCTCGTCAGAGGGAAAACTGTAACTCTGACAATCACTCTGTCATCCATGTCACCTTTGAAGCCTGGAATGATAACCGTCTTCCGAAGGAGGCTGCCGTCATCAAATCCGTAGAACATGTACTTATGTTCTAAAACTGCTTCCTTATGTTTCTCCAGGATTGGATTAATACAAACTTATTGCATCTAGTGCAAAACCAACATTTGGTGTGGTACTTGACATCTCATGATTGACTCAATTGCCTAAGCAAGTAATCTGCCAATCATGCACATCCCTCTCCCCTTTAGTCTGTAAGACATCTTTAGAGAGGGTGACTCCATCACCTGCAGGTACACCACCATGCTAGGAGTCATCTATTCTAAAAACCATTATAATACTGTCAAAGTACCCACATTGGGAAACTACCCAAATCCAGATTTAAAAAACCATAGATCTAGAAACCAGAATGTCAAATATTATATCCATATCCTGTCTGGAGAAACAACTGTGTGACGACCACAGTACAACCGATCGTAGTATAAGAATTTTACTTCCTACTCTGTGTATGTCATCCAGATACCATGACATCACACCCTACTACCTTCTTAACAGATCCATCCCCTATCCTGATTGAAGTCAAACCCATGACTGTCACATCAAAATTAGATGATCTATCTCCGCTATAACTGCTCAAGTCTATAAATAGATATAAGCATCTTGCCCACTATGCTTCCGCTGCTCCCACTGACTATGACAACCCTCCTACCGGGTCTCATATCCTGGAACAACAGTAGTGTCAAGTCTGGGTAAACAAGATCCTCCCTGTCACCGTCCTTGAGGCTACCGGAGTACCTCTCGGGTGTCTGAGGTTACCCATCATATCTGCGGAGTGGCTATTGGAATGTCAAACCTGATTGATTATATAGGTCCTATTAAATTTTCCGTAATCGTTCGCGGTTCTGGAATCACTTCCAGTTCTACCATACTCCCACTACTGTTTTCTGAAAAAATCCATTTTACTAAAACTGTGGCGAGTCAAGAACAATATCACTATTGATCTTCCAAATGGTAGAATATCAACCCTCGTCATAGCCAGGGTCAACCCACAAACAGCCATTATAGAAACGTGCCCTGAGTTATCCAGAGTCTGGTTTTAAGCATAAGCTGGACAACTCCCCGTACCTTAATATCTTTTAAGGTACAACTATTCTATATCCAATATAGAAACTTTGACACTAATTTAATTGGAACCAGATTCAAATCATGCAACTGTCTCCAGTGCATATCAACTTTAATGGAAAGAGGATAATCAACATTATTCAACTTAGGAATCCATCCAATTATGAGCAACCTGAAAGAGAAACACGTTTCTCAAAACTATTACTATCATCTGAATACCAATCACAAGAATCTACATCTTCGATCTCTTTGAAGAATCCCGATACTTGTGATACCTGGTTCTCTACTTTATTCTTATACCCGCAACTTCTCAAAACTTGGACCTTGTATTTCTACAAAACACTTGTCTAAATACTAGAGAAGTCATAAGTAAACAGAACATAGTACGAGGACCTACCCCTTTGTCCCGATGGACACTTGGACAACATACAATACTCTGTATAAGTCCGCTGAGTTTAAACAACTCAAAACCTGTGCGTCGTAGGTTGAAAAACTGTACCCTGGCTATTTCCTCAAATATCACCAATTACAACGAATTCCGATATAATGAGGATAAATACCTAATTCCCAATAACTTACTCCCACACATCATCTGTAAAACCATACAGATATGAGAATGAAACCTGGTAAATACATACCCTTGGAGTAAGTATCAAATCGGGAAAACAGTTTTGCTTTAACAATGCACTGAAACATGAAAATGTTTCATAGGGGTATCCTGGTATTCATAGCAATGCCTCTTCCATAATCCAATTCATGACTTTAACCGTATATTTCACTGCCATCTCTCCAAGTCCCTTTATTTGTCTTTAGTCGTTACCTCCTGCACACCATCGTTAGGCTAAATGGTTTTCTTCCTTCCCTACCGTTCGGCACCGGCCTATGGTTTGGAAGAAGAAGATCCAGTAAGCATAATAGGTGTACTCTCCTAAACCAAGGAGTACTCATATCTTGAGAGAAGGTGATGATAAAAGACAACTGAATAATACCTTATTCCTTTAAAGGTGAAATAGGAGTGGCGATGAAGTACGCGGTTTGGTCGTGAATGATAACAGTCGCAATTTACTTTGCCCTCTTTCTAATCCCTTTATTTTGTCTTTACATATTACCTTCTGCACACCCTACTTAGGCTAATTAGTTTTCTTCATTCCCTACCTTTCGGCACCAGCCTATGGTTTGGAATAAGACTATCCAATAAGCGTAATAGGTGTACTCTCCTAAACCAAGGAGCTCTCGCAACCTGAGAGAAGGTGATAATAAAAGACAACTGAATAAACCAATTCTATTTCTCCTGAACCTTGATCCATCCTCGAAGAAGTCCCTTCGAGTTCGTATATAACCATACGATGGATCTATCCAGTGGAAGTGGATATCCGTAGTAATACGGGTGTTCTGATAAATTCAAAGGGTAAAAGAAGGAGTGCCAATGACTTATGCAACTCAGACAATCCAAAAGCCAGTATTTTAAGAAGGTCGGTCAACTTGGTCACTGAGTCAAAGTCTAGGGTCGGTCAAAGGTCGCTGCCATAGAGAGAGAGAGAGAATAGAAACACTCTGCGTGCACTCTAACCTAGATTAGAATGGTTATTGCTTTATCTAATCCGGAAAACTCCCAATGTCCTGTCAAATTCTCCTCCAAACCAGAAAGAAGAATCAATCGGGATCACCCGAAGAGTAAACCAACTCATCAGTGGGAATCGGGATCCAACTCTCATCGCATGATAACGTGATGGAATGCATCCACGTTACTCATACTCCAGAAGGTATGCGCATACTTGGCAAGTTTCAGTTTCTTTAGAAACTCCCGATATGATTTTTGCCCCATGCTCTTATAACCTTGGCGTTAGGTCAAAATGTCATAAGTCACATGCCAAGTTCTACCCGTCACTATCTTGTTAATTTGAACCCACCCACACATGCCCTTGGTGTTAGGTCAAAATGGCAGAACGGCTGTCCCAAACCAACTCATCTATCTATGCAACAATTGAATACCCAGCAGCTACCAAACACTATGCCTTGGCGTTGGTCAAAATACATAGCTTGAATACTACTGAATACCCAAAAGAAGTGACGGAGGGCTACGGCTGGTTTTTGGCGAAAAACCTTTAACGTAACGAACTTGATATCGCTGAAGGAACCTGATAGCTTTTTAAAATATAGTGGCGAAAACCTTTTGCTAAAGAGGTCACTCCCGGTAAAGGGATCTCGGCTCTTTCCTCGTGGAATGAGGTGCAGGATATTCCACTGAATACCGCTATGCAAAGCAACTTGTAATCGACTATAGTGAAGTTATTACCCCGACGCAAACTTCTGCCCAAGGGGTCAGTCCCGGTGAAGGGATATCGGCCCTTGACCCGTCGAATGAGGTGCAGGATATTCCACTGAATACCGCTATGCATAACAAAAGGAAACGTCTTTGCAATAACACATTTTAAATTTGTTCCAACAACTGTAAACATGTTTGCTTTACTTTGCATTGATCAGAATCAACGCAGTCCCATCAATCAATCACACCAGAAAAGAACGAAAATAAAATGTACGTATATGCCATCCGCATTCGTCACTGGGTCCTGTCATCACTCGTTAGGTTACTTAACTAACGACAGAGCGGGGACTGGACTAGCGCGGGTGTAAAACATATACAACATCTAATAGTATATAAACCAATATACAATAATCGCTCCAGGCGTGATAATATGCAACATTACAGAAAAGTAATAAGCATCACAGAACAATACAGATAATCTGGGATCCCCGGGTTTCACAGAGCCGCTGCTGAAACCCGACGTTCCCCTATCGTGTGGATAGCCTGTGCAATGAAACCTAGACCCCTACGGGTGCGGCAAGTTACCCGCCAAAACCTGAAGCGAGGCAGCCCCCTACAGCAAAGTGAATGGACCACCCAGCACTTCACGGAATCCGGTAGCTTGAGCACCCCTCCTTGGGTCAACATGTACCCCCTACGAGTGCGGCGAATAGTCTGCCAATTCTAGAGTGGGGCCCCTCTGCCTCTCAAAGCCATGAGATGTGGAACCGTTGCCCCCAGAACCCGGCTATCCGTGCATTCCGTCGCGGGGTAAAACCTAGTACAGTAATGAAAAATAGTACAACAGGTACATCGACCGCAACCTGGTCGTGCCCCAAAAGAATATTATACAACAGGCAGTGACGGCAGTCCACAAGTTCGACGCTCGCCCCGCAATATCAAATGTACAAATAAACTCAAACTGCACTACCATTGCACACTGCTATCCACCACGACAAATCCCTCAACATCATAGCACAACACAGAACATCAACGCGAATGTCACGTTCGCAAACCCGTCTAAAAGAACTATAGCAATCAGACGCGGTTTACCGATCAAATGACATTCCCGGTCGGAGATATAATGTAAGCACTGTAAACTAACATGTTTAAATTTCGATCGACTAAATATCAAGAAGTGGGCCCCACGAACATCTGTTGAACAGTAACAAAATCTGGGCCCAAAATATATATACCAAAACCCCCAAATTCCAACAGAGAAGACACTGTACAAATTTGGTGCATTGATCATATAGAATGGCCGCGGATGCGCGGCCAAACCATGGGTTTGGCCGCGATTCCGCGGCAATCTTGAGAGATCACTTGCCCAAATTTTCACAGTGTGCTTAGAAAACCCTGCACAACTTTCTGTGATATGTAGAATAATTTTAGGACTTCTTTAAAAATCGACAGAAACTGTGAACTTGGATTTTACAGTTTTTGATTTCCGGTTCGATCGATGTTTTAAACGCGTTAGCACAAGTTAGTAAAGCAAAATGGTGAGGCTCTGATACCCCTGTAAGTCTACGGTAGCGCCCCGGCCGTCTACAGACGCCAAATGCGGAACAAAAAACTTTTAACTGGCGCTATCGTATACTTTAACCCGGATCTGCCATTATTGCTAAACTAACAAACTGTAAAGAGTGTAGAAAGGTTATACCGAACGATCCGAGTCCTTCGTTCTTTAACCATCATCCCACGCTCCGTTGCGGCTGCTCCGATCTCGTCGATCTCCGATCTGCTCGTCCAGGTGGCACCACGTCAACGATTCTTTAAACGGGCTCCCGCCTCTGACTCGAGGCAACTCGGTCGTCAAGTTTGCTAAAAGAGACGACCAAGAATGATGTAGAGAATGAGTAGATGACTTTGTCTCACTTCTTCCAAATCCGTGGACGATCGGTTAATGAAGTTGCCACTCTAATCGGGTGATGGAATGAAATGAGCTGTGAAATTCCATGCACCCCAAATACTATCATAATCTTTTAACAAAATGAATCATCATGTAAGAATGAGAGAAGAGGGGGCCGGCTATATATAGGGAGGAGGAGGGTGAGTGTAGGAGAGGGGGGGTGACCACAAGAAGCTTCTCACAAAAATATCAAGAAGATAATATCTTAAGCTTAACAAAATGCATTAATGAAAACAATGACTCATATCCTTAGTCATCCTTTCATTAAATGCAACCAATGAAAACACAACACCAATTAACCTAGTCACCTTATCTAGATGCTTCTAGAAACTTCCACACTCATCTCAAGAAAAGATAAATCCGTCTTTAACCGAATGTTAAAAGACGGCTGATAGAAAACTGGAAACTGGCAACTTCCAAAAGTGATCCTGAAACGACTTTCAGGATAACCCCGTAACTGTATAAATATACCCGCATTTGTATTACGACCGAATACAAATGCAACTGAGACAAAGATATTATATCTACTCAATACAATACTCGGATCCGGCTTAAACCAAAGCCGACCAGTATCATCTGCCCGAAAAATAACACGTGCGTAAACGCACGTGCATTTTCCGAACCCTGCCATAAAACCATACGGCCTTTACAACGTTTCGCCCGAACTTGGGAAACTGTCTGTGGGGAACTCTAATGACTCGTCAGTACCCTGGCAGTGGGTTTAACCACAAACCGTCAGCGGCACTAGCTATGCGTAACGGCTGCCCATGGACTGACCTCAAGGGAGGCCGATGAGCGAACTCATCCGGAAACCCTACTGAGCCTAACAGTGACAATGTATATACAGTCCGGTCCGTTCGTCTATGAGTATCAGATATCTGCCTAGGGGGCTAGTAACGTCAGACCCCCAATAGCAGTATAAGTCGTGTCGGAGTGTAGCCCAATAACACCCTGAGATACTACTGGAATACCTACCAGTAAATCTCCTGCCATGGCCATGGACTTTGTGTAATGGCTCTCCTAGACACAGCACGACCTCGCCCCCAATACCGGGAGAGACGAATCCCCTGCCGATCCGCTCACGTGCCTCCATATGGCTCGGGACTGTACCCAAAAACTACCTGTTTGCACGACTCCTTTGAGCCGTGGTAGGGTAGAAATCAAAGCACAGTGGGAACTCACACGAGACAAATGACGACCTCAGGTCGATGAACTAACCTGTACACATGTCACCAGAGAACTGCTATCTGACGATATGTATAATACCAACTAGCAGATTCCCGGCGAGTCCTGTCCGGTGTACTCATAACCCAATGAGCACCTGTATACATCTTAGGTGATCCAACTGACACCAGTGGCTTGTGAGACCGGCCACCGCCCCTCATCGGGGTCTCGACTGTACACACTAGTCTACTCCGGAGTATCGATGCCCTGTCTCGAAACTCCCACGACTAGGGACCACAATTAAGGATATGCATATAAACTACCCAACTCTCACGTATATGATCGCCATCATACTGTTGGTAGTAAAGCAAGATCCTAAGGGCTCTATCAAAGTGTAACATGTAATCAATCACCTGAACATGTACACGACTGATAAAGGCAAACCAGATAGCATACTATCATCTTGAGTAAGACTGTCCTACCGGTATAGGTCCTCCGCAATCATTGCAATCACATACCTGCGATCCAATAATTGACTCTGAGGGCACTATCTCCAACACTAGGGATGTGGGTTTGGCTATTCATCGCAACCGTGGAATCCGTGTTTTATACAGGCTCGTATTAAAAACACGGACGTCCTAGTATATCCAATGTTTCATATGATTCTTCTGCTGCGATATCTGTGATGTGATCATTTGATATGTTGTGATAGATACTGTATATAGTATATATGATATATTATATAGACGTTACTTATGTTTTACACCCGTGCTAGCCTTGCCCCGCTCTGCCGTTAGTTACCTAACCTAACGGTGCATGAGGGGACATCGAGGCGAATGCGGATGACATAAGTGTACGCCGTATTTATCTGTGATGTTTAGGTGATTTAAATGATAAGACTTCATTAATATGATTAATGAAAGAAAAGAAACCTAAAAGATGTTGTGGAATCGAATTTTCAAAAACAGGTAGCTACAGTTCTTGCTTTGGATCGCGGTGTTCCTTATAGAACATCCTGCACCTTATTCGATAAGGAAAGGGCCGAGATCCCTTCACCGGGAGTGACCCCTTTAGCAATAACTGGCAGATGCTACAACACTCGGTTTGTCTTTTGATTGCTTTTGGAGTTTTTGCTTTGCTTAGCGATATATATGATATATCCTGCACCTTATTCCATAAGGAAAGAGCCGAGATCCCTTCACCGGGAGTGAGCACTTTAGCGAAACTAGTAAAAGCCTAAAAAACACTCCATTTTAAAATCATTTGATTCTACAACGATATCAAGTTCATTACGCAATAGGTTTTCAGAAAAACCTGTCGTAGCCCTCCGTCATTTCAGATAAGTTGTATATAGTATTCGTGCTGTATTTGTTGTCTTTCGTCAAGGTGTAGTGTGCGGTAGCTATATGCTGCTTATCTGCTGCATATGATGCGATTGGATTAGGGTAGTCGTACGGCTTTGTTGGCTTTCGTCAAGGGTCGTGCGGGTGGGTTTAATTCAGTCAAGAAATGTACGGGTTGAACTTGACTAGCGGGCTATGGTTTGTTGACTTTCGTCAAGGTCATAGTACGTTAGGAGAAAAATATTATCGGGAATTTCATGTGTTGAAATTTGCAATGAGATTGTATGAGATAGTTGGATCCCGATACCCACTGCGAGTAATTGTTACTCCTGGGAGAGTTTTACACATTACAATTAGCCGATCAAGTAGGTGTTTAGAAAGGTGTCAACGGGGTTACGCCTCTAGGAAAAAGAGGTTTTCTTTAATTAGGTCCGTGCGAAAGCACGGGGATCCTCCCTCAAAGTACCGACACTGGCCTGGCTGAAAGATTGGCGAAATTGTAGGGTGTAATTAATCCCGGCTAGTCTTTCCTTTTAGGGTTTGAAGAAAGATTTGATAAAAACAGAGGGAGCCATCCCGATTAGATAAAATAATAACCAATCTGATCTTGCAAGAGCGCGCGCAGAGTGTTTTCTTCTCTCTCTCTCCAGGTAGCGACCATATCATGCCTTAATCAAGATAATAATATGGATGTATTGATCGAACCCGCTTGTTATACTGAGCTGGGGAACGTTGGTCCCGCCCCGGACTTATAAATGTTATAAGACAGAGCAGGAAATAGGGGATTACCAGAATTCCCGTGCCGCCCAAACGAAGAAAGTGCATGATGATGCATCTTCTTCGGGTGTGTTCATTACAAGAAAACTGTTTCTCAGTATCCTTTACGTCCTGGGTATGAGATACCGGATTAGGATCCCATATATGTAATTTATTACGTGGGCTACAGATAGGTAGAGAACTGAGAACGGGTGATAAAATTTCAAGAGTTGGAAACAATGCAATGGTTGCAGCCAAGATGTTGGTAGTTATTGTTAGTTATATGTATGCCCTAGGGGCCATTACTGTACATTGGATGTATATTGTAGTGGATGCTGGGACATATATAGGTAGGACTTTCTTGCTCGACATGATAGTACACTATCAGGTTGCTCTTTATCTTAACGTGTATACTTTCTGTCTCTCTGTTACATTTTGATAAAGCCCTTAGGATGTGTACTCGACTTCCAGGACTGTGATGCAGATCATAATGGTGGGGCCTGGATAGTCCATGAGTACATCCTTGAAATGTTCCTAGTCGAGGGGATATCGAGACGGGGCATCGATATTCCAGAGTAGACTAGCGTATATCTTCTCGACCCATGTGATGGGCGATGGATGATCCCATATCCATTGGTGTTTGACATCAGAGATGGTATGCGGGTGCTCAGTGGGGACTGGGTACACTGAACGAACTAGCCGAGAACTCCCAGATGGTATTATACCTCACGTCAGATGGCAGTTCTCTGGTGACACTGGTACAGCTTAGTCTGTTGACCCGAGATCGTCATAGAGTCTTGTGTGTCTCCCACTGTGCTTTGATTTCCACCCTACCATGGCTCTACCGAGTTGTGAAAACGGGTGGTTGTTGGGTACAGTCCCGATTCACACGGAGGCAATGAGCGATAGGAGGGGATTCGTCTCTCCCGGTATTGGGGGTTGATGTTGCGCAATGCTCGACTGGCCATAACAGGAAATCCCTGGCCAGGGTTGCAGTGATATACTGGTAAGAGTTATCAGTAGTTTCACGATTGTTATGGACCTTATATCGGCATGACTTATCAAGCTATTGGGGTCTGACGTTTACCACCCCTAGGCGAGATATGCGACATATCAGACGAACTGACCGGACTGTACGGTAAGTGTTACTGGTTGGATTCATAGGAGTGTGAGCGGGCTTGCTCGTTGATCTTCTGATCGCTCAATACCCGGGTGGCCGTTACGTTTGGCAGATCGCTTGCGGCTTGTGGGTGTTTGATATGATCATCACCCGCTGCCGGCGTATTGACGAGTCTTTAGAGTCCTACACAGAGGTTTCCTGGCCCGAGCAAAACGAAATAGGAGCGCGTATGAGATATGTGCGGGAGCGAGAATAATACGTGTATGTGATACTGTATTCCATTCTCGCGATATGTAACATTGATCGGTTATATGTGATATAGCCGGGTTATCGGATCAAGTGTTGATTCTATAATTTGTTACTATTCATATTAGTCGGTTATATGTGATATGACCGGATCGTTAAATCAAGTGTTGATTTAATGATTTAATGTATAATTATATATTAGATATATTACTTTACATTAACTAGTATTGGTTCACTTAAGATGGATTTTCTCACTTGATGTGCACATTGTATATGTGATATATTTTCATGTGCACTTGATTGTATCATGTTTGTTGATACATGCTAACTTGAGTTTGTGTAAAGATCAAACCATGGTTGTGTAATGGTTAGGGTTTTCTTTTTATTATCTATTTATTTATTTGTTATTCTTTGTGGGGGGGGCAAGAATAAAATGGTGGCTAGTTTTTTATATCATTCATGAAAATTGATGAAGCTTTGAAGCTTGCACCATTTTGTCTCTTGACCTTGACACAACCATTCCACCCAACCATGGTTCAATCTTTACATCTAACTATGGTTGCCATTATGATAGATATCATATTATTTTTCCTATTAGAAAATAACACTTATCATATTCATGCTTCTTCTTCTTCATCATCAAGAAGAAGAAAAGCTTTCTTCCATCAATGGCAACCTTGTCAAAAGAGTGAGAAATCCAAATCTAAAGTCAACCCACTTCCTATTTCTTCATTCTCTATCACTTGCCATGTAGTAGAGTATGTTGTCTTCATAAGTTCTTTGACTTGGCGAAGGCGGAGCTCGGTTTTGAGTTGCCTCGACGTAGATCTTCTTCGGCATCGTAGTCTTCGACCTAGCCCGATTATTTCTCCGACGAAACCATCACCGGAGTCCGGGATCCGACGATCGCAGCGAAGGGACATCGTCATGGAGCTATGGAGGTGGAGTAACGAAACTACAAAGGTTGTATTTTCATTCACTCTTTAGTTAAGTTGTTAACTAGTTGCTATTTTCGCCTAAACTCTAGTCAACGATCCGTATAAGGGTTCTTCGGCATACATAATTTTTGAATTGGACATATTTGATCAGTTGTAGAACATCATGGGTGTGCCCAAGAACCCCTACAGTGGTATCAGAGCCTAGCTAGAGCCTTAGGCGATCCGTGGACGGAGTTAGAAATCCGATCGAACCGAAATCCCATTGCAAAATCGCTCTCTGTACTTTTTTCAAAACTGTTGAATTTTGTGAATTAAAAATATGCAGAAAAACAAGCAGGCTTTTTTAGAAATTACTGTGAAATTTCACTTCCTGAATCCACTATAGTGCGGCGGAACCGCGGCACAAACATGGCTTGTGCGGCGGTTCCGCGGCCAGACTGTAGCGACACGTGTCCAATTTTGCACAGTAACTCCTAAACTGCAGTGCTGATTTTCCTGGAATATTTTAATCTGAACTCAAGAGTTGAGTTTTTTTGAGTTGTATTGGGGACTCGTTATTTCGATCGGAAAGTCTAATTCTGTCTGTGTGTTTTCCGGATAATTTTTGAACATGTTGAAAAGTTCGACCGGATATAAATACCCAATTTTTCCCCTGTTGGGAAATTTCCAAGTGTTGGATTTTTCCGTGGTTTAAAGACATTCTAAGTAGTGCAAGTAACGCGATGGACTGCCCTTTGAACCTTAGGGTTTGGGGCAGTACGGCGTGCCACATGTGAGGCGTTGGCTTGACCCTTCTACGGCTGGACCGTTGGTACTGAGGCATGAAGTGAATGTTTTTGAACTTATTTCATGTGTTGATTTGTTTCGGGAAAACTTGGGTGTTTGACTGTTCGATCGGAAAGTTTGACATTTTCTATTTATCCGGAATGGGATACAATAATTGGAATTCACAAATAGTTATGAGATAACTGAATGAATGTTATAAACATAGCACTTTAGTCTCACTTGATCGGTTGCCACGGAATTTTGATGTGATCAAAAGTCCGTCGCAATCACGTAGCATACGCGGATACTCGCCGGATAAACTTAATAGACAGCCTCGCCCCATAGCCCCGACCAAGTGACTGTAGGAGAACCCCGCCGCCGAAAGCATCCGTTCGGGTGCTCCCGGTAGCGGTGTTCCGCCTTGGTGCACTTTGTCGACGACGTCGGGGGTGCGGCCGCCTACTGAAGTTTGCGACGAGCATTCGATCAGGATGTCGGGAATCTTGTTGAATTGCCCGACTTGATATTGAAAAGTGTTTTCGATTTTGAGACTAAAATGCGGGGTTTATAATTGTTGGGCATATGATGTCTAAGTAATTCATTTGATTAGGCATGCGATGTCTATGCATGTTGCGGATTCCAACTGTTGTAGTTTTACACTTTCTTTTCTGTGACCGTAAGTGTAATATGCGATATCGCCGGTTTCGTTGCTATATGTCAACGACAATTGGGATGCGCATATTTACTTACGTTGATGACATGTGATGTTATGTGTTGCTGGATGTGTTATATTGGATCGTCGTGTTCGAATAGCCGGGGTTTTTTTATGTGAGATGAGTGTTTTTCATTTTCATTCATGTAAAAACTTGTATGTAATATTCTTTTATTTGGGGCACTTCCATGTTGCGGATGTAAGTCGATGTAGTACACCCCAGTACTTGTGGGGAGGCGGAAATTTCAAAAAACGATCAAGTTTAAAGAACGAACATCGACTAACCGCTTGAATCGAAGCTAAACGATAACTAACCAAACATATAGTTATTCTAAACTACTATGCTTAGGGATAATACCTATCAAAACTAGTCCTTTGTCTTTACGATCTCCTTGTTCTCCTCGGCCTTCTCTAGGTAGTAGACGATCCACCCGAGAGCAAAACTCCAAGCTAAACCTCTAAACTTGAGGCAACTAACCTTCTTGGATTGCTAATCAAAGAAGTTAGGATGAGATAGAGTGATGGTTATGGATTGTTTAGTCTAACTAATCCTTTGATCTCAACTCATGAGGTGTAAGGATTAGGGTTTGAAGATGAGAGCTTGAGGAGAGAGAATGTGAGATAAGATAATGAGATGAGAGAGAGTGTATCATAATATATTATGAAGCATTTTCTAATAATGAGAAAAGAATAAAGAGTGATGATAAATCATGCTTCATAAAATATCTAGTGGTGATTCATTAGCATGAGTCATTAAGCAATAAATGTGCATTAATGAAATGAATGAATCACCACCATGACTCATAACCTCATTTAATGAATATGACACATAACCCTCCTTAGTCACCATCTTCTAGAAGCTTCTCGAACAATTACGAGAACGCCCTCCGATCCGTAAAAATACGGAAAAACTTTAGACTGTAAAAATCCAATAACCGGATACCAGTAACTGGCTTAAACCAAAGCCGACTGGTAAAAACTGTCCGAAAGTCGTACGCGCGTAAACGCACGTATGCGTCCGAACCCTTTGTCGCAAAACCATGCAACCTCTATATCGTTTCGCCTGGAGTAGGAAACTCTCTGTGTGGGACTCTAGAGACTCGACTACTACGCTGGCAGTGGGTTTAACCACAGACCGCAAGCGGCACTAGCTGTACGTAACGGTCCCCAGGTAGTTGTCGATAAGAAGGCCGATGAGGAAACCCATCCGAACTCCTACTGAGTCTAATATGACAATCTCCATACAGTCCGGTCCGTTCGTCCAAGACTATCGCATATCGGGCCTAGGGGGGCGGCAAGCGTCAGTCCCCTAATAGCGGTATAAGTCGTGTCGGAGGGAAGCCCATTACACCCTGAGAAACTACTGGAACCTACCAGCAAATCTCGCTTGTCCTGGCCAGGGACTTTGCGTAATGGCTCTCTGACACAGCACGATATCTACTCCCAATACCGGGAGGGACGAATCCTGTCTAACCGCCACTGCCTCCAAGTGCTCGGGACTGCACCCAACTGCTACCTGTTTGCACGACTCCTTTGAGCCGTGGTAGGGTAGCAATCTAAGAACAGTGGGACACACTCGAGGCGAAGTAGCAGTGTCAAGTCTGCGGACTACGCTGTACTCATGTCACCTGGGAACTGTTCACTGACGACTGGTATCAAACCAACCAACAGTTCCCTGTGAGTCCTGTCCGGTGTACCCGTAACCTAACGAGCACCTGTATACTATCTCCAGTACGACGTACTGACGGCTGTGGGACAGACCATCTCCCCAACTGGGATGAGAAGCGTACACACCAGTCTACTCCGGAGTATCGATGCTCTGTCTCGATAATCCAACGACCAGGGACCTGAATAAGGATGTGCTTGTAGACTACCCAGCCCCCATTAGTGTGACTGCCATCACAACGCTGGTAGACAAGCAAGATCCTAAGAGCTCTATCAATACGTACACTCACATATTAAGATAGAAAAACCAAGTAGCATACTACCATGTTTAGCAAGACTGTTATATACATGTGAATATCCCAAGCTTCCATTAAGTAATATACAAGCTAGTATGATACAGTAATGGCCTTCTAGGGCATAAACACTAACAATCTCCCACTTGCACTAGGGCCATGTACTGGCATATCGTAGACCAATGATCTCGAGTAGCCTCTCGAACTGAATCTGAGGAAGGGCCTTCGTGAATGGATCAGCAATGTTCTCTTCTGAAGCAACTCTCCGAACCTCGATCTCCTGACGATCAATGATCTCCCTGATCAGGTGATACCGCCTCAAGATGTGTCTGGACTTCTGATGGGACCTTGGTTCCTTCGCTAAAGCTATAGCTCCGTTGTTGTCGCAATACAGAGGTATTGGATCAACTATGGTAGGAACAACCTGAAGTTCTGTTAGGAACTTCTTCATCCAGACTGCTTCTTTAGCGGCATCGCAAGCAGCTATATACTCCGCTTCCATCGTCGAGTCAGCAACGGTGTCCTGCTTGGAGCTCTTCCAGCACACCGCCCCTCCATTGAGGGTAAAGACATAACCCGACATGGACTTGGAATCGTCCTTATCACTCTGGAAGCCGGAATCAGCAAAGGCCTCCAACCTGAGGTCTTTTCCGCCGTAAACCAAGAACATCTCCTTAGTCCTCCTCAGGTACTTGAGAATGTTCTTTACTGCTATCCAGTGTTTCTCCCCTGGGTCTGACTGATACCGGCTTACCACGCTCAGTGCGTAAGCTACATCTGGTCTGGTACACAACATCGCATACATTATAGAGCCTACCGCAGAAGTGTAGGGTATAATAGACATGCGTTCCCTTTCCAAATCAGTCTTGGGAGACATCTCTTTGGAGAGGGTGATTCCGTGACAAGCCGGTAGATTACCGCGCTTAGAATCTTCCATACTGAATCTTTTCAGTATAGTGTCGATATACCTGGACTGCGAAAGTCCCAACATCCTCTTGGATCTATCACGATAGATCCGGATCCCCAGAATGTAAGAGGCATCACCCAGGTCTTTCATGGAGAACCTGTGTGTCACGACCCAAGTTAGGATGTGACAGGCACTCAGATTATATCATATCTAAAGATATGCACAATCCAAGTAAGCCAAAAACCAAGATCAAAATACCTTATTTCGGAATTTTTTTATGAAAATTTAGTTTTTAAATAAAAATCTCAAGTTATGAAGTTTATTCATTAAACAAATAATAAAGGTTAAGTTTGGTTGTATTCCGGGTTGGAATCAACAATATCAATAATGAACATGAATATAAAATATAGAACATCACTGAATCTCATAAAGAAAGAAGCTATGAAACTGATCAACCGATCTCAACTGTACATATATTTACCATCTCTCATTTCTAAGTCAAATACAGTCTGATGGAGTCTTTCTAGATACAAAAGTACAAAATGGAAGGTTACTACACATGTAACCTACCTAGCAAAAGATGGAATACAACAGCAAAAGTGATCCTGCCTCGCAGCTACCCGTCCACTCTATCCCTGCAAGGAACTGTGGCACAACGGGGATGAGTTGCCAACTCAGTGAATACGACTAACATATAACGGCGAATAAAGTAAATACGACAATCATGCTACTGAATATGAATCAATATGATATATGAGTATATGTGAAATCCAACAATAAATCTCATTATACTTCTGAAATCACAACTCAAGTAAATCATTTCTCGGTGTCCATCAATGACACAAAAACTTTCATTTCTTATAGGCATCATTCCCCGAATGATCCTATACTCATAATATCGGTCGTTATCCTCTAGATACACGCCGTATTTCTATAACCAACTCCGGTATCGAGTAACCTCGCTAGGCTCCCCCGTCTTAATACGGCTATCCTGCCCCTCGGTCTCGACCGGGTCCACCCTGTATCCAACTGTATATCTCCCCCACTCAGTATGGATAACGTAAATCCGCGACCGTATATCTCCCCCACTCGGTCCGGAATAAAACCAAAAACAGAAATCATCTCAGGGTGGACATGTCACATCAATCATGAAAAACTGGATTTATGTAATAATATTCAAAACTCAAAACCATAAATCCTCAATTCTGTATCTATCTCATATCCAACATAGAAATACGCATAAAGCAACAGGATGTAAATAATGAAATCTACCAATATACTTGACATGTGAAATACGATATAATTCATGTTAATAAGTATGATATTTAAGTGTATGTGACATGGCAATATCGACGAGGTGTGTGTAGCATATAAGAGGTGCACGTGGCATGGCTCGTCGATAATTGTGAAGTGTTCTAACAACTAAGCAATATACAAGTATTTTAATGAATGAAATTCTAACATTTACATATGATGATATGAATGTCACATTAAGTAAAACCATGGGCGAAACACGCCATTTTTACTAAATTCCCCGGTAGATGTTTAGTCTACTCACCGGAAAGTCGAATCTACTCCGGAATCGCTAATCCTTTCCCTTTCCTCGCGGCTTCCGTATTCCTTGTATCCGCGTCTAAATATACCAATATAACGTATATAAGCAAAACGACTATTCCGATATAACGGAAATATAAACACGCTATCCCTCTTACATGTTAATTATTATCTGATTATATCAAGTTATAAAACACTTAATTTTGCTGGAGTTCAGCCTAAATCTGTACTGTTGCAGAATTTAAAACGCGACTTGATTTCATCGTGTCGTATTTAGCGTTTTACGATTCTTTTTCCGATATATCATTCCAGATTTAAACTGTAGTGAAACTAATTTAAATCAACAGTGCCAAAATAACCTAAATTGTACACTGAAGATACCCCAAAAACCAAAACCCCAAATTTCCTCCACTTGGCCGGCGACGCCGGCCAAAACCCTTCTGTCGCCGGCCCAAAACCGGCCCCCTCCAATCGTTTTCTTGTGGTTCACTCTATTTGTTACCTACATCATTTCTACTCTGTTGAATTTATTTAATTATGTTCCAGATTAAAGCAGATATTAACAGACTCTAATTTTGCTAAAATACGATATTGTGTAACTTATCTAAACTATACTTAACTAAACTACAGAGCTTAATTACCTACTGTGATTTAGAATTTTACCTTCCTATTTGTTGTAGGAATAACCCTTCTTGATCAATCAACTCCTCTTAGCTTGAGGATGAACAATCTCCATGAACAAGCTCCTTAATCCTCTTCTTCTTCCTCTTATTTTCTTGTTATTCCCTTTTTCTCTTTTAGTTTTTCTTTTCTATTAATTCTCTTCAGTTTTAATTCATGTTTTGATCTGAGAAAGAGTTATATATGTGAGAGGAGGAAGGGATAAGAGAAGGTGGAGGTGTCTTGAGCTTGAGTGTGCATGATTCATGCAAGAAGGAGGTGGAAAGAAATTGGAATCATGCAAGCATGAGGTGGTGTGGTAATTATCTTCAATTTTTGTTTTATTTTTAATTTAGTTTCAGAACTGAATTAATATCATTTGTTTCCCTTAAACCCTTAACAAATCTTGTATTTGCATAACAACTCAAACTTTACAATTTAACCCCTCACAACTTACTTATTATTAAACACATCTTTTGTTAAAATGAAGCTAAATTTTCCATTAAAACCCTTATAACTTATTTAATTTACATTCAAAAATTCTAATTTAATTTGTATTACATATAACTTATGAAGATTAACATATTTGATTTTAACCATTTGGTGATTTATCAGCTTATTCCTAATTTAATTAATTTTATTTATTTCTAGGTTTTTCCTAATTGTTACACTGTGTGACAAGAATCCTTTGACAGATTGTAGCATAGGAATGTCATTTCCTATCAATAGAATGTCATCCACGTACAAGACGAGGAATACGACACTTCTGGCCACAACTTTACTATATATGCACGGTTCATCTGGATTTTTGATAAAGTCATATTCTTTGACTGTCTCATCAAAACAGATGTTCCAACTCCGCGATGCCTGCTTTAGTCCATAAATAGACTTAAGCAGCTTGCATACTTTCCCGCTGCTCCCACTCTGATTGAAACCCTCTGGCTGATCCATATAGACGCTCTCTTCTAAATTTCCATTCAGAAAAGCCGTCTTTACGTCCATCTGCCAGATTTCATAATCATGGAAGGCAGCAATAGCAAGAAGGACCCGAATGGATTTGAGCATAGCCACTGGAGAAAAAGTTTCGTCATAGTCCAAACCAGGTCTTTGACGAAAACCCTTTGCAACAAGTCTAGACTTATAGGTTTCCACCTGTCCATCTACACCAATCTTTTTCTTGAAGATCCATTTGCATCCTATGGGTTTTACCCCATCTGGAGCAAAGTCCAAAGTCCATACTTTGTTGGTGTACATGGACTCCATTTCGGTCCGCATTGCATCTAGCCATCGTACCGAGTCGCCGCTCTGGATGGCCTGCTGGAAGTCAGTAGGTTCATCATCATCTATGATGCAATCCTCTCTATTCCCGTCTATGAGAAAACCGTAGTATCTCTCAGGCGGATGAGACGGCCTACTACTCCTGCGGAGGGGTGCGGGAATGTTCTGTTCTTCTTGAACCTCTGGTTCTACCAAACTTTCAGTAGCAGCTTGTGGTTCTGGAATTTCTTCCAGTTCTATTTCGCTCCCACTCTTCTGATTTTCTAAAAATTCAGTTTCTAAGAAGGTGGAATGACGAGAAACAAATACCTTTTGTTCCTCTGCGTAATAGAAATAATATCCCTTGGAGTTCTTTGGATATCCCACAAGCTTACACTGTACTGAACGTGCCTCGAGCTTGTCCACATGCAGTTTTTTTACAAAAGCTGGACACCCCCATGTCTTAAAATGTTTTAGACAGGGTTTCTTCCCACTCCACATCTGATATGGTGTGGTAGGCACAGTCTTGGTTGGAACTTGGTTCAAAAGATATGCCGCTGATTCTAGCGCATAACCCCAGAAAGATCGCGGTAACTCAGCATTACTCATCATGGATCGTACCATATCCAATAGGGTTCGATTCAGTCTCTCCGATACACCGTTGTGCTGTGGAGTGTATGGAGGAGTAAGCTGAGAGAGAATTCCTTTCTCTTTTAGGTAACCTAGGAACTCGGCACTTAAGTATTCTCCACCTCGATCAGATCTTAGTGTCTTAATACTTTTGCCTGTTTGGTTTTCCGCTTCACTCTTGAATTCCAGGAATTTCTCAAAGGCCTCTGATTTATGCTTCATTAAGAAAACATATCCATACCTAGAGAAATCATCTGTAAAAGTAATGAAGTAGGAATAACCACCTCTCGCATGTGTAGACATTGGACCGCATACATCACTGTGTATGAGTCCTAAGAGCTCGCTCGCTCTTACTCCTTGTCCAGTGAATGGAGTCTTTGTCATCTTTCCTTTGAGACAAGATTGACAAGTGTCATAAGATTGATATTCGAACGAGTCCAAATATCCTTCTCTATGCAACTTAGTCAACCTTCTCTCATTGATGTGACCCAGTCTACAATGCTATAAGAAAGCTTTATTTAAATCTGGAGACTTTCTTTTTAGTGTGTTCTGGACATTGAAAATTTGGAGTTGGTTTAAAACATATATGCCGTTATTTAATGTACCGGACCCAATCAAACCATGATTAAGGTGGATGTTGACAACATCTCTTACAAACGTGAAATCATAACCTTTATTTGATAACAAGGAAACTGATATGATATTACACGTTAAGCTGGGTACAAAATAACAGTTATGTAAAACCAAAATGTGTCCACTCGTCAATCCTAGGTGATAATCCCCGACGGACGCAGCTCCCACGCTAGCTCCGTTAGCAACCCTGAGGATCATATCACCTTCCTTCAGCACTCTACGGTTTCTCAGTGCCTGCAATGAATTGCAAATATGAGATCCTGATCCGGTATCCAATACCCAGGAAGTAGAGTTGATCGACAGACAATTCTCAATTACAAACACACCTGAAGTCGAAGCCACAGCTTGCTTCGGTTCCTGGTTCTTGGCGTTCCACGCCTTGCAATCCTTCTTCCAGTGCCCTTTCCAGTGACAATGGAAGCACTCATCCTGACCAACTATCGGTACTGCTTTCTTTTTCTTTCCCTTCCCTCCCACCTTACTAACACCTCCTCTAGGTCTGGGTGCGGCCTTCTTCTTCCTTCCTTTGGCCCTAGCCTTGGACCCGGAAGAAGATGAACCGCCAACAAACATAGCGGGTGTTTCCCTTGCCTTCTGCAAGGTGCCCTCCGCACTCCTTAACATGTTCAGGAGTTCCGCAAGTTCAACTTCTTTTCCTTGAAGATTGAAGTTGAGGATAAACTGGGCGTAGGTGGGAGGAAGGGACTGGAGAACAAGGTCTGTATAGAGCTCATTATCCAAAGTCGTCCCAAGGTCTGCGAGCTCTTCTATGTAGCCAATCATCTGTAGGACATGTTCACCTACCGATGACCCGACAGCCAACCTCGCTCGAAACAATTTCTTAGAGGTCTCGTATCTTGCTATACGAGATTGCTCTCCATAAAGTTCCTTTGTATGGAGAAATATGCCATCTAAGGACATATCCTCGTGCCTCCTCTGATGTTCATTGTTCATCGAGGCAAGCACGATGCACTTGGCTCTCGCGCAATCTAATTCCCAGGTTTTGCGGATTTCCTTATCCGCATTGCTGGATTTGGGACCAGGGACAGCAGGTGCCGTAGCGGTGAGGACGTACCCCAGTTTGTCATAGGTCAAAGCCATTTTGACATTCCGCAGCCAATCTTTATAGTTTGGCCCCGTCAGTATATTTTTCTCTAAAAGTAACTTAAGTCCAGTCATTTTCAGGGTCGCTGCAATTAGGAGAGAGAGAAGAAAACTCTTTAGCATGATGCTCTTGCAAGTTTAGAGTGGTTTTTAGTTTATCTAAACTGGATGGCTCCCACTGTTTCTCGAATCCTTCCTCAAACCATAAAAGAAGAATTAGCCAAGACTATTCTCACCGTACAATACTTGCTTAACCGTTCAGCCAGGCCGGTGTCGATACTTCGAGGGAGGTTTTCCAACGCTTTCGCGAAGTTCCTTAATTAAATAACCTCTTTTCTCTGGGCGCGTAACCCCGCTGACACTTTTCTGGACACCTACTAGGTTTATAGCATTGATCGTTAAGTGACGAATATCCTGATAAGTAGCATATACTCACAGTAGGATCGGGATCCAAATATCATCGTCTGATAATGCTGTAGGAATGCTACCAACATTCATCAAACTCAAAATGGTATGCATCTCTTTGCAAATTTCAGTTTCTTTAGAAATTCCCGATATGGATTTTTGCCCCATGCTCTTATGATCTTGACTAAGGGCCAACAAATCATAAGTCACATGTCAAGTTCTGCCCATCATTATCCTGTTGATTTGAACCCATCCGTATGCTCTTGACTAAGGGCCAACAAAGTAATACGACTGTCCCAAACCAACTCATCTATTTATGCAACAAATGAATACCCCAGCAGCTACCAATCACTATGTCTTGACTAAGGGCCAAACAAACATAGCTTGAATACTACTGACCATTCATAAGAAATGACGGAGGGCTACGACTGGTTTTGGCGAAACCGTGAACGTAGTGAACTTGATATAACCGAAGGAACCTGATAGCTTTTAAAAGGAGTGGTTAAATCTCCGCATTTAAAAATATCTGTTTTTAAAATAACCGAGTGGTTTCTTTTAAATTGTTCCAACGATTAAAACTTTGGTTTATTTTTCTTTGCATTATAGATAATGCGTCCCATCATTAACCTATCATTGCAGAAAACAACGAAAATACAACGTCCTCTTATGCCATCCGCATTCGCCACGGGGTCCCGTCATCACCCGTTAGATTACTTAACTAACGACAGAGCGGGGGCTGGGCTAGCGCGGGTGTAAAACATAAGTGGCGTCTAAATAGCTATCATAAATATAGATATTTTACATTCGTCTGACGCAATGATATTCATTCCAGAACACAGATAAACAATATTGGATTTGCAAGCAATCTGTATTTCTTTTGAGCCTGCAAGAAAAGACAGATTACACAGTTGTGATGAATAGCCGTTACCCCACCCTCGACCCCTACGGGTACGGCAAACTACCCACCCGGTAGTCTGTGTACCCCACCTTGGGTCAGTCCTAGGAGCAAAAACAGTAAAATGAAATAATACAACGGTGGCTACAACCGCAACCTGGAAGTGCCCCGCGAAAATAATATTACAACAAATTACATTTACAACAAATGAATTAAACAATAACCCATTGCTAACCCCGGCTATACACCACAACAGTCCAATACAGTTTATATGCACAAACAGATATAACCATTTCAGAAATGTGCAACCCCCTGCCAACCGACATACTAGCAGTTGGGGGAGGTTTACGAACACATTAAACAATCACAGATATAATCCAATATGCAAATACTGTACAATTTCGATCGATTAAACAACATCAATATTGCTCCAAAATCTGCTCTGTTAAACAGTAACCTGAGCAAATATTAAATATTCCAGAAAACCCCAAATATCACAGGGGACCCACACAAGAAAGATGAGTCCATGACTCGGCTAAAGCGCCGTGGAAGGGCGGCGGATCCCACCGATCCGTCGCGCTTCCGCGGCCGAGTTGCCGATTCATGGGCTCGAATTTCTTGGGTGTTCTCCTGGACTCCTTTCTAGCTTTCTGAGCACACCTGAAAAATTTTTGGACTTCATTTTAAGTTCGACAGAAACTGAACAGATTTAGGGTTTTCCGGCTTCGTTTTTCCGTTCGAAATTCGTACAAATTTGCAATTAAGTTATTTATTGTTTAGCGAGGCTCTGATACCACTGTAAGTCGATGTAGTACACCCCAGTACTTGTGGGGAGGCGGAAATTTCAAAAACGATCAAGTTTAAAGAACGAACATCGACTAACCGCTTGAATCGAAGCTAAACGATAACTAACCAAACATATAGTTATTCTAAACTACTATGCTTAGGGATTATACCTATCGAAACTAGTTCTTCGTCTTTACGATCTCCTTGTTCTCCTCGGCCTTCTCTAGGTAGTAGACGATCCACCCGAGAGCAAAACTCCAAGCTAAACCTCTAAACTTGAGGCAACTAACCTTCTTGGATTGCTAATCAAAGAAGTTAGGATGAGATAGAGTGATGGTTATGGATTGTTTAGTCTAACTAATCCTTTGATCTCAACTCATGAGGTGTAAGGATTAGGGTTTGAAGATGAGAGCTTGAGGAGAGAGAATGTGAGATAAGATAATGAGATGAGAGAGAGTGTATCATAATATATTATGAAGCATTTTCTAATAATGAGAAAAGAATAAAGAGTGATGATAAATCGTGCTTCATAAAATATCTAGTGGTGATTCATTAGCATGAGTCATTAAGCAATAAATGTGCATTAATGAAATGAATGAATCACCACCATGACTCATAACCTCATTTAATGAATATGACACATAACCCTCCTTAGTCACCATCTTCTAGAAGCTTCTCGAACAATTATGAGAACGCCCTCCGATCCGTAAAAATACGGAAAAACTTTAGACTGTAAAAATCCAATAACCGGATACCAGTAACTGGCTTAAACCAAAGCCGACTGGTAAAAACTGTCCGAAAGTCGTACGCGCGTAAACGCACGTATGCGTCCGAACCCTTTGTCGCAAAACCATGCAACCTCTATATCGTTTCGCCTGGAGTAGGAAACTCTCTGTGTGGGACTCTAGAGACTCGACTACTACGCTGGCAGTGGGTTTAACCACAGACCGCAAGCGGCACTAGCTGTACGTAACGGTCCCCAGGTAGTTGTCGATAAGAAGGCCGATGAGGAAACCCATCCGAACTCCTACTGAGTCTAATGTGACAATCTCCATACAGTCCGGTCCGTTCGTCCAAGACTATCGCATATCGGGCCTAGGGGGGCGGCAAGCGTCAGTCCCCTAATAGCGGTATAAGTCGTGTCGGAGGGAAGCCCATTACACCCTGAGAAACTACTGGAACCTACCAGCAAATCTCGCTTGCCCTGGCCAGGGACTTTGCGTAATGGCTCTCTGACACAGCACGATATCTACTCCCAATACCGGGAGGGACGAATCCTGTCTAACCGCCACTGCCTCCAAGTGCTCGGGACTGCACCCAACTGCTACCTGTTTGCACGACTCCTTTGAGCCGTGGTAGGGTAGCAATCTAAGAACAGTGGGACACACTCGAGGCGAAGTAGCAGTGTCAAGTCTGCGGACTACGCTGTACTCATGTCACCTGGGAACTGTTCACTGACGACTGGTATCAAACCAACCAACAGTTCCCTGTGAGTCCTGTCCGGTGTACCCGTAACCTAACGAGCACCTGTATACTATCTCCAGTACGACGTACTGACGGCTGTGGGACAGACCATCTCCCCAACTGGGATGAGAAGCATACACACCAGTCTACTCCAGAGTATCGATGCTCTGTCTCGATAATCCAACGACCAGGGACCTGAATAAGGATGTGCTTGTAGACTACCCAGCCCCCACTAGTGTGACTGCCATCACAACGCTGGTAGACAAGCAAGATCCTAAGAGCTCTATCAATACGTACACTCACATATTAAGATAGAAAAACCAAGTAGCATACTACCATGTTTAGCAAGACTGTTATATACATGTGAATATCCCAAGCTTCCATTAAGTAATATACAAGCTAGTATGATACAGTAATGGCCTTCTAGGGCATAAACACTAACAGCGGAAGATGTCACCTTTTGTATATTATTTACTTTTCCGCACTAGGATAGACCCAAGGAGGAGGGCACAAGTAACCGGGTTCTGGAGTCCAGTGGGAGACCAACTCGAGGAGTCGAGTCCGGGTCTCCTAACTCTGGAATTGGTAGGGTTGCTTGCCGCTCTCGTAGGGGTCTAGGGGTGTGGGTTTGGCTATTCGTGACGACCGTGGAATCCGTGTTTTGTACTGGCTCGTATTGAAAACACGGACGCCCTAGTATATTCAATATTTCATATGTTTCTTTCTGCTGCGTTATCTGTGATGTGATCATGTGATATGTTCTGTGATGGATACTGTATATAGTATATATGATATATTATATAGACGTTACTTATGTTTTACATCCGCGCTAGCCCTTCCCCGCTCTGCCGTTAGTTACCTAACCTAACGGTGCATGAGGGGATATCGAAGCGAATGCGGATGGCATAAGTGTACGTCGTATTTATCTGTGATGTTTAGGTAAATTTAAAAGATGGGACTTCATTAATGTGATTAATGAAATAAAAGAAACCTAAAGATGTTGTGGAATCGAATTTCAAAATAAAACAGGTAGCTACAGTTCTTGCTTTGCACAGCGGTATATATGATATATCCTGCACCTTATTCGATAAGGAAAGGACCGAGATCCCTTCACCGGGAGTGACTCCTTTAGTAATAACTGGCAGATGCTACACACTCGGTTTGTTTTTTGATTGCTTTTAAGAGTTTTTGCTTTGCACTGTGATATATATGATATATCCCGCACCTCATTCGACGAGGAAAGGGCCGACGATCCCTTCACCGGGAGTGACCCCTTTAGCAAAACTAGAAAAGCCTAAAAAACACTCCATTTAAAAAACCATTTGATTCCGCAACGAGATCAAGTTCAGAGCGTTAAAGGTTTTCATATAAACCATTCGCAACCCTCCGTCATTTTAGGAAGTAGAGTACTTAGTATTCGTGCTGTGTTTGTTGACCATAGTCAAGGCACAGTGTACGGTAGCTAAGTGATGTCTTCCTACACCGCATATGATGCGATTAGTTAGGACAGTCGCGTGACTTTGTTGACCTTAGTTAAGGGTTATGTGGGTGGGTCTAATTAATCATGAAATGACGGGTAGAACTTGACTAGTACTTATGATTTGTTGACCATAGTTAAGGTCGTAAGTGCTAGGGGTAAAAACTTTTATCGGGAGTTTCAAGTGTTGAAACTTGCAATGAGATTGCATACCTTCTATATGATAGTTGGATCCCGATACCCACTGCGAGTAAATTGTTACTCCTGGGAGAGTTTTGCGCTCTACAATTAGCCGATCAAGTAGGTGTCTAGAAAAGTGTCAACGGGGTTACGCCTCTGGGAAAACGAGGTTTACTGTAATTAGGTCCGTGCGAAAGCACGGGAAACCTCCCTCAGAGTACCGACACTGGCCTGGCTGAAAGATTGGCGAACTTGTAGAGTGTAATTAATCCCGGCTGGTCTTTCCTTTTAGGGTTTGAAGGAAGATTTGATAAAAAAAACAGTGGGAGCCATCCTGATTAGATAAAATAAATAACCAATCTAATCTTGCAAGAGCGCACGCAGAGTGTTTTCTTCTCTCTCTTTCCAGGTAGCGACCATATCACGCCTTAATCAAGATAATAATATGGATGAATTGACCGAACCCGCTTGTTATACTGAGCTGGGGAACGTTGGTCCCGCTCCAACTTATAATTGTTATAAGACAGAGCAGGAAATAGGGGAATGCCAGGATTCCCATGCCGCCCAAACGAAGAAAGTGCTTGAGATGCATCTCCTTCGGGTGTGTTCATTACAAAGAACTGTTTCTCAGTATCCTCTGCATCCTGGGTATATGATACCGGATCAGGATCCCAGATATGTAATCTGTTACATAGGGCTACAAAAAGGTAGAAAAACTGAGAACGGGAGATAAGTTTCATGAGGCAGAAAACGGGGCAAGTGTTGCAGCCAAGTCTGTTGGTCACTGTCACTCTGTATTACCAATACATTGATTCTAAACAAATGCTATTAGATACCGAACCTGATATACAAAATCGTATCAGTCTCTTTATTAGTAAAGAAATGATATAATTTTGTATTGTTGGATAATGTTTTGAACATTTCCTATATCAAAAGTTGATCGGTTCAGGCACGTTATCTAAAAGCATTGACATTCTAAATCAAACTACAGTTCCTTGTATACTGAACACACACAAGAGGAAGAGTTCAGAAATGAACGAATTCTTCTTGAGGTATTGTAGACTAGGTCATATCAATGCGACCCGACTAGCTGGAGTTACATGTAGATGCATATTCAAATCAGTTTGAATTTACATCTTGTGAAACTCGCCAGTCATGTCACAAAGATAAGATGACCACAGCTCCGTTTACTGGAAGCAGAGAAAGAGTTAGTAAACTCTTGGGACTGATACATTATGATGTATGTAAGGTCTCCTGTCTACAAATGCCAGGACTGGTTCTTTTTTACTTCATTACATTCTCTGATGATCTTTCGAGATTCAGACCTATGTTCCTGTTGAAACACAAGTCCGAACCTTTTGAGATATTCACAGAATATAAGTTAGAAGTAGAGAACCAAAATACGGGTATAAGCATTATGTCCTTTGATGCGATCGAGGAGGAGAATACTTGAGCACGGAAATCTTGGACTATTTTGAAGGAGAATAAGATTCTCTCTCAGCATTACTCCTCCGTATACACCATAGCACGATGGTATATCGGGGCGGAGCAATCACACCCTATATGATAAGGTGTGCTCTATGATGAGTACTGCTGAGTTACCTATTTCCTTTAGGGAGTAATGCACTTATGAAGTTGTATACCTATTGAATAGGGTTCCAATCAAATCAGTTGCCTACCGCTTCATATGTGATATGGAAAGAGAAGAGCCCATGTCTTAAGCTAGTTAAGATTTGGGGTTGTCCGGCCTATGTCAAAAGAAAAATCCGGACAAGCTCGAGGCAAGGTCTGTAATGTAGAACTGGAAAGGTTCCAGCTATACAAACTACAACAGATAATTTGACAGAACCAAAGGACTCTATAGTTCCCGACGAACCTCAGCCTCTCCGCCGATCTAGTAGGGTTCCTCATCCGCCTGAGAGATACATAGGTTTCTCGATGACAGTGGGAGCAAGGAATGCATCATGAGATGATGACCCAACTAGATTCGAGTAGGCCATCTAGAGTACGGACTCTGTAAGAATGGCTGGATGCTTAGCGATCTGAGATGGAATCCATGTACACCAGCAAAGTATGGACTTTAGCTGCTATATCTGAAGGGTTAAATCCCCATCAGGAGCAAGTAAATCTTGAGAAGATTACTTGGTGTAGATGGAAAAGTTGAGACTTTCAAAGCTAGACTTGTTAAAGGTTTTCGTCATCGACCAGGCGTGGATAATGATGAAACCTTTTTTCCAGTAGCTATGCTTAAGTCTATCCAGATCCTACTTGTCACGGCTACATACCATGACTACGATATCTGGTGGTTGGGTGTCATGACTGCTTTTCTAAATGATGTTTTAGAAGAGTGCGTCTATAAGTACACAGCCAGAGGGCCTCGTAGACAGTGGGAGCAGCGGAAACGTGTGCAAGATGCTTTATAGGATAAAGCAGGCATCGCGGAGTTGGAACATCTGTTTTGATGGATTAGTCAAAGAAGTTGACATCATCAAAATGGTAGATGAACCTTGTATATACAAAATGGTAGTAGAGAGTAAGGTGGTCATCCTCGTATTGTACGTGGACAACATACTCTTGATAGGAAAAGAGTTTCCTATACTACGATCGGTCGATCTCCTCTTATCACATGGATTCTCCATATAGGATCAAAGTGATACCTCCTAAATCCCGAGTCTTCTTCTATGAGATAGATGTAATTGGATGCTAAGATTCTCACTAGATGTAGAGAGATGGTATCAATCGATCCTGGGGAGAATCACTGGAAGAGTTCCAGGGTGATAAAGACGACTGAATGTCAGTCACAGGCATTGTCTTTACCCTCAGTAAAGGGACGGTATGTTGGAAGGTTTCCAAGCTAGATACCGTGGCAAACTAGACGATAAAGGCTGGTAACATCGCTATTGAAGATACTACCAAAGAGGAAGTTTGGGTGTATATTGGTTCATAAGATGAACTTGGTTCCTGCCATTGTATGACAATGGAAGTGTGGCTTGGGCCCTGGAACCCTGGTCCCATCAGTGACCCAGAAAAATTCTGAGGCAGCGTCACCTGATCATGGAGATAGTTGATCTCCAGGTTGATCGAGGTTAGGAGAGTAGATTTAGAGGACAACACGGCGGATCCACTCACGAAGGCCTTTTCCCAAAGAGAGACTTTTAGGGGATGGTTGAGTATGTGATACTGCAACCACTGCTACAGATGGCCCTAGTGCAAGTGGGAGATTGTTAGTTATATGTATGCCCTAGGGGCCATTACTGTACATTGGATGTATATTGTAGTGGATGCTGGGACATATATAGGTAGGACTTTCTTGCTCGACATGATAGTACACTATCTGGTTGCTCTTTATCTTAACGTGTATACTTTCTGTCTCTCTGTTACATGTTGATAAAGCCCTTAGGATGTGTACTCGACTTCCAGGACTGTGATGCAGATCATACTGGTGGGGCCTGGATAGTCCATGAGTACATCCTTAAAATGTTCCTAGTCGAGGGGATATCGAGACGGGGCATCGATATTCCAGAGTAGACTAGCGTATATCTTCTCGACCCATGTGATGGGCGATGGATGATCCCATATCCATTGGTGTTTGACATCAGAGATGGTATGCGGGTGCTCAGTGGGGACTGGGTACACTGAACGGACTCGCCGAGAACTCCCAGATGGTATTATACCTCACGTCAGATGGCAGTTCTCTGGTGACACTGGTACAGCTTAGTCTGTTGACCCGAGATCGTCATAGAGTCTTGTGTGTCTCCCACTGTGCTTTGATTTCCACCCTACCATGGCTCTACCGAGTTGTGAAAACGGGTGGTTGTTGGGTACAGTCCCGATTCACATGGAGGCAATGAGCGATAGGAGGGGATTCATCTCTCCCGGTATTGGGGGTTGATGTTGCGCAATGCTCGACTGGCCATAACAGGAAATCCCTGGCCAGGGTTGCAGTGATATACTGGTAAGAGTTATCAGTAGTTTCACGATTGTTATGGACCTTATATCGGCATGACTTATCAAGCTATTGGGGTCTGACGTTTACCACCCCTAGGCGAGATATGCAACATATCAGACGAACTGACCGGAATGTACGGTAAGTGTTACTGGTTGGATTCATAGGAGTGTGAGCGGGCTTGCTCGTTGATTTTCTGATCGCTCAATACCCGGGTGGCCGTTACGTTTGGCAGATCGCTTGCGGCTTGTGGGTGTTTGATATGATCATCACCCGCTGCCGGCGTATTGACGAGTCTTTAGAGTCCTACACAGAGGTTTCCTGGCTCGAGCAAAACGAAATAGGAGCGCGTATGAGATATGTGCGGGAGCGAGAATAATACGTGTATGTGATACTGTATTCCATTCTCGCGATATGTAACATTGATCGGTTATATGTGATATAGCCGGGTTATCGGATCAAGTGTTGATTCGATAATTTGTTACTATTCATATTAGTCGGTTATATGTGATATGACCGGATCGTTAAATCAAGTGTTGATTTAATGATTTAATGTATAATTATATATTAGATATATTACTTTACATTAACTAGTATTGGTTCACTTAAGATGGATTTTCTCACTTGATGTGCACATTGTATATGTGATATATTTTCATGTGCACTCGATTGTATCATGTTTGTTGATACATGCTAACTTGAGTTTGTGTAAAGATCAAACCATGGTTGTGTAATGGTTAGGGTTTTCTTTTTATTATCTATTTATTTATTTGTTATTCTTTGTGGGCGGGAAAGAATAAAATGGTGGCTAGTTTTTTATATCATTCATGAAAATTGATGAAGCTTTGAAGCTTGCACCATTTTGTCTCTTGACCTTGACCCAACCATTCCACCCAACCATGGTTCAATCTCTACATCTAACTATGGTTGCCATTACGATAGATATCATATTATTTTTCCTATTAGAAAATAACACTTATCATATTCATGCTTCTTCTTCTTCTTTATCAAGAAGAAGAAAAGCTTTCTTCCATCAATGGCAACCTTGTCAAAAGAGTGAGAAATCCAAATCTAAAGTCAACCCACTTCCTATTTCTTCATTCTCTATCACTTGCCATGTAGTAGAGTATGTTGTCTTCACAAGTTCTTTGACTTGGCGAAGGCGGAGCTCGGTTTTGAGTTGCCTCGACGTAGATCTTCTTCGGCATCGTAGTCTTCGACCTAGCCCGATTATTTCTCCGACGAAACCATCACCGGAGTCCGGGATCCGACGATCGCAGCGAAGGGACATCGTCATGGAGTTATGGAGGTGGATTAACGAAACTACAAAGGTTGTATTTTCATTCACTCTTTAGTTAAGTTGTTAACTAGTTGCTATTTTCGCCTAAACTCTAGTCAACGATCCGTATAAGGGTTCTTCGGCATACATAATTTTTGAATTGGACATGTTTGATCAGTTGTAGAACATCATGGGTGTGCCCAGGAACCCCTACAGTTATCACCCTGTATTACCAGAATACATTGATTCTGAACGAATGTCATTAGATACCAAACCTGATATACAACATCATATCTGTCTCTTTATTAGTAAAGAAGGATATAATTTTGTATTGTTGGATAATGTTTTGAACATTTCCTATATCAAGAGTTGATCGGTTCAGGCACGTTATCAAAAAGCATTGACGTTCTAAATCAAACTACAGTTCTTAGTATACAAGAACACACACAAGAGGAAGAGTTCAGAAATGAACGAATCCTTCTTGAGGTATTGTAGACTAGGTCATATCAATGTGACCCGACTAGCTGAAGTTACATATAGATGCATATTTAAATTAGTTTGAATTTACATCTTGTGAAACTTGCCGGTCATGTCACAGAGATAAGATGACCATTGCTCTGTTTATAGGAAACAGAGAAAGAGTTAATGAACTCTTGGGATGATACAAGTTGATGTATGAAGGTCCCCTGTCTACACATGCCAAGACCGGTTCTTTGTACTTCATTACATTCTCTAATGATCTCTCAAGATTCAGACATATGTTCCTGTTGAAACACAAGTCCGAACCTTTTGAGATATTTACAGAATATAAGTTAGAAGTAGAGAACCAAAACGGGTATAAGTATTATGTCTTTTGATGTGATCAAGGAGGAGAATACTTGAGCACGGAATTCCTGGATTATTCTAAAGGAGAATGGGATTCTTTCTTAGCATTACTCCTCCGCATACACCACAGCACGTCGGTGTATCGGGGCGGAGCAATCACACCCTATGTGATAAGGTGTGCTCTATGATGAGTATTACTGAGTTGCCTATTTCCTTTTGGGGGTTATGCACCGGAGAAGTTGCATACCTATTGAATAGGGTTCCGATCAAATCAGTTGCCTACCACTTCATATGAGATATGGAAAGGAAAGAGCCCATATCTTAAGTTTGTTAAGATTTGGGGTTGTCCAGCCTATGTCTAAAAGCATAATCCGGAAAAGCTCGAGGCAAAGTCAGTTCTGTAGAAGTTTGTTGGATATCCCAAGCATTCGCAAGGGAATATCTTCTACCTAACCGAGGAACAAAAGATGTTTTGTTTCTCAATATGCCACCTTTGTGAAAGGGAATTTCTTGAGAAGAAATTAGTGGTCATAAGGTAGAACTGGAAAGAGTTCCAGCTATACAAACTGCAGCTGATAAATTGGTAGAACCAAAGGATTCAATAGTAACCAACGAACCTCATCCTCTCCGCCGATCTAGAAGGGTTCCTCACCCACCTGAGAGATACTTTGGTTTCTCTATGACAGTGGGAGCGAGGATTGTATCATGAGATGATGACCCATCTGGTTTCGAGCAGGCCATCAAGAGTGGGGAATCTGTAAGAATGGCTGGATGCTAAGCGATCTGAAATGGAATCCATATACACCAACAAAGTATGCACTTTGGTTGCTTTATCTGAAGGGTTATATCCCCATCAGGAGCAAGTATATCTTGAGAAGATTACTTGGTGTACATGGAAAAGTTGAGACTTTCAAAACTAGACTTGTTAAAGGTTTGCATCATTGACCAGGTATGGATTATAATAAAACCTTTTCTAAGTAGCTATGCTTAAGTCCATCCAGATCCTACTTGCCACGGCTACATACCATGACTACGATATATGGCGGTTGGGTGTCATGACTGCCGTTCTAAATAGTGATTTAGAAGGGAGAGTCTATAAGTACACAGCCAGAGGGCTTCGTAGACAGTGGGAGCTGCGGAAACGTGTGCAAGATGTTTTATGTGATAAAGCAGGCATCGCGGAGTTGGAATGTCTGTTTTGATGTGTTAGTCAAAGAGTTTGACATCATCAAAATGGTAGATGAACCTTGTATATACAAAAAGGTAGTAGAGAGTATGGTAGTGATCCTCGTAAAGTACGTGAATGACATACTCTTGATAGGGAAGGAGTTTCCTATGCTATGCTCGGTCAATCTCCGCTTATCACAATGATTCTCCATATTGGATCAAAGTGATACCTACTAAATCCTGGGTTTTGGATCTATGCGATAGATCTAATTGGATGTTAGGATACTCACTAGTTGTAGTGAGATGGTATCAATTGATCCTGGGGAGAATCACTGGAAAAGTTCCAGGGTGATAAGGACGACTGAAAGTCAGTAGCAGGCATTGTCTTTACCCTCAGTGGAGGGACGGTATGATGGAAGAGTTCCAAGCTAGTTACCGTGACATTCTAGATGATTAAAGGCAAGACACATCGTTACCAAAGATGCTACCAAAGAGGCAGTCTGGGTGTATATTAGTTCATGAGATGAACTTCGTTCCTACCATTGTGTGACAATGGAATTGTGGCTTATGCCTAGGAACGCCCGTCCCATCAGTGATCCAGACATATTCTAAGGCAGTATCACCTGATCATGGAGATGGTTGATCTCCAGGGGATCGAGGTCAGGAGAGTAGACTCAAAGGATAACACGGCGGATCCACTCACAAAGGCCTTTTCCCAGAGAGAGACTTTTAAGGGATGGTTGAGTATGAGATACTACAACCACTGTTATCAGATGGCCCTAGTGCAAGTGGGAGATTGTTAGTTATATGTATGCCCTAGAGGCCATTACTATACATGAGATATATATTGTAGTGGATGCTTGGACATATATAGGGAGGACTTTCTTGCTCGACATGATAGTATGCTATCTGGTTACTCTTTACCTTAACGTGTACACTGATTGTCTCTCTGTTACATGTTGGTAAAGCCCTTAGGATGTGTACTTGACTACCTGAACTATGATGCGGATCATACTAGTGGGGACATGGTAGTCCATAACTACATCCTTCAAGGTCCCTAGTCGTGGGTGTATTGAGACGGGGCATTGATATACCAGAGTAGACTAGCGTATACCTTCTCGACCCATGTAGATGGGCGATGGATGATCCCATATCCATTGGTGTTTGACATCAGAGATGATATACGGGTGCTCAGTGGAGACTGGGTACACTGGACGGACTCGCCGAGAACTCCCAGATGGTATTATACCTTACGTCAGATGGCAGTTCTCTGGTGACACTGGTGCAGATTAGTCTGTAAACCCGAGATCGTCATAGAGTCTTGTGTGATTCCCACTGTGCTTTGATTTCCACCTTACCACGTCCAAGAGGGCGTGCAAAACGGTGGTTTTTGGGTACAGTCCCGAGTCACATAGAGGCAATGAGCGATAGGAGGGGTTTCGTCTCTCCCAGGATTGGGGGTTGATGTTGCGCTATGCTCGATTGTCCATAACAGGGAAGTCCCTGGCCAGGGCTGGTTTAGAGATTTACTGGTAAGTGTTACCAGTAGTTTCTTGACCCATTATGAGTCTCGTATCGGCATGACTTATCGGTTATTGGGGTCTGACGTTTACCACCCCTAGACTTGATATGCGACATATCAGACGAGGAGATCGGACTGTACGGTAGTGTCACTATCAGGCTTTTTGCAGGAGTTGGAGTGGGCTTGCTTGCTGATCTTCTTATCGCTCAATACCCGGGTAGCCGTTACGTCCAGCTAGTACCGCTGACAGCTTGTGGGTGCTTGATATGATCATCACCTACTTCCGGCGTATTGACGAGTCTTTAGAGTCCTATATAGAGGTTTTACCAAAACGAAATAGGAGCGCATATGTGATATGTGCGGGACCGAGAATAATACGAGTATGTGATACCGTATTCTATTCTTGCGATGTTTGTATCGATTGGTTATATGCGATATAACCAGGTTATCGAATCAAGGGTTGATTCGATAAGTCGATACATTGGATGTTAGTCGGTTATATGTGATATAACCGGATTATTAAGTCAATTGTTGATTTAATAATTTAGTGTGTAAATGTATATGTGATATACTACTTTACATTAACTAACATTGGTTCACTTAAGCATTTATTTTTCTCATTTGTGCACAACTTAATATATATGTGATATATATTTATTTGTGTACATTTTGTATCATGGTTGTTGATACAACTTACATGGGTGTTTAAGACTTATACCATACTAATTATAGTATTAGGCTTTTATATTTAAAGTAATTCTAAAATTAGTGGATAATGAGTTCACATGCATGAAGCTTCATGAAGCTTATGGTTGCATTGACTTAGTCCACTAGTTTTGTTTTACTTAAGATATTGATTAACCTAACCACTATAATTAGCCATGGTTATGTCTCTACATAAGTTAGTATATGATACGCACTTACCCATGGTTAGCTCACTCTCTCTTTAGTTAGTTTTCATTCTCATTTTGAGCTCATATTCTTCCTCCTTCAAATTCTTGCTAGGGTTTGATAAAGAGAGAGAAACATTGTGAGAAAAGAAATTCTAAAGTGTACCCATTTCCTATTTCATCATCCTCTACTAGACTAGAACTTTAGTTTAGGGTGTTTGCTTCACTAATTCTTTAGTTAGTGAAGTAGAAGCTTGAGTTCGTAATCCCTCGACGTAGATCATCTTCGGCCTCGAAGACTTCAAGCAAAACCGATGCTATCTTCTCATGGAGCCGTCCGAGAGTCCGGGAGCACGATGATCGCAGCGAAGGGACTACTACAAGGAGCTTAAGAAGTGAAGGACCGATCTACAAAGGTTGTATTTCGCATTCACTTAGTGTTAAAGTGTTTAACATGCTAGTTTTCGCCTATTCTCTAGTTTACAGATCTAGTTTAGGGTTGTTCGGCACGGCTAATTTTTTAATCGGGCATGGTTGATGCCTTTTAGATCCTTATTAGAGTGCCTAGTAACCCTACAGTTACTGGGGTCTGACGATTTCCACCCCTAGACATGAGATGCGACATATCTGACGAAGAGACCGGACTGTACGGTAGTGTTACTGATAGGCTTCATAGAGACTATGGACAAGCTTGCTTGTTGATCCGATATCGCTCAATACCCGGGTAGCCGTTACGTCCAGCTAGTACCGCTGACGGCTTGTAGGTGTCTGATGTGATCATCACCTACTGCTGGCGTATTGACGAGTCTTTAGAGTCCCACACAGAAGTTTCCTGGCTCAAGCGAAACGAAGTAGGACACATATGTGATATGTGTGTGGGCCTGATTAAATACGAGTATGTGATACCGTATTTTAATCTGGCAATTATCTGTTATCGGTTCGGTTATATGTGATATAACCAGATCGTCGAATCAAATGTTGATTTGATAATGTGATATACAGATAAATGATATTAGTCGGTTATATGTGATATAACCGGATTATTAAATCAGGTGTTGATTTAATAATGTCATATATATTATATGTGATATAATTATATCTTAACTAATATCATTAGCTCACTAATTATTCTTCATTATATATATATATATATAATGAAACATGGCATATGAATTTCTATTTTGTGAAAATAGAAATGAGGTGGTGTCATGACCCGAAGGTACGGAACGTGACCGACACTTAAATTACGAAACGTCTAGAGGCGTAACGTAATCTAAGCAAGCCGAAGCCCAGAAATCTAAACCATTCAAAAGAAGAAGTGTAGGAAAACAAGTTTAAAAGAAACATCAAATTTTCTCAAAAATTTCGGCAGAGTCTCTTTTGTAAAAACTGGCCCCAAACGGGTACAAACAAGAATATAAACATAAGTAATAATAAAAAAGCATCCCAAAGCGGGAGCTAGCTCTTAGCCAATTGGCGGACACAACCACGCTAGCAGTATAATATACAACACCGAAGGGCGAGGGACAAAACTCAAAAGATAACCAAATCCACCAGAAAACCATAATAATACAAGTGCGACTCTAAGATCGAATGAATAAACAACTGGTCTTCTAAATCTATCACGTAATAAAAGTCTGGTTGATGGAGCTTACTAGATACAATGAAATAATAAAAGTACAACGGCGGTCCCGATACAAGTGAACCAACCTACCAAGCAATCACCCTGAATGAAAAGGTGTGCCAGCAAGCCGCCAAGGAAACCTATACATCGAAACCAGTAAGAAAATTTGGCACAACGGGGGTGAGTTGCCAACTCGTGAGTAGAAAACATCTGCGAGTAGAAATCGCATGCACGGCGATCTCCTAGGTTATAATAATATACATATATAACACTAGACATCTAGTAGTGACAGGGTAATAATCTATGCGTAATTGCAATACTCAGTGCTCGTGTCAGTGCCTCAAGTAGTAACATGTCATATGAATGAGTATGCATCATCATGAATGTAAAATAATCAACCATGAAATCCGGATATATCTGTATAAGAAATCTTTACTTTTAAACCGCAAATTTCTATTTTTTAAATAATGATAAAAAGTTTTATAAAATTCTTGCGGTTTTCCCCAAAATCCAGAAATCTCATGAAAATCCGAAATCCAAAAATCAAGAGTAAGTAAACAGTGAATATCGGCATAAAGCCCCAGAAAAGTACATGAATGAATAAATGAATGCATGCAGTATCTATGTGACGTATGCAATCTCTAAGTTAACACATGAGAGAAATCACACAAATATTATGTGGTAACTAACCTTTAGCTAATTATATCAATGAGATAATATTTGCTAAAGTGTATGTGACATGGCAATTACCGATGATGATGTGTGTGAGCCAGCAAATATATGTACGTGGAACATGCACATCATCGGTAATGGTGCTGGTGTCCTAACAGATGGAATCATAACAGTGAAGGAAACATATGTACAAACATGCAGTAAAATGAGAATAATATGAATTTAACAGAGAAAGAGTAATAACCGCAATACCGAAGAATATACATTTCTACAATACGAGTCATACCGTTTTGGTGTTTGAAAATGCACGAATCGTGGTTTTTAGAAAAATAGGGGCTACAGTGTTTTTGAGGAAAAAAAATACGACCTTTGAAAAATCCGTAGTTTCCCTCAGGCTGTTTTTAAAATAATGCGCACGATTCGCTAGTTTTGAAAATAGGTATGACTCGAGCCTAAAATAACATCTACCTAACCAACTAAGGGACTAAACTAAAGAACTGGTCGAAAGATAAGAAAAATACACCTAAAGTCCGAGTCGATATTTCTAGGAGTCGGCGATCCAGCTTCAATATCGTCACTTACAAAGTACGACTTCCTCAAGTCAAGAGTGTGGAAAAATCATCACATCAATATCTCGTACGGTCTAATCCATCATACGGCATCCCAAAATCAAGGTATGGGTCAACTATCATATATGTATCTTCAATCATTTGGTATCGTCATCAAACAATATCATGATCTGGTTACTGATCTAAAGTCTCGTGCAATCCAATATCATTAACACATATTATCATATATGAATTCACATTGCCCAAGCAATCCATTATAATATCATAACATATCTCAAATCATATCTCGATCATATGTCAACTATCATACATATATATATATATATATATCATCATTCACATGGTATCATCATCCAACGATCTGCTGTAATACCATAACTCGGTCACATATCAAATTCTCACGGCATCATGCCCGATCATATCGACCCATCTCCAAGTATCATATAACATCCTCATCTCCCGTGTATATGTTGTGTGTATATATATATATAGAAACCTACACACATTCATACACACACACACACACACACATATACACCAAGTCAAGTGTATGTGTGTGCGTGTGTGTGTCTACATGAAACCTATGAATCTGCCTCTAAGGTAATCATCCTCTAGTTAAGTCTTTCTAAATCAATCTAATCCTACTTAAGGTCTTCAATAGTACCCTACTCACCAAGAATCCAAGGTCATGTCCGACTCATAATAATATACGTAATATCCTTATTCTACGTTTGCGAGGGTGCTATACGCCATCCATCCGACTTCTCCCATAGATATATATCTACTCACCTTGGTCCTTGCTTGTCGAAGTCGATGTCGCCTTGCTCCTCCTTGTTACCCGAAGTCCACGTGAGGGTACCTACATATCACATATATCGTATCACATCAAAACATCCACTTCAAAACCAAAACGACACATGAATCACGCATATGTTAAAACCTATGGTCTACTCATACAAAACAACCAAACAACACCCGATATCGACGTACAAACGTCAAGTGACCGATACAAAACAGAAAACCAAAATTTCAAGTCATGAACATCAAGGAATCTAAAACAGAATCTCAGAAAACTTGCTCCAGATTTTAGTTCAGTTGAAATTAAGTTAAACAAACAGTACAATAGTGTAGTAAATAGGGTATATGAGCTACATAATCAATTTCAACACCAAAACCCACAGATGACCCGATGACATACCCCCCCAAAACCAGTGAGCTCGGTTTTGAATGCTCCGTTTGGGTTCGTTTTTGCAGTGTCGCCTCCTAATTGTCCATCTAGGTTAGTGGTGGTGTTTGTTTTTCTTGTAAAACTCCCGGGTCACTCCAGATTCCCTATAGTCCCTAATTAATACACAAAACCGACATTTTAAATATCTAACTTGTATTTGGGGTTTAGTCACTGGTTTCAATCACTAAGGGGGTTTGTAGTCACCAAATACTCTCAATTGCACCCTCACAACTGAAGAAAAACCCTAATCCTCATCTTGGAATTTTCCAAGTTCACTAAACCTCACTAAATGTATTCTAAACTAGTATGGATGCTAAAGGAAATCAAATACTACACCTATTGTGAAAGAATTACCTCATTTGGCAACTCAAGAATTTTCTTGAGTTGCCTAAGATCCCCAAAGTCTTCACTTGATCACACCCTTAAGCTTGTAGTGAGCTAGGCATTAATTTTTGTGAAGAGGGTGCATGGTTTTAATGTATATTTGAGGTTGTTATGTGGTGTAGGAGGTGGTGGAGGGAGAGGGCAGCCATGGTGAGGGAAATGAGAGAAATGATGATGGTGATGAAGATGGAATAAATGGGCCAAGGTCAAAAGACTTGGAAATTTCTAGAGCTCTCTCTCTCTCTCTCTCTCTCTTTCTCTCACATATTTTTCTTTTCTTTTCTTTTCTTTTTTGATATTTCTAGAACACTTGAGAGGAGAGAAAAAGAGTATGATACATAGAAAAGGATTAAGTTGCCATGGTTGTTAAAGGCTTGTGTCAATAAATCAAGGCTTGTGATTAACCCTAATTGTGTGTGCAACAGGTCATAACACATAAAAAGATTAGTGCATAATTAGTAAATATTACAAAAGTTTAGCATTAACAAAGCATACAACCAATTATTTAATACTCTATAAATGCTCAACTCACATAATTTCTTTCAAAAATCAAAATTTAATAAAATTTCTAAATATTTTCCAAACTATCGGTATATAATTATACCATATCATTAAAATATTCATAATATTTATTATTTTAATTATATAAATTCCCAAAAATAATATTTTATTTTTCTGAAATGTTATAGTCTTCCCCCCTTAAATAAATTCGGTCCCCGAATTTAAATTTAATCCCTCCAAATACTAAAACATTTCAGCAAAACAATCAGGTCGTCGGGGCTTCGAAACCATCAAAACTTAAAACACCTCTTAGCGCAAGCATGCACATAATAACGAGTATATAACTCAACATCAAATCTCCGTCAACCCTCATAAAATCATCGGAGTTATGGTGAAAATACAATGTCAAAATCCAATACGAAAACCCAATATGACATACTCAAAACTATAACTTGTATATAGTACTCATCGTTGTAAAATCATCGAAACATCCGAATAAAAATGCATGCAAAATCTCCTTTCCAAATCGCCGTGCGATGCACGTATCACGGCACAAGTAGCGGACACTTTATTGTAAGAAAATAACTATATATATATATATATATATATATATATATATATATATATATATATATCCTTTGTTTAACATATACGTCCCGCTGTTTTTGAAAATAAGTCTGAAGGGTTTCCGTTGTAAAATTTTTTCGTTTCATCCTAGACACATAAGAAAATATTAAGACTATAGCTCCTTTTTAGAAATCCCTTCAGTAACTATCGATGCATTCAAAAATACTTAGGTACTGTTCTCGGAACAGTCCTGCTCGGTTAGTAAACCAAATAGTAAATATCATAAAAACGTACTGCTCAAAATAAAATCAATCCCAATTACAATATATAAAAAATACCATGTGCGTCCGGTGCGCACTGTAATCGATACCAAATATAGATGCCACGAATATGCACAGAAAAAAAACTGAGTGCAACGGGTGTGCACCAAAAACATTTGTCAAGTGCAACGGGCGTGCACGACAACAATATCGGGTGCATCTAATCTGCACAAATCCCGATTTAGTGCATCTAGTGTGCACAAAATCGCATCAAGTGCGCCAAGTGTGCGCAAGAATCTCAATCATGTGCACATGGTGCACGAAAACATATATCGAATATCAAAATTGAAATCAGCAGTATACGACATACACCGAATCAAAATCAAGTATACCGCGATAGATAAACTTACAACCACATGCATCAGGGTGCACAAAACCAAATAAAAGTACGAAAAGTGCATGAAAACTATACCGAAAGCATAAGTCCAAAATCATATGCAACCCATATACACGAAATCAAATTAATTAAATCCAGGTGTATGAAATCAAAATCAAATATCTCATAATGTATATAATAATCACATCAGGTGCAATGGGTATGCACAAAACGAATATCAATATAACTGATACATGGAACAGGAATCGAGTGCAAAGAATGAGTACATAGGAAAACCAATTATAAAACGAAATCCTCAAGATACCAAAATCCAAACAACGGAAATGTGATATTCAAATCACCAAATCTCAAATCGCAACACTGACGTCGATGTGCTCCTATTTTCTCTGTTAGTTATATGTATTCCCTATAGGCCATTACTGTACATACGATGTATATTATAGTGGATGCTTGGACATATATAGGGAGGACTTTCTTGCTCGACATGATAGTATGCTATGTGGTTACTCTTTACCTTAACGTGTACACTGATTGTCTCTCTGTTTCATGTTGGTAAAGCCCTTAGGATATGTACTCGACTACTGGGACTATGATGAGATCATACTAGTGGGGCCACAGTAGTCAACGAGTACATCCTATAACTGTTCCTAGTCGAGGGTGTATCGAGACAGGGCATCGATACACCAGAGTAGACTAGCGTATACGCATCTTGACCCATATGATGGGCGATGGATGATCCCATATCCATTGGTGTTTGACATCAAGGATGGTGTACGGGTGCTCAGTGGAGACTGGGTACACTGGACGGACTCGCAGAGAACTCCCAGATGGTATTATACCTTACGTCAGATGGCAGTTCTCTGGTGACACTGGTACAGGTTAGTCTGTAGACCCGAGATCGTCATAGAGTCTTGTGTGATTCCCACTGTGCTTTGATTTCCACCTTACCACATCCAAGAGGGCGTGCAAAATGGTGGCTTTTGGGTACAATCCCGAATCACATGGAGGCAATGAGCGATAGGAGGGGATTCGTCTCTCCCGGTATAGGGAGTGATGTTGCGCTGTGTTCGATTGGCTATAACCGGAAATCCCTGGCCAGGGTTGTTGAGATTTACTGGTAAGTGTTATCAGTCGTATCTCAAACTGTTATAAACTACATATCGACATGACTTATCAAGCTACTGGGGTCTGACGTTTACCACCCCTAGGCGAGATATGCGACATATCAGACGACGAGACCGGACTGTACGGTAAGTGTTACTGGTAGGATTCACAGGAGTGTGAGCGGGCTTGCTCGTTGATCTTCTGATCGATCAATACCCGGGTGGCCGTTACGTTTAGCAGACCGCTTGCGGCTTGTGGGTGATTGATATGATCACCACCTACTGCCGGCGTATTAACGAGTCTTTAGAATCCTACACAGGGGTTTCCTGGCTCAAGCGAAACGAAATAGGAGCGCATATGAGATATGTGCGGGACCGAGAATAATACCAGTATGTGATACTGTATTCTATTCTCGTGATTTGTATCATCGGACGGTTATATGTGATATAGCCGGGTTATCGAATCAAGTGTTGATTCGATATATTGATACATATGATATTAGTCGGTTATGACCGGATCGTTAAATCAAGTGTTGATTTAATGATTTAATGTATAATTATATATTTGATATATTAGTTTACATTAACTAGTATTGGTTCACTTAAGATTATTTTTTCTCACTAGATTGTGCACATTGTATATATGATATATGTTTGTGCACTAGTTTGTATCATGTTTGATGATACATGTAAACTTAGGTATGTGTTTGATTTACACATACCTTGAGTAGTTAATGGTTAGGGTTTAGGGTTTTATTTTCTTTATTCATTTTGTAAAAACAAAATGGTGCTTTTCTTTATTTTTGGCTTAAAGCTTCATAACATCTTTGAAAAGTCTAAACCATTTTGTCTTATCCTTAAACCTAACCATTACCTAAACTATGGTTTGCTCTCTACATAAGTTAACTTACCCATGGTTGCATTATGATAACCTTCACTTGAATTTCCTTTTTGAATTAATTCATTTTTCATTTCCTTCTTCTTCTTCTTCTTCATGAAGAGAAGAAAGTTTTCTTGAAAATTCCAAGTGAAGAAATCAAGTGAGAAATCCAATTCTAAAGTGAATCCACTTCCTATTTCTTCATCCTCTACCACATGCCATGTAGTAGAGTGTGTTATCTTCACAAGTTTCATGACCCAGTGAAGATGGAGCTTGAGTTTGAGTCGCCTCGACGTAGATCATCTTCGGCATCGAAGTCAACGACCTAGCCCGATCATTTCTCCGACGAAACCATCGCTAGAGTCCAGGATCCCGATGATCGTAGCGGAGGGACGTCATCATGGAGCTAAAGAAGTGGAGGACCGAATCTACAAAGGTTGTAATCCCTTTCACTTGTTAGTAAAGTTGTTTGCTTGCATTTCGTTTCTCCTATCCTCTAGTTAACGATCTTCATTAGGGTTTCTCGGCACATAAATAGTTGAATTTGGCATGTTTGATGCCTTGTGGAACCCCTTGAGTGTGCCTAGTAACCCTACAGTGGTATCAGAGCCTAGCTAGAGCTTTAGGCGAAGTGTAGACGAAGTTAGAAACCCGATCGATCCCTGAAACCCTAATCGCAACCCCTCTCTGTACATTTTCTGTAACAGTGGATTTTTCTTAATTAAAAATTGTTAAAAAATTCAGCAGGGTTTTGTAAGAGTTACTGTGCAGCACGTGACCACAACTCGACTAAAGCGCCGCGGAACCGCGGCCCCACCCTGGCTTGCGCGGCGGTTCCGCGACCATACTAGTGAATTTTGCCACGTGGTTTGCACAGTAATCTCTTTATGTTAGTGCTGTGTTTTCTGGGAATTTTTAACTTATATTCAACAGTTGAATTTTCTGGGTTGTATTGGCGACTCGTTGATTCGATCGGAAATTCCAACTTCGTCTGTGTGTTTTTTCCGGGTATTTTAGAACATGTTAAAAAGTTCGACCGGATATAAATAACCCACTTTTTCCCCTGACGGAAAATTTCCAAGTGTTGGATTTTTCCGTAGTTTAAGAATGTTATAAGTAGTGCAAGTAACTCGATGGACCCTCTAGAAGACAACAAACCTTAACTCGATTATGTGACCATCTTGGACTGCCCTTTGAACCTTAGGGTTTGGGGCAGTACGGCGTGCCACATGTGAGGCGTTGGCTTGACCCTTCTACGGCTGGACCGTTGGTACTCATGCATGAAATGAATGTTTTTAAACTTATTTCATGTGTCGAGCTGTTTCGGGAAAACTTGGGTGTTTAATTGTTCGATCGGAAAGTTTGACGTTTTCTATTTATTTGGAATGTGATACAATATTTGGAATCCATAAATTGTTATGAGATAACTGATTTGAATGTTATAAACATAGCACTTTAGTCTCATTTGATCGGTTGCCACGGAATTTTGATGTGATCAAAAGTCCATCGCAATCGCGTAGCGTACGCGGATACTCGCCGGTAAACTTAATAGATAGCCACGCCCCAAAGCCCCGACCAAGTGACTGTAGGAGAACCCCGTCGCCAAAAAGCATCCGTTCGGGTGCTCGCGGCAGCGGTGTTCCGCCTTAGTGCACTTCGTCGACGGCATCCGGGGGTGCGGCCGTCTACTAAAGTTTGCGACGAGCATTCGATCAGGATGTCGGGAATTTTGTTGAATTGCCCGACTTGATATTGAAAAGTGTTTTCGATAATGAGACTAAAATGCGGGGTTTATAATTGTTAGGCATGCGATGTCTAAGGAATTCATTTGGTTAGGCATGCGATGTCTAAGGAAATTGCGGATTCCAACTGTTGTAGTTTTACACTTTCTTTTCTGCGACCGTAAGTGTAATATGTGATATCGCCGGTTTCGTTGCTATATGTCAACGACAATTGGGATGGGCATATTTACTTACGTTGATGACATGTGATGTTATGTGTTGCTGGATATGTTATATTGGATCGTCGTGTTTGAATGGCCGGGTTTTTTTTTATGTGAGATGAGAGTTTTTCATTTTCATTCATGTAAAATTAAATGTATGTAATATTCTTTTATTGGGGCACTTCCGGGATGAGGTTGTTGTCACCACTTGTATATTATTTACTTTTCCGCACTAGGATAGACCCAAGGAGGAGAGCACAAGTAACCGGGTTCTAGAGTCCAGTGGGAGACCAACTCGAGGAGTCGAGTCCGGGTCTCCTAACTCTAGAACTGGTAGGGTTGCTTGCCGCTCTCGTAGGGGTCTAGGGGTGTGGGTTTGGCTATTCATCGCGACCGTGGAATCCGTGTTTTATACTGGCTCGTATTAAAAACACAGACGTCCTAGAATATCCAATGTTTCATATGTTTCTTCTGCTGCGATATCTGTGATGTGATCATTTGATATGCTGTGATGGATACTGTATATAGTATATATGATATATTATATAGACGTTACTTATGTTTTACACCCGCGCTAGCCCTGCCCCGCTCTGCCGTTAGTTACCTAACCTAACGGTGCACGAGGGGACATCGAGGCGAATGCGGATGGCATAAGTGTACGTCGTATTTATCTGTGATGTTTAGGTGACTTAAATGATGGGACTTCATTAATATGATTAATGAAAGAAAAGAAACCTAAAAGATGCTGTGGAATCAAATTTTCAAAAACAGGTAGCTACAGTTCTTGCTTTGCATCGCGGTGTTCGTTGTAGAACATCCAGCACCTTATTCGATAAGGAAAGGGCCGAGATCCCTTCACCGGGAGTGACCCCTTTAGCAATAACTGGAAGATGCTACAACCCTCGGTTTGTCTTTTGATTGCTTCTATAGTTTTTTTTCTTTGCACAGCGGTATATATGATATATGCTGCACCTTATTCGATGAGGAAAGGGCCGACGATCCCTTCACCGGGAGTGACCCCTTTAGCAAAACTAGAAAGCCTAAAAAACACTCCATTTTAAAATCATTTGATTCTACAACGATATCAAGTTCATTACGCAATAGGTTTTCAGAAAAACCTGTCGTAGCCCTCCGTCATTTCAGATAAATCCTGCTTAGTATTCGTGCTGCGTTTGTTGACCTTGTCAAGACGCAGTGTGCGGTAGCTGACCAGTATTTATCTGTTTATGCATATGATGCAGATTGTTTCAGGGTAGTCGTACGGCCTTGTTGACCTTGTCAAGGGTCATGCGGGTGGGTTTGATTCAATCAAGAAATGACGGTTTGAACTTGACTTACGGTCTATGGTTTGTTGACCTTGTCAAGGTCATAGATCGTTTGGGGCAAAATATTATCGGGAATTTCAAGTGTTGAAATTTGCAATGAGATTGCATACCTTCTATGAGATAGTTGGATCCTGATACCCGCTGCGAGTAAGAGTTACTCCTGGGAGAGTTTTACACATTACAATTAGCTGATCAAGTAGGTGTCTAGAAAGGTGTCAATGGGGTTACGCCTCTGGGAAAACGAGGTTTACTTTAATTAGGTCTGTGCGAAAGCACGGGGAACCTCCCTCAAAGTACCGACACTGGCCTGGCTGAAAGATTGACGAACTTGTAGCGTGTAATTAATCCCGGCTAGTCTTTCCTTTTAGGGTTTGAAGGAAGATTTGATTAAAACAGTGGGAGCCATCCTGATTAGATAAAATAATAACCAATCTGATCTTGCAAGAGCATACGCTGAGTGTTTTCTTCTCTCTCTCTCCAGGTAGCGACCATATCATGCCTTAATCAAGATAATAAAATGGATATATTGACCAAACCCGCTTGTTATACTGAGCTGGGGAACGTTGGTCCCGCTCCAACTTATAACTGTTATAAGATAGAGCAGGAAATTGGGGAATACCAGATTTCCCGTGCCGCCCAAACGAAGAAAGTGCATGCTGATGCATCATCTTCGGGTGTGTTCATTACATAGAACTGTTTCTCAGTATCCTTTACGTCCTAGGTATGTGATACCGGATCAGGATCCCGCATATGTAATCTGTTACATGGGCTACATATAGGTAGAGAACTGAGAACGGGTAATAAGTTTCATGAGACAGAAAACGGTGCAAGTGTTGCAGCCAAGTCTGTACTGTCACCCTGTATTACCAGAATACATTGATTCTGAACAAATGTTATTAGATACCGAACCTGATATACAAAATCCTATCAGTCTCTTTATTAGTAAAGAAAGATATAATTTTGTATTGTTGGATAATGTTTTGAACATTTCCTATATCAAGAGTTGACCCGTTCAGGCACGTTATCTAAAAGCATTGACGTTCTAAATCAAATTACAGTTCTTAGTATACAGAACACACACAAGAGGAAGAATTCAGAAATGAACGAATCCTTCTTGAGGCATTATAGACTAGGTCATATCAATGCGACCCGACTAGCTGAAGTTACATATAGATGCATATTTAAATTAGTTTGAATTTACATCTTGTGAAACTTGCCGGTCATGTCACAGAGATAAGATGACCATAGCTCTGTTTATTGGAAACAGAGAAAGAGTTATTGAACTCTTGGGATTGATACATGCTGATGTATGAAAGTCTCCTGTCTACACATGCCAAGACCGGTTCTTTGTACTTCATTACATTCTCTGATGATCTCTCAAGATTCAGACATATGTTCTTGTTGAAACACAAGTCCGAACCTTTTGAGATATTCATAGAATGTAAGTTAGAAGTAGAGAACAAAAATACGGGTATAAGTGTTATGTCTTTTGATGAGATCAAGGAGGAGAATACTTGAGCACGGAATTCCTGGACTATTCTAAAGGAGAATGAGATTCTCTCTCAGCATTACTCCTCCGTATACACCATAGCACGACAGTATATCGGGGCGGAGCTGTAGGGTTCCTATGCACCCTAGTGAGGTCTCACAAGGCATCGAACATGCCAATTTCAAAAATTCTAGTGCCGAGAAACCCTAATGTACGGGTCGTTTGCTAGATTTCTAGGCAAAAAGTAAACTAGTTAACAGTTAACTAAGGGAATACGGAATTACAACCTTTGTAGATCCATTTGCCCACCTCCATAGCTCCGCAACGAAGTGCCTTCGCTATCCAAGTGAACTCCAGGGCTCTAGCGTCGGCTTCGTCGAAGAATAAGCAAGCTAGGTCGTCGATGTCCATGCCGAAGATGATCTACGTCGAGGTATCGAAAGATCAAGCTCCACCCTCACCAAGTCTTGAAAACTTGTGAAGGAAACACACTCTACTTCTTTTCAAGAGGTAGAGGATGAAGAAATAGGATGTGGGTAGACTTTGGAACTGGATTTCTCACTCTTAATCATCAATCACCATTGATGAGGTTTTGTTTTCTTCACTTGAAGAAAGGAAGAAGAAGAAGATAATAGTTATGATAAGATAATAAAAAGAAAAGAATAATTCATTCTTATCATAATGTTAACTATGGTTATGTGTAGAGAATCAATCATGGTTACATGAGATGGTTAGGGTTAAGCATGAGACAAAATGGTTGCAAAAGTCAAAGTCTTCATGAAGCTTCAACAAGCTTCCAAAATTAGCAACCATTTCATTTCATCTTCATTTATTCATTTATCATAAAGAAATGGATAATTAAATAAGATAAATGAATAACAAATAATAAACCCTAACCTATTCATTAACCAAGGTTTAACACTTTACACTTAACCAAAAAGCATGTATCATCAAACATGATACAAGCAAGTGCACAAAATCATATCACATATATAATGCGCACATCCGAGTGAGAAAATCCATCTTAAAGTGAACCCATACTAGTTAATGCAAAGTAATATATCAAATATATAATTATGCATTAAATCATTAAATCAACACTTGATTCAATGATCCGGTCATGTCGCACAAAACCGACTGGTATCTTTAGTAACAACTTATCGAATCAACACTTGATCTGATAACCCGGCTATATCGGATATAACCGATCAATGTCACATCACGAGAATCAAATACAGTATCACATACTGGTATTATTCTCGGTCCCGCACATATCTCATATGCGCTCCTATTTCGTTTCGATTGAGCCAGGAAACCTCTGTGTAGGACTCTAAAGACTCGTCAATACGCCGGCAGCAGGTGATGATCATATCAAACACCCACAAGCCGCAAGCGGTCTGCTAAACGTAACGGCCACCCGGGTATTGAGCGATCTGAAGATCGACGAGCAAGCCCGCTCACACTCCAGTGAATCCTACCAGTAACACTATCGTACAGTCCGGTCTGATCGTCTGATATGTCGCATATCTCGCCTAGGGGTGGTAAACGTCAGACCCCAATAGCTCGATAAGTCGTGTCGATATGAGGTCTATAACACTTCGAGAAACTACTGGTAACACTTACCAGTAAATCTCAGCAACCCTGGCCAGGGATTTCCTGTTATAGCCAATCGAACACAGCGCAACATCAACCCCCTATACCGGGAGAGACGAATCCCCTCCTATCGCTCATTGCCTCCATGTGACTCGGGACTGTACCCAAAAACCACCGTTTTGCACGCCCTCTTGGACGTGGTAAGATGGAAATCAAAGCACAGTGGGAACCACACAAGACTCTATGACGATCTCGGGTCAACAGACTACTCTGTACCAGTGTCACCAGAGAACTGCCATCTGACGTGAGGTATAATACCATCTGGGAGTTCTCGGCGAGTCCGTCCAGTGTACCCAGTCTCTACTGAGCACCCGTATATCATCTCCGATGTCAAACACCAATGGATATGGGATCATCCATCGCCCATCTGTATGGGTCGAGAAGATACACGCTAGTCTACTCTGGTATATCGATGCCCCGTCTCGATACACCCACGACTAGGGACTTTGAAGGATGTACTTATAGACTACCATGTCCCCACTAGTATGATCCGCATCATAGTCCAGGTAGTCAAGCACACATCCTAAGGGCTTTACCAACATGTAACAGAGAGACAATCGGTGTACACGTTAAGGTAAAGATCAACCAGATAGCATACTATCATGTCGAGCAAGAAAGTCCTCCCTATATACGTCCCAGCATCCACTACAATATACATCCAATGTACAGTAATGGCCTCTAGGGCATACATATAACTAACAATCTCCCACTTGCACTAGGGCCATCTGTAGCAGTGGTTGTAGTATCTCATACTCAACCATCCCATAAAAGTCTTTCTCTGGGAATAGGCCTTCGTGAGTGGATCCGCTGCGTTATCCTCTAAGTCTGCTCTCCTTGCCTCGATCACCTTGGAGATCAACCATCTCCATGATCAGGTGATACTGCCTTAGAATATGTCTGGATCACTGATGGGACGGGGGTTCCTGGCATAAGCCACAACTCCATTGTCACACAATGGTAGGAACTAAGTTCATCTCATGAACTAATATACATCCAAACAACCTCTTTGTTAGCATCTTAAGTAGCGATGTATCCTGCCTTTATCGTCTAGTATGTCACGGTATCTAGCTTGGAACTCTTCCAACATACCGTCCCTTTACTGAGGGTAAAGACAATGCCTGCGACTGACATTCAGTCGTCTTTATCACTCTGGAACACTTCCAGTGATTCTCCCCAGGATCTATTGATATCATCTCACTACAACTAGTGAGAATCCTAACATCCAATTAAATCTATCTCATAGATCTAAAACTCAGGATTTAGGAGGTATCATTTTGATCCTTCACGGAGAATCTTTGTGATAAACGGAGATTGATCGAGCGTAGCATAAGAAACTCCTTTCTTATCAAGAGTATGTCATCCACGTACTCTACGAGGATCACCACCATACTCCCTACTACCTTTTTGTTTATACAAGGTTCATCTACCATTTTGATGATGTCAAACTCTTTGACTAATTCATCAAAACAGATGTTCCAACTCCACGATGCCTGCTTTATCCTATAAAGCATATTACACACGTTTCCGCTGCTCCCACTGTCTACGAAGCCCTCTGGCTGTGTACTTATAGACACTCTCTTCTAAATCATTATTTAAAAAAGAAGTCATGACACCCAACCACCAGATATCGTAGTCATGGTATGTAGCCATGGGAAGTAGGATCTGGATGGACTTAAGCATAGATCCTTAGAAAAAGTTTCATCATGATCCACACCTGGTCAATGATGCAAACCTTTAATAAGTCTAGCTTTGAAAGTCTCAACTTTTCCATGTACACCAAGTAATCTTCTCAAGATATACTTGCTCCTGATGGGGATTTAACCCTTCAGATATAGCAACCAAAGTCCATACTTTGTTGGTGTATAAGGATTCCATCTCAGATCGCTAAACATCCAGCCATTCTTACAGAGTCTTACTCCAGATGGCCAGCTCGAAACTAGTTGGGTCATCATCTCATGATGCAATCCTCGCTCCCACTGTCATAGAGAAACCGAAGTATCTCTCAGGTGGGTGAGGAACCCTACTAGATCGGCGGAGAGGCCGAGGTTCGTTGGAATCTACTGAATCCTTTGGTTCTATCAAATCATCAGCTGCATTTTGTATGGCTGGAACATTTCCAGTTCTACATTACAGATCTTGCCTCGAGCTTGTCCGGATTTTGCTTTTTAGACATAGGCCGTACAACCCCAAATCTTAACTAACTTAAGACATGGGCTCTTCCCCTTCCATATCACATATGAAGTGGTAGGCACTGATTTGATTGGAACCCTATTCAACAGGTATGCAACTTCATAAGTGCATAACTCCCAAAAGGAAACAGGTAACTCAGTAGTACTCATCATAGAGCACACCATATCAAATAGGGTGTATCTGCTCCGCCCCGATATACCATCGTGCTATGGTGTATATAGAGGAGTAATGCTGAGAGAGAATCTCATTCTCCTTTAGAATAGTCCAGGAATTCCATGCACAAGTATTCTCCTCCTTCATCACATCAAAGGACATAATACTTATACCCGTATTTTGGTTCTCTACTTCTAACTTATATTCTGTGAATATCTCAAAAGGTTCGGACTTGTGTTTCAACAAGAACATATGTCTGAATCTAAAGAGATCATCAGAGAACGTAATGAAGTATAAAGAATCAGTCCTGACATGTGTAGACAGGGGACCTATATACATTAACATGTATCATCCCAAGAGTTCACTAACTCTTTCTCTGTTTCCAATAAACAGAGCTATGGTCATCTTATCTTTGTGACATGACTGGCAAGTTTCATAAGATGTAAATTCAAACTGATTTAAATATGCATCTACATGTAACTTTAGCCAATCGGGTCACATTGATCTGACCTAGTCTACAATACCTCAAGAAGAATTTGTTCATTTCTGAACTCTTCCTCTTGTGTGTGTTCCATACACTAAGAACTGTAGTTTGATTTAGAACATCAATGCTTTTAGATAACGTGCCTGATCCGATCAACTTTTGATATAGGAAATGTTCAAAACATTATCCAACAATACAAAATATTATTGTTTCTTTACTAATAAAGAGACAGATATGATTTTGTATATCAGGTTCGGTATCTAATAACATACGTTCAGAATCAATGTATTACAATACAGGGTGACAGTGACCAACAGACTTGGCTGCAACACTTGCCCCGTTTTCTGCCTCATGAAACTTATCACCCGTTCTCAGTTTTTCTACCCTTTTGTAGCCCTATGTAACATCTTACATATCTGGGATCCTGATCCGGTATCATATACCAGGATGCGGAGGATACTGAGAAACAGTTCTGTATAATGAACACACCCGAAGATGATGCATCAGCATGCACTCTCTTCGTTTGGGCGGCACGGGAAATCTGGTATTCCCCAATTTCCTGCTCTGTCTTATAACAATTATAAGTTGGAGCAGGACCAACGTTCCCCAGCTCAGTATAACAAGCGGGTTCGGTCAATAATCCGTATTATTATCTTGATTAAGGCATGATATGGTCGCTACCAGGAGAGAGAGAGAAGAAAACACTCAGCGTGCGCTCTTGCAAGAATAGATTGGTTATTTTATCTAATCAGGATTGCTCCCACTGCTTTTTATCAAATCTTCCTTCAAACCCTAAAAGGAAAGACTAGCCGGGATTAATTACACACTACAAGTTCGCCAATCTTTCAGCCAGGCCAGTGTCGGTACTTTGAGGGAGGTCCCCCGTGCTTTCGCACGAACCTAATTAATGTAAACCTCGTTTTCCCAGAGGCTTAACCCCGTTGACACCTTTCTAGACACCTACTTGATCGGTTAATTGTAATGTATAAAACTCTCCCAGGAGTAACTCTTACTCGCAGCGGGTATCGGGATCCAACTATCTCATAGAAGGTATGCAATCTCATTGCAAATTTCAACACTTGAAATTCCCGATAATATTTTGCCCCTAACCTCCTATGACCTTGACAAAGGCCAACAAACCATAGGATGCTAGTCAAGTTCAACCCGTCATTTTCTGATTGAATTAAACCCACCCGCACGGCCCTTGACAGAGGCCAACAAGGTCGCACGACTACCCTAACCCAATCTGCATCATATGCATAAACAGATAAGCACCAGTTAGCTACCGCACACTGCGCCTTGACAAAGGCCAACAAACGCAGCACGAATACTAACTACTACTTATCTGAAATGACGGAGGGCTACGACAGGTTTTTATGAAAACCTATTGCGCAATGAACTTGATATCGTTGTAGAATCAAATGAATTTTAAAATGGAGTGTTTTTTAGGCTTTTCCAGTTTTGCTAAAGGAGTCACTCCCGGTGAAGGGATCGTCGGTCCTTTCCTCGTCGAATGAGGTGCGGGATATATCATATATATCACTGTGCAAAGCGAAAACTCTTTAAAGCAATCAAAAGACAAACCGAATGTGTAGCATCTGCCAGTTATTGCTAAAGGAGTCACTCCCGGTGAAGGGATCTCGGTCCTTTCCTTATCGAATAAGGTGCAGGATATATCGTATATACCGCTGTGCAAAGCAACAACTGTAGCTACCTGTTTTATTTTGAAATTCGATTCTACAACATCTTAGGTTTCTTTTATTTCATTAATCATATTAATGAAGTCCCATCATTTAAGTACCTAAACATCACAGATAGATATGACGTACACTTATGCCATCCGCATTCGCCTCGATGTCCCCTCGTGCACCGTTAGGTTAGGTAACTAACGGCAGAGCAGGGCAGGGCTAGTACGGGTGCAAAACATAAGTAACGTCTATATAATATATCATATATACTATATATAATATCTATCACAGAACATCACATGATCACATCACAGATATCGCAGCAGAAGAATCATATGAAATATTGGATATACTAGGACGTCCGTGTTTTCAATACGAGCCAGTATAAAACACGGATTCCACGGTCGTGATGAATAGCCAAACCCACACCCCTAGACCCCTACGAGAGCGGCAAGCAACCCTACCAATTCTGGAGTTAGGAGACCCGGACTCGACTCCTCGAGTTGGTCTCCCACTGGACTCCAGAACCCAGTTACTTGTGCCCTCCTCCTTGGGTCTATCCTAGTGCGGAAAAGTAAATAATATACAAGAGGTGACAACTTCCGCAACCTGGAAGCGCCCCAATAAAAGAATATTACATACAAGTTTTTACATGAATGAAAATGAAAAACACTCATCTCACATAAAAACCCCCGGCTATTCAAACACGACGATCCAATATAACATATCCAGCAACACATAACATCACATGTCATCAACGTAAGTAAATATGTCCATCCCAATTGTCGTTGACATATAGCAACAAAACCGGCGATATCACATATTACACTTACGGTCACAGAAAAGAAAGTGTAAAACTACAACAGTTGGAATCCGCAACCACCTCAGACATCGCATGCCTGACCAAATGAATTACTTAGACATCGCATGCCTAACAATTATAAACCCCGCATTTTAGTCTCATTATCGAAAACACTTTTCAATATCAAGTCGGGCAATTCAACAAGATTCCCGACATTTTGATCGAATGCTCATCGCAAACTTCAGTAGACGGCCGTACCCCTAATACCGTCGACGAAGTGCACCAAGGCGGAACACCGCTACCGCGAGCACCCAAACGGATGCTTTCGGCGACGGGGTTCTCCTACAGTCACTTGGTCGGGGCTATGGGGTGTAGCTGTCTATTAAGTTTACCCGGCGAGTATCCGCGTACGCTACGTGATTGCGACGGACTTTTGATCACATCAAAATTCCGTGGCAACCGATCAAGTGAGACTAAAGTGCTATGTTTATGACATTCATTTAGTTATCACATAACTTCTTGTGAATTCCAATTATTGTATCCCATTCCAGATAAACAGAAAATGTTAAACTTTTCGATCGAACAATCGAACACCCAAGTTATCCCGATACAGCTCAACACATGAAATAAGTCTAACAACATTCAGTTCGTGCCTCAGTACCAACGGTCCAGCCGTAGAAGGGTCAAGCCAACGCCTCACATGTGGCACGCCGTACTGCCCCAAACCCGAAGGTTCAAAGGGCAGTTCAAGACGGTCACATAATCGAGTTAAGGTTTGTTGTCTTCTAGAGGGTCCATCACGTTACTTGCACTACTTAGAACGTCGTTAAACTACGGAAAAATCCAACACTTGGAAATTTCCCGACAGGGGAAAAATTGGGTATTTATATCCGGTCGAACTTTTTTAACATATTCTAAAATTTATCCAGAAAGCCACATAGACAAAATTTGATACCCCGATCGAAATACCGAATCCCCAAAACAACTCCAGAAAATTCAACTCTTGAATAAAATTTCAAAACATCCAGAGAACTCAGAACCAGATACAATGAATTACAGTGTAAAAATTTAGGGCTGACGTCATCAATGTGCGGCGGAACCGCCGCATTAACCTATCTTATGCCGCTCTTCCGCCGCGGGTTTAACTGTTCATCCAAAAATTTTTGCGCCGTAATTCTTATATTTCCCTGCTGAGTTCTCTTGATATTTTTAATTTGGAAAAACTCACTGTTTTCAAAAATGTACAGAGAGCAAGATTGGTTCGGGGTTTCGGGTTCGTTCGGACTTCAAATTTCGTCGGGACTTCGCCTAAGGCTCTAGCTAGGCTCTGATACCACTGTAGGGTTCCTAGGCACCCTAGTGAGGTCTCACAAGGCATCGAACATGCCAATTTCAAAAATTCTAGTGCCGAGAAACCCTAATGTACGGGTCGTTTGCTAGATTTCTAGGCAAAAAGTAAACTAGTTAACAGTTAACTAAGGGAATACGGAATTACAACCTTTGTAGATCCGTTTGCCCACCTCCATAGCTCCGCAACGAAGTGCCTTCGCTGTCCAAGTGAACTCCAGGGCTCTAGCGTCGGCTTCGTCGAAGAATAAGCAAGCTAGGACGTCGATGTCCATGCCGAAGATGATCTACGTCGAGGCATCGAAAGATCAAGCTCCACCCTCACCAAGTCTTGAAAACTTGTGAAGGAAACACACTCTACTTCTTGGCAAGAGGTAGAGGATGAAGAAATAGGATGTGGGTAGACTTTGGAAATGGATTTCTCACTCTTAATCATCAATCACCATTGATGAGGTTTTGTTTTCTTCACTTGAAGAAAGGAAGAAGAAGAAGATAATAGTTATGATAAGATAATAAAAAGAAAAGAATAATTCATTCTTATCATAATGTTAACTATGGTTATGTGTAGAGAATCAATCATGGTTACATGAGATGGTTAGGGTTAAGCATGAGACAAAATGGTTGCAAAAGTCAAAGTCTTCATGAAGCTTCAACAAGCTTCCAAAATTAGCAACCATTTCATTTCATCTTCATTTATTCATTTATCATAAAGAAATGGATAATTAAATAAGATAAATGAATAACAAATAATAAACCCTAACCTATTCATTAACCATGGTTTAACACTTTACACTTAACCAAAAAGCATGTATCATCAAACATGATACAAGCAAGTGCACAAAATCATATCACATATATAATGCGCACATCCGAGTGAGAAAATCCATCTTAAAGTGAACCCATACTAGTTAATGCAAAGTAATATATCAAATATATAATTATGCATTAAATCATTAAATCAACACTTGATTCAATGATCCGGTCATGTCGCACAAAACCGACTGGTATCTTTAGTAACAACTTATCGAATCAACACTTGATTCGATAACCCGGCTATATCGGATATAACCGATCAATGTCACATCGCGAGAATCAAATACAGTATCACATACTGGTATTATTCTCGGTCCCGCACATATCTCATATGCGCTCCTATTTCGTTTCGCTTGAGCCAGGAAACCTCTGTGTAGGACTCTAAAGACTCGTCAATACGCCGGCAGCAGGTGATGATCATATCAAACACCCACAAGCCGCAAGCGGTCTGCTAAACGTAACGGCCACCCGGGTATTGAGCGATCTGAAGATCGACGAGCAAGCCCGCTCACACTCCAGTGAATCCGACCAGTAACACTATCGTACAGTCCGGTCTGATCGTCTGATATGTCGCATATCTCGCCTAGGGGTGGTAAACGTCAGACCCCAATAGCTCGATAAGTCGTGTCGATATGAGGTCTGTAACACTTCGAGAAACTACTGGTAACACTTACCAGTAAATCTCAGCAACCCTGGCCAGGGATTTCCTGTTATAGCCAATCGAACACAGCGCAACATCAACCCCCTATACCGGGAGAGACGAATCCCCTCCTATCGCTCATTGCCTCCATGTGACTCGGGACTGTACCCAAAAACCACCGTTTTGCATGCCCTCTTGGACGTGGTAAGATGGAAATCAAAGCACAGTGGGAACCACACAAGACTCTATGACGATCTCGGGTCAACAGACTACTCTGTACCAGTGTCACCAGAGAACTGCCATCTGACGTGAGGTATAATACCATCTGGGTGTTCTCGGCGAGTCCGTCCAGTGTACCCAGTCTCTACTGAGCACCCGTATATCATCTCCGATGTCAAACACCAATGGATATGGGATCATCCATCGCCCATCTGTATGGGTCGAGAAGATACACGCTAGTCTACTCTGGTTTATCGATGCCCCGTCTCGATACACCCACGACTAGGGACTTTGAAGGATGTACTTATAGACTACCATGTCCCCACTAGTATGATCCGCATCATAGTCCAGGTAGTCAAGCACACATCCTAAGGGCTTTACCAACATGTAACAGAGAGACAATCGGTGTACACGTTAAGGTAAAGATCAACCAGATAGCATACTATCATGTCGAGCAAGAAAGTCCTCCCTATATACGTCCCAGCATCCACTACAATATACATCCAATGTACAGTAATGGCCTCTAGGGCATACATATAACTAACAGGAGCAATAGCACCCTATGTGATATGGTGTGCTCTATGATGAGTACTACTGAGTTTCCTATTTCCTTTTGGGAGTTATGCATTTGAGAAGCTGCATACCTATTGAATAGGGTTCAAATCAAATCAGTTGCCTACCACTTCATATGTGATATGGAAAGGGAAGAGCCCATGTCTTAAGTTGGTTAAGATTTGGGGTTGTCCAGACTATGTCTAAAAGCAAAATCCGGACAAGCTCGAGGCAAGGTCTGTTAAGTAGAACTGGAAAAGTTCCAGCTATACAAACTACAGTTGATGATTTGGTAGAACCGAAGGATTCAATAGTTTCCAACGAACCTCAGCCTCTCCGACTATCTAGTAGGGTTCCTCACCCACCTGAGAGATACTTCGTTTTCTCTATGACAGTAGGAGCGAGGATTGCATCATGAGATGATGACCCAACTAGATTCGATCTGGCCATCAGGAGTGGGACTCTGTAAGAATGGCTGGATGTTTTGTGGTGTGAGATGGAATCCTTGTACACCAACAAAGTATGGACTTTGATTGCTTTATCTGAAGGGTTAAATTCCCATCAGGAGCAAGTATATCTTGAGAAGATTACTTGGTGCACATGGAAAAGTTGAGACTTTCAAAGCTAGACTTGTTAAAGGTTTCCATCATTGACCAGGTATGGATTATGATGAAACCTTTTCTAAGGAGCTATGCTTAAGTCCATCCAGATCCTACTTGCCACGGCTACAAACCATGACTACGATATCTGGTGGTTGGGTGTCATGACTGCTTTTCTAAATGATGTTTTAGAAGAGAGCGTCTATAAGTACACAGCCAGAGGGCTTCTTAGACAATGGGAGCAGCGGAAACGTGAGCAATATGTTTTATGTGATAAAGCAGGCATCACAGAGTTGGAACATCTGTTTTGATGTGGTAACAAAGAGTTTGACTTCATCAAAATGGTAGATGAACCTTGTATATACAAATAGGTAGTAGGGAGTATGGTGGTGATCCTCGTAGAGTACGTGGATGACATACTCTTGATAGGGAAGGAGTTTCCTATGCTGCGCTCGGTCAATCTCCGCTTATCACAAGGATTCTCCATATAGGATCATAGTGATACCTCCAAGAATCCAAGATTTTGGATCTATGAGATAGATCTAATTGGATGTTAGGATTCTCACTATTTGTAGTAAGATGGCATCAATTGAACCTGGGGAGAATTACTGGAAAGGTTCCAGGGTAATAAGGACGACTGAATGTCAGTCGCAGGCATTGTCTATACCCTCAGTGGAGGGACGGTATGTTGGAAGAGTTCCAAGCTAGATACCGTGACATACTAGACGATTAAAGGCAAGATACAACGTTACCAAGGATGCTACCAAAAAAGCAGTCTGGATATATATATAAGTTCATGAGATGAACTTCGTTCCTACCATTGTGTGACAATGGAGTTGTGGCTTTAGCCAAGGAACTACCGTCCCATCAGAAATCCAGATATGATTCTTAGGCAGTATCACCTGATCATGGAGATGTTTGATCACCAGGGGATCGAGGTTAGGAGAGTAGACATAGAGGACGACAACGCGGATCCACTCACAAAGGCCTTTTTCCCAGTAGAGACTTTTATAGGATGGTTGAGTATGAGATACTTCAACCGCAGCTAATTGTTGGGTATATGATACCACAACAGATGGCCTTAGTGCAAGTGGGAGATTGTTAGTTATATGTATGCCCTAGAGGCCATTACTGTACATACGATGTATATTGTAGTGGATGCTTGGACATATATAGGGAGGACTTTCTTGCTCGACATGATAGTATGCTATCTGTTACTCTTTACCTTAACGTGTACACTGATTGTCTCTCTGTTACATGTTGGTAAAGCCCTTAGGATATGTACTCGACTACTGGGACTATGATGAGATCATACTAGTGGGGCCACGGTAGTCAACGAGTACATCCTATAACTGTTCCTAGTCGAGGGTGTATCGAGACAGGGCATCGATACACCAGAGTAGACTAGCGTATACGCATCTTGACCCATATGATGGGCGATGGATGATCCCATATCCATCGGTGTTTGACATCAAGGATGGTGTACGGGTGCTCAGTGGAGACTGGGTACACTGGACGGACTCGCCGAGAACTCCCAGATGGTATTATACCTTACGTCAGATGGCAGTTCTCTGGTGACACTGGTACATTTTAGTCTGTAGACCCGAGATCGTCATAGAGTCTTGTGTGATTCCCACTGTGCTTTGATTTCCACCTTACCACGTCCAAGAGGGCGTGCAAAACGGTGGCTTTTGGGTACAGTCCCGAATCACATGGAGGCAATGAGCGATAGGAGGGGATTCGTCTCTCCCGGTATAGGGAGTTGATGTTGCGCTGTGTTCGATTGGCTATAACCGGAAATCCCTGGCCAGGGTTGTTGAGATTTACTGGTAAGTGTTATCAGTAGTATCTCGAACTGTTATAGACCATATATCGACACGACTTATCAAGCTACTGGGGTCTGACGTTTACCACCCCTAGGCGAGATATGCGACATATCAGACGACGAGACCGGACTGTACGGTAAGTGTTACTGGTTGGATTCACAGGAGTGTGAGCGGGCTTGCTCATTGATCTTCTGATCGATCAATACCCGGGTGGCCGTTACGTTTAGCAGATTGCTTGTGGCTTGTGGGTGATTGATATGATCACCACCTACTGCCGGCGTATTGACGAGTCTTTAGAGTCCTACACAGGGGTTTCCTGGCTCAAGCGAAACGAAATAGGAGCGCATATGAGATATGTGCGGAACCGAGAATAATACCAGTATGTGATACTGTATTCAATTCTCGCGATTTGTATCATCGGACGGTTATATGTGATATAGCCGGGTTACCGAATCAAGTGTTGATTCGATATATTGATACACATGATATTAGTAGGTTATGACCGGATCGTTAAATCAAGTGTTGATTTAATGATTTAATGTATAATTATATATTTGATATATTACTTTACATTAACTAGTATTGGTTCACTTAAGATTATTTTTTCTCACTAGATTGTGCACATTGTATATATGATATATGTTTGTACACTAGTTTGTATCATGTTTGATGATACATGCAAACTTAGCTATGTGTTTGATTTACACCATGTTTAGTTAATGGTTAGGGTTTAGGGTTTTATTTTCTTTATTCATTTTGTAAAAACAAAATGGTGCTTTTCTTTATTTTTGGCTTAAAGCTTCATGAAGCTTCATAACATCTTTGAAATGTCTAAACCATTTTGTCTTATCCTTAAACCTAACCATTACCTAAACTATGGTTTGCTCTCTACATGAGTTAACTTACCCATGGTTGCATTATGATAACCTTCACTTGAATTTCCTTTTTGAATTAATTCATTTTTCATTTCCTTCTTCTTCTTCTTCTTCATGAAGAGAAGAAAGTTTTCTTGAAAATTCCAAGTGAAGAAATCAAGTGAGAAATCCAATTCTAAAGTGAACCCACTTCCTATTTCTTCATCCTCTACCACATGCCATGTAGTAGAGTGTGTTATCTTCACAAGTTTCATGACCTAGTGAAGATGGAGCTTGAGTTTGAGTCGCCTCGACGTAGATCATCTTCGGTATCGAAGTCAACGACCTAGCCCGATCATTTCTCCGACGAAACCATCGCTAGAGTCCGGGATCCCGATGATCGCAGCGAAGGGACATCATCACGGAGCTAAAGAAGTGGAGGATCGGATCTACAAAGGTTGTAATCCCTTTCACTTGTTAGTAAAGTTGTTTGCTTGCATTTCGTTTCGCCTATCCTCTAGTTAACGATCTTCATTAGGGTTTCTCGGCACATAAATAGTTGAATTTGTCATGTTTGATGCGTTGTGGAACCCCTTGAGTGTGCCTAGTAACCCTACATTCTCTGGTGTCGACTGATTCGAACTCGTATCTTCGTAGCTGTATGAACAGTGCTACAAACGGCTATACTCATATCTAGAGTCTCCCAAATAATGTATCTCATCACATGATATCCGGACTACGTTAAACTTTTTGATCGATTCATCAAAGTCCCATAATTTCCCGAGAGCTCAACACTCAAGTATAGTTTAAAAATATCCAGTACATGCCACAGCACACGCGAACCAGCCGTAGAAGGGCAAACCCAAGCCTCACTAATGGCACCGCGGAACTGCCGCAAACCCTAAGGTTCAAAGGCGTTCTCATGGTCATTATGTCGAGTTAGGGTTTCATTCTTTAGAAGGTCCATAGAATTACCTGCATGTTCTTTCGAATACCTTAAACTTGGGAAAATGGGTTTCGGAAAATCATTCGAACCTTTTAACTTCACCTAGACGACATGTGAATACCCTTCATCCACATACTAAACAGTACCTCATTTCTCAAGAATAGACGATACACTAACGGTCATCACATTCTAACCGGTCTCTAGCAGTGGCCCGACCACCCGATGCAGATATCAAACGCTCGTGTCCATAAGAAAACATAGTAAACGACATATCGGAATGCTCATGCTGACCGCAACTCTAGCCGCAGCTCTCTCTGCCCGTGTGACCGTGGTAACAGAAATCACCATCCGGTATTGACGAAGGTAGATCAAAGGAACGAATAGAATACGGTGCAAAGAAATATACATCCTAAGGCTCCTTAAGCGGAGTAGCGTATCGTAAGTATGCCGCGGAACATACCCACGGTACATCACTCTACTTTAGTCACCTACTCCATCAACCAAGGGTCATCCTATACGTAGAAGGTAAAACCTAACGCTTTGATACCAACTTTGTCATGACCCGAAGGTATGGAACGTGACCGACACTTAAATTACGAAACGTCTAGAGGCGTAACGTAATCTAAGCAAGCCGAAGCCCAGAAATCTAAACCATTTAAAAGAAGAAGTGTAGGAAAACAAGTTTAAAAGCAACATCAAATTTTCTAAAAAATTTCGGCAGAGTCTCCTTTGTAAAAACTAGCCCCAAACGGGTACAAACAAGAATATAAACATAAGTAATAATAAAAGTCATCCCCAAGCGGGAGTTAGCTCTTCGCCAATTGGATGACACAACCACACGAGCAGTATAATATACAACGCTGAAGGGCGAGGGACAAAACTCAAAAGAAAATCAAATCCACCAGAAAACCATAATAATACAAGTGCGACTCTAAGGTCGAAAGAATAAACAACTGGTCTTCTAAATCTATCACGTAATACAAGTCTGGTTGATGGAGCTTACTAGATACAATGAAATAATAAAAGTACAACGGCGGTCCCGATACAAGTGAACCAACCTACCAAGCAATCACCCTGAATGAAAAGGTGTGCCAGCAAGCCGCCAAGGAAATCTGTACATTGAAACCTGTAAGAAAATTTGGCACAACGGGGGTGAGTTGCCAACTCGTGAGTAGAAGACATCTGCGAGTAGAAATCGCATGCACGACAATCTCCTAGGTCATAATAATATACATATATAACGCTGGACATCTAGTAGTGACAGGGTAATAATCTATGCGTAAGTGCAATACTCAGTGCTCGTGTCAGTGCCTCAAGTAGTAACATGTCATATGAATGAGTATGCATGCATCATGAATGTAAAATAATAAACCATGAAATCTGGATATATCTGTATAAGAAATCTTTACTTTTATCATGATAAAATGTTCCGAAATAACTGAAGTATCATCAATGAAACCATGGAAATCCGTGTCAAGTATCGACACAAAACATATAAATCTCAAAGTCTCAATACCTCATATCTCTGTATCTCAAATCTCATATCTATGTATCTCAAATCTCAATATCTCGGGCTCCGGCAGTCCGGATCGGCCCATATTATCAAATCACACGACTACGGTCGGTATCCTCCGGATATCCGCCGCGTCATAAATAACCGGTAGGTAGTACCCCCCTGTCGGGCTCAACGCCATCATCTGCGATCTTCTTGCCCCAAGGTACCATACCGGGCCCACCATGTACCCGCAGACGGTGCATCCCCCTTCTTGAATCAGGTATATGATACTACTTAAGAACCAAGAAAACTCATGGTGGACAACACACACATCACATCATGAGAAAATTGCAAATTTCTATTTTTTAAATAATGATAAAAAGTTTTATAAAATTCTTGCGGTTTTCCCCAAATCCAGAAATCTCATGAAAATCCGAAATCCAAAAATCAAGAGTAAGTAAACAGTGAATATCGGCATAAAGCCCCAGAAAAGTACATGAATGAATAAATGAATGCATGCATTATCTATGTGACGTATGCGATCTCTAAGTTAACACATGAGAGAAATCACACAAATATTATGTGGTAACTAACCTTTAGCTAATTATATCAATGAGATAATATTTGCTAAAGTGTATGTGACATGGCAATTACCGATGATGATGTGTATGAGCCGGAAAATATGTGTACGTGGAACATGCGCATCATCGGTAATGGTGCTGGTGTCCTAACAGATGGAATCATAACAGTGAAGGAAACATATGTACAAACATGCAGTGAAATGAGAAAAATATGAATATAACAGAGAAAGAGTAATAACCGCAATACCGAAGAATATACATTTCTACAATACGAGTTGATTGATCGTTTCTTTGTGTGTCGGTTTAGAAAATGAATAGAAATCACAATCAAAGAATTATTTGACCGTAATCAATAACGGTGTCGAATGTAGCGCGTTAGTAAGTGCGGATCGTCCACAGGGATTGTGAGATTCGTTCGTATTTGTTTTGTTTGAATTGAAAATTTAATAGAAAAGAAAAGCAAACGATTCAAGATTTATATCAATGAATTTCAAGAATCAACTAGATCTAATCAAGAATCAAGAAAGCATTAAAAATCAAGAATCAAGAAGTGATAGAATTCCAACCGATTTAAGTTTCAATAATTGAAGTGAAGCTCGTAGGAGTCGATTAAATCTATAGATGTGAAGAAGATTAGCAATTACCTTTTCTTATCCATTAACGAATTGATGCTAAATTGATGACGATTTATCGAGGATTAAAGATCTTGCGAAGAATTAGGGTTTCCTCATCTTATCCTTTGTCCTTTCGATGAATCTCATTCACAAGATAGCTTCTAGAAAATCAAATGATCGATAGTTGATCTCTAGTTCCGTGCGAAAATAATCAAGAAAGCATTTCGCCTCGAAACTAGATCATCGATCAATCGATTTTCAAGAATTTACAAACGTTATAGGACTTAAGAAAATATTTAAAGATTCGTCACCTTCATCATATATTGATTTGTTTCGACTCCTCCACGAGCGGAGTTTACTCAAGCATCATCACAAAGAACACTTTCAAGAATCTAGATTGAATCATAATGCTTGAATTTAAAGAAAGAAAGATAAAAGAATTTCACCTTTATTTATCGACAAATTTGTTACAACTCTCTTGAATTTACAAAAGGAAGGAACTAGATCGTCGAATTTGGCGTCGCTTCGGCTCCTTGAGTCGCGGATCGGCTTGATCACTTGCTCCGATGAAGTCCGGCTTCGCTTCTACAGGCTTTGAAGAATTCATGCTTCGATTGAACTCAAAGATCTTGAACTTTTGGCTTTTTGATTGGATTAGGGTTAGGGTTTGAGGCACAAGTCGTGTCACTCAACTTGTGGAGAGAATTATTGAACAACCAACAACCCTTAGATCTAGGCTCCTTTTTATAGACCTCAAAACCCTAGATCTAGAATTTCAAATTTGAATTTCCCTCCAAAAGTTTGTTAGCTAGAGAGGCTTCTAGAAGTAGTTAGTTGGAGGGATCTTCTAGAACTAGTTTGTTAGGAGGTTAATTAGCTTAATCAAGATTAGCTTGATTTAATGATCCTTGCTGATCTGGCAGAAGCTTCGAGAGTGTTCTGGAAATTGCAGTGGCATTCTGAGGTGTAGGAACTGAGGGAATCATACTGCAGGAGAGAAATGCTGACGTCATCACTAAAGGGCCGCGGATCCGCCGCGCCAATGGGGTTCGGGCCGCGGATCCGCGGCTGTATAGGAGCTTTGCTTTATCACATTTCCAGTGCTGCTTTCTGATAACTTCATGGTATTTTTCTGATATGTTGATTCTTACAATTCCTTCTGTATCAATGCCAGATCTCAAGTCCTTGAGTTGGCGTATTTTTATCAGCACTGTTTTCACAATTTTGTCCTTTCTCCTGGAATTTCCTGCACAGACTTCGAAACAAGTGTTGCGCAATACAAGGATGATGTGATGCCATGATAAACACACAATTTCCTACAGAAATGTCGGTTTTAGAGTATAACACATGTAATCTGGTATTTTAGGGATGTTTTGCTAATATGTGCAATATGAATGCCGAACACTTCTAGATGAGTGCAAATGAGAGGGAAATTGATGTGTTAAAAATGCAGTATTTTCGACTGATCAAATTCCCCCAAACTTATTTTCGGTCATCTCGAGCGAATTGTTTTATTAAAAAGAAAAGAAGAAAATAAAGAAAGAGAAAAACTAACTAGCACACTTTCGTAGGCAACACGATTGCACTGAGCACGTGCAACAAGCCTTTAAATCTCTAGGTGTCCCTAGTAGGAGGAGTGTTGTCTCTTGAGGGTTTTCGGCGGATTGCACCCACAAAATCCAATAATAAAAGAAAGATCATGAATATTACATTTAAAGATAAGAATTGTAAAAGAAAAGCCTTGAAAATTAGGGTTTCCAACTAAGCTAGTTTTTCGGTTGTCATGAGCCCTATCTTAATAGTCATGAAAAGATGTCAGAAATCACGTCCTCCCTCAATAAACATCGTCTTATTCTTCATTCCTATCTTTCTTCCAAATATCGATCATATAACCCTACATGTGTGTAATAAACATCCCTACACCCGGAGAATTCAATTCAAGCTGTCACACTCTTGCCCATCAGCCTTAGTACTTTTTAATTAATGAATATTTAGATGAGATTGCTCACACACTTTCATGCGACCGTTAATACTTCTTGAGGTACTAACCGACCGATTACTCATGTGCTTGCTTATTTGGTGTTTTTCCTCGTCTTGCACCACCTAAGGCTTAGCAGTGACTCCCAAACCAGTTGGCCTTAGGGCACTAGGTGAAGAGGCACCCTCGCTATATTTTTTTTATTGCTGCCTTGGCGATAACAAAACCAGTGTTCATTTTTCTCACCATTTTATATTTTATTCATTTTTTTATTTCCTTCATACTTTGGCTTTAAGACAAGAGCATTTCAAGGTATCCTATACTATCCCGGGTTTCAAGACGTGTGTAAGTGCGAATAGCAGGGTATCAACGTTCAAAATGTTTGGCTTCCTGATTAGAAACTATTATTCAGACTTATTTTTATCCTCAGATTATTGACTTCCTTCATCTTACTAACCCTTGGGACAACGGCTCATAACTACTTATTACTAGTTCGTATAAGAAAACTTCTAATTTTCTTAGTTTCCTTAAATTTTTCTAATCTCATGGATGTAATTTTTCACTATCTAATCTTTTATTATCTTATTTATGTACAAAAAAATGTTTAAATATTAAATATTTTATATTTTGAATTTTTAAAATTTTTTTTATGGGTTTTGAAAAAAATTTAAATTTTTATAGGTTTTAAAATTTTTAAATTTTTATAATTTTTTTTAAAGAAATGTTTTGTGCTTATGCAAATGATATGCAAATGATGCAAAAATAAGCACAAACCTGCAAAAATAAGCACAAACCTCCCCCAAACTTGTTTTCAACAGTCCCCTCACTGTTGCCAATCGCCATATCTACAAAACCTATAAGCCTGGGAGGAATTTATTAGTGGGGGCAAAATATATAAGTGAAGATCCTCCCCCAAACTTATTCTTTTCACTCACCTCCATTCAAAAGATGATGCAGTATATACAGGACATGGAGGTGAGACGGAGGAATTTTAATCAAGGTAAAATGGCTCCTTTAAGAACAGGAGCTCCTCCGTGGGGTCAGTGGAAAAATACGGCTTTAGTCTATGTCCATTCACTTTGAAAAATGTGCCGTTTTTAACATTTTCTACCTCTACTGCCCCGTGCGGGTATAGAGACCGCACAACAAAAGGTCCCTTCCATCGAGATCGAAGTTTACCCGCGTGAAAGTGTAGTCGTGAATCATAAAGAAGGACATGCTGACCAGGTGTAAATGTTTTCCTCAAAATGTTTTTATCGTTAAAAACCTTGGTCCTATTCTTTATGATTACAGCGTTATCATAAGCTTCATCGCGGAGTTCGCTTAGCTCATTTTATTGCAGCTTCCGAAAGTTGCAGGCTTGGTTTAAGTCAAAGTTGATTTCCTTAATAGCCCACAATGCTTTATGCTCAATCTCGACTGGAAAGTGACAAGCCTTCCCAAACACTAACCTATAAGGAGACATCCCTAGGTCGGTTTTAAATGCAGTTCGGAATGCCCAAAGAGCATCCGTCAGTTTGATCGACCAATCTTTTCTATTCTTAGCAACAGTCTTCTCCAGGATTTGTTTGATCTGTCTATTCGAAATCTCAGCCTGCCCGCTCGTTTGGGGATGATGTGGTGTAGAAAGTCTGTGGTTGATTGTGTATTTCCGCATCGGAGTCTCGAAAGACCTGTTGCAGAAATGTGTCCCGTTATCGCTAATGATAGCGCGTGGGTGTCCAAATCGCGAAAAGATATTTTCTTTTAAGAACTTAATGACAACCTTCTTGTCATTAGTGCGGCATGGAATGGCTTCAACCCACTTCGAGACGTAATCAACCGCAAGCAGTATGTACAAATTCCCAAAAAAGTTAGGAAAGGGACCCATAAAGTCAATGCCCCAAACATCGAAAATTTCAACCACTGAGATGGGTTGCTGGGGCATCTCATTTCTCCGGGAAATCCTACCCGTGTGTTGACACTGTGTACAGGTTTTGCAATGATCAAACGCATCTTTGAACAAAGTCGGCCAATAAAAACCGCATTGCAAAACCTTCTCCGCCGTCTTTTTAGGACCGAAGTAACCCCCACAGGCCTGATCATGACAGAAAGATAGAACACTCTTGAACTCCTCATTCGGGACACACCGGCGAATGATCTGATCAGGACAATAGTTAAACATATATGGATCATCCCAGTAAAAGTGTTTTACTTGGGAAAGAAAACGGTGTTTGTCCTGTTTTGACCAATTGCTGGGTATCAGTCCCGTGACAAGATAGTTCACAATATCCCTGAACCAAGGTTCATTGGATACGCTCAAGAGTTGTTCGTCCGGAAACGAATCATTGATCGGCAGGGTCACGGGTGAAGAAGAGATGCGTGAAAGATGGTCGGCTACAACATTTTCACATCCTTTCTTATCTTTGATAACAAGATCAAATTCTTGTAATAGAAGGATCCAACGTATTAGCCTACCTTTTGCATCTTTCTTTGCCAGAAGATGTTTCAAGGCGGAATGGTCAGTGTACACAACTATTGGTGAGCCAATCAAGTAAGGCCTGGATTTTTCTAATGCAAATACAACTTTCAAAAGTTCTTTTTCGGTAGTTGTATAGTTGATTTGAGCATCATTCAGGGTCTTACTTGCGTAATAGATCACGTGTGGCATCTTTTCAATGTGCTGTCCTAAGACTGCACCAACTGCAAAATCTGATGCATCACACATAAGCTCAAAGGGGTAGTCCCAATTTGGAGATGATAGAACGGGGGCTGTAGTGAGGGAGTGTTTGAGTGAGTCGAATGCTACTTCACAATCCGAGTTAAAGTGGAAGGTCGTATCCTTGGCCAAGAGAAGAGCTAAGGGTCTAGCAATTTTGCTAAAATCCTTAATGAATCTCCTATAAAAGCCCGCATGGCCAAGAAATGATCGAATGTCCTTGACGGTTTTGGGATGACGAAGGTTTTGAATGACATCTATCTTAGCTCTGTCAACCTCAATGCCTTTTCTCGAAATAACATGTCCAAGCACAATTCCCTCTTGGACCATAAAATGGCATTTTTCCCAATTCAAGGTTAAGTTCTTCTCTTTGCAACGAGTAAGAACTGCGTCAAGATTCGATAGGCAATCAGAAAAAGAGTCTCCGAAAATCGAGAAATCGTCCATAAAAATCTCCAAAAAATTCTCGACCATGTCAGAGAATATCCCCATCATACACCGCCGAAAGGTAGCGGGAGCATTGCATAACCCAAAGGGCATGCGTCTATAAGCAAAGGTACCAAAAGGACAAGTAAATGTGGTTTTATCTTGATCCTTTTTGGCTATGGGGACCTGATTATAGCCAGGGTATCCGTCCATAAAGCAATAATACTCACGTCCAGCTAAGCGTTCCAGCATCTGATCAATGAAAGGTAGAGGAAAGTGGTCTTTCCTCGTGGCGGCATTGAGTTTTCTGTAATCAATACATACACGCCACCCAGTTTGGGCGCGTGTCTGAATCAACTCATTTGCCTCATTGGTAATAACTGTGATGCCAGATTTCTTAGGGACGACATGTATTGGACTCACCCATTGGCTATCGGAGATTGGGTATATAATACCATTATCAAGACATTTGATGATCTCTTTCATCACCGCTTCCTTCATGACGGGGTTCAACCGTCTCTGTGGTTCCCGAGTTGGTCTGGCATCATCCATCACATGTATATGATGTTCAACAATCAAGGGACTAATCCCTTTGATGTCCGCCATGGTCCAACCAAACGTCTCCCTATTAGATCTCAATACCGATAAAAGTGCATTCTCTTGCTCTGATGCTAGAGAAGCAGATATGATAACCGGTAAAGACTCGTTCTCACCTAAATATGCATATTTAAGATGAGAAGGTAAAATTTTGAGATCTAATACTGGCGGAGAAATAATAGAAGGTGGGATCATCGAGTGATTTTCGGAGTCACAAAGAAGCTCATAGCCTGTGAAAGATACAGACTCGGGTGGTGATAAGTCAGGAGTGTCGGACTCAAGTGTGGAAAAGGTGTCCTCACTAAGATCAAGTACAAGATCAAACAGTGATGTGGTAGTGTCGTCGAGATCTGTAAAGCAAAGTTCATCAACTCCGCAACTTTCGGGAGCAATCTCATGGACAGAGCACACATCAAGTATATGAGCAGAGGGTTCTGATGGCTGACTTCCAACTTTGTAGATGTTCAGTTCAATGGTCATATTTCCAAAGGATAAGTTCATTGAACCATTTCTACAGTTAATGACAGCATTGGAAGTGGCAAGGAATGGTCGACCCAAAATCACCGGAATTTGGCTCCGGAGGTTTGCTACAGGTTGTGCATCGAGAACAATGAAGTCCACAGGGAATACAAATTCCCCGACCTTTATCAACACATCCTCTAGTTCACCCCTAGGTTTTGTGATTGAACGGTCTGCCATTTGGAGAGTGCAGTGAGCTGGTTTCAACTCTCCAATCCCTAGTTGCTCATAGACAGAATATGGAAGTAGGTTAACACTTGCGCCAAGGTCTAAAAGGGCACGGTTGATGTTTTTACCCCCAATAGAAATCGGTATCGTAGGACATCCCGGGTCCTTACGTTTCTTTGGTAGCTGTGGGATAAAAGCAGTGCTAATGTTATTAGACATGAAGACCTTCTTCGGCACTTGAGTCTTCCTCTTCCTAGTGCACAAGTTCTTAAGAATTTTCGCATAAGCGGGGACTTGTTGAATAGCATCTAGGAGAGGGATGTTGATGTTAACCTGTTTGAACATTTCCATAATTTTCTCCATATGTGGACTCGATTTGTTACCCCTTAACCGATTCGGGTAAGGAACTTTAGCAATAAGCGCTGGGTCCATCATAGGAGAAGGAAGTGGGGGTAGACGTGATCCCAAAAGAGGAATGGGGATCGTCTGTGAAGAACTAGAAGAGCTGTGCTGAGGTGTCGAGCCTAGTGGGAAACGAAGAATAGGCTCGTGAGAAGGCAGTGGGGTAGAAGAACAAGGATCAGAAGTAGAAGTGTGTGTGTGTGAGGAAAGGTCTCGGCCGGGGTGTTATTGATAGGATTTTCAATATCATCAATTTCTTCCCCAACATGGTTTTTCAGCACTCTTCCTGATCTCAACGTTGTGACGGCATTTACATTGTAATGCCCAGGATTCGGTAGGGGTTGAGACGGAAGTTTCCCTTTTTCTCTCGCACTCATTTCGGCTTTAAGTCGTGCAATTTCAGCTTCCATCGATCTGATACTCTCAGCTTGGGACGCTGAGTTTTTCTTTATCTCGCTGACGGAAGACCTAACGTCAGCCGACACCTCTATGAAATTTGACAAGAGTGATTTCATGGTTTGAATGAATTGAGAGAATTCGTCAGAACAGGTCGACTGCATAGGATTAGACGGTGCAGGAGTGTGGACCTGATTTTGAAAATTTTGTGACTGGTAGGGGTGCCGAGTGAGTTGAAGTGGTTGCTGTTGTGGTGGAAGAGCCTTTTGGAATTGATTCGGGTTTGGAACCGTATTTTGAGATTGGGATTGGTTCCAAGAAAAATTCGGGTGATTCCTCCAACCCTGATTATACGTGGAAGAATATGGATCGTTTCTAGGTCATTGGAATGCGGCATTGGTATGCTCGTGACCTTGAAACGGAGAGTTTAATGGACATTCTTCCGTTAAGTGAGAAGGATCAGAACAGCACCCACATACAGTTTTGGGGAGAGACATCGAATTTAGGGAGGCTGCTAAAAATTTGTGTTCCATAGCTTCGAGCTTCTTTTGCATTGCTGCCATCTCAGCTCGAACACCTATGGACACATCAATTTGGTGTACGCCACCCCTAGACGATGACTGGGTAAGGATTTTTCAGCGAACTCTTCTAAAAATTTCCAAGCTTCCCCATCATCCTTGGTCATAAAGGTGCCTTGACACATGTTTTCAAGGTTCTGTTTAGTGTTTGGGTTAATGCCCTCATAAATGATTCGGCACAGATCCCATCTTGGGATGCCGTGATGAGGACATTGAACCAAAAGATCCTTGAATCGTTCAAAGAATTTCGAGAATGGTTCATTCGGAAGCTGGGTGAATTGATTTAGTTCGTTACGGATTCGAGCTGTCTTTTGCATAGGGTAGAATTTCTTAAGGAATGCCGCAACGAATTCTTCCCAATTCGTAATGGAATGTGCGGTAGTGTTATACAGCCACTTCTCGGCTATATCGCACAAGGTAAATGGAAGAAGACATAGACGCATAGCATCCACTGAAAGTTGTGACGTACCCATCATTGCGCATACGTTTTCAAATTTAGTGATAAAGACGTATGCGTCTTCAGTCTCGAGACCGTGGAATTTGGGTAGAAGGTTGATGTATTGGGGTTTAATCTCAAAATTATCCCCGTTGGCTGGTGGAATGGATAAGCAGGTCGAAAGAGGACCTCGCAAAGGATAGCACCTCTCTTGGAGAGAGATGCGGGGTGGATTCTGCGCACCAACGAACGGCGGCAGATTAGTGGTAAAGAAATTCGATGGAGACAGATCCATCGGTGTTGGTGTGGTGGTGGGTAAAGAAGAAGTAAATGGAGAAATACCGACTTCAGAGTCGATCGGGGGGACGCGGACTAAACGGGAACTAGAATCCCGTGTCCAGCCTATCTTGCACTAAAAAGGGTTAGTACAAGTGGCAACGTGACTTATAATTAGGGGAAATGAATGAATGCGGTGTTTGTTTTGAAAAATGATACGGATTTTTGAAAATATGATGCGATCACAACAAATGCAACAAGCAAAACCCTAATTCTAGTGGTCACCTAGGTCAAAGCTCTAGACCGCTCCTAACTGCCAAAAGACAAGTCGCAGGATAAATCCTCCACTGCCTCTTTGTCTCTCCTGTGGCCAGGTAAGTGCAAGGTAAGTGGGAGGTTCTCCACTACGTAAGTAGTGGGCCTAATTAAGTAACCACTAGCCTTCGACACACTTGCCTTAGACACCACAAAAGAAACGCGGATAAGCAATGAATTACCCACGGCCTTCTTTTGTCCTAAGTGTGCGCGACAGTCCTTAGAGTCATCTCTAGATTTCTTTTAGTTAATGAGGGTAAATGTGGATGCAAGTTTGTGATTTTTGGGGCTTAGGAAGGGTAATGAACTCCCCACCTAATCTGGATTTGGCCGTGCCCCTTAAATTCCGTATTAATATGCAAACAACCACAAAACCAAAAACACGCACAATTTAATTTCGCTTTTTGCGGCGCTGCGAATTTTTGCAAAGAAGCCTGCAGCAAATTGTTAATTGGAGCAGATGAGGAAGGAGATAAGAAAGTCAGAATTTTACAGAGCAATTTTCGTACAGCGATGCCTTGAAGAGGCCGCGGAACCGCCGCAATGAAGCCCTTAAGCCGCGGAATCGCCGCAGTTAAGTGTGATCCCTGCACAAAAATTTCACAGAAGGCTTCTGTTCACCCCCTGAGTCCTCTGGAATTCTCCAAAAAAATTTCCAATTGCACAGCAAGATCCAGATTTCCTTGCAACAAGCCACAACAAATCGTTTAGTTTTTTGCACGAATTTTGATCTCAAAATTGTAATGGAAAAAATCTTTCAATTCAAATTTCAATAAAGAACGAATTATTAGCGCACTATCCCCGGCAACGGCGCCATTTGATTGATCGTTTCTTTGTGTGTCGGTTTAGAAAATGAATAGAAATCACAATCAAAGAATTATTTGACCGCAATCAATAACGGTGTCGAATGTAGCGCGTTAGTAAGTGCGGATCGTCCACAGGGATTGTGAGATTCGTTCGTATTTGTTTTGTTTGAATTGAAAATTTAATAGAAAAGAAAAGCAAATGATTCAAGATTTATATCAATGAATATCAAGAATCAACTAGATCTAATCAAGAATCAAGAAAGCATTAAAAATCAAGAATCAAGAAGTGATAGAATTCCAATCGATTTAAGTTTCAAGAATTGAAGTAAAGCTCGTAGGAGTCGATTAAATCTATAGATGTGAAGAAGATTAGCAATTACCTTTTCTTATCCATTAACGAATTGATGCTAAATTGATGAAGATTTATCGAGGATTAAAGATCTTGCGAAGAATTAGGGTTTCCTCATCTTATTCTTTGTCCTTTCGATGAATCTCATTCACAAGATAGCTTCTAGAAAATCAAATGGTCGATAGTTGATCTCTAGTTCCGTGCGAAAATAATCAAGAAAGCATTTCGCCTCGAAACTAGATCATCGATCAATCGATTTTCAAGAATTTACAAACGTTATAGAACTTAAGAAAATGTTTAAAGATTCGTCAACTTCATCATCTATTGATTTGTTTCGACTCCTCCATGAGCGGAGTTTACTCAAGCATCATCACAAAGAACACTTTCAAGAATCTATATTGAATCATAATGCTTGAATTTAAAGAAAGCAAGATAAAAGAATTTCACCTTTATTTATCGACAAATTCGTTATAACTCTCTTGAATTTACAAAAGGAAGGAACTAGATCGTCGAATTTGGCGTCGCTTCGGCTCCTTGAGTCGCGGATCGGCCTGATCACTTGCTCCGATGAAGTCCGGCTTCGCTTCTAAAGGCTTTGAAGAATTCTTGCTTCGATTGAACTCAAAGATCTTGAACTTTTGGCTTTTTGATTGGATTAGGGTTAGGGTTTGAGGCACAAGTCGTGTCACTCGACTTGTGGAGAGAATTATTGAACAACCAACAACCCTTAGATCTAGGCTCCTTTTTATAGACCTCAAAATCCTAGATCTAGGATTTCAAATTTGAATTTCCCTCCAAAAGTTTGTTAGCTAGAGAGGCTTCTAGAAGTAGTTAGTTGGAGGGAGCTTCTAGAACTAGTTTGTTAGGAAGTTGATTAGCTTAATCAAGATTAGCTTGATTTAATGATCCTTGCTGATCTGGCAGAAGCTTCGAGAGTGTTCTGGAAATTTCCGTGGCATTCTGAGTTGTAGGAACTGAGGGAATCATACTGCAGGAGAGAAATGCTGACGTCATCACTAAAAGGCCGCGGATCCGCCGCGCCAATGGGGTTCGGGCCGCGGATCCACGGCTGTATAGAAGCTTTGCTTTATCACATTTCCAGTGCTGCTTTCTGATAACTTCATGGTATTTTTCTGATATGTTGATTCTTACAATTCCTTCTGTATCAATGCCAAATCTCAAGTCCTTGAGTTGGCGTATTTTTATCAGCACTGTTTTCACAATTTTGGCCTTTCTCCTGGAATTTCCTGCACAGACTTCGAAACAAGTGTTGCGCAATACAAGGATGATGTGATGCCATGATAAACACACAATTTCCCACAGAAATGTTGTTTTAGAGTATAACACATGTAATCTGGTATTTTAGGGATGTTTTGCTAATTTGTGCAATATGAATGCAGAACACTTCTAGATGAGTGCAAATGATAGGGAAATTGATGTGTTAAAAATGCAGTATTTTCGAATGATCACGATTCATACCGTTTTTGTGTTTGAAAAAGCACGACTCGTGGTTTTTAGAAAAATAGGGTCTACGGTGTTTTTGAGAGAAAAAATACGACCTTTGAAAAATCAGTAGTATCCCTCAGGCTGTTTTTAAAATAATGCGCACGATTCGCTAGTTTTGAAAATAGGTATGACTCGAGCCTAAAATAACATCTACCTAACCAACTAAGGGACTAAACTAAAGAACTGGTCGAAAGATAAGAAAAATCCACCTAAAGTCCAAGTCGATATCTCTAGGAGTCGGCGATCCAGCCTCAATATCGTCACGTACAAAGTACGACTTCCTCAAGTCAAGTGTGTTGATCAATCATCACATCTATATCTCTTACGGTCCAATCCATCGTACGACATCCCAAAATCAATGTATGGGTCAACTATCATATATGTATCGTCAATCATATGGTATCGTCATCAAACAATATCATGATCTGGTTACTGATCTAAGTCTCGTGTAATCCAATATCATTAACACATATTATCATATATGAATTCACATTGCCCAAGAGATCCATTATAAATATCATAACATATCTCAAATCATATCTCGATCACATGTCAACTATCATATATATATATATCATCATTCACATGGTATCATCGTCCAACGATCCGCTGTAATACCATAACTCGGTCACATATCAAATTCTCACGGCATCATGCCCGATCATATCGACTCATCTCCAAGTATCATATAACATCCTCATCTCCAAGTATCATAGACATACACACACACACATATACACCAAGTCAAGTGTATGTGTGTGCGCGCGTGTGTGTCTACATGTAACCTATGAATCTGCCTCTAAGGTAATCATCCTCTAGTTAAGTCTTTCTAAATCAATTTAATCCTACTTAAGGTCTTCAATAGTACCCTACTCGCCAAGAATCCACGGTCGTGTCCGACTCATAATAATAATACGTAATATCCTTATTCTACGTTTGCGGGGGTGTTATACGCCATCCACCCGACTTCCCCCGTAGATATACATCTACTCACCTTGGTCCTTACTTGCTGAAGTTGATGTCGCTTTGCTCCTCCTTGTTACCCGAAGTCCACGTGAGGGTATCTACATATCACATATATCGTATCACATCAAAACGTCCACTTCAAAACCAAAACGACACATGAATCACACATAAGTTAAAACTTATGGTCTACTCATACAAAACAACCAAACAACACCCGGTATCGACGTACAAACGTCAAGTGACCGATACAAAACACAAAACCGAAAGTTCAAGTCATGAACATCAAGGAAACCAAAACAGAATCTTAGAAAACTTGCTCCAGATTTTAGTTCAGTTGCAATTAAGTTAAACAAACAGTACAATAGTGTAGTATATAGGGTATATGAGCTACAGAATCAATTTCAACACCCAAACCCATAGATGACCCGATGACATACCCTCCAAAATCGGTGAGCTCGGTTTTGAATGCTCTGTTTGGGTTCGTTTTTGCAGTGTCGCCTCCTAATTGTCCATCTAGGTTAGTGGTGTTGTCTGTTTTTCTTATAACACTCCCGGGTCACTCCAGATTCCTTATAGTCCCTAATTAATACACATAACCGACATTTCAAATATCTAACTTGTATTTGGGGTTTAGTCACTGGTTTCAATCACTAAGGGGGGGTTTGTAGTCACCAAATACTCTCAATTGCACCCTCACAACTCAAGAAAAACCTTAATCCTCATCTTGGAATTTTCCAAGTTCACTAAACCTCACTAAATGAATTCTAAACTAGTATGGATGCTAAAGGAAATCAAATACTACACCTATTGTGAAAGAATTATCTCATTTGGCAACTCAAGAATTTTCTTGAGTTGCCCAAGATCCCCAAAGTCTTGACTTGATCACATCCTCAAGCTTGTAGCGAGCTAGGCATTAATTTTTGTGAAAAGGGTGCATGGTTTTAATGTATATTTGAGGTTGTTGTGTGGTGTAGGAGGTGGTGGAGGGAGAGGGCAGCCATGGTGAGGGAAATGAGAGAAATGATGATGGTGATGAAGATGGAATTAATGGGCCAAGGTCAAAAGACTTGGAAATTTCTAGAGCTCTCTCTCTCTCTCACTCACACACACACATTTTTTTTTTTTGGATATTTCTAGAACACTTGAGAAGAGAGAAAAAGAGTATGATACATAGAAAAGGATTAAGTTGTCATGGTTGTTAAAGGCTTGTGTCAATAAATCAAGGCTTGTGATTAACCCTAATTGTGTGTGCAACAGGTCATAACACATAAAAAGATTAGTGCATAATTAGTAAATATTAAAAAAGTTTAGCATTAACAAAGAATACAACTAATTATTTAAAACTCTATAAATGCTCAACTCATATAATTTCTTTCAAAAATCAAAATTTAATAAAATTTCCAAATATTTTCCAAACTATCGGTATATAATTATACCACATCATTAAAATATTCATAATATTTATTATTTTAATTATATAAATTCCCAAAAATAATATTTTATTTTTCTGAAATGTTACAGGTGGAAAGTGAGAGCATGGTTGCAAGCATGTGATTTACTTTTGTTTATTCATCTTGACTCACTATTCAAGCATGGTTGCAATTTTATATTGCATAATTCCATACTTGAATGAGTGAGGGGTCAAGAGTTGCTATTCATTCTAGCTCATTCTCAACACTTAGCCATTTTTTCTTGAGTTGCTCCCATGGTTTCTCTCTAGCTTCTTCTTCCTCCTCATGTCATAGTTCAAACTTCAACCCTCACATGTGATATGAACCATGAAGTTTGAACACAAACTTGTGAGCTTTTAACATCCCCTACTTCACCATCTTACACTTGACTAGCGATCGAGTGTAGTGTGTTTCCTACGCTAAAAAGTTTAGTGTAAAGGTAGCTTGAGTTGGAGGGACTTCGCGTGGATCATCTTCGGCACGAAGGTCATCGGAGGAAGCTCGTTCAAAGTCTCTAGAGGAGCCTAGTGGAGTCGCGTGACTACTATACGGAGCAAGTGAAGAGAATGACTGGTCTACAAATGTTTTATTCCTTGTTCTCTTGATGTAAAGTTGTTTACATTTGGTATTGTCTAAATCTCTAGTTAAGATTCTAGGGTTAGGGTTGTTTAGCATTGCAATTTTTTGAAAATGGCATGGACGATGCCTCCCGAAACCTTGTTGTCGTGCTAGGCATTTCTACAGTGGTATCAGAGCCAAGCTAGAGATTTAGACGATATTTGTAGAATTATGAAACCGAAACAACTCCGAATCACTCGAAACTAAACCTAGTTTCTGTCAAAAAAATTTAAGTCGTTGAAATTTTTTTTAAGCAACTACAGAATGTTATATGAGATGTAACATGAACACCGAACAAATACGAACCCATTCCACCTGTTTTGACCCGGTGACATGCCTTTAAAATCTGGCTTGGCCGGCCCCCCATTGCATTCTTGGGTTCGTCTTCGTCTAGTGTTCTTGTATCTGGGTTTTGATGTTTCAGGTGTTGCTTGTTTTTTCTAAAATTGCATGAGATGTTAATTTTCTATAAAGGATATTCTGAGTGTTTCGTAGTCATAATTCTAACATTTTTTTGGGTTATTTAGACGACGTTAAAAAGTTCGAACGGATATCAAATACCCAATTTTTCCCTTGATGGAAATTTTCCAAGAGTTGGATTTTTTCCAAGTTTGAAACATTCAAATATCATGCAAGTGATTCGATGGACCCTCTAGAAGAACGAAACCCTAACTCGATTCTATGACCGTAAGAACCGCCGCCAAAACCTCGAGTTTGCAGTAGTTCCGCGGCGCCATAGGTGAGGCAAGGGCTGGCCCTTCTACGGTTGGTTCATAGGTACTGTGGCATGTTCTGAGTATTTTTAAACTGCGCTCAAGTGTTGAGCTTTTTGGGAAATTTTAGGTATTTGTTGATTCAATCGGAATGTTTAACATCATCTAGCTATTTATGGAATGTGCTACAATATTTGGAATTCATATAGTTAGGCATGAAATCCGAAGTATGTGATATTTCGGGTTTATGATGTCTAAGGTGATTGTAGGTTCCAAATGTTGTAGTTTGACATTTTCTTCTCTGCGACCGTAAGTGTAATATGTGGTGTATCTCCGGTTTCGTTGCTATATGTCAACGACAATTGGGATACGCATATTTACTTATGTAGATGACATGTGATGTTCTGTGTTGCTGGGATATGTTATATTGGATCGTCGTGTTTTGAATAGCCGGGGGTTTTTGCGTGAGATGGGAGTTTTTTATTTTCATTCATGTAAAAACTTGTACGTAATATTCTTTTATTGGGGCACTTCCGGGTTGAAGATGATGTCAACCTTGTTGTATATTATTTACTTTTCCGCATTAGGATAAAGGTGGGGAGAATAAGTAACCGGGTTCTAGAGTCCAGTGGGAGACCATCTCGAGGAGTCGAGTCCGGGTCTCCTAACTCTAGAATTGGTAGGGTTGCTTGCCGCTTTGTAGGGGTCTAAGGATGTGGGTTTGGCTATTCATCGTGACCGTAGAATTCGTGTTTTATACTGGCTTAATTTAAAACACAGAATTCCTAGTATATCCAATATTTCATATGTTATCTTCTGCTGCTGATATTCTATGATGTGATCACTTTATATGCTTGAGACGAATGCTTTATTATTATTATATATGATATATAATAAACATTGCTATTGTTTTTGCACCCACGCTAGTCCCGCCCCGCTATGTTGTTAGTTAAGTAACCTAACGGTACATAATGGGACTTTGTGGTGAATGCGGATGGCATAATCGTACGTTGTATTTTCGTTTCTTCTGTGATACTTAGGAAGCATAAATGATGGGACTTCATTAATGAGATTAATGAAAGAAAAGAAATCTTAAAGATGTTGTAGAATCAAATTTTCAAAAAAAGGGTAGCTCTAGTTTTTGCTTTGCATAGCGGTATTCCTTGTAAAATATCCAGCACCTCATTCGATGAAGAAAGAGCCGAGATCCCTACATCGGGAATGACCTCTTTAGCACAAGCTAGCAGATGCTACAACCCACTCGGTTTTGTTTTTGATTGCTTTTATAGTTCTTGTTTTGCATAGCGGTATTCCTTGTAGAATATCCAGCACCTCATTCGATGAGGAAAGAGCCGAGATCCCTTCACCGGGAGTGACCTCTTTAGCAGAACTAGTAAAATCCTCAAAAGCACTTCTTTTCAAAATTACTCGATTCCGCAACGATATCAAGTTCATACGCAAAAGGTTTTATTAAAAACCTGTCGTAGCCCTCCATCATTTCAGATAAGGACTATTTAGTATTCGTGTTGCGTTTGTTGACCTTATCAAGGCGTAGTATACGGTAGCTGATTAGTGCTTATCTACTAAAGCATGAGAGGCGATTGGATTAGGGTAGTCGTACGACCTTGTTGACCCTGTCAAGGGTCGTGCGGGTGGGTTTAATTCGATCATGAAATGTACGGGTTGAACTTGACTTCCGATTTATGGTTTGTTGACTTTATCAAGGTCATAGTGTAACACCTTAGAATGTGTTTTGTAGCTAATTATATTTTAAATTATAGTTTTTAATAAAAAGTTTACCAAATTGGTTTTTAAATATTTTATCCTATTTAATGTGTATTTTATTATATTTTTGTTAGGCACACACACACTTGTGCATGTCAACTAAGGTTTAGAGATGGGGTTAGACCATGTTTAGCAAGCTTGATAGGTTAACCCATTCTCTTTAAGTTAGCTTATTTTTGTTTAGGTGCTTTTGGGTTTTAATGTTATGGTTGTTATTCTTTTAAATTGAAAATGAATTTGCCATGGAAATTTTTGTTTTGTTTGACTTCTTGTTGACTTGGAGAGAGAGAAGGAGCATGGCTACATGGTGAGCCATGCCTCTTTAATGTGGTGAGAGAGGGTGAGAAGAGGGGGGGGGGTTTGTTGCATTCTCTCATTCTCACTCTTTCCTCTCTTTTCACTCACTCTCACAACACACACACTCACACACACTCAGCAACAGAAGTAGCAGCAAGCAGCAGCATCAGCAACATTATCATCATCATTATCATCAGCAGGAGCAGCAGGAGGCCACAGCAGCAGCAGTCATCAGCATCACCATCATCATCTCAGCAACAACAACAATAACAACAGCAACATCAACTACAACAACAGCAGCAACTTCATCACACACACACCCACAGCAGGAGGCAACAGCAGCAGCAGCCATCAGCACCATCATCATCACCAGCAGCAGCAGGCATCAGGAGCAGCAACAAGCAGCAGTAGCAGGAGCACCAGCTTATGTAGCAGCTTCTTTCACTTCCTCACCTGCCTTCTAGGGTTCTGTAGGGTATAATTCTGAAACCCTTTTCCCTAGTTGCTTGGCAATGTGTGGTTTTGCTTCGTTTAGTGCTAAATAGCTAGTTTAGTGCTAGTTTTGGTAATTTGTGAGTTGTGATGGCAAATTGATGATTGTGCTAGCTACCTTAGGTTAATTTAGTGTTGTTAGGGTCACTTAACTAAGTTTAAACCCGGATTACACTAAAATACCATAAGGTTTCTATTTGGTGCAAATTGTCGTTTTTAAGTGATATTTTGGACATCTGAAATCTGCTATTGACCCGATGCCTTCAGGTAAAAATTGAGGAAACTGGAGCATGCTTGCTAGGTTTAGATAACACCACCAGAAAACGAGACCCCCACTCTCATTCTCGGCCGCCAATTTTGGGATTCTGGCCGCAATTTGCGGCCAGGTTAGGGGTTTGGGTGTTGGGGTTTTGTCTGGGGTAGTCTGCAGTGTTGTGTAGTGTGTTGGTATGTCTAGTTTTGTAATATTCTACCTGTAGGAAAATCTGGGACAATATATCGTTTTTGGTGTCCGTTGTGTTTGCGCGATACGCGCGATACGTGAGTGGGTTCTGTGATCCAGCGTATCGCGGCGTGTCGCGATGGTTTCTAGACGCATACACACACGATTCAGCGTATCGTGCACACGCGCGTTTAGTTCGCGACGCGAGTTTCTCGTTTCGATTCGATATCGTGTTTCGCAGGATATTTGGCTTATATGTGTTTTCCATGTCGTATTTGCAGGTTTGCAGACAGGGGCTACGGACACGGCTACAGGGGGAACAGATGATAGGATTCACCCAGCGTGGAGTTTAGGTGAGTAGATATAACATCTACAGGGGAATCGCCCGCATGGCGTTATGCGTCTGGGCTAGGATTCTTATACCTGTCGCACATTTTACGTCATTGTAGAATTGCGCGTTTACTTTATTTCCTTAGATATAGTTATATCCTGTGACTAGCAGCCGTAGGACACTGCACACATTATTGACGGTTCATGTTGCACGAGCACGGATTGTATGCTACACACACACCGTCAATAATTGCCATGTCACACACTACCCCTTATAGCTACCATTGCTTGCCACACTTGACATCTAGCTTATCGGTATACCTATAGTATATCATACCTTTAGTGATAGGTATATTTTCACTTGCGATACAGCTACAGGTATACCTCCTACATATTTTACCTATACCGGGAGGGATTTCCTACATATGTTACTATACCCAGGGGGGTATACGACATCAGTTCCTATAGGTAGATACCTATACTTTGCTACACCTGTATGTTAGATACATATTCAGTTGTTGTCGCATATTCACATTTACTGATGTTACTTAGCTGTACCTTATCATGATTCCGCATACATCTGGTTCAACTATATACTTGTGTTTACCTGCTCGCATTCAGATATATCGCATACATTTATTCCTGTATTTATACATTGTTTATCTGGATTTTATATGATGTTTTCGGGATTTGGGAACCGCGGGAGTTCATGAAATTATGCATACATGTAACAACCCGGTTTCCTTGATATGATATTTCGAGCGTCCCCCATGAGTTTTATCGGTGCTGATTCTATGCTCCATACGATGTGTGGTTGCCGTATGAGAGTACATGGCGGGGCCCGGTATGGTTCCCCTCGGCAAGAAGATCGATGGGTTTGCCGATTGAGCCTGGAGGCGGGCGAGTACCTACCGGTGATTGTTTGGACCTGGCAGTTGTCTGGAGGCTACTGGCCAGAGTAGAGAGATGGATGCGGGATGACCTGTACTGTCGAGGCCGAGGGCCGACACTGCAGACGGACCCCGTGGGCTGATCCGGACCGACGGAGCCCCATATACGAGGATTTCTGTGTCGATGCTTGGCACACGTTTCATGATATTTCTTTAACCCCCTTTTTGTATATATAACAGGGGACTTAGCCGTTGTTATATATACCCTTACACCAATATTAGTGGAATGGGACGCTAATATATGTGTATTGCCCCCATCATATTTATTTCTATACATATATTTACCTTTAGGATGCTAGAAACTTACTTGAGATTGGACTTGGGATACTAGGTGATTCATTGGGACTTGGATATTGGACCTACCTATGTGATTGGTGATTTGTACTTTCGGATATAGGAGATTACTTGATATTGTACATACGAGATATGTGAGATCCACCTGATGTTGTACATGTAATATATGTGAGATACACTGATATTGTACACACTAGACATGTGGGATATACTCGATATTGTGTAGTTGAGGAGATGTGAGACTTATTTGATGTGAGTGCCCAATGTGGGGCCTGGTTTGAGGATTTGGGATTGGAGTATCTTGATGGATTGTGATCCTACCACGACGTCAGGTTTCCGTGGAAAATGACATATTCCACCCTATACCTCACCATTACCTATCTTATGCACAGATTCATACATTGGTAGTACTTGTAGTGTACCCTTATGATAGTTGCATATTTGCTTTCTCACATCTCTACTGCATACTATTGTCATGTTACTATCGTTTCACTTATTGATTGTACCTGCCAGTGTACTCTCTTTATTCCAGCATTGCATGACATATTATTACTTCTGTAATCGCATATCTTAGATTCATGCTGTACGTGCATTCCTGCGATTACCTGCATATGTTTTATACTATTCACGAGTTGGCAACTCACCCCCGTTGTGCCACAGGTGTTTCAGGTTTTTCCCCAGAGTAGTCGAGGCAGGCTATTCCCCTATCCAGCTATCCAGCTACCATCTTTTGCTACAGATACCGCATCAGCTCACAGTACCCTTTTGCATAGGTGGGTTAGACGGTTATCTGTATTATATATTGTATCTTCGTTGTATTGTACTCTCCATCTACTGTTGTATTATTGACATAGAGACTTGGTGAGGACGTAGTGTGTATTATGGTGGATTTGATGTCTTTATATATACAGCTTTTTCTCTACTGTCCTTATTCTTCTGTTGTATTCATATTGACTAGTCTTTATAAAAAAATGGGGTGTTGCTAAATTAAAAAAAGAAAGAAAGCAAGACTTTTAAAGAATTTGGGTTGCGATTTCAAATGTTTCAAAACTTATATTATCTTTTTCCGTATTTTTATGGTTTAGATTTCTGGGTTTTGGCTTTCTTTTACTACGTTGCGTCTTTAGGCGTTGCGTAGTATTAGGGCCGTCACGGGCCATTCTTGGGTCGTGACAAAGTTGGTATCAGAGCGTTAGGTTTTACCTTTCGGAGTGTAGGATGACCTTAGTATGATGGAGTAGGTAGCTTAAGCAGAGTAACGTAATGTGTGTATGTCTGCAGCATACCCACAGCGCGGTACCTTGCATTAAGTGACCTAAGTACAATTTGCTTGACATTCCTTCCTTGATGATTCATATCTTTGAGATTCGATTTCTTCATTCTTATCGAATCTCATCTTATATCTATTTATAGCCTTGCCGCCGATGACTATGGGGACTCAGAGTGATGCAGCGAGGGCCGAGGTCAGAGTTAGCTCGGGTGAGACGAGTACTGACCAGGATGGCACTCTAGTTGCACAGGTGCAGACGGAGCAGCCTACGACTTATACTATGGATAGACTTTTGGTAGAGATGCAGGACTTCCGCCAGACGATGAGTTCCTTGGTTGATGTCGTTCGGGAGCTACGACAGGAGGTTGTCACCCCTGTTACTCAGCTGTCCCTTACGATCAGCATGCAGCAGTCCGTCACCTACATAGCACCAGTGGTTGCAGCCCCAGTTGACGAGGCACATATTTCAGAGGCTCAGAGAGTTCCAGGACAGTGGAGGACTCGTACCAGCGTACCAGCCCAGAGACAGAGGTTTGGTCGTCGAGACAGATTTCATGGCCGTAGCGGGAGTAGCAGAGGCTTGGGACGAGGACAGTCGTTCAGCCCTCATCCCCAGGATGGTCAGCAGTCAGCACGTGGATGTTTTCGATGCGGAAGCCTTCAGCACTTCGTTAGGGATTGTTCCTTAACACCTCGTCATGATCGTTTCCAGAGAGGCCGTGGACGTGGAGGATTCGCTCAGAGGGCTCAGTCTACCAGAGGAGTTCATCCAGCTGCGAGTAGAGTGCAGACACAGGAGTTTGCTTCTACTCATCGGGACGCGCAGACGTCCAATGTGGAGTTTTCAGGTACCCTTGAGTTTTATTTTCTCTTGGTGTATTTGTTGTTTCTTGCTTGTACTGTGGTTGGGTAGATTAGTCGTAGTTGTGCTAACTTCTGTCAGCGATCCTTTTGTTGCGCGACACGTATTTCAGTTTCGTGCCAATCGGATAGGAGATAGAGATTCGTCCGTCGTTTGGATCCTTCTAGAGATGTTGGGTTTGACGTTCTCCTGGGCACGGACTGGGTAACTACGTGTTAGGCGTCTGTGTACTACCGTGTGGAAGCAAGATAGGTTTTGTTTTCCCCGGTAAGTCAGTTCTTGTTGTACAGGTGGATAGTTGTGCCGCCTCTTACAGCTTGAATTCAGCCTGTTTAGCTAGTCGGCTACTGAGGAGATGTTGTGGATTCTTGACGTTCATTCGTGATACCGGAGCCACCGTGGGATTGCTGGACCGGGTTCTTTTCGTGCGAGAGTTTTTCCGACGTTGTTCCAGATGAGCCGGCGAAGCTGAGGGAGCTTACGGACCAGCTGCAGAGTTTTGGTTTGGGAAGTTTTGTGCGTCTGAGTGTTTCGCTTTTGGGAGCTCCGATTTCTGTTCTTCGAGGAGGAAGACGGCAGTTTAGGGTTGTGTATCGACGGATCGTCAATTGAACCGGCTTACGGTGCGGATAGGTATCCTTCATCTCGCCGTGACGATTTCTTCGATCAGCTCCAGAGTGCGAGACATTTTTCTAGGTGTGTTTGGGATCAGGTCATCATTATTGCGGATTCGGAGTGACGGCATTCCGAAGACTGCCTTGTGCGTGCTACGGGCCTTTTGTGTTTTGGTGAGTCGTTGGATTCCCTGGTGCCCTAGCAGCATTCGTAGATATAATGAGCCAGATTTCTGCAAGCCGTTCCTCGACCAGTTTTTGTTGTGTTATTTACGACACTCTGGTTTACTTAATGTGTCTTGAGGGACAGGAGTAGCACTTGAGGATTTGTTATGCAGATACTGGAAGAGCACCAGCAGTTGCTAAATTCTCGGAGTGTTTCTTCAGGCTTGTTTGTGTTGACTCCTAGGTCTTGTAGTCGCGGGAGACGGTTCCGTATGGTTCCGAGGGAGATCGTGGCCGTACAGCTTAGGCCCAGACTTGTGTGCTGGACGGAGATCCGCAGATTGTTGGGCTTAGCAGGTTTTTGCCGCCGTTTCATGCAGGATTGCTAGAGTAGTGCTGCACCGTCGACTGAATTGACCGAGATGGAGGTTTCTTTTCTTTGGACTGAGGCATGTGTACGGAGTTTTCAGCAGTTGAAGATTCAGTTAACAACTGCATCAGTCTTTCTTTGCTTTTGGTTCGGGCGACTTCGTTGTTTAACTGTAATGTTTCTTGAGTGGGCTCGAGTGTGTACTGAGGTGACACTATAGAGATATCGCTTTTGCTTTCCCTACATTTGGAGGAAGTACGAGGAGGATATTCCACTCATGATCTGGAGATGGCCGCGGTGGTTTTGCGTTGGAAATTTGGAGACACTTCTTGTTGAGAGTCGTGTCAGATTTTCCACGGACCCCTAGAGCTTAATGTACATCTTCCTGCAGCAGATTTGGATTGTTGTGTTAGTCTTATGCAGATTTACAGTTCTTGTGTGATCGTTGAGTATAGCTTAGTTCGTCTCTATGGAGGGGACCGCTTGCTCATGTCCGCGCCTGACCACTTTCCTTAATCGTTTTCGCGAGACACCGCCCGTCGATGCTCGTACATCAGAGGTACTTGAGCATACACGGCTGGGTAATGATTCGGAGACCTTGATTTGTGACAATGATGTGCTAAGTTAGGGACGCGTTTGTGTACCTGGTTTCATCGGGTAGAGACGTATAATCCTAGAGCATGCACATCTGTCAACCCTCTTTATGCATTCAAGTTCCACCAGTTTTGGCGTGACTTGTAAGATAGTTACGAGTGGGCAAGAATGTAAGGAGAAGTTTCAGGTTTCGTTTCAAGTGTCTGTCTTGTTTTGTGCTTTGGGTCGAGCATCTGAGGCCGGCTGGAGAATTGCAATCTTTTACCTTTCCGAAGCAGGAATGGGAGCAGATCTCCATGAATTCCGTTATGGTTTCTACCCAAGTTTGGATAAGGTGTAACTCTATTCGGATTCTAGTCATCCGGTTATACTCAGCTTGCTCAGTGGTTTGTTAAGTTTGCGTGTTGGGTTGTTTTGTTTGGTCGTCAGCAGCTTGGGATCGTCACCCGCCATCGTTCGGGTTCTCCTTCGATAGCTGTTATCAGGAGACACTCCAATTGGCCACCCTTAGGCTTAGGGGTTAGGCCGTGTCGATCGCCAGCCTGTTGTTTTCTGACTCTGCGAAGGTAGGATTTTGGACCCCAGCCATGTCTAGAGAATTCGGAGTTAGTCCAGTTGTGTTCAGGTCAGGATGAGAACTGTCCATTGCAAACAGATGTCTTATGCGACTGTGCTGGTCGCAGGCTTGAGTGCGCAGTGGCAAATCATGGATTCCTATGGACTTTCCGATGAATGACGAGTTGTATCTGGGAAGCTTATCCCAGGGTTTAGGTCCTTCTGAGATTCTATTAGCGAGTTAGTCTTGTTGCCTTTAATTTGGCACTTCCGCCCAGATTATTGGATTTTCACCCCGTATTCCTTGTGATGATATTTTAAAACTACCTTCTTGACCTTTCTCACATGTTTTGGCACCAGACCATTTAGCTGGACGCGATCTTTCGTTCACCAGCAGCCATGTGTGTTAATGGCTCGACAGGTGGAGAAACGTCGGTCAAGGGTCTTGCCATCTGTGAAGGGTTTCCTTGGACGTAGCCGTATAGTGAGATAGTCATTTGGGAGGCTGCGAGCGAGATTTGAGGATTTTAATCTTCTTATTGAAGGTACAGGTAACAGTATAAGTTTTAAATTCGGGGACGAATTTCTTTTAAGGGGGGGAGATTGTAACACCTTAGAATGTGTTTTGTAGCTAATTATATTTTAAATTATAGTTTTTAATAAAAAGTTTACCAAATTGGTTTTTAAATATTTTATCCTATTTAATGTGTATTTTATTATATTTTTGTTAGGCACACACACACTTGTGCATGTCAACTAGGGTTTAGAGATGGGGTTAGACCATGTTTAGCAAGCTTGATAGGTTAACCCATTCTCTTTAAGTTAGCTTATTTTTGTTTAGGTGCTTTTGGGTTTTAATGTTATGGTTGTTATTCTTTTAAATTGAAAATGAATTTGCCATGGAAATTTTTGTTTTGTTTGACTTCTTGTTGACTTGGAGAGAGAGAAGGAGCATGGCTACATGGTGAGCCATGCCTCTTTAATGTGGTGAGAGAGGGTGAGAAGAGGGGGGGTTTGTTGCATTCTCTCATTCTCACTCTTTCCTCTCTTTTCACTCACTCTCACAACACACACACTCACACACACTCAGCAACAGAAGTAGCAGCAAGCAGCAGCAGCAGCAACATTATCATCATCATTATCATCAGCAGGAGCAGCAGGAGGCCACAGCAGCAGCAGTCATCAGCATCACCATCATCATCTCAGCAACAACAACAATAACAACAGCAACATCAACTACAACAACAGCAGCAACTTCATCACACACACACCCACAGCAGGAGGCAACAGCAGCAGCAGCCATCAGCACCATCATCATCACCAGCAGCAGCAGGCATCAGGAGCAGCAACAAGCAGCAGTAGCAGGAGCACCAGCTTATGTAGCAGCTTCTTTCACTTCCTCACCTGCCTTCTACGGTTCTGTAGGGTATAATTCTGAAACCCTTTTCCCTAGTTGCTTGGCAATGTGTGGTTTTGCTTCGTTTAGTGCTAAATAGCTAGTTTAGTGCTAGTTTTGGTAATTTGTGAGTTGTGATGGCAAATTGATGATTGTGCTAGCTACCTTAGGTTAATTTAGTGTTGTTAGGGTCACTTAACTAAGTTTAAACCCGGATTACACTAAAATACCATAAGGTTTCTATTTGGTGCAAATTGTCGTTTTTAAGTGATATTTTGGACATCTGAAATATGCTATTGACCCGATGCCTTCAGGTAAAAATTGAGGAAACTGGAGCATGCTTGCTAGGTTTAGATAACACCACCAGAAAACGAGACCCCCACTCTCATTCTCGGCCGCCAATTTTGGGATTCTGGCCGCAATTTGCGGCCAGGTTAGGGGTTTGGGTGTTGGGGTTTTGTCTGGGGTAGTCTGCAGTGTTGTGTAGTGTGTTGGTATGTCTAGTTTTGTAATATTCTACCTGTAGGAAAATCTGGGACAATATATCGTTTTTGGTGTCCGTTGTGTTTACGCGATACGCGCGATACGTGAGTGGGTTCTGTGATCCAGCGTATCGCGGCGTGTCGCGATGGTTTCTAGACGCATACACACACGATTCAGCGTATCGTGCACACGCGCGTTTAGTTCGCGACGCGAGTTTCTCGTTTCGATTCGATATCGCGTTTCGCAGGATATTTGGCTTATATGTGTTTTCCATGTCGTATTTGCAGGTTTGCAGACAGGGGCTACGGACACGGCTACAGGGGGGAACAGATGATAGGATTCACCCAGCATGGAGTTTAGGTGAGTAGATAAAACATCTACAGGGGAATCGCCCGCATGGCGTTATGCGTCTGGGCTAGGGTTCTTATAACTGTCGCACATTCTACGTCATTGTAGAATTGCGCGTTTACTTTATTTCCTTAGATATAGTTATATCTTGTGACTAGCAGCCGTAGGACACTGCACACATTATTGACGGTTCATATTGCACGAGCACGGATTGTATGCTACACACACACCGTCAATAATTGCCATGTCACACACTACCCCTTATAGCTATCATTGCTTGCCACACTTGACATCTAGCTTATCGGTATACCTATAGTATATCATACCTTTAGTGATAGGTATATTTTCACTTGCGATACAGCTACAGGTATACCTCCTACATATTTTACCTATACCGGGAGGGATTTCCTACATATGTTACTATACCCAGGGGGGTATACGACATCAGTTCCTATAGGTAGATACCTATACTTTGCTACACCTGTATGTTAGATACATATTCAGTTGTTGTCGCATATTCACATTTACTGATATTACTTAGCTGTACCTTATCATGATTCCGCATACATCTGGTTCAGCTATATACTTGTGTTTACCTGCTCGCATTCAGATATATCGCATACATTTATTCCTGTATTTATGCATTGTTTATCTGGATTTTATATGATGTTTTCGGGATTTGGGAATCGCGGGAGTTCATGAAATTATGCATACATGTAACTACCCGGTTTCCTTGATATGATATTTCGAGCGTCCCCCATGAGTTTTATCGGTGCTGATTCTATGCTCCATACGATGTGTGGTTGCCGTATGAGAGTACATGGCGGGGCCCGGTATGGTTCCCCTCGGCAAGAAGATCGATGGGTTTGCCGATTGAGCCTGGAGGCGGGCGAGTACCTACCGGTGATTGTTTGGACCTGGCAGTTGTCTGGAGGCTACTGGCCAGAGTAGAGAGATGGATGCGGGATGACCTGTACTGTCGAGGCCGAGGGCCGACACTGCAGACGGACCCCGTGGGCTGATCCGGACTGACGGAGCCCCATATACGAGGATTTCTGTATCGATGCTTGGCACACGGTTTCATGATATTTCTTTAACCCCCTTTTTGTATATATAACAGGGGACTTAGCCGTTGTTATATATACCCTTACACCAATATTAGTGGAATGGGACGCTAATATATGTGTATTGCCCCCATCATATTTATTTCTGTACATATATTTACCTTTAGGATGCTAGAAACTTACTTGAGATTGGACTTGGGATACTAGGTGATTCATTGGGACTTGGATATTGGACCTACCTATGTGATTGGTGATTTGTACTTTCGGATATAGGAGATTACTTGATATTGTACATACGAGATGTGTGAGATCCACCTGATGTTGTACATGTAATATATGTGAGATACACTGATATTGTACACACTAGAATGTGGGATATACTCGATATTGTGTAGTTGAGGAGATGTGAGACTTATTTGATGTGAGTGCCCAATGTGGGGCCTGGTTTGAGGATTTGGGATTGGAGTATCTTGATGGATTGTGATCCTACCACGACGTCAGGTTTCCGTGGAAAATGACATATTCCACCCTATACCTCACCATTACCTATCTTATGCACAGATTCATACATTGGTAGTACTTATAGTGTACCCTTATGATAGTTGCATATTTGCTTTCTCACATCTCTACTGCATACTATTGTCATGTTACTATCGTTTCACTTATTGATTGTACCTGCCAGTGTACTCTCTTTATTCCAGCATTGCATGACATATTATTACTACTGTAATCGCATATCTTAGATTCATGCTGTACGTGCATTCCTGCGATTACCTGCATATGTTTTATACTATTCACGAGTTGGCAACTCACCCCCGTTGTGCCACAGGTGTTTCAGGTTTTTCCCCAGAGTAGTCGAGGCAGGCTATTCCCCTATCCAGCTATCCAGCTACCATCTTTTGCTACAGATACCGCATCAGCTCACAGTACCCTTTTGCATAGGTGGGTTAGACGGTTATCTGTATTATATATTGTACCTTCGTTGTATTGTACTCTCCATCTACTGTTGTATTATTGACATAGAGACTTGGTGAGGACGTAGTGTGTATTATGGTGGATTTGATGTCTTTATATATACAGCTTTTTCTCTACTGTCCTTATTCTTCTGTTGTATTCATATTGACTAGTCTTTATAAAAAAATGGGGTGTTGCTAAATTAAAAAAAGAAAGAAAGCAAGACTTTTAAAGAATTTGGGTTGCGATTTCAAATGTTTCAAAACTTATATTATCTTTTTCCGTATTTTTATGGTTTAGATTTCTGGGTTTTGGCTTTCTTTTACTACGTTGCGTCTTTAGGCGTTGCGTAGTATTAGGGCCGTCACGGGCCATTCTTGGGTCGTGACACATAGATCGCTTGGGGAAAAATATTATCGGGAATTTCAAGTGTTGAAAATTTGCAATGAGATTGCATACCTTCTATGAGATAGTTGGATCCCGATACCCACTACGAGTAAGAGTTATTCCTGAGAGAGTTTTACACATCACAATTAGCCGATCAAGTAGGTGTCTAGAAAGGTGTTAACGGGGTTATGCCTCTGGGAAAATGAGGTTTATTTTAATTAGGTCCGTGCGAAAGCACGGGGAACCTCCCTCAAAGTACCGGCACTGACCTGGCTGAAAGATCGGCGAACTTGTAAGGTGTAATTAATCCTGGCTAGTCTTACCTTTTAGGGTTTGAAGGAAGATTTGATAAAAACAGTGGGAGCCATCCTGATTAGATAAGATAATAAACCAATCTAATCATGCAAGAGCATACGCTAAGAGTTTTTCTTCTCTCTCTCTCCAGGTAGCGACCATGTCAGGCCTTAATCAAGATAATAATATGGATGTATTGACTGAACCCGTTTGTTATACTGAGCAGGGGAACGTTGGTTCCGCTCCAAGTTATAAGTGTTATAAGTCTGAGCAGGAAATATGGGAATATCCGTATTACCACGCCACCCAAACGAGGAATGAGCATATTGATGCATCTTCTTCAGGTATATTAGTTACCGAGAACTGTTTCTCAGTACACTCTACGTGCTGGGTATTAGATACCGGATCGGGATCCCACATATGTAATGTGTTGCATGGGATAAGGAAAGGTAGAGAACTGGGAATAGGTGATCATTCTCTAAAAGTAGGGAACGGTAAAAGTGTTGCAGCTAAAACAGTTGGTGAATATCACCTAGTATTACCTAAAGAGAATACTTTGATCTTGAACGAATGTTATTACGTGCCCTCTATGATATGCAATTTAATATCAATTTCTTTATTAAATAAAGAAGGATATAACTTTGTAGTAGAGAATAATATTATGAACATTTACATAAATCAAGTGTTGATTGGCTTTGGTGCGTTATGTAACGGTTTATACATTCTAAATCAAAACGCAGTTCTTAATGTACAGAACACACATAAGAGGAAAAGTTCAGAAATGAACGAATCCTTCTTGTGGTATTGTAGACTAGATCATATCAATGCGACACGACTGGCTAAGTTACGTAAAGATGGATATTTGAATCCGTTCGAATTTTCATCTTATGAAACTTGCCAGTCATGTCTCAAAGGCAAGATGACCAAAACTCTGTTTACTGGACACGGAGAAAGAGTTACGGAACTCTTGGACTAATACATAGTGATGTATGCGGTCTCATGTCTACACATGCCAGGAATGGTTCCTTATACTTCATTACATTCACTGACGATCTCTCAAGATTCGGTCATGTGTTCCTGTTGAAACACAAGTCTGAAGCTTTTGAGAAATTCAAATAATATAAGCATGAAGTTGAGAACCAGACGGGTAAAAGTATTAAAATCCTTCGATCTGATCGGGGATGAGAAGACTTAAGCATGAAATTCCATGACTATCTAAAAGAGAATGAGATTCTCTCTCAGCTTACTCCTCCGTATACACCACAGTACAACGGTGTATCGGAGCGGAAGAATCGCACCCTATTGGATATGGTGCGCTCTATGATGAGCACCGCTGAGTTACAGATATCCTTTTGGGGTTATGCGCTTGAGACAACAGCATACCTATTGAATCAAGTTCCATCTAAATCTGTACTTACAAACCCATATGAGATATGAAGTGGGAAGAGAGAATATCTTAAATGAGTTAAGATATGGGGTTGTCCGGCCTATGTCAAAAGGCAAAATCTGGACAAACTCGAAGCACGATCAGTTCTTTGCAAGTTTGTGGGATATCCAAAGAATTCATATGGATATTTTTTATAACACAGTAAGGAACAAAAGGTGTTTGTTGCTCAACATGACACCTTTTTAGAAAAGGAATTTCTTGTAAAAGAAATTAGTGGTAAAGAGGTAGAGCTGGAAGAAGTTCCAGCTACACAGACTACAACTAAAAATTTAGCGGAACCAGAGAATTCGATAGTTTCCAACGAATCTTAGCCTCTCCGCCGATCTAGTAGGGTTCCTCATCCACCTGAGAGATACTACGGTTTTCTCATTGATGGTGGAAGCGAGGATTGCATCATGGAAAATGATGACCCAACTAGTTTCAAGCAGGCCATCATGAGTGGGGACTCTATGAAATTCCTAGATGCAATGCGATCTGAGATGAAATCCATGTACACTGACAAAGTATAGACTTTGGAAGTTGCTCCCGAAGGGGTAAAACCCATTGGGAGCAAATAGATCTTTAAGAAGAAACTTGGTGTAGATGGAAAATTTAAGACTTTCAAAGTTAGACTTGTTGCAAAAGGTTTTCGTCAACAACCAGGTGTGGATTATGATGAAACATTTTCTCCAGTGGCTATGTTTAAGTCCATTCGGATCCTACTTGCCATAGCTGCATACCATGACTACGAAATCTGGCAAATGGATGTTAAGACCGTCTTTCTAAATGGTGATTTAGAAGAGAGCGTGTACATGACTCAGCCAAAGGGCTTTGTGGACAGTGGGAGTAGCGGAAAGGTGTGCAAGCTGCTTAAATCAATCGACGGGTTAAAGCAGGCATCGTGTAGTTGGAACATCTGTTTTGATGTTGTAGTCAAAGAGTTTGACTTCGTCAAAAACATAGATGAACCTTGTATATACAAGAAGGTGGCAGAGAGTAAGGTCGTCTTCCTCGTATTGTACGTGGATGACATACTCTTGATAGGAAATGATGTTCCTATGATGCACTCGGTCAAACTCTTCTTATCACAAAGATTCTCCATGAAGAATCTAGGTGATGCCTCCTACATCCTGGGTATTAAGATCTATAGAGATAGATCTAAACGGATGCTGGAATTGTGCCAATCCAGGTACATTGACACCATACTAAAGAGGTTTAGTATGGAGGATTCCAAGCGTGGAAATTTACCCACGATATCAGGAATCACTCTCTCCAAAGAGATGTCTCCCAAGACTGATTGGAAAGAGCTCGCATGCAAGGGATACCCTATGCTTCGGCAGTAGGCTCTATCATGTATGCGATGTTATGTACCAGACCAGATGTAGCATACTCACTAGGTGTAGTAAGGAGATATCAATCAGTTCCTGGGGAGAATCACTGGACAGCTGTAAAGAACATTCTTAAGTACTTGAGAAGGACTAAAGAAATGTTCTTGGTGTATGGTAACGGTGAATTCCAAGTGGAGTCCTTTATCGACTCGAGTTTCCGGAGTGATAAGGACGACTCTAAGTCGGTCTCGAGTTTTGTCTTCACCCTTAATGGAGGGGCGGTTTTTTGGAAGAGTTCCAAGCAAGAAACCGTGACAGACTCGACGATGGAGGCTGAATACATCGCTGCCAACGATGCTGCCAAAGAGGCTGTCTGGATGAAGAAGTTCATAACTGAACTTATTGTGGTTCCGTCCATCGAGCATCTAATACCTTTGTATTATAATAACAATGGAGCAGTGGCTTTGGACAAGGAACCCAGGTCCCATCAGTGATCCAGGCATATTTTGAGGCGGTATCATCTGATCTGGGAGATAGTTGATCGCCGGGATATCGAGGTCAGGAGAGTTAACACGATCGCCGGGATATCGAGGTCAGGAGAGTTAACACGAAGAATAACACGGAGGATCAACTCACGAAGGCCATACCCCAGATACAATTTGAAAGACTCTTCGGGATGTTGGGTATGAGATACTACAACAACTGGCCTTAGTGCAAGTGGGAGATTGTTAGTTGTATGTATGCCCTAGAGGCCATTATTGTACATATGATGTATATTATAGTAAATGCTTAGACATATATAGAGAGGACTTTCTTGCTCGACATGATAGTATGCTATCTGGTTGCTCTTTGTCTTAACATGTAGACTTATATTGTGATACTGTCTCACTCTCACATGTTGATAAAGCCCTTAGAATGTGTACTTGACTACCAGGACTATGATAGAGATCATACTAGTGGGGCCAGGGTAGTCCACAAGTACATCCTTTAATTGTTCCTAATCGAGGGTGTATCGAGACAGGGCATCGATATTCTAGAGTAAACTAGCGTATACGCTTCTTGACCTATATGATGGGCGATGGATGATCCCACATCCATTGGTGTTTCACATCAAAGATGGTATATAGGTGCTCAGTGGAGACTGGGTACACTGAACAGGACATCCTTGACCTATATGATGGGCGATGGATGATCCCACATCCATTGGCGTTTCACATCAAAGATGGTATACATGTGCTCAGTGGAGACTGGGTACACTGAACAGGACTCGCCGAGAACTCCTAGTTGGTATTATACCTATCGTAAGATAGCAGTTCTCTGGTGACGCTAGTACATGTTAGTCTGTAGACCCGAGATTGTCATAGAGTCTTGTGTGATTCTCACTGTGCTTTGATTTCCATCTTACCACGTTCAAGAGAACGTGCAAAACGGTGGTTTTTAGGTATAGTCCCGAGTCACATAGAGGCAATGAGCGATAGCAGGGGTTTCGTCTCTCCCAGTATTGGGGGTTGATGTTGCACTGTGCTCGATTGGCTATAACAGGAAGTCCCTGGCCAGGGCTGATACGGAGATTTACTGGTAAGTGTTATCAGTAGTTTCTTGACCCGTTTTGAGCCTCATATCGGCATGACTTATCAAGTTACTGTGGTCTGACGTTTACCACCCCTGGATTAGATATGCGACATATCAAATGAAGATACCGGAATGTACAGTAGTGTTACTGACAGGCTTTGCGGGAGTTTAGACAAGCTTCCTTGTTGATCTTCTGATCGCTCAATACCCGGGTAGCCGTTACGTCCAGCTAGTACCGCTGACGGCTTGTGCGTGACCGATATGATCATCACCTACTGCCGGCGTATTGACGAGTCTTTAAAGTCCTACATAGAGCTTTCCTGGCTCAAGCGAAACGAAGTAGGAGCACATATGTGATATGTGCGGGACCGAGATTAATACGTGTATGTCACGACCCGAAATTGGCACGTGACGGCCCTAATACTACGCAACGTCTACAGGCGTAACGCAGTAAAAGAAAGCCAAAACCCAGAAATCTAAACCATTAAAAGACAAGAAAAGATAAGAAACATTGTTTAAAAGTCTTTGAAATCACAACCCAAATTCTTTAAAAGTCCAACCTTCTTTCTTTAAAATTTTGGCAACACCTCCTTTATAAAAACTAGCCCCAAAAATGGGTACAACATAAATAAAATCAAAGCATCCCCAAACGGGAGCAAATACATGCCCAAAGGCGGAAAACAACCACCACAACAATATACGACGCCGTAGCGAAGAAATAAAAGACGATAGAAAGGAACTGTATAAAAGACAACAAGTCACAAAATAATACAATATCATCCTCACCAAGTCTCTAAGTCAATAAGAAAATAGTAGATGGAGAGTACAAGGATACAACGCATATACAATACAAAAACGAATAACCACAAAACCCACCTAAGCAAACTGCACACTGTGAACTGATGCGGTATCCGTAGCAAAAGATGATAAGATAGATGAATAGCCTGCCTCGACTACTCTGGGGAACACCCTGCAAAACAAACTGTGGCACAACGGGGGTGAGTTGCCAACTCGTGAATAGTAAATAACATATGCAGGTAATCGCAAGTATGCACGTACAGCGTGAATCTAACATATGCAATTAATAGCAATAAAAGGTCATATGAATGCAATAATCATGAAAGGTACACTAGCAGGTACAACTAATACATGAAGCAGTAATATATGATAATCAGTATGCAATAATCATGAAAGGTACACTAGCAGGTACAACTACACATGAAGAAATGCATATATAAATAGAGATATATAAATGCAACAGTCATGAAAGGTACACTAACAGGTACTACTAATACAGCAGTGCATAAACAATAAATGTGGAGTATGGAATGAAATATGTCATTTTCCATGGAATCCTGACATCGTGGTAGAATCACAATCCATCAAGACAAATCCAAATCCCAATTCCTCAAATCAGCCCCCAAATTGGCTCTCATATCATATAAGTCTCACAAATCCTTAATGTACAATATCGAATAAATCTCCTATATCCTGAATGTACAAAATCAGCAATCTCATATATATCCTGTATCAAATCTCAAATAATTCTCCTATATCCCAAATCCAATTATCAAGTAAAATTCTAACATCCTAAATATATTTGCATGAATAAATATGATGATGTATATAAGTCGATATCAATACACATATATTAGCGTCCCATTCCATTAATATTGGTGTAAAGGCATATATAACAGCGTCTTATTCCACTGTTATATATACAAGGAGTAAAAAGAAATATCATGAAACCAATGTGTCAAGCATCGACACAGAAATGTTGATCTATCAGGTGTTGTCACCAAAACTGGCACCCCGAAAGGTACGTATCATACGCTCTACCGAAAGCACGAGTGCCTAGCTCTGACCCTCGCCTCTCGACGTATCTATACACACATGACTCCCGTCGGTATCCACATGATAACCGCTGAGTCATTGGTAATGTCACCGGTAGGTACTTGCCCACCTTCCAGGCTCAATCGGCAAAGTCCATCGATCTTCTTGCCGAGGGGAACCGTACCGAGCCCCACCATGTACCCTCATACGACACCCGCTCCTCGTATGGAGTATATAATCAGAACCGATTAATCTCATGGTGGATGCTGAAATATCATGTCAAGGGAAACCGGGTTTTTCAAATAATGAATAATTTCATGAACTACCACGGTCCCCAAATCCAGAAAACATCATAAAAAATCCATATCACAATGCGAAAATCCATGAATATAATATATGCAACAAAAACTGAAATGTAAGCGTATAAAGGAAAAGCCGCTAATTAACTACAACAAGTTAATATAAATATCATGCGGTTCCTAATTATCCAAGTCTAAATAACATCAAGTAAAGGTAAACATATAGCTATAACCAGATATATGTGTAAACAATAAGGTATAGCAAGATATATGTATCTACCTATAAGTAAAGATGTAGTATATCCCCTGGGTATAAGTGAAATGTGTGTGCAAGGTATACCTGTAGCTATGTCATAAAGTATATATGTATCTAGCGCTAATGGTACAATACTCTATAGGTATACAGGTAACTAGCATGTAAATATAAGAAGGCATATGTGTAAGCATGTGGATATACAGGTATGCTATATGTCATATGCGATAAGAAATATGAATCAATGTCTCAATATCCCTAACCAAGCAATATCATATCTATAAGTGGGTTGTGCGTGACATGGCAATTATTGACGGTGTGTGTGGCATACAATCAGTGCTCGTGCAACATGAATCGTCAATAATATGTGCAGTGTCCTAAGGATACTAGTTCAAGCACAACAATAGCTAAGCAGTAGGGTGAATGCGCAATTCTAAATATGACATAGAATATGCGACAGAAATAACATCTCTAGCCCAGACGCATAACGCCATGCGGGCGATTCCCCTGTAGATGTTAAATCTACTCAGCAACGCTCCTGGCTAGGTGAAGCCAATCACCTGTTTTCCTTTTGTAGCAGTGTCCGAAGTCCCCGCCTGCGAACCTGCAACATAAACAACAAAACAAGTATATATTAATAATAGACCTAAAATACTTACAATCTACACGGACCAACACGACACATCTACATACTCTAAAGGGTTCGTGTTGTAACTAACGCGTATAGCGACACCACGAAACCAACTCAGCGCAACAGCAACATGGAACACGCATCGTATCGGATAACGTATCGTACGAAACGAAACACTAGAAATATGCAAAGTGGTCCCAGATTTTTCTGTACCAGTAATCTGTAAAAATTGCAAGTACCATGAGATCACAAACAACCTTAGAGACCCCTACCCAAAAACCCAAACCCCAACTTCCCAGTCTGGCCGCAAATTGCAGCCAAAAGCAATACATCTGTGGCCCGATCATGATGGAATTGGTTCGTATTTTGAGGGTAGGTTCTAGTTCACTACACTAGGTTACTGTCAAGTCAATTTTTGCAACAAGTACCTGGTTTAACAGCAGATCATCCGAGACCCAAACAAAACACTAAAAATAAGATATTTATCCGAAACGATACGATACGCGATAAAAACAGCAACTTTAAAGCTAAGATACACAATAAACACCTAAAGAACAGAAAGAGATCAATACCTACACAAAAGAACACAAAGATCCAAGCTTTGCATGATCCAAGGCATCCATGAGGCAAAATCCAAGAAAAGGTGTGATTTTGATGAAGTTTTGTGAATTTGTGATGGATTTTATGTAGGAAATGGAGAGTGTTCAGTTTGAGGAATGGGGAAAAGAAAGAACAAATGAGATAGAGAAAAAGAAAGAGAGGAAAAGATAAAGAGAGAGGGAGGTGGGTGTAGGGTGAGTGTATCACATCATTAATGCACCATTAATGTTTTCACACACATCACCACTCCACACAAATATCTCTCTCTTCTCATAAGGAAATATCTAGGAATGGTTAAGGGTTGGATAAGATAAAGCAAAACGATTAGGTTAAGGTTAAAAGTCATGGTTGCTAAAACTAGATTAGCACAAACAAATCCTCACATTTACGTGCATACGTGCGTGCATGCTTATAACAAATAATAATAAATTATTAATTAAACGTTATAAAATGTGAGGAACCCGAATTGGTAAATTTTTTTACAGTAAACCCGCATTAACGTCTGAACGAACACTAACCAAAATCTAAGGCGTTACAGTGTATGTGATACCGTATTCTATTCTCGCGATATGTGATATCGGTCGGTTATATGTGATATAGCCAGGTTATCGAATCAAGTGTTGATTCGATAAGTTGATACAAATGATATTAGTCGGTTATATATGATATAGCCGGATTATTAAATCAAGTGTTTATTTAATAATTTAATGTATAATTATATATTTGATATATTAATTTACATTAACTGATATTATCTCACTTAAGTACTTCTTTTTCTCACTTGTGTACACTTAACATATATGTGATATATATTATTGTATCATGCTTGTTACTACATGCAACATGGGTGTATGGGACTCACACCATGCTTATCATAATGAAGGGTTTTATTTATTTTAAGTAAATCAAAATTAGTTGGAAATTAGTCATATGGTTTGAGCTTAGTGGAAGCTTGTAGAACCATTGACTTAGTCCACTAATTTTGTTTTATTTGTGATATTTATTAATCCAACCATTACCTTAAGCCATGGTTAAGTCTCTACAAGAGTTAGTATGAGATATTATCTCACCCATGGTTGCTATTCTCACTCATAACATTCTCCACTTCATCTTCTTTTTCATCTCTAAGAGCTCTCTAATTTTTTAGGAGGTGAAGAAAATTAGTGAGAAAAATATTTCTAAAGTGAGCTGATTGATCGATTTGATTCCACCTCTTTGATTTTAAAGAAAAGATTGATTTAAAGAAGTGATGAAACGTTTTAGTCGTATAATAACCGCAATCAATAACGGTGTCGCGTGTAGCGAACGTTAGTGAGTACGGGTCGTCCTCTGGGATTCGTGGAACTCGTAAATTCTTTCTTTAGTTGAGTCGAAAGAAATAGTAAAGAAAATTCAAGAAATTGTTTTAAGATTTGGTTGAAGTAATCATTTCAAGAAATTCAAGAAATTGTTTTCAAGAAAATAAATCAAGAAAATTGTCCAAAATCAAATGTAGTTATCAAGAAAATTAAAGAAGGCTTGTAGGATTCGAATGGAATTAGTAGTCATGGATGATTATTCGAGATGATTCATCTTATCTATTGGTAAAATTACTACTAGATCGATGGCTATTAATGAGAATTAGGGATCCTTTGAAGAAACTAGGGTTTCTCCTTCATTGCCCCTTGTCCTTTCATTGATCATCAATCTAATCCCCAAATTGTGACGAAATTCTCAATAGATTGATCTCACTTACAATTTGGACATTAATGATTCTTTTTGCTAAAGTTTATAATCTTCATAAGACTTAAGATGAATATAGAATTCTCTCACCATTAGATCTACCAAATTCCTTTGAATCCTTAACAAGCGGAGATTTACTCACACATTATAAAAATAGAAGAATCAACAAATAGAGATTTCATAATGAGAAAATTTAAAGAAAGCAAGACTAAGAGTAATGATCACCTTTATTATTCAACTTCAAATTACAACATCTTCAATCCGAGATTACAAGAAAATTCGCTCTCAATCACTTTCTTGAAGAGGTAATTTCTCCGTCGATCTTGTTGGATATATGTATGCCCTAGAGGCCATTATGTGATAGTGGATGTATCTATACATGTATATATATTCAGTTTGCATTCTTGCTCGACATGATAGTATGCTATCTGGTTCTTCTTTATCTGACATGTTGATTTGATCATGCTTTTATTCATTCATACATGCTGATAAAGCCCTGAGGATATCGGCTTGACTGCTCTGATTATGATAGAGATTATACTAGTGGGACATTTGTAGTCTATAAGCATATCCTGAAATGTCCCTAGTCGGAGGTGTATCGAGACGGGGCATCGATATACCAGAGTAGACTAGCGTATATGATACTAGACCCATGTGATGGGCGATGGATGTTCCCACATTCATCGATGTTTGACATCAAGATCATATACGGGTGCTCAGTGCTGACTGGGTACACTGGACGGACTCACAGAGAACTCCTATATGGAATTATATCTATCGTCGGATAGCAGTTCTCAGGTGACACTGGTACAGGTTAGTCTGTAGACCCGAGATCGTCATGGAGTCTTGTGTGTTCTCCCACTGTACTTTGATTGCCACCCTACCACGGCTCTACTGAGTCGTGCACACAGGTGGCCGTTGGGTACAGTCCCGAGACACACGAAGGCAATGAGCGATAGGAGGGGTTTCGTCTCTCCCGATATTGGGAGTTGATGTTGTACTGTGCCCGACTGGTTATATCAGTAAGTCCCTGGCCAGGGCTGCTGAGATTTGCTGATAAGTGTTATCAGTAGTTTCTCGATCTGTTATAGACCATTCACCGGCACGACTTATTGAGTTATTGGGGTCGACGTGACCATCCCTAGGCTCGATATGCAGCATATCTGACGAAGAGACCAGACTGTACGGTAGTGTTGCCGGTTGGCTCGACGGGAGTTATAGCAAGTTCGCTTGTTGTCTTTTGATCGCTCAATACCCGGGTGGCCGTTACGTTTAGCTGACCGCTTGCGGCATGAGGGTACCTGATATGATCATCACCCTCTGCCGGCGTATTGACGAGTCTTAGAGTCCCACAAAGGAGTTACCCAGTCCAGGCGAAACGTTGTGGTGCGTGTATGCGATATGCGCATGCACCCGATTAAAATGTGCGTATATGATACCGAACATTGATCGGGTGAACTGATTGTGGTGGGGTCATATGAGATATGACCGGATTGATAAATCAAGTGTTGATTTATCATTTAACCATTAGTTTTCTCACTTAAAACCTTTTCTTGGATGATGGATGTGTGCATGCATGTGTGCTTTTCTTTCTTTCTTTCATGCTAGTTTCATGCACATATGGATGTGCATACATACACACATACATACACCCATCTATCATGGTTGTTAACATATGGAAATGGTGGCAATATAAGACTCACACCATGGATTAAATAATGGATTATTATTTGATTTTGGATTTAAAAGAAAATGAAAAGGAAAGGATAATCATTCTAGCTTCTACATTCTTCCTTTGACCTAACCATGCTCAACTACCACTAACCTAGGGTTATCCTTCTCTTTATCATTTAAAACTCAAGTTAAATAATGTCTCCATCACTTTAACCATGGTTCATAGTAAGAAGAAATAAAATATATATTGATATATTTCTTTTTCTTCTTAAGAGTTATCTTTTATCTCATTTACCTCTTATGAAAAATATTGCCACCATCTTCTTCCTCTTTCTCTTTTGCTCTCTAGTTTTTTCTAGTGAGTAAATACCACTTAAAGAAAGGTTTTTGAAGTGAGAAACTTGACCACAACTTCATTCTACACAAGCTTAGCCGTCTTGTTTAGAGTGTTCTATTCGGTTTTACGAAGTTGCGAGCTTGGACGGAGAACTCCGTGGTGGATCGTCGTGGACACAAGAGGACTTCAAGAGGACCTCCGTTCAACGCCCTAGAGACCAAGGAGTCCAGCGAAAGGGAGCTACAAAGGTTGTAGTCTCGAAACCCTAGATTAGTTCGCTTTATATTTCGAAACCCTAATTTTCTAGGATCGATTCCTTTGTATGTTCGTTTAGCACCATAAAAATTTAAACTTTTGGACATGTGATGCTTCAAAACTCTTCATAGGGTGCTAGAAAAACCTTTCATTGGTATCAGAGCCGACCTAGAACATTAGGCGACCTTTTTACGAAGTCAAAACTCCGATCGAACCGAAATACGGCTTTTTAGGGTGCTCTCTGGAAATTTTCTAAAATTTGACATTTTTCAGAATTAAAAATATGTAAAAAATACAGCAGGAAAAAATAAGGATTACGGTACAAAAATTATTCAATGAACAGTGATTCTTGCCGCGGAAACGCGGCCTAAGCTTTCTTAGGCCGCGGTTCCGCGGCCGTATATATTAATTGATGGATAATTTTTTTACAGTAATCAGGAATCTGCTTGTATAATTTTTTGGGTATTTTTAATCTGTATTTAGTTTTGAAAAATTCTGGAGATGTTTTTGGACTCGTCGATTCGATCGGGATTTTCATTTCGTAGTTTTTCCGGGTAAATTAGAAAGTATTGAAGTGTTTGAACGAGTATCATTTGCTCACTATTCACGGGGTTTAAATACTTTGGAGATACGTGCAAGTCTTTTTGCGGTGGTCCCTCTAGAAGACAACAAACCTTAACTCGATTATGTGACCGTCTCGAACTGCCCTTTGAACCTTAGGGTTTGGGGCAGTACGGCGTGCCACATGTGAGGCGTTGGCTTGACCCTTCTACGGCTGGACCGCTACTACTGTGTCACACTCCGGATTTTTGAACCCTGCTCAAGTGTTGAGCTTTAGTGAATCTTGGGTACTTGATCGTTCGTTCGAAAACTTTAATACTGTCTGTTTGTCTGGAATGTGATACAATATGTGGAATTCATATAGTTTAGGCATGAAATACGAAATATGTGATATTTCGCATTTATGATGTCTAAAGAGAATCTGGATTCCAAATATTGTAGTTTTACACTTTCTTTTCTGTGACCATAAGTGTAGTATGTACGATATCGCCGGTTTCGTTGCTATACGTCAACGACAATTGGGGTATGCATACTTACTTACGTTGATGATATGAGATATTATGTGTTGCTGAGATATAATGTGCAGGATTGTCGCGATTGAATAGCCGGGGGGGTTTTATGTGAGATGAGAGTTTTATAATTTCATTCATGTAAATTCAAATGTAATGTAATATTCTTTTATTTGGGGCACTTCCAGGTTGAGGTTGTGTCACCAGTGTTGTATATTATTTACTTTTCCGCATTAGGATGGACCCAAGGAGGGGAGCACGGGTGACCGGGTTCTGGGGTTCAGTGGGAGGCCATCTCGAGGAGTCAAGACCGGGTCTCCTAAACTCTAGAATTGGTAGGGTCACTTGCCGCTCTTGTAGGGGTCCAGGGTGTGGGCTTGGCTATTCATCGCGACTGTGGAATCCGTATTTTCTATTCTGGCTAAATACTAAATACGGACGTCCTAGGATATCCCACGTTATATCTATGTTTCTGCTGCCTGTGTTCTGTGATATCTGAGACGAATGACATATTATATATATGATATATAGTAGACGTTGCTTATGTTTTACACCCACGCTAGTCCCGTCCCGGTATGCCGTTAGTTAAGTAACCTAACGGTGCATAACGGAACATTGCGGCGAATGCGGATGGTATAAGCATACGTGTTATTTTCGTTTCTTTCTGTGATTGGCTTAAGGACTTAAATGATGGGATTACATTAATGTGATTAATGTAAAGAAAATAAACCTAAAAAGATGTTGTAGAATCGAATTTGAAAACTACTCGGCTATTTATGAAAAAGCTACATTTCAAAACTGCGGAGCTTAAGCCACTCCTTTTGAAAACTGTTTGATTCTACAACGATATCAAGTTCAAAGCGTTAAAGATTTTCTTAAAAATCATTCGCAACCCTCCGTCATTTTAGGAAGTAGAGTACTTAGTATTCGTGCTACGTTTGTTGACTTTAGTTAAGGCGTAGTGTACGGTAGCTAAGTGATGTCTTCCTACACTGCATATGATGCAGATTAATTAGGACATTCATGCGACTTTGTTGACCATAGTTAAGGGTCATATGGGTGGGTATAATTGATCAAGAAATGACGGGTAGAACTTGACTGGTACTTATGATTTGTTGACCATAGTTAAGGTCATAAGTACTAGGGGTAAAAATTACATCGGGAATTTCAAGTGTTGAAATTTGCAATGAGATTGCATACCTTCCATGTGATGGTTGGATCCCGATCCCACTGTGGGCAATAGTTGCTCCTAGGAGAGTTTTACAGTTTACAATTAGCTAACTCATTAGGTGTCTAGAAAGGTGTTAACGGGGCTCCGCCTCTGGGAAAACGAGTTTTACTCTAATTAGGTCCGTGCGAAAGCACGGGGAACCTCCCTCAAAGTACGGACACTGGCCTGGCTGAACGGTTAGCGAAGTTGTAGACTGTAATTAATCCTGGATAGTTTTTCCTTTTAAGGTTTGAAAGAAAAACTTGATAGAAAGCAGTGGGAAACATCGATTAGACAAGATAATAAACCAATCTAATCTGTGCAAGAGCTTTCGCTGAGTGTATTCTTTTCTCTCTCTTAATAGCAGATACCAATGACTGGACTTAAGCTTCTACTAGATAAAAACAAACTGAATGGGACCAACTATAAAGACTGGCTGAGGAATCTGAAAATCGCCTTGACTTATGATAAAGTATCATATGTCCTCACAGCTTCAGCCCCGCCCGTCCCAGGTCCAAAATCCTCAGTTGCGGACATTGAAGTCCGCAAGACATGGGACACTGACTGTGCCACGGCAAAATGCCTCGCGCTTGCATCGATGGACAACACACATCAAAAGCAGCACGAGGACATGGACATTCACGGTATATTGCTCCATACAAAGGAGTTGTATGGGGAGCAATCCCGCGTATTACGATACGAAGCATCAAAGAAACTGTTTCAGATGTGAATGGCCCCTGGCACACCAGTAGGAGACCATGTTTTGAAGATGATAGCTCTTATAGAAGAGCTTGAGGACCTTGGATGGACAATGGACAATGAACAATATATAGATATTATTCTGCAGTCCCTCCCCTCCACCTTTGCTCAGTTCATAGTGAACTTTAACATGCATGGCATGGAAAAGGAACTCCCTGAACTCCTTAATATGTTAAGGAGTGCAGAGAGCACTATGAAATCAGCAAAAACTCCCGTTATGACTATTGGAAAGTCTTCTTCTTCTCGCCCGAAAGCTAAGGCCACGGGAAAGAAAAAGAAGAAACCCACTAATCCTAAGGGCGGAGTTAAAAAGGTGAAGGGAAAGGGAAAGTCCAAAGCTGGAGACCCGGGGAAAGGCGAGTGTTTTCATTGCCACAAGACAAGACATTGGAAGCGCAATTGCACGGAGTACTTAAGTCTCAAGAAGAAGCATGGTGATGCTTCCGCTTCAGGTGCGTTTGTGACTGAAAATTGTTTTTCTATAAACTCTACTTCCTGGGTATTGGATACCGGTTCAGGTTCTCACATTTGCAATTCTATGCAGGGGTTGAGAAATAGAAAGGTTTTGAAGACAGGTGACTATACTCTCCGCGTTGGAAATGGTTCCAATGTACATACAGTCGCAGTGGGAGAGTATCACTTGGGGTTTCCATCTGGATGTATTTTGATTTTGAATCCATGTTATTTTGTACCAAGTATGCTATGTAATATAATATCCGTTTCTTTGTTGGACAATGAAGGATATAATTTTGTGTTGCAGAACAATGTTATGAACATTCACCTAAATCAAATGTTGGTTGGGTATGGTACGCTTAATAACGGAATATATGTCCTAAATCAACACACAGTTTTCAGTATACAACACACTAATAAAAGAAAACTTTCAGAATTAAATGAAGCTTTTCTTTGGCATTGTAGACTTGGTCATATTAACGAAACAAGACTAAACAAGTTACACAAAGATGGATATTTAAATTCTTTTGAATATAAATCTTATGCGACTTGCCAGTCTTGTATCAAAGGTAAAATGACCAAAACTCCGTTTACCGGACACGGAGAAAGAGCTACTCAGCTCCTGGGCCTCATACATAGTGATGTATGTGGGCATATGTTTACACAGGCTAGAGGAGGTTTTTCTTACTTCATTACATTCACTGACGATTTCTCAAGATTCGGTCATGTATTTCTATTAAAGCACAAGTCCGACGCTTTCGAGAAATTCATTGAATATAAACAAGAAGTAGAAAAACAAACCGGCTTGAATATTAAGATGCTTCAATCAGATCGAGGTGGAGAGTATCTCAGTACAGAATTTGCAAACTTCCTAAAAGAGAATGGGATTCTCTCTCAGCTCACTCCTCCTTACACACCACAGCACAACAGTGTGTCAGAACGACGGAATAGGACCCTATTAGATATGGTCCGGTCCATGATGAGTGACGCTGAGTTACCAGTCTCGTTTTGGGGGCATGCATTGGAGACTGCAGCGTTTCTGCTAAACAGGGTTCCAACCAAAGCCGTGTCTACCACGCCATATGAGATATGGAATGGAAAGAGACCATCTCTTAAAAGAATTAAGATTTGGGGTTGCCCGGCCTATGTTAAAAAGCAGAATCCGGACAAACTCGAGACACGGTCAGTCATGTGTAACTTTGTGGGATATCCAAAGAATTCTTATGGATATCTGTTCTACCACAAAGAGGAACAAAAAGTGTTTGTTTCTCAGTATGCCACATTCTTGGAAAAAGAGTTTTTCACAGATAAAGATGATGGCAAGGTGATAGATCTAGAAGAGGTTCTGGAGACACAAACTACAAATGACGATTTGGTTGAACCGGCTGTTGCAACAGAAACTGAAGAACCTCGGCCACTCCGTAGGTCTGGTAGGACTTCTCGCCCACCGGAGAGGTACTACGGTTTCCTCATTGATGGTGACGGAGAAGATTGCATCATGGATGATGATGATCCTACCAGTTTTCAGCAAGCTATCACGAGTGGTGACTCTGTGAAGTGGCTGGATGCCATGAGATCCGAAATGGAGTCTATGTACTCCAACAAAGTATGGACTTTGGACGTTGTACCCTCTGGGGTAAAACCTGTAGGGTGCAAATGGATCTTTAAAAGAAAGATTGGTGTGGATGGGCAGGTAGAGACCTATAAGGCAAGACTTGTGGCGAACGGTTTTCGTCAAAGACCAGGTTTGGACTATGACGAAACTTTTTCGCCCGTAGCCATGCTTAAATCCATTCGGATCCTACTTGCTATTGCTGCTCACTACGACTATGAAATCTGGCAGATGGACGTTAAAACAGCATTTCTGAATGGAGATTTAGAAGAATGCGTTTATATGGATCAGCCAGAGGGCTTCATTGACAGTGGGAGCAGCGAGAAAGCATGTAGATTACTTAAATCCATATATGGGTTAAAGCAGGCATCTCAGAGTTGGAACATCTGTTTCGATAATGTTATCAAAGAGTTTGATTTCATCAAAAATCCAGATGAACCTTGTGTTTATAAGAAGGCTGTAGGAAGAGCTGCCACATTCCTCGTATTGTACGTGGATGACATTCTTCTGATAGGAAATGATATTCCTATGCTACAGTCGGTCAAATCATTCTTATCACTGAGGTTCTCCATGAAGGACCTGGGTGATACCACATACATCCTGGGCATAAGGATCTATAGGGATAGATCCAAAAAGTTATTGGGATTGTCCCAAACCAGGTACATCAACACCATCCTAAAGAGGTTTAGTATGGAAGACTCCAAGCGAGGTGCCTTACCCGCTTGCCATGGAGTCACTCTCTCCAAGGATTCTTGTCCAAAGACCGATGAAGAGAGAGCTCGCATGAGCATTATACCTTATGCTTCGGCAGTAGGATCTATAATGTATGCGATGTTATGTACACGCCCAGATGTAGCTTATGCACTTAGTGTTGTAAGCAGGTATCAATCCAACCCAGGGGAGAACCACTGGACAGCTGTAAAGAACATTCTTAAGTACTTACGAAGGACTAAAGAATTGTTCTTGGTGTATGGTAATACAGATCTCCAAATGGAGGCCTTTACCGATTCGAGCTTCCAGAGCGATAAGGATGACAGCAAATCTATCTCAGGGTTTGTATTTACCCTCAATGGAGAGACGGTAAGTTGGAAGAGTTCCAAACAAGATACCGTTGCAGACTCTACGATAGAAGCTGAGTACATTGCTGCAAATGATGCCGCCAAGGAAGCCGTCTGGATGAAGAAGTTCGTCTCGGAACTAGGAGTAGTTCCAACCATTATTGATCCAATACCTTTGTATTGTGACAATAATGGGGCGATGGCGTTAGCCAAGGAGCTCAGATCCCATCAGCGGTCCAGACATATCCTGAGGCGCTTTCATTTGATCCGGGAGATTGTAGATCGCCGCGAGATCGAGATTAAGAGAGTAGACACAAAGAACAACGCTGCGGATCCACTCACCAAGGCCCTCCCACAGCCACAGCATGAGCGACTTTTTGAGATGTTGGGTATGAGATACGCCAATAATTGGCCTTAGTGCAAGTGGGAGATTGTTGGATATATGTATGCCCTAGAGGCCATTATGTGATAGTGGATGTATCTATACATGTATATATATTCAGTTTGCATTCTTGCTCGACATGACAATATGCTATCTGGTTCTTCTTTATCTGACATGTTGATTTGATCATGATTTTATTCATTCATACATGCTGATAAAGCCCTGAGGATATCGACTTGACTACTCTGATTATGATAGAGATTATACTAGTGGGACATGTGTAGTCTATAAGCATATCCTGAAATGTCCCTAGTCGGAGGTGTATCGAGACGGGGCATCGATATACCAGAGTAGACTAGCGTATATGATACTAGACCCATGTGATGGGCGATGGATGTTCCCACATTCATCGATGTTTGACATCAAGATCATATACGGGTGCTCAGTGCTGACTGGGTACACTGGACGGACTCACAGAGAACTCCTATATGGAATTATATCTATCGTCGGATAGCAGTTCTCAGGTGACACTGGTACAGGTTAGTCTGTAGACCCGAGATCGTCATGGAGTCTTGTGTGTTCTCCCACTGTACTTTGATTGCCACCCTACCACGGCTCTACTGAGTCGTGCAAACAGGTGGCCGTTGGGTACAGTCCCGAGACACACGAAGGCAATGAGCGATAGGAGGGGTTTCGTCTCTCCCGATATTGGGAGTTGATGCTGTACTGTGCCCGACTGGTTATATCAGTAAGTCCCTGGCCAGGGCTGCTGAGATTTGCTGATAAGTGTTATCAGTAGTTTCTCGATCTGTTATAGACCATTCACCGGCACGACTTATTGAGTTATTGGGGTCGACGTGACCATCCCTAGGCTCGATATGCAGCATATCTGACGAAGAGACCGGACTGTACGGTAGTGTTGCCGGTTGGCTCGACGGGAGTTGTAGCAGGTTCGCTTGTTGTCTTCTGATCGCTCAATACCCGGGTGGCCGTTACGTTTAGCTGACCGCTTGCGGCTTGAGGGTACCTGATATGATCATCACCCTCTGCCGACGTATTGACGAGTCTTAGAGTCCCACAAAGGAGTTACCCAGTCCAGGCGAAACGTTGTGGTGCGTGTATGCGATATGCGCATGCACCCGATTAAAATGTGCGTATATGATACCGAACATTGATCGGGTGAACGGCTTTTGGTGGGGTCATATGAGATATGACCGGATTGATAAATCAAGTGTTGATTTATCATTTAACCATTAGTTTTCTCACTTAAAACCTTTTCTTGGATGATGGATGTGTGCATGCATGTGTGCTTTTCTTTCTTTCTTTCATGCTAGTTTCATGCACATATGGATGTGCATACATACACACATACATACACCCATCTATCATGGTTGTTAACATATGGAAATGGTGGCAATATAAGACTCACACCATGGATTAAATAATGGATTATTATTTGATTTTGGATTTAAAAGAAAATGAAAAGGAAAGGATAATCATTCTAGCTTCTACATTCTTCTTTTGACCTAACCATGCTCAACTACCACTAACCTAGGGTTATCCTTCTCTTTATCATTTAAAACTCAAGTTAAATAATGTCTCCATCACTTTAACCATGGTTCATAGTAAGAAGAAATAAAATATATATTGATATATTTCTTTTTCTTCTTAAGAGTTATCTTTTATCTCATTTACCTCTTGTGAAAAATATTGCCACCATCTTCTTCCTCTTTCTCTTTTGCTCTCTAGTTTTTTCTAGTGAGTAAATACCACTTAAAGAAAGGTTTTTGAAGTGAGAAACTTGACCACAACTTCATTCTACACAAGCTTAGCCGTCTTGTTTAGAGTGTTCTATTCGGTTTTACGAAGTTGCGAGCTTGGACGGAGAACTCCGTGGTGGATCGTCGTGGACACAAGAGGACTTCAAGAGGACCTCCGTTCAACACCCTAGAGACCAAGGAGTCCAGCGAAAAGGAGCTACAAAGGTTGTAGTCTCGAAACCCTAGATTAGTTCGCTTTATATTTCGAAACCCTAATTTTCTAGGATCGATTCCTTTGCATGTTCGTTTAGCACCATAAAAATTTAAACTTTTGGACATGTGATGCTTCAAAACTCTTCATAGGGTGCTAGACAAACCTTTCAGATCTTCGCTTTGCTCGATCACCGTGAGGCTTGGATCTATCGAGGATCACGTGCTCGTTGATGACGATCGGCTTCGCGTAAAGGATCTTGAATGAAATAGCTTGATGAATTTCTCATGATTCTTGATCTTGGATCTGGATTTGGAATTGGATCTAAATTGTTTTTGTGATTGTGTACAAAATTCAACAACTAATCAACAACTCAACAACCTTTTTAATGTGGGCTTAGGTCCCTTTTTATAAACCCTAATCAAGCTTCCCCCATAAGCTGGGTTGTTATAAGGAGGTTTCTAGAATAAGTTAGGTAGTTATCAAGCTTCCTCAACAAGCAAGGTTATTATAGAGAAGTTTCTAGAACAAGGTTGTTACATCGAAGTGTCCTCAGCAAGCTAGGAAGTTGAAACGAAGTTTCTGGAGAATTCCCGACTTTGAAGGCTATAACTCGGCCGCGGATCCGCGGCGACTCAGTCTGACTCGGCCGCGGTTCCGCGGCCGATTGGTGAGCTCACAGCTTCAATCTTATGTGGTATTATTCTGTTGATCTCTGGGTTTATATTTTAGGGTTCCCTAGGCGGCCGCTGGGTTTCGGGAGGTATCGTCCATGCCAATTTCAATTTTTTTGCCGTACTAAAGACCCCTAACCTAGAATCTTAACTAGAGATTTAAACGAACTAGCAATGGAAACAACTTTCATCTAAGTGAATGAGGAATACAACCTTTGTAGACTGGTCCTTCACTTTTAAAGCTCCGTGTAGTAGTCCCTTCGATCCAAGTAGTGAACACCATAACTCCAGTAAGGATTCACATGAAAAAATGAACAAGCTTGCTCGAAGTCTTCGAGGCCGAAGATGATCTATGTCGAGGAGACTCAAGCTCATGCTACCTCTTCACTAATGGTAGATTAGTGAAGCAAACACCCTAAACTAAATGGCTAATATAGTAGAGGATTATGAAGTAGGAATTGGGCTCACTTTAGATTTATTTTTCTCACAATATTTCTTCACCATTTCAAAAGCTAGCAATCTTTTCCATGAGGAAGAAGAAGATGATGTGAAGATGAGAATAAAACTCATGAGGTGAGAATAGAAACCATGGGTGAATTAGTGTCATACACTAACTCATATAGAGAATAAACCATGGGTAAACAATAATGGTTGGGTTAATAAATATCTTCAAGTGAAACAAAAAGAGTGGACTTGGTCAATGGTTCCACAAGTTTCTACAAGCTTCTACAAGCTTCAACCATATGACAATTTCCAACTAATTTGATTTACTTTAAATAAATAAAACCTTACATTATTATATGCATGGTGTTAGTCTCATACACCCATGTAGCATGTGGCATCTAGCATGACACAAAATAATGTACATTAATATATATCACATATATACTAAGTGTACACAAGTGAGAAAAAGAAATGTTTAAGTGAGCTAATATTAGTTAATGTAAATTAATATATCACATATATAATTATATATTAAATTATTAAATCAACACTTGATTTAATAATCCGGCTTTATTACATACAACCGACCAATATCAAATGTAACATCTTATCGAATCAACACTTGATCCGATAACCCGGCTATATCTCATATAACCGACAAATATCACATATCGCGAGAATAGAATGCGGTATCACATACGTGCATTAATCTCGGTCCCACACATATCATATATGTGCTCCTACTTCATTTCGCATGAACCAGGAAACCCCTGTGTTAGACTCTTATGGCTCGTCAATACGCCGGCAGTAGGTGATGATCATATCGAACACCACAACACGCAAGCGGTCTGCTAAACGTAACGGTCACCCGGGTATTGAGCGATTAGAAGATCAACAAGCAAACCTGCTCATACTCCTACGAATCCAATCAGTAACACTACCGTACAGTCTGGTCTCTTCGTCAGGTATGTCGCATATGGTAGACTAGGGGTGGTATAACGTCAGACCCCAATAGTCTGATAAGTCATGCCGATGCAAGGTCCATAACGGTTCGAGAAACTACTAATAACACTTACCAGTAAATCTCAGTAACCCTGGACAGGGATTTCTTGTTATGGCCAATCGAGCATAGCGCAACATCAACTCCCAATACCGGGAGAGACGAATCCCCTCCTATCACTCATTACCTCCATGTGACTCGGGACTGTACCCAAAACCATCTTTTTGCACGATCTCTTGACCATGGTATGGTGGAAATCAAAGCACGGTGGGAATCACACAAGACTCTATGACGATCTCGGGTTGACAGACTAACATGTACCAGTGTCACCAGAGAACTGCTATCTGAAGATAGGTATAATACCATCTAGGAGTTCTCGGCGATTCCGTTCAGTGTACCCAGTCTCTACTGAGCACCCTATACCTTCTCTGATGTCAAACACCAATGGATGTAGGATCATCCATCGCCCATCATATGGGTCAAGAAGCGCATACGCTAGTCTACTCTGGAATATCGATGCCCTGTCTCGATACACCCTCGAATAGGAACAATTATAGGGTGTACTTGTGGACTACCCTAGGCCCCACTAGTATGATCTCCATCATAGTCCTGGTAGCCAAGTACACATCCTAAGGGCTTTATCAACATGTGAGAGCAAGACAGCATCACTAATACAACTCAACATGTAAAGACAAAGTGCAACCAGATAGCATACTATCATATTGAGCAAGAAAGTCCTCCCTATATATGTCCAAGTATCTACTATAATATACATCTCATGTACAGTAATGGCCTCTAGGGCATACATATAACTAACAATCTCCCACTTGCACTAAGGCCATGTATTGTAGTATCCAATACCCAACAATATAGCAGTGGTTGTAGTATCCCATACTCAACCATCCCAAAATCTCTCAAATAGTATTTGGGGAAGAAGGCCTTGGTGAGTGGATCTTGTTGGGTTACGGCAGCGCCCCGGCCATTAATCCGTGGCCAAATGCAGAACAAAAATTTGTAAAACTTGGCGCTACCACAACCAATTACCCGGATCGAACCATTAACCGTTTACTAGCTAACTGTAAAGTGTTCAGAGATTATACCGATCGATCCATGTCTTTTGGTCATCAATCTCTTCCCAAGCTCCTCGACGGCTGCCCCGAACAAGTCCGCTCTCCTGTCTCCCTCGTCGAAGATGATCCACCTCGAGGATTCTTAATACGGGCTCCCGCTTCAAAACCGAAGCAACTCGAACAAATAGTTTGCTAACCTAGGTTCTCAAGATGATGTAGAGATAGTGTGTGATTATTTTGTCTCAATACACTCTAGGATTCTCAACACATGAGAGGGATAGAGTAGAGGTTGAAGAAGAAGCCATGTATGTGTGAAGTGTGATCTTTCAAGACTTGGATTGCAAAAGAAAATGCAACTCATGAAAAGGAATGAGATGGCTGCCTTCTCACCAAGTGTTGTGAGATATTTGTGATTTTTCAAATAAAAAATACATAGCACAAAATATCATGATCCCATCACAAATATCTTACAACAATAATATAAACAATAAAGCATGGTCTCTCATGCCTCATTAAATGCCACAAGCCAAAACTTGCCCTCACACTTTACACATAATCAATATTAAACATTTAACCAAAAACCCTAAATATTTAATATAATAAAAAGAAATGGCATCTCCAAAGTAATCTTGTAACGGATTACAAGAATACCCCTCATCTGTATAAACATATCTGTATTCGTATTCCGACTGAATACGAATACAACGAGACGAAAATAATCTAACAATCTAATACTAGGATCCGGCTTAAACCAAAGCCCACTAGTATGATCCGTCCGATCATGATCCGTGCACGAGTGCACGTATATGATCGAACCCTGCATAAAACCATACGGCCTCTACAACGTTTCGCCCGAACTAGGGAAACCCTCTGTGTGGGACTCTAAAGACTCGTCAATACGCTGGCAGTGGGTTTAACTATAAGCACATCAGTGGCACTAGCTGTACGTAACGGCTACCCAGGTATTGAACGAAAGGGAGGCCGACGAGCGAACTCATCCTAAAACCCTACTGAGCCTGACAGTGACAATATCCGTACAGTCCGGTCTGTTCGTCTATGAGTATCGCATATCGGGTCTAAGGGGTGGATAAAGTCAGACCCCTAATAACGCGATATTTAGTGTCGGAATGAAGCCCATCACCACCAGAGAAACTACCGATCCTAGATCGGTAATTCTCGACTACCTTGGCCAAGGATTTCTGGTGATGGCCATCCGTGCACACTGCGACCTCTACCTCCAATACCGGGAGAGACGAATCCCCTGACGATCCGCTCACTGCCTCCATGTGGCTCGGGACTGTACCCAACTAAAACCTGTTTGCATGACTCCTTCGAGCCGTGGTAGGGTAGTAATCAAAGCATAGTGGGAACTCACACGAGACAAATGACAATCTCAGGTCGATAGACTAACCTGTACACATGTCACCTGGGAACTGCTATCTGAAAATAAGTATAATACCAACTAGCATGTTCCCGGCGAGTCCGTCCAGTGTACTCATAACCCAATGATCACCTGTATACTATCTTAGTGTTAGTGTATATGCCCTAGAGGCCATTACTGTATCATACTAGTTTGTATATTACTTAATGGAAGCTTGGGATATTCACCTTGTATAGACAATCTTGCTCAAAATAATAGTATGCTACTTGGTTTGTTTCTACTTTAATGTGTACATGTGTTTATTTTAGTATATCACCTATACACATTAGTGGAGCCCTTAGGATCTTTGCTTGATTACCAGCGTTGTGATGGCAGTCACACTAGTGGGGCATGGGTAATCCACAAGCACATCCTTATGCAGGTCCCTAGTCGTAGGACTATCGAGACAGGGCATCAATACTCCGGAGTAGACTAGCGTATGCGCTTCTCATCCCAGCAGGGGAGACGGTCTGTCCCACAGCCGTCAGTACGTCGTACTTGAGATAGTATGCGGGTGCTCGTTAGGTTACGAGTACACTGGACAGGACTCGTCAGGAACTGTTGGTTGGTACTATACCTATCGTCAGTTATCAGTTCCCAGGTGACATGAGTACAGCTTAGTCTGCTGACTTGACACTGTCACTTCGCCTCGAGTGTGTTCCCACTGTACTTAGATTACTACCCTACCATGGCTCAAAGGAGTCGTGCAAACAGGTAGTAGTTGGGTGCAATCCCGAGGCACTTGGAGGCAGTGACGGTTAGACAGGATTCGTCACTCCCGGTATTGGGGGTTGATATCGCGCTGTGTCTAGGATAGCCATTACACAAAGTCCCTGGCCAGGGCAAGCGAGATATACTGGTAGGTTTCCAGTGTTATCTCAGGGTGTTCTGGGGTACACTCCGACATGACTTGTACCGCTATTAGGGAACTGACGTTTACCGCCCCCCTAGGCCCGCCATGCGATATTCTCAGACGAACAGACCGGACTGTACGCAGATTGTCACATTCAGGCTCAGTAGGAGTTCAGATGGGTTTCACCTCGTCCGTCTTCTTATCGGCGTCTACCTGGGGGCTATTACGCACAGCTAGTGCCGCTTGCGATCTGTGGTTAAACCCACTGCCAGCGTAGTGTCGAGTCTTTAGAGTCCCACACAGAGAGCTATTCGCCTTTAGGCAAAAGAGTAGAGGTCGCATGGTTTTGCGACAGGGTTCGGTCACATCCGTGCACTGGTGCACGTTTAGTGTCCGGGCAGTTATCACTAGAGGGCTTTGGTTTAAGCCAGATCCTAGTGTACGTTTTGGGATTGGTTTTATCTCGTTTGTATTCGTGTTCCTCGGAACGCGGATGCGGGTGTGTATGCACAGTTGACAGAGAGACAGAGGCAGAGGATTCTCATTAGGGTTGTTGACTGTTGACTTTTGCTAAACCCTAATGAGAATAAGAAATATGATTAACAATAATATTAATTAAGTATTATTGTGACATGGTTGTTGATGGTTGACTTTGTTGACTTGTTGACTTAGTTGACCGGCTGACTAGGTTAGACTTGTTGACCATCATCATGACAATGGCTATTATTTCTTGGCATTGACCTTGGCTTGCTTATTTGTTCACACATTGCATTTAATGTAAGAAATGATATGGCCACTTGATATGATAACAACCATCACATAATACTCAATTATTATTATGTGTTATGATGATTTTGGATTATGAGAGCAAGGGTGAGAAAAGTCTTGCTCATTCTATCATTCTCATTCTCTCTCATCCTCAAGCTCTCCCTCTTCCTCTTGCTCTCTCTCTCTAGTCCATGTTTCTACTTGTCTCATGTGTTGAGAAGCAAGAACCATAGAGATAAAACCCAACACACTCCTTTACTCATCCTAGTACACAAGGTTTAGCAAACCAAGTGTTCTAGTTTCCTCAAGATTGAGGTTGAAGCCAAAGGTAGAAGCTTTTAGGTGGATCCATCTTCGGCACAAAGAGACGACGAGGAGAGAACCATCGGACCACCACAAGGATACCAAGAGAAGGAGTTCAAGTTAAGGTATAACCACTAACCGAGTAGGTAAAACTCTTGTTAGGATTGTTAGATAGTTGTTTAACAAAGATCCGTATTTTGAGTCCATGTTACCAGCAAAAGAAAAATCGTTTTTCATCATTTCCGCAAGCCCGTAAGTACCGGGAGAGGTAACGTGGACTTACAGTGGTATCAGAGCCAGGTTAAACACTATCTAACATGTTAGCAAAGTAACTAGAAGCTCGATCGGAGAAAAAGTCACGAAACATGCCCGTATTTTCATGTTTCTGCCGTTTTTGTTTTCTGTTCATAAAATAATTAATCTGACACTAAAAATCGGCTCAGGCTTTTTAAAACCCACATAAGAAAATTGGTCCACCGACTCGATCAAAGCGCCGCGGAAACGCGGCAGGAGCATGCTCCCACCGCGGATCCGCGGCCGAGTTGACTCGGTCGTGGCACAATCTTCCTGCAGTGTTTTTCTGGGGCTGTTTTGCGATTTTTGGAATATGTTTTTTCTGCCCAAATTTTCCAGAAAGAAAAATTTGTTTTTGGGGCCTAAAAATCCGTATTTTGATCAAACTTCTAAAGACTTAAGCTAACGGGTTATATCTGTGATGTGATATATGTATTGAACGTCTGCTAATCGCTATACGTCGATTAGTGGGGATTATATATATCTGTGATCTGTAATGTTGATTGTATGTGTATATGAATTCATTGGACTGTCGCGGATGAATAGCCGGGGGGTTGTGAGATGAGAGTTTTCTTTTTCTTTCAATTCATGTAATTTTTAATTGATGTAATATTATTTATATGGCCGCACAACCGGGATGAGGTTGTAGCCGTCATTGTATAATTTCTTTTACTGTTTTTGCTCCTAGGATAGACCCAAGGTGGGGTGCACAAACTACCGGGTATCTCGAAGTGCCGAGTGGCCTACTCACGGTGTTGAGGGAGGTTGCTTCACTTCAGGTACTTGGCGGATAGTTTGCAGCACCCGTAGGGGTCTAGGGTGGGGTCTTGGCTATTCATCACGACCGTGTAATCCGCTCTTCGTTACAGGCTCGTACGGATTGCGGATTCCTAGTATATCCAATGTGTTCATCTGTGATCTTGAATGGCTATCATTGCATGTGACGAATGTGTATATCTATATATGATATCTATTTAGGCGTTGCTTATGTTTTGCATCCGCGCTAGTCCAGCCCCCGCTCTGTCGTTAGTTAAGTAACCTAACGGGTAATGACGGGGCCCCGTGGCGAATGCGGATGGCATAAGCGTACGTCATATTTTCGTTGTTTTCTGCAATGGTAGGATTAAATGATGGGACGCATTAAATTAATGCAAGAAAATAAACCAAAGTTGAGTCGTTGGAACACTTTTAAAAACCACTCGGTTTCTTTTCAAAAACAACTTTTAAACGCGGAGCTTAAGCCACTCCTTTTAAAAGCTATCTCGTTCCATCGATTATATCAAGTTCACTACGTTCACGGTTTCGCCAAAACCATCCGTAGCCCTCCATCATTTCAGTTAAATATTCGGTAGTATTCAAGCTATGTATTTTGACCTCACGCCAAGGCATAGAGATTGGTAACTGCCGGATATTTATCTGTTGCATAGATAGAATGCGTTGGTTTGAGACAGTCGTACTGCCCTTTTGGCCTACGTCAAGGGTAGGTACGGGTGGGTTCAAATTAACCTGGATAATGATGGGAAGAACTTGACATGTGACTTATGACATTTTGACCTCACGCCAAGGTCATAAGAGCATGGGGCAAAAATCCACATCGGGAGTTTCAAAAGAAACTGAAACTTGCTAGCGCTGCATACCATTTGGAGTGTGATGATTCTGGTAGGATTCCTTCAGTTTTGTCACGCGATGATATTTGGATCCCGATCCTACTATGAGTATATGCTACTCCTCAGGAAATTTCTCACTTAACGATCACTGCTATAAACCAAGTAGGTGTCTAGAAAGGTGTTAGTAGGGCTACGCCCCCAGGAAAAAGAGGTTATTTAATTAAGGAACTTCGCGAAAGCGTTGGAAACCCTCCCTCGAAGTACCGACACTAGCCTGGCTGAACGGTTAAGCAAGTATTGTACGGTGAGATTGATCCTGACTAATTCTTCCTTTTTGGTTTGAGGAGGGATTCGAGAGACAGTGGGAGCTATCCTGTTTAGACAAATTAAAAACCACTCTAAACTTTCAAGAGCATCATGCTAAAGTGTTTTTTCTCTCTCTCCTACTTGCAGCGACCAAACATCATGACTGGACTTAAGTTACAACTAGATAAAAACATACTGACAGGGCCAAACTACAAAGATTGGCTCAGGAATGTCAAAATGGAAATAACTTATGACAAGTTGGGGTATCTCCTCACCACCAAAGCTCCCTCTGTCCTAGGTCCCAAAACCAGCGTCGCGGATAGGGAAATCCGTAAGACCTGGGAAATCGATTGCGCGAAGGCCAAGTGCCCCGTGCTTGCCTCTATGGACAATGAACATCAGAGGAGGCATGAGAATATGGACCTTGAATCCATATTTCTCCATACAAAAGAAATGTATGGAGAGCAATCCCGTATCGCCAGATACGAAGTCTCGAAAACGCTGTTTTCGGCGAGATTGGCCGTCGGATCATCGGTAGCGGAACACGTGCTTAAGATGATTGGCTTCATTGAGAAGCTCGCGGACCTTGGGACCACGTTAGAGAACGAGCTCTACACGGAATTGATTCTCCAGTCCTTTCCTTCCACTTACACCAAGTTTATCCTGAACTTCAACTTACAAGAAAAAGAAGTTGAACTTTCAGAACTCCTCAACATGCTGAGGAGTGCAGAGGGCACCCTACAGGAAGGTAGGAAAACATCCACTTTGTTTGTAGGAGGATCTTCCTCTTCTAGGTCCAAGGCGAAAGCCAAGGGAAAGAAGAAGAAAGCCCCCGCCAAACCAAGGGGCGGTGTTAGTAAAATGGATACGAAGGGAAAGACAAAGGCAACAAAGGTAGCGGAAAAGCTTGTGGGAAAGGAAGAATGCTTTTACTGTCACAAGAGTGGACACTGGAAAAAGGATTGCAGGGCTTGGAAGGCCAGAACCCAGGATCTGAAGCAAGTTGCGGCTTCAGCTTCAGGTGTGTATGTTATTGAAAACTGTCTATCAATAAACTCTACATCTTGGGTATTGGATCCCGAATCAGAATCTCATATCTGTAATTCTTTACAGGCACTGAGAAGGCGTAGGGTTTTGAAGGCAGGTGATATGACCCTCAAAGTTGCAAACGGAGCTGGCATGGATGCTGAGTCCGTGGGGGACTATCACCTGGGGTTGTCAGATGGACACGTTTTGGTTTTGCGTGATTGTTATTTTGTACCCAATGCAACCTGTAATATCATATCTGTATCTTTATTATCTAAAGAAGGTTATGAATTTGCATTTGTAAGTAATGTTGTGAACATTCACCTTAATCAAGTTTTGATTGGGTCAGGTACATTAAGCAATGGTATATACGTATTAAACCAACCACAGATTTTCAATGTCCAGAATACACAAAAAAGAAAGTCTCCGAAAACAAATCAGGCTTTCTTATGGCATTGTAGACTGGGTCACATCAATGAGAGAAGGTTGACGAAGTTACATACAGAAGGATATTTGGATCCGTTCGAATATCAATCATATGCAACTTGTCAATCCTGTCTCAAAGGAAAGATGACAAAGACTCCTTTCACTGGACACGGAGTAAGAGCGAGCGAGCTCTTGGGACTCGTACACAGCGACGTGTGCGGTCCATTGTCTACACATGCGCGAAGCGGTTATTCTTACTTCATTACTTTTACGGATGACTTTTCAAGGTACGGATATGTCTTCTTAATGAAACATAAATCCGAAGCCTTTGGAAAATTCCAGGAATATAAGAATGAAGTAGAAAAACAAACATGCAAAAGTATCAAGACACTAAGATCTGATCGAGGTGGTGAATACTTGAGTGCCGAGTTCCTGGATTACCTAAAAGAGAATGGAATTCTCTCTCAGCTTACTCCTCCATACACTCCGCAGCATAACGGTGTATCGGAGAGACGGAACCGGACCTTATTGGATATGGTACGTTCCATGATGAGTAACGCTGAGTTACCGCGATCATTCTGGGGATATGCGCTAGAATCAGCTACATACCTTTTGAACCGAGTTCCAACTAAGACTGTGCCTACCACACCATATGAGATATGGAGTGGGAAGAAACCCTATTTTCAATATCTGAAGATCTGGGGATGTCCAGCTTTTGTCCAAAAGCAGCATGCGGACAAACTCGAGGCACGCTCAGTACTGTGCAAGTTTGTGGGATACCCAAAGAACTCCAGGGGGTATCTCTTCTATTACGCAGAGGAACAAAAGATTTTTGTTTCTCGTAATGCCCATTTTCTGGAACACCAGTTCTTAGAAAAGGAAATTAGTAGGAAGGCAATAGAACTGGAAGAAATTCCAGAACCACAGACTATTTCTGAAAGCTTAGTAGAACCAGAGGGTTCAAAAGAACATGACATTCCTACGCCTCTCCGCAAGAGTAGTAGGCAGTCTCATCCGCCCGAGAGATACTACGGTTTTCTCATAGACGGGGATAGAGAGGATTGCATCATTGATTATGATGAGCCGACTAGCTTCCAGCAGGCCATTCAGAGCGTTGACTCGGTAAAATGGCTGGATGCAATGCAGACCGAAATGGAGTCCATGTACACCAACAAAGTATGGACGTTGCTCCAGATAGGGTAAAACCCGTAGGATGCAAGTGGATCTTCAAAAGGAAGATTGGTGTAGATGGACAGGTTGAGACCTATAAGGCTAGACTTGTTGCAAAAGGTTTTCGTCAAAGACCTGGTTTGGACTATGACGAGACCTTTTCTCCAGTGGCTATGCTGAAATCCAGGATCCTTCTTTCCATTGCTGCCTTCCACGATTATGATATTTGGCTGATGGACGTAAAGACCGCTTTTCTAAATGGAAATTTAGAGGAGTGTGTCTATATGGACCAGCCAGAGGGTTTCATTCAGAGTGGGAGCAGCGGAAAGGTGTGCAAGTTGCTTAAGTCCATCTATGGACTAAAGCAGGCATCGCGGAGTTGGAACATCTGTTTTGATGAGACAGTTAAAGAATTTGGCTTTATCAAAAATCCAGATGAACCATGCATCTATAGTAGATTTGTAGCAAGAACTGTCGTATTCCTCGTTTTGTACGTGTATGACATTCTATTAATAGGAAATGACATTCCTATGCTGCAATCTGTCAAGGGGTTCTTGTCGCACATGTTCTCCATGAAAGACCTAGGTGATGCCTCGTACATTCTGGGGATCTGGATCTTTCGTGACAGATCCAAGAGGATATTAGGACTTTCACAGTCCAGGTATATCGACACCATACTGAAAAGATTCAGTATGGAAGATTCCAAGCGCGGTAATCTACCGGCTTGTCACGGGATCACCCTCTCCAAAGAGATGTCTCCCAAGACTGATTTGGAAAGGGATCGCATGTCAATTATATCCTACGCTTCTGCGGTAGGCTCTATAATGTATGCGGTGTTGTGTACCAGACCAGATGTAGCTTATGCACTGAGTGTGGTAAGCCGGTATCAGTCAAACCCTGGGGAGAAACACTGGATAGCGGTAAAGAACATTCTCAAGTACCTGAGAAGGACTAAGGAGATGTTCTTGGTGTATGGCGGAAAAGACCTCTAGATCGAGGCCTTTGCTGACTCCAGCTTCCAGAGTGACAAGGATGATTCCAAGTCCATGTCGGGTTATGTCTTTACCCTCAATGGAGGGGCGGTGTGTTGGAAGAGTTCCAAACAGGAAACCGTTGCTGACTCAACGATGGAAGTGGAATATATCGCTGCTGCAGATGCCGCAAAAGAAGCCGTTTGGATAAGGAAGTTCTTGACAGAACTTCAGGTGGTTCCGTCCATTGTTGATCCAATACCTCTGTATTGCGACAACAACGGGGCTATAGCTTTAGCGAAGGAACCCAGGTCCCATCAGAAGTCCAGACACATCTTGAGGCGGTATCACCTGATCAGAGAGATCGTGGGTCGCCAGGAGATCGAGGTTCGGAGAGTTGCTACGGAAGATAACACTGCTGATCCATTCACGAAGGCCTTACCCCTGACTCAGTTCGAGCGGCTGATCGAGATGATAGGTCTTCGATACGCCAGTACATGTCCTTAGTGCAAGTGGGAGATTGTTAGTGTATATGCCCTAGAGGCCATTACTGTATCATACTAGTCTGTATATTACTTAATGGAAGCTTGGGATATTCACCTTGAATAGACAATCTTGCTCAAAATAGTAGTATGCTAATTGGTTTATTTCTACTTTAATGTGTACATGTGTTTATTTTAGTATATCACCTATACACATTAGTGGAACCCTTAGGATCTTTGCTTGATTACCAGCGTTGTGATGGCAGTCACACTAGTGGGGGATGGGTAATCCACAAGCACATCCTTATGCAGGTCCCTAGTCGTAGGACTATCGAGACAGGGCATCGATACTCCGGAGTAGACTAGCGTATGCTCTTCTCATCCCAGCAGGGGAGACGGTCTGTCCCACAGCCGTCAGTACGTTGTACTTGAGATAGTATGCGGGTGCTCGTTAGGTTACGAGTACACTGGACAGGACTCGTCGGGAACTGTTGGTTGGTACTATACCTATCGTCAGTTATCAGTTCCCAGGTGACATGAGTACAGCTTAGTCCGCTGACTTGACACTGTCACTTCGCCTCGAGTGTGTTCCCACTGTATTCAGATTACTACCCTACCACGGCTCAAAGGAGTCGTGCGAACAGGTAGTAGTTGGGTGCAGTCCCGAGGAACTTGGAGGCAGTGACGGTTAGACAGGATTCGTCTCTCCCGATATTGGGGGTTGATATCACGCTGTGTCTAGGAGAGCCATTACACAAAGTCCCTACCCAGGGCAAGCGAGATATACTAGTAGGTTTCCAGTGCTATCTCAGGGTGTTCTGGGCTACACTCCGACACGACTTGTACCGCTATTAGGGGACTAACGTTTACCGCCCCCTAGGCCCGCCATGCGATATTCTCAGACGAACAGACCGGACTGTACGCAGATTGTCACATTCAGGCTCAGTAGGAGTTCAGATGGGTTTCACCTCGTCCGTCTTCTTATCGGCATCTACCTGGGGGCCGTTACGCACAGCTAGTGCCGCTTGCGATCTGTGGTTAAACCCACTGCCAGCGTAGTGTCGAGTCTTTAGAGTCCCACACAGAGAGCTATTCGCCTTTAGGCAAAAGAGTAGAGGTCGCATGGTTTTGCGACAGGGTTCGGTCACATCCGTGCACTTGTGCACGTTTAGTGTCCGGGCAGTTATCACTAGCGGGCTTTAGTTTAAGCCAGATCCTAGTGTATGTTTTAGGATTGGTTTTATCTCGTTTGTATTCGTGTTCCTCGGAACGCGGATGCGGGTGTGTATGCACAGTTGACAAAGAGACAGAGGCAGAGGATTCTCATTAGGGTTGTTGACTGTTGACTTTTGCTAAACCCTAATGAGAATAAGAAATATGATTAACAATAATATTAATTAAGTATTATTGTGACATGGTTGTTGATGGTTGACTTTGTTGACTTGTTGACTTAGTTGACCGGTTGACTAGGTTGGACTTGTTGACCATCATCATGACAATGGCTATCATTTCTTGGCATTGACCTTGGCTTGCTTATTTGTTCACACATTGCATTTAATGCAAGAAATGATATGGCCACTTGATATGATAACAACCATCACATAATACTCAATTATTATTATGTGTTATGATGATTTTGGATTATGAGAGCAAGGGTGAGAAAAGTCTTGCTCATTCTATCATTCTCATTCTCTCTCATCCTCAAGCTCTCCCTCTTCCTCTTGCTCTCTCTCTAGTCCATGGTTCTACTTGTCTCATGTGTTAAGAAGCAAGAACCATAGAGATAAAACCCAACACACTCCTCTACTCATCCTAGTACACAAGGTTTAGCAAACCAAGTGTTCTAGTTTCCTCAAGATTGAGGTTGAAGCCAAAGGTAGAAGCTTTCAGGTGGATCCATCTTCGGCACAAAGAGACGACGAGGAGAGAACCATCCGACCACCACAAGGAGACCAAGAGAAGGAGTTCAAGTTAAGGTATAACCACTAACCGAGTAGGTAAAACTCTTGTTAGGACTGTTAGATAGTTGTTTAACAAAGATCCGTATTTTGAGTCCATGTTACCACCAAAAGAAAAATTGTTTTTCATCATTTCCGCAAGCCCGTAAGTACCGGGAGAGGTAACGTGGACTTACACTTAGGTGAACCAACTGACACCAATGGCTTGTGAGACCGGCCATCGCCTCTCGTCGGGGTCTCGATCCGTACACACTATTCTACTCTCGGAGTATCAATGCCCAGTCTCGAAACTCCCACGACTAGGGACACTTTAAGGATGTGCTTATAGACCACCCAACTCTCACATATATGATCGCCATCATACTGCTGGTAGTCAAGCAAGAATCCTATGGGCTTTGTCAACATGTAATAGTGATCTGTAATGTCACCTAAAGCATGTACACGATGATAAAAACAAACCAGATAGCATACTATCATCTCGAGTAAGACTGTTCTACCGGTATAGGTCCTCCCTCAATCATTGCAATCACGTGCCTGTGATCCAATAATTGACTTGAGGGCACTATAGCCAACAGATCCGCCGTGTTAACCTCAAAATCTACTCTCCTTATCTCGATCCCTTGGAGATCAACCATCTCCCTGATTAGGTGATACTTGCCTCAGAATATGTCTGGAACGCTAATGGGACTTGCGTTCCTAAGCCAAAGCCATAACTCCATTGTTGTCACAATAACAATTATTGGACACTCAACGGTAGGAACCTTGTTCACCTAATGAACAAGAAATGCATAGACAGCCACTTTGGCAGCATCATTGGTAGCAATGTATTCAGCCTTTATCGTCTAGTATGTCACGGTATCTAGCTTGGAACTCTTCCAACACACCGTCCCTCCAATGAGAGTAAAGACAATGCCTGTGACTGATTTTCAGTCGACCTTATCACTCTGGAAGCTCGAACCAAGAACATTCTTTTATTGCTTCTCAAGTACTTAAGAATGTCCTCCATAGCTATCCAGTGATTCTTCCAAGATCCGATTGATTCCTGATCACTACACCTAGTGAGTCATCTACATCTGGTCTGGTACATAATATCACATACATGATAGAGCCTACTGCCGAAGCATAGGCTATCCCTTGCACGTGAGCTCTCTCCAAATCAGTCTTGGAAGACATCTTTTTAGAGAGAGTGATTCCTTGGTAAGTGGGCAAACCACCGCGCTTAGAATCCTCCATACTAAACCCCTTTAGTATGGTGTTAATGTACCTGGATTTGGGACACTCCCAACATCCACTTAGATCTATCAGCATAGATCATAATCCATAAGATGTAGTAGGTATCATCCAGATCTTCCATGGAGAATCCCCGTGATAAGAGAATTTTGACCGAGTGTAGCATAGGAAACCATTTCCTATCAAGAGTATGTCATCTACGTACAATACGTGTAATACAACCTCACTCTCTACAACCTTCTTGTATATATAAGGTTCATCTACCTTTTTGATGAAGTCAAAAACTTTGACTGCCACATCAAAAAAGATGTTCCAACTCCGCGATGTGCGCATTGATCCTGATAAACTTAAGAATAGCTTTGAAAGTCTCAACTTTTCCATTTACACCAAGAATCTTCTCAAGATCCATTTGCTCCTGATGGGTTTTACCCCTTTAGGTGCAATAATCAAAGTCATACTTTGTTGGTGTACATAGATTCCATCTTCGATTGCATAGCATCCAGCCATTTCATAAAGTCTCCACTTGTGATAGACTGCCTGAACCTGGTTGGGTCATCATCTACCATGATGCAATCCTCGCTCCCACTGTCACCGAGAAGACCGTAGTATCTCTCAAGTGGATGAGGAACCCTACCAGATTCACGGAGAGGCCGAGATTCGTTGGAGACTATTGAATCCTTTGGTTTCACCAAATTATCAGCTGTTAGTTTGTATAGCTGGAACTCTTCCAATTCTACCTCATGTCCACTAATTTCTTCACAAGAAATTCCTTTTCTAAAAAGGCGGCATGCTGAGAAACAAAACACCTTTTTTCTCCTCAGTGTGGTAGAAGATATTCCCTTGCAAACGTTTGGGATATCCTAACAAACTTATACAGAACTGATCTTGCCTTGAGCTTGCCCGGATTCTGCTTTTCAACATAGGCCGGACAACCCCAAATCTTAACTCGTTTAAGACATGGTCTCTTCCCATTCCATATCTCATATGGAGTGGCAGGTACTGATTTGGATGGAACCCCATTCAATAGGTATGCAGCTTCTCAAGTGCATAACCCCAAAAGGAAATAGGCAACTCAACAGTACTCATCATAGAGTGCACCATATCTCATAGGATGCGATACCTCCGCCCCGATACACCGTTGTGCTCTGGTGTACTCGAAGGAGTAAGCTGAGAGAGAATTACATTCTCTGTTTAGAAACTCCAGGAACTCCATGCGCAAGTATTCTCCTCCTCGATCACATCAAAGGACTCTAATACTTCTACCCGTCTGGTTCTTAACTTCAAGCTTATATTCCTTGAATTTCTCAAAAGTTTCAGACATGTGTTTCAACAAGAACACATGTCCGAATCTTGAAAGATCGTCGATGAATGTAATGAAGTACAAAGAACCAACCCTGGAATTTTTAGACATAGGACCGTATAATTCTTATCATGTATCTGTCCCAAGAGTTCACTAACTCTTTCTCTGTTTTTAGTAAATGGAGTATTGGTCATTTTACCTTTGAGACAAGACTGGCAAGTATCATAAAATGAAAAATCGAACAGATTCTTATATTCATCCTTATGTAACTTAGCTGGTCGTGTCGCATTGATATGACCTAGTCTACAATGCCGCAAGAAGGATTCGTTCATTTCTGAACTACTCCTCTTGTGTGTGTTCTACATCATTTGAACTGTGGTTTGATTTAGAACGTATATGCTATTATATAACGTGCCTGATCCAATCAACTCTTGATTCAGAAAAATGTTCACAACATTATCCTCCAATACAGAATTATATCCTTCTATAACTTAATAAAGAAAAATGATGTAATGTTGTATATCAGGTTCGGTATCTAATAACATTTGTTCAGAATCAATGTATTTATAATATAGGGTGTTATTTTCCAACTGATTTGGCTGCAACAATTGCACCATTCTCTAGCACTTAGAGATATATCATCCATTCTCAGTTCTCTACCTGTCTGTAGCCCATGTAACATATTACATATATAGGATCCTAATCCGGTATCTGTAAGTCCACGTTGCTCACCCCGGTTCTTACGAGGAGGCGGAAACTGCGAAAAACAATTATTTTGGCGCAATGCAACATGGACTAAAAGCCGGATCTTTGCTAAACTGTAACGCCTTGAAAAATCGTTTTGGTGTTTTCCTGAAAATCGGTGAAAATTCGGTATTTTTCCGAAAACCGTCCTTTTTGTTATTTTGCAGTTTAGGACTAATTATACCTAAAATGGATAGGTAATTGCTTGTTTTTAGTAGCTAATGAGTTACTTATGAAATTCTGGTCGTTTAAAAATTTTCCCTAATTTTTCAATTTTTTAATATTATTTTAAGCCGGTAAGAAAATACATTAAATTAGCGATAAATACAAATTTTTCCGGGCTAATTTTAATCTTTAAAATTATATTAATTAAAATCTAGTTGTAACATAAATTTTTAGTATTTTATTTTGATTTTTAACTAATTTTTATTATAGAAAACGAAAATTATTGAATTTAAGCTTAAACTTGCAATTTTGGACTTGTAGGGGGTCTTTTTGCATAAAATTTTTTTGTGCACTCTCTCTCACTCCCCATGGCCGGCCTCATACTGTTGTAGCACCCCAAGAATTTTCTTTCCCTCTTTTTACTTTAAATTATGTGAGAATGGGCTAAAAAAGGGTTATGTATATATTTATTTGAGGTAAGGGTATTATGGTAATATGAGAGGGTTGACTTGGACTTTTTTCCCCAACTCCCCCACACCTCTCCCCACTCCCTTGCTGCTGAAAATCCTGCAGAAACAGCCCCAATTTCCCTTCTCTTTTTTCTTCCAAAATTCATCACAATTCCATCAAAATTCAACAAAAATCCATCAATTTCTTCACAAATTCAACACAAAACCCTATTCTATCCCTTCTCAAGCCCAAATTGGTTTAAATTTTGGAGAAAAGTGGCAACTTTGGAGGCTAAGGGCAAGAGGTTCAAAACATGTGAGGTGAAAATTCTAATCTAATTGTTAATTTGTAGCTAAACTTGCTAAATTAGAACTTGAAAGTGTTAATTTTAGTGCTAATTTCTAATCTAGTTTTTTTAGTTCATGGCTTGAATTTTAATTAGGGTTTAGAAAACCATTATTAGGTTAATTAATTTATTTTGCTATCTAGTGTTTTGCTAACCTAAATCTAAGAGGTTAACTTGCTTTTGGGTTTCAAATTAGTGTTAGTTTAAGTTTTTCTAGTATGGATTTTGATTTGCAATTGCTATTGATAAAAAATCAAGAAAGGGTTGGTTGTGGAATTTAGGTTTTGGAGCATGGTTAATGTGTTGAAATTTTGTGTAGTGGCTATCTAATGGTGTGACTTGGGTGATTATGCTAGATTGTAGTCTTTTTGTCGCAATCGGCGATTTTTGCACCGATTTTGGAATGCAAATGCTTACTAGTTTTGTTATAAAATTATGTGATGAATTATTTTTTATATCTTGATGATTGTAATGGCTTGTCCTACGACTTCTAGGATGCGTGAGTGCGGATTTTTGAGTAATCGGGTTTTAGTTTTGCCGGACGACCAAATCGGCGATTTTTGCGGTTTTTTGCGATTTTCGCGTGTGTTCCGCGCACTTTGTGCACGTTGTACCTAGCTTGTGAACGTTAGTAGTTTCGTTTGGGTTTTGCGTCGTTCTTGATATGTAACCTTATGTTTGGTATTGATGTAAATTCCAGGTTCGGTCGCGGAGACGTCAGACGCGGCACGAAAGGGGAAAGCGGTGATTGGACGTGACTAGCTAGGGATTCCGGTGAGTAGATGTAACATCTACGGGGGACTATCGTTGGATGGCGCAAGCCGCCCGATAGTTTTAGTGACTTAAAAGATTCTTAGTGATGTTAGTAATTAGGGGTGTAATACTTATATGATTATTTGCTGCATCCATGCCTTATATTGACATACATATGCGAACCCATTTTATAGGACACATGCACCATTGCCAGGGTTTTTATATGCAGCACGAGCACTATTCATGCTTACACACACGCCCTGGTAATTGCCATGCCACCACACTAGATAACCTTTAAATTTAAACCTTTTACTATAAATGATACTTAAACTTGTGTTATTGCCTTTAATTCCTTAAAATGAAATCGTAGGATTGCTATTCATGTGCATGTGCTTCATCATATTATTTGTTCATGCCTAATCTATTAATCACACATCGCAACTTGATTATTGATACCATATGCATTCATTATCATTGACATATGCACTTATGAGGATTTCTTGATATTTTATGAGATTTCTGGATTTCGGGGGAAAGCCGCAAAATTTCTAAACTTATTATATTTTTAAAATATGTAAATTGCGGTTTTCTAATGATGTAAGTGTCGTCCACCATGAGTTTGCTGTGGTTTTGGAGATCCATGTCGAGGAGTGGAGGAACCGTCATGGGTACATGGTGGGCCCGGTATGGTATCCCAGGGCAAGATGAATGTGGTGTTGACGTTGAGCCTGGCAGGGGACGGATTACCTACCGGTGACTGTTTGGCACGGCGGATATCCAGAGGATACCGACCGTGGCCGCGAGATTATGAGATTTTGATATTGAGCTGGGTCAGCCGGATGGCTGAGGCCAGAGATACTATGACATGGATATATGAGATTTGTGATAGTTTTGAGGTGTCGTTGCTGGACACAGGTTCTTGTTGATTCTATTGGTATTGTGCTGGTATTTCAAAAGACATTCTTAAAGGGAAAAACATGATTTCTTATACTTACACATTCAGATCACGAGTTGATTCGCATTGCATTCATACCTGCTAGTATATCCATATTGCATACATACTTGCCATTATGTCCTGCCTTACCTGTATTTAGATGCTAGGATGCTTGTGTGCATGCATTCGATAGCCTGTGTAGATGTTATTTATTACTCACGAGTTGGCAACTCACCCCCGTTGTGCCATAGCCTTTTGCAGGTCCGCTCCGTCAGTACAGTAGCGGGGGGTGCGCTTGCTTCTTTTGCCTCTTTTGCCCGGACTCGAGGTTTTGCTTTTAGGTGGGTTATATGATTGTTTTTCCACCACCTTGTATATTCTTTGTATCTAGTGTACTCCATCTACTGTTTCTACCAGTATTGTTGTATTTTGACCTAGAGATGAGACTGTGAGATTTGTGGACTTTTATGCTGTATTTTGGGGTCGAGCTCACTTGAGTCGACATGCTGTTTTTCTTATGCTTCATTATGATTATTTCGTATGTTGTTGCTTTATATTGCGTGGGATTTATGACCGCCTTATGGCGAAGAGCTAGCTCCCGCTTGGGGATGCCTTATTTGTTGGATTCATATATATTCTTGTTGTACCCATTTTGGGGGCCGGTATTTACAAAGGAGACTCTGCCGAAATTTTCGGAAAAATTGGTATTGTTTTTAAAAAGGGTTTTATATGACTTATTTGATAAACTCGCTTTCAATTGATTGGGTTTTCTTCACTCTTTTGCTTTTTTTGGTTTTGGGGCTTTGGCTTACTTATTTTACAGATGTCTTGAGACGTTTCGTAACTTAAGTGCCAGTCACGTTCCGTACCCTGCGGGTCGTGACAAAGTTGGTATCAGAGCGATAGGTTTTACCTTTTTGAGTGTAGGATGACCCTTGGCAGATGGAGTAAGTGACTTAAGTAGGGTAACGTAGCGTGCGTATGTCCGCGGCATACTTGCGATACGGTACTCCGCCTAAGTGACTTTAGGATATACTTGCTTGAAATTCCTTCTTCAATTCCGTGTATCCTATGATTCTACTGCACCATTCTTATTGTCCTGTTCCTGTACCAGTCACTATGCCGCCGAAGGCTATGAGGGCATAGAAGGCTGCCGCCCGAGACGAGATTCGAGCTGGCTCGTCCGAGACTAGGACTGAGCAGGGTGGTATGCCTACGCCGCAGGGACAGACCGATCCACCTTCCCCAGGCCGTATGGATAGGCTCGAGACTGGTATGGAGGAGTTGCGACAGATGATGGGAGGCATGCAGGAGCTACGTCAGATGGTAGGATCCCTAGTTGCAGCCAGTCGTACACCGAGGCCGGATGACGTACCTACTACATCACAGACGACCATGATACCTACTCCTACTACTACCACCGTGGCCATTCCGGTTTCACTACAGGATTTCATGAGGCTGAGACCTCCAGTATTCACCAGCACCGAGGCAGCGGAGGACCCACAGACGTTCCTTGACAGTTTAGCCAGGATCTGCCGTTCGCTGAGATGTTCGGATGATCGATGGGTAGAGCCTGCGAGTTTCCGACTAGAGGGTCTCGCGCAGACATGGTGGGAGTCAGTCTTGAGAGGTCGAGCTGCAGGTCTACCGCCTATGACGTGGGCCGAGTTTACAGCGGTCTTTCTAGCCCGTTTCCTTCCAGAGAGCGTTCGTGACGCCAGAGCTCGTAGCTTCGAGGCCTTAGTCAAGACACCTGGGATGACGGTGTCTGAGTATGACATCCAGTTTACACAGTTATCCCGATATGCTCAGTATTTGGTGGATACCAAAGAGAAGATGGTGAAGAGGTTTGTACAGGGACTTGATGCCCAGCTATATCTTGCCATTGGCGCCCAGCACTACGACACTTATTCAGCTGCTATGGATACGGCATTGCGGATGGAGGCACGCATATCACAGACTTCGGCCGTTTCTGGGCCGAAGAGGATTCGCACCGATGTACCGTCTCAGAGGCAGCACGCCAGATTCTTTTCGAGAGATAGGCCTGGCAAAGGATTTGGACGGGGACAGTTATATGGTTCTTATCCCCAGGGGCAACAGCCGTCGCCAGGGTGTTTTGGGTGCGGGAGTCTGCACCATCTTGTCAGAGACTGTCCGGTGAGACGACAGAGAGCAGCGACAGTTCCGCATGTGACCCTACCACCATCACCACCCCCTCCTCAGAGAGCCCTACTTCCTACCCCAGGCGATGCTCCACGCCAGCTAGGTGCACCCAGAGGCCGTGGACGCGGTGGTCCAGTTCAGAGAGGAGGAGGAGGCAGAGGCCGAGGTCGAGGTCAGCCCGCTATTGGTGGAGGACAGGCCCGAGTATTTGCTTTGACACCGCAGGATGCGCAGGCATCCAATGCCGTTGTGACAGGTACCTTGCCAGTTTGTTCTTTTGATGCACGGGTATTATTTGACCCAGGTTCCACACATTCGTACGTCTCTACACACTTTGCACCGATATTGGGCCGTGAGTCGTCGTCGTTAGATCATCCGCTTGTTGTTGTTACTCCGGTAGGCGAGTCGTTTGTCGCTCGTTTTGTTTTTCGATTGTGTTCCGTTCGTATCGGGGAGATGGATTCATCGGTTGATTTGATTCTCCTCGATATGTTGGACTTTGATGTGCTTCTAGGCATGGATTGGCTAGCCACTTGTTATGCTTCGGTGGACTGCCGTGAGAAGGCGGTCATATTTAGCTTTCTGGGAGAGCCAGTCCTTGTTATTCAGGGAGACCGCAGCGTCACCCTTCCCAGCTTGATTTCGTCTCTTCGCGCTGGTTAGCTCTTGCAGAAGGGATGCCAGGGATTCTTAGCGTATATTTGTGATACTCGAGCTGCAGAGGTTCCGTTGGACCGGGTCCCGGTTGTTTGTGAGTTCCCTGATGTTTTCCCTGATGAGCTACCTGGGCTACCACCTGAGCGCGATGTTGAGTTCTGCACCGATTTGATTCCCGGCTCGGGGCCTATTTCTATACCGCCTTATCGGATGGCCCCGGCTGAGCTTCGAGAGCTGAAGGATCAGTTGCAGGATTTGTTAGATAAGGGGCTTATTCGACCTAGTGTTTCTCCGTGGGGTGCTCCGGTCCTGTTTGTCAAGAAGAAGGATGGAGGTTTGCGCTTATGTATCGACTACCGCCAGCTGAACAAAGTTACCGTTCGGAACAGATATCCGTTGCCACGCATTAATGATTTGTTCGACCAGCTCCAGGGTGTGGGTTATTTTTCGAGGATCGACTTGCGATCAGGATACCATCAGCTGCGAGTTCGACAGGAGGATATACCGAGGACAGCTTTCCGCACGCGCTACGGCCACTACGAGTTTTTGGTGATGTCGTTCGGACTCACCAACGCCCCAGCAGCATTCATGGATTTGATGAACCGTACATTCAGGTCGTATCTTGACTTGTTCATCATCGTGTTTATCGACGATATCTTGGTGTACTCCCGGAGCAGAGAGGAGCACGAGCAGCACTTGCAGATTACGTTACAGACTCTGAGGGAGCACCAGCTGTTCGCAAAGTTCTCCAAGTGTGCATTCTGGCTGGACAGCGTCGGATTCTTGGGTCGCGTGGTTACAAAAGACGGCATATGTGTAGACCCGAAGAAGATTGAGGCTGTTCAGCAGTGGCCCCGACCTACATCGGTTACTGAGATCCGTAGTTTTCTAGGCCTGGCAGGCTACTACAGGCGTTTTGTTCAGGACTTCTCCCGTATAGTTGCACCGTTGACCGGTTTGACCCGGAAGGGAGTTCCTTTCGTCTGGACGGAGGAGTGCGAGTGCAGTTTTCAGCAGCTGCGGACATGTTTGACTACGGCGCCGGTATTATCTTTGCCTTCGGGATCAGGCGGATTTGTGGTCTACTCTGATGCTTCGCGAGTGGGATTAGGATGCGTATTGATGCAGCATGGCCGGGTGGTCGCATATGCTTCTCGGCAGTTGAAGAAGCATGAACAGAACTACCCCACTCACGATTTGGAGATGGCTGCAGTGGTCTTTGCATTGAAGATTTGGCGACATTACCTATTTGGCGAGTCGTGCCAAATATTCACAGACCACAAGAGCTTAAAATACATATTTCAGCAGCGAGACCTGAACCTCAGACAGCGTCGTTGGATGGAGTTGGTGAAAGACTACGACTGCGAGATCTTATATCACCCTGGCAAGGCGAATGTGGTGGCAGATGCTTTGAGCAGGAGGCCCGGGGGTAGTCTATCCTTTTTGCGCGCAGTGCAGAGGCAGTCGTCAACAGATTGGCAGATGTTATGCGACAGCCGAGTTGAGTTCGAGTTCACTCAGACAGGGGGACAGCTCGCGCATGTTCGTGCACGCCCACAATTGCTTGACTGTATATATGAGGCACAGCGCAGTGACGACCGTTGCTCAGAGATCATGGCACAGATGGAACAGGGCAGATTTTCCGAGTTCGTGATTGACGATCAGGGGATTCGACGCTATGGATCTAGACTGTGCGTACCAGATGCTGATGGATTGCGGCGCGACATTCTTGAGGAGGCACACCGATCAGTGTATAGTGTCCACCCCGGTTCCACCAAGATGTACCATGATGAGAGAGACCTACTGGTGGGACGGGATGAAGAGGGACATTGCGGAGTTTGTATCGAGATGCCTGACTTGCCAGCAAGTCAAGGCCGAGCACCAGAGGCCCGCAGGAGAGCTACAGCCGTTACCCATTCCAGAGTGGAAATGGGAGCAGATTTCGATGGATTTCGTTGTGGGTCTACCCAGGACCAGTCGAGGGTATGACTCCATCTGGGTGATCGTAGATCGATTGACGAAAGCGGCTCACTTCTTACCAGTGAAGACCACTTTCAGCTTCGCTCAGTATGCTCAGCTCTACATTGACGAGATCGTGCGACTGCATGGCGTACCGACTTGTATCGTGTCAGATCGAGGCACCCAGTTCACCAGCCGACTTTGGCAGAGACTTCAGGAGGCTTTGGGCACTCGTTTGAGCTTCAGCACATCGTTTCATCCGCAGACCGACGGACAGTCAGAGCGGACCATTCAGACTCTTGAGGACATGCTCCGAGCGTGTATTTTAGACTTTGGTGGTAGCTGGGATCGTCATTTACCTCTAGTGGAGTTCTCCTACAACAACAGCTTCCAGGATACTATTCAGATGGCACCTTTCGAGGCATTGTATGGGAGGAGATGCAGATCGCCCGTCTGTTGGACAGAGCTCAGCGAGAGCAGCATTTTGGGGCCGCGGCTTGTTGAGGAGACGACAGCGAAGATACAGTTGATTCGAGACCGGATGAGGGCAGCTCAGAGCAGACAGAAATCCTATGCAGACAGGCGCCGTCGCAGATTAGAGTTCGCAGTTGGCGATCATGTTTTTCTGAGAGTCTCTCCGATGAAGGGCGTGATGCGTTTTGGGCGAAAAGGGAAGCTTAACCCTAGATTCGTAGGTCTCTTCGAGATCCTCGAGCGTGTCGGCGTTGTTGCATATCGTTTGGCTCTTCCTCCCAGCTTTCCCGATGTTCACCCCGTCTTCCATGTTTCGATGCTCCGCAAGTACCTTCACGACCCTCCCCATTCGATTCAGCACCCGACAGTCCAGCTAGAGCGCGACCTTTCTTTTGCAGAGCAGCCAGTGGCCATCCTAGATCGGCAGGTGAAGAAGTTGAGATCGAATATTATACCAACCGTCAAGGTCCTTTGGCGTAGCCCAAGCAGCGAGGAGGTTACCTGGGAGACCGAGGGTGAGATGAGGAAGAAATATCCCCATCTCTTTGAAGGTACGCGTAGTTATATTTTTAAATTCGGGGACCGAATTTCTTTAAGGGGGGGAGATTGTAACGCCTTGAAAAGTCGTTTTGGTGTTTTCCTGAAAATCGGTGAAAATTCGGTATTTTTCCGAAAACCGTCCTTTTTGTTATTTTGCAATTTAGGACTAATTATACCTAAAATGGATAGGTAATTGCTTGTTTTTAGTAGCTAATGAGTTACTTATGAAATTCTGGTCGTTTAAAAAAATTCCCTAATTTTTCAATTTTTTAATATTATTTTAAGCCGGTAAGAAAATACATTAAATTAGCGATAAATACAAATTTTTCTGGGCTAATTTTAATCTTTAAAATTATGTTAATTAAAATCTAGTTGTAACATAAATTTTTAGTATTTTATTTTGATTTTTAACTAACTTTTATTATAGAAAACGAAAATTATTGAATTTAAGCTTAAACTTGCAATTTTGGACTTGTAGGGGGTCTTTTTGCATAAAAAATTTTTGTGCACTCTCTCTCACTCCCCATGGCCGGCCTCATACTGTTGTAGCACCCCAAGAATTTTCTTTCCCTCTTTTTACTTTAAATTATGTGAGAATGGGCTAAAAAAGGGTTATATATATATTTATTTGAGGTAAGGGTATTATGGTAATATGAGAGGGTTGACTTGGACATTTTTCCCCAACTCCCCCACACCTCTCCCCACTCCCTTGCTGCTGAAAATCCTGCAGAAACAGCCCCAATTTCCCTTCTCTTTTTTCTTCCAAAATTCATCACAATTCCATCAAAATTCAACAAAAATCCATCAATTTCTTCACAAATTCAACACAAAACCCTATTCTATCCCTTCTCAAGCCCAAATTGGTTTAAATTTTGGAGAAAAGTGGCAACTTTGGAGGCTAAGGGCAAGAGGTTCAAAACATGTGAGGTGAAAATTCTAATCTAATTGTTAATTTGTAGCTAAACTTGCTAAATTAGAACTTGAAAGTGTTAATTTTAGTGCTAATTTCTAATCTAGTTTTTTTAGTTCATGGCTTGAATTTTAATTAGGGTTTAGAAAACCATTATTAGGTTAATTAATTTATTTTGCTATCTAGTGTTTTGCTAACCTAAATCTAAGAGGTTAACTTGCTTTTGGGTTTCAAATTAGTGTTAGTTTAAGTTTTTCTAGTATGGATTTTGATTTGCAATTGCTATTGATAAAAAATCAAGAAAGGGTTGGTTGTGGAATTTAGGTTTTGGAGCATGGTTAATGTGTTGAAATTTTGTGTAGTGGCTATCTAATGGTGTGACTTGGGTGATTATGCTAGATTGTAGTCTTTTTGTCGCAATCGGCGATTTTTGCACCGATTTTGGAATGCAAATGCTTACTAGTTTTGTTATAAAATTATGTGATGAATTATTTTTTATATCTTGATGATTGTAATGGCTTGTCCTACGACTTCTAGGATGCGTGAGTGCGGATTTTTGAGTAATCGGGTTTTAGTTTTGCCGGACGACCAAATCGGCGATTTTTGCGGTTTTTTGCGATTTTCGCGTGTGTTCCGCGCACTTTGTGCACGTTGTACCTAGCTTGTGAACGTTAGTAGTTTCGTTTGGGTTTTGCGTCGTTCTTGATATGTAACCTTATGTTTGGTATTGATGTAAATTACAGGTTCGGTCGCGGAGACGTCAGACGCGGCACGAAAGGGGAAAGCGGTGATTGGACGTGACTAGCTAGGGATTCCGGTGAGTAGATGTAACATCTACGGGGGACTATCGTTGGATGGCGCAAGCCGCCCGATAGTTTTAGTGACTTAAAAGATTCTTAGTGATGTTAGTAATTAGGGGTGTAATACTTATATGATTATTTGCTGCATCCATGCCTTATATTGACATACATATGCGAACCCATTTTATAGGACACATGCACCATTGCCAGGGTTTTTATATGCAGCACGAGCACTATTCATGCTTACACACACGCCCTGGTAATTGCCATGCCACCACACTAGATAACCTTTAAATTTAAACCTTTTACTATAAATGATACTTAAACTTGTGTTATTGCCTTTAATTCCTTAAAATGAAATCGTAGGATTGCTATTCATGTGCATGTGCTTCATCATATTATTTGTTCATGCCTAATCTATTAATCACACATCGCAACTTGATTATTGATACCATATGCATTCATTATCATTGACATATGCACTTATGAGGATTTCTTGAGATTTTATGAGATTTCTGGATTTCGGGGGAAAGCCGCAAAATTTCTAAACTTATTATATTTTTAAAATATGTAAATTGCGGTTTTCTAATGATGTAAGTGTCGTCCACCATGAGTTTGCTGTGGTTTTGGAGATCCGTGTCGAGGAGTGGAGGAACCGTCACGGGTACATGGTGGGCCCGGTATGGTACCCCGGGGCAAGATGAATGTGGTGTTGACGTTGAGCCTGGCAGGGGACGGATTACCTACCGGTGACTGTTTGGCACGGCGGATATCCAGAGGATACCGACCGTGGCCGCGAGATTATGAGATTTTGATATTGAGCTGGGTCAGCCGGATGGCTGAGGCCAGAGATACTATGGCATGGATATATGAGATTTGTGATAGTTTTGAGGTGTCGTTGCTGGACACAGGTTCTTGTTGATTCTATTGGTATTGTGCTGGTATTTCAAAAGACATTCTTAAAGAGAAAAACATGATTTCTTATACTTACACATTCAGATCACGAGTTGATTCGCATTGCATTCATACCTGCTAGTATATCCATATTGCATACATACTTGACATTATGTCCTGCCTTACCTGTATTTAGATGCTAGGATGCTTGTGTGCATGCATTCGATAGCCTGTGTAGATGTTATTTATTACTCACGAGTTGGCAACTCACCCCCGTTGTGCCATAGCCTTTTGCAGGTCCGCTCCGTCAGTACAGTAGCGGCGGGTGCGCTTGCTTCTTTTGCCTCTTTTGCCTGGACTCGAAGTTTTGCTTTTAGGTGGGTTATATGATTGTTTTTGCACCACCTTGTATATTCTTTGTATCTAGTGTACTCCATCTACTGTTTCTACCAGTATTGTTGTATTTTGACCTAGAGATGAGACTGTGAGATTTGTGGACTTTTATGCTGTATTTTGGGGTCGAGCTCACTTGAGTCGACATGCTGTTTTTCTTATGCTTCATTATGATTATTTCGTATGTTGTTGCTTTATATTGTGTGGGATTTGTGACCGCCTTATGGCGAAGAGCTAGCTCCCGCTTGGGGATGCCTTATTTGTTGGATTCATATATATTCTTGTTGTACCCATTTTGGGGGCTGGTATTTACAAAGGAGACTCTGCCGAAATTTTCGGAAAAATTGGTATTGTTTTTAAAAAGGGTTTTATATGACTTATTTGATAAACTCGCTTTCAATTGATTGGGTTTTCTTCACTCTTTTGCTTTTTTTGGTTTTGGTTTCTGGGCTTTGGCTTACTTATTTTACGGATGTCTTGAGACGTTTCGTAACTTAAGTGCCAGTCACGTTCCGTACCCTGCGGGTCGTGACATAAACTAGAAACTAACAAACTACTAGAGGCTTTAACTACTATGCCGTAGAAAATATACCTCACGAAACCGGTCCTTCGGGTCTTCTTTCCGCTGTCCGGCTTGTCCATCCACGCTCCGAGGGTCGATCCGGATCTTGGTCACCTCCGCGGCCTTCTTGAGTCGAAGACGATCCACCCGAGAGTTGTACACTGAGCTCCACCTCGAGCCGAGGCAACTAGGGCAACAAGATTGCTAGTCTTGAAGTCCTAGGTTATCTAGAGGAGGTTGATGGAAGTATTTGTCTATGTGGATTCTTTTTCTCTCAACACATGAGATCAAAAGAATATTTCAAGAGGAGGAAGATGAAGGAGATCAAGCAACCATGGTGCTCTCTTTCTTCCTTCTCACTTGCAAGAGAGAGAGTGAGAAAAGAATAATGAAATTATCAACTAAAGAAAAAAGGCACCATGGTTGCAATAATAGTAAAACAACATCATTACCAATCCTATCATGATAAAGTTGATGCTACATTGAATTGACCATTTTCATAATCAAAAAGAAAAAGAAAATCCAAAGAAGAGTGTAGACCTCTCATGAAGGTCAATGGTCAACTCCGGTCAACGGGTCAACAAAGTCAAGCGAGGTCATGGTGGTCAAATGGTCAATGCAATTAGCCATCACAAATTATCACAAAAAGGATTAGTAAAATAATGTCTCCGGCTCATAATGGTTTTGACCGAACGAATTGTCAAAACCCTAATGAGCCTGCCACATAACGGTTTTGGCCGAACCAACTGCCAAAACCCTAATGGGGCACCTCCTCCTTTATCGCTCCTCAAAACTGTGCATACACACCTGCATCCGCATTCCGTAGAATGCGAATGCACAGAAGACAAAAAAAATCCATCCGTGCAATACTAGGATTCGGCTTAAACCAAAGCCCACTAGTATTGCCTGCCCGAACAGCATACGCACACAAGTGCACGTAAGTGATCGCAGCCCTGCCGTAAAACCATACGGCCTCTACACGTTTCGCTCAGTGCAGGGAAACTCTCTGTGTGGGACTCTAAAGACTCGACACTACGCTGGCAGTGGGTTTAACCACAGACCGCAAGCGGCACTAGCTGTACGTAACGGTCCCCAGGTAGATGTCGATAAGAAGGCCGATGAGGTAAACTTATCCGAACTCCTACTAAGCCTGTATGTGACAATCTCGGTACAGTCCGGTCTGTTCGTCTGATACATCGCATGGCGGGCCTAGGGGGTGGTGAACGTCAGTCCCCTAATAGCGGTACAAGTCGTGTCGGAGTGAAGCCCAGAACACCCTGAGATAACACTAAAAACCTACCAGTATATCTCGCTTGCCCTGGCCAGGGACTACTCGTGTAATGGCTCTCCTAGACACAGCGCGATGTCAACCCCCAATACCAGGAGAGACGAATCATGTCTAACCGTCACTGCCTCCAAGTGCTTCGGGACTGCACCCAACTACTACATGTTTGCACGACTCCTTTGAGCCATGGTAGGGTAGTAATCTAAGTACAGTGGGAACACACTCGAGGCGAAGTGACAGTGTCAAGTCAGCGGACTAAGCTGTACTCATGTCACCTGGGAACTGATAACCGACGATAGGTATAATACCAACCATCAGTTCCCGACGAGTCTTGTCCAGTGTACTCGTAACCCAACGAGCACCCGCATACTATCTCCAGTACGACGTACTGATGGCTGTGGGACAGACCATCTCCCCTGCTGGGATGAGAAGCGCATACGCTAGTCTACTCTGGAGTATCGATGCCCCGTCTCGATAATCCTACGACTAGGGACCTGTATAAGGATGTGCTTATGGATTACCCAGGCCCCCACGAGTGTGACTGCCATCACAACGCTGGTAATCGAGCAAAGATCCTAAGGGCTCTACTAATATGTATAAGCGACATGCTAAAAGAAACACATGCACATATTGAAGTAAAAACAAACCAAGTAGCATACTACCATATTGACCAAGATTGTCTATACAACTGTGAATATCCCAAGCTTCCATTAAGTAATATACAAGCTAGTATGATACAGTAATGGCCTCTAGGGCATATACACTAACAATCTCCCACTTGCACTAAGGCCATCTACTGGCGTATCGAAGACCTATCATCTCGATCAGCCGCTCGAACTGAGTCTGGGGTATGGCCTTCGTGAATGGATCAGCAGTGTTATCTTCCGTATTTACTCTCTTCACCTCGATCTCCCGGCGATCTACGATCTCCCTGATCAGGTGGTACCGCCTCAAAATGTGCCTGGACTTCTGATGGGACCTGGGTTCCTTCGCTAAAGTTATAGCGCCGTTGTTGTCGCAATACAGCGGTATTGGATCAACAATGGTAGGAACCACCTGAAGCTCTGTGAGGAACTTCTTCATCCAGACAGCTTCCTTTGCGGCATCGCAAGCAGCTATGTACTCCGCTTCCATAGTTGAGTCAGCAACGGTCTCCCGCTTGGAACTCTTCCAGCAAACCGCCCCTCCATTGAGGGTAAAGACATAACCCGACATGGACTTGGAGTCATCCTTGTCACTCTGGAAGCTGGAGTCAGCAAAGGCCTCGAGCTGGAGGTCTTTTCCGCCATACACCAAGAACATCTCCTTAGTCCTTCTCAGGTACTTGAGAATGTTCTTTACCGCTATCCAGTGTTTCTCCCCTGGGTCCGACTGATACCGGCTTACAACGCTCAATGCGTATGATACATCTGGTCTGGTACATAACATCGCATACATTATAGAGCCTACCGCAGAAGCGTAGGGTATAATAGACATGCGATCCCTTTCCAAATCAGTCTTGGGAGACATCTCTTTGGAGAGGGTGATCCCGTGACAAGCCGGTAAATTACCGCGCTTGGAATCTTCCATACCGAATCTTTTCAGTATGGTGTCAATGTATCTGGACTGTGAAAGTCCCAACATCCTTTTAGATCTATCACGATAGATCTGGATCCCCAGAATGTAGTTGGTATCGCCCAGGTCCTTCATGGAGAACCTCTGTGACAAGAATCCTTTGACTGACTGTAGCATAGGAATATCATTTTCTATTAGGAGAATGTCATCCACGTACAAGATGAGGAATACCACAGTTCTCCCTACAATCTTATTGTAAATGCATGGTTCATCTGGGTTTTTGATAAAGTCGAATTCCTTGACAGTATCATCAAAGCAGATGTTCCAACTCCGCAATGCCTGCTTCAGTCCATAGATGGACTTGAGCAACTTGCACACTTTACCGCTGCTCCCACTCTGAATGAACCCCTCCGGCTGATCCATAAAGACGCACTCTTCCAAATTTCCATTTAGGAAAGTCGTCTTTACGTCCATCTGCCAGATCTCATAATCGTGGAAGGCAGCAATGGCAAGAAGGATCCGAATGGATTTGAGCATAGCCACTGGAGAAAAGGTCTCGTCATAGTCCAAACCAGGTCTTTGACGAAAACCCTTTGCTACAAGTCTAGCTTTATAGGTTTCAACCTGCCCATCTACACCAATCTTCTTTCTGAAGATCCATTTGCAGCCTACAGATTTTACCCCTTCTGGAGCAAAGTCCAAAGTCCAAACTTTGTTGGTGTACATGGACTCCATCTCGGTCCGCATTGCATCCAGCCATTTTACCGAGTCACCGCTCTGAATGGCTTGCTGGAAGCTAGTAGGCTCACCATAATCCATAGTGCAATCCTCTCTATCCCCGTCTATGAGAAAACCGTAGTATCTCTCGGGCGGATGAGACTGCCTACTACTCCTGCGGAGTGGCGTAGGAATGTCCTGTTCTTTCGAACCCTCTGGTTCTACTAAGCTTTCAGTAATAGCTCGTGGTTCTGAAATTTCTTCCAGTTCTATTGCGCTCCCACTTATCTGATTTTCCAAAAACTCAGTTTCCAAGAAGCGGGCATGACGAGAAACAAAAACCTTTTGTTCCTCTACGTAATAGAAAAGATACCCCTTGGAGTTCTTTGGGTATCCCACAAACTTACACTGTACTGAACGTACCTCGAGCTTGTCCGCATGCTGTTTTTTTACAAAAGCCGGACATCCCCATGTCTTAAAGTGTTTAAGACAGGGTTTCTTCCCACTCCACATCTGATATGGTGTGGTAGGCACTGACTTAGTAGGAACTTGGTTCAAAAGATATGCAGTTGTTTCTAGTGCATAACTCCAGAAGGATCGCGGCAACTCAGCCTTACTCATCATGGAACGAACCATATCCAATAGGGTTCGATTCCGCCTTTCCGATACACCGTTGTGTTGTGGTATGTATGGAGGAGTAAGCTGAGAGAGAATTCCATTCTCTTTTAAGAAATCCAGAAACTCGGCACTTAAGTATTCACCACCTCGATCAGATCTCAGTGTCTTGATACTTTTGCCTGTTTGTTTTTCAACTTCATTCTTGTATTCCCGAAATTTCTCAAAGGCCTCGGATTTGTGCTTCATCAAGAAGACATGCCCATACCTAGAGAAATCATCTGTGAAAGTAATGAAGTATGAATTACCACTTCGCGCATGTATAGACATTGGACCACACACGTCACTGTGTATGAGTCCCAAGAGCTCGCTCGCTCTTTCTCCGTGTCCAGTGAACGGAGTCTTTGTCATCTTTCCTATGAGACAAGATTCACAAGTGGCATAAGACTGGTACTCGAACGGATCCAAGTATCCTTCTTTATGTAACTTTGTCAACCGTGTCTCATTGATGTAACCCAGTCTACAATGCCATAAAAAAGCCTGATTTAATTCCGGAGACTTTCTTTTAAGTGTGTTCTGGACACTGAAGACCTGAGCTTGATTCAAAACGTATATACCGTTTTTCAATATACCTGACCCAATCAGAACTTGATTTAGGTGGATGTTTACTACATCGCTTACAAAAGTAAAATCACATCCTTCCTTAGAAAGTAAGGATACAGATATGATGTTACAAGTCGCACCCGGTACATAAAAATAGTCACGCAGAATCAATATCTGCCCAGTTGTCAGTCCTAGATGATATTCCCCTACGGATTCAGCATACATGCTCATTCCGTTAGCAACCCTGATAGTCATATCACCTTTCCTGATAACCCTACGGTTTCTCAGAGCCTGTAACGAATTACAGATATGAGATACTGATCCGGTATCCAATACCCAGGAAGTAGGGTTAACTGACATACAGTTCTCTATTACAAACACACCCGAAGCCGAAGCCACAACATGCTTCGAATTCTGGCTACTGGCTTTGCAAGCCCTGCAATCCTTCTGCCCATGTTCATTCCCGTAACAATAGGAACATCCCTCTTTTACTACATCCATTCCCGAAACTTTTGCCCTTCCCTTTCTTTCTACTTCCCTGGTTTCCTTCAAGGTAGTAGGTAGAGACCGTTGAACTAAGTCAGCGTCTGACCCGTTCTTCAACGTGGTCTTCAGGTCCGTGAGCTCAAAAGAGCTGGTCTCTGTAAGGACGTTGCCCCTTACAGATGACCCGATAGCCAACCTCGCTGGAAGCAATTCGTTCGAGGTCTCATATCTTGCGATACGAGATTGCTCTCCATATAAATCTTTGTTATGGAGGAAGATAGAGACTAAGTCCATCTTCTCGTGCTGCCTCTGGTATGCACCATCAACTGAGGCTAACACGAGGCACTTGGCATTCGCACAGTTCTTTTCCGATGTCTCGGGGATATGAATATCCGTGACAGGGGATACTGGACCTGAGACGGCAGGGGTTGGATCAGTCAAGAGGTGTCCCAGCTTGTCATGGGCAATAGACATCTGGACAGACCTTTGCCAGTCAAAACAGTCAGATTCAGTCATTTTATTATCTAGATGTAACCTATGTGCGGTCACAGGGTCGCTGCAATTAAGAGAGAGAAGAAAACACTTAGCATGATGCTCTTGCAAGTTTAGATTGGTTTTTAATTTATCTAAACAGGATGGCTCCCACTGTCTCTCGAATCCCTCCTCAAACCATAAAGGAAGAATTAGTCGGGATCAATCTCACCGTACAATACTTGCTCAACCGTTCGGCGAGGCTGGTGTCGGTACTTCGAGGGAGGTTTTCCAACGCTTTCGCGAAGTTCCTTAATTAAATAACCTCTTTTCCCTGTGGGCGTAGCCCCGCTAACACCTTTCTAGACACCTACTTGGTTTATAACATTGATCTTTAAGTGAGAAAGTTCCGGAGGAGTAGCATATACTCACAGTAGGATCGGGATCCAAATATCATTGCGTGAAAAAACTGAAGGAATCCTACCAGAATCATCACACTCCAAATGGTATGCAGCGCTAGCAAGTTTCAGTACTTTTGAAACTCCCGATGTGGATTTTTGCCCCATGCTCTTATGACCTTGACTAAGGCCAACAAATCATAAGTCACATGTCAAGTTCTACCCGGCGTTGTCCAGGTTGATTCGAACCCACCCGTATATACCCTTGACTATGGCCAACAAAGTAATACGACTGTCCCAAACCAACACATTCTATCTATGCAACATATGAATACCCACCAGCTACCAAACACTGTGCCTTGACTAGGGCCAACAAACACAGCTTGAATACTGTTGAATATTCATATGAAACAACGGAAGGCTATGAATGGTTTTGGCGAAACCGTGAACATAGTGAACTTGATATAATTGATGGAACGAGATAGCTTTTAAAAGGAGTGGTTCGAGCTCTGCATTTAAAAAACTGGTTTTTGAAAAGAACCGAGTGGTTTTGAAAGTGTTCCAACGACTTTTACTTGGTTTATTTTCTTGCATTAATTCCAATGCGTCCCATCATTTAATCCTACCATTGCAGAAAACAACGAAAATATGACGTACGCTTATGCCATCCGCATTCGCCACGGGGTCCCGTCATCACCCGTTAGGTTACTTAACTAACGACAGAGCGGGGGCTGGACTAGCGCGGATGCAAAACATAAGCAACGCCTAAATAGATATCATATAGATATATATAAACATTTGTCACATGCAATGATAGTCATTCCAGATCACAGATGAATACAATGGATATACTAGGAATCCGCAATTTGTACGAGCCTGTAATGAAGAACGGATTACACGGTCACGATGAATAGCCAAACCCCACCCTAGACCCCTACGGGTGCGGCAAACTACCCGCCAAGTACCCGAAGCGAAGCAACCTCCCTCATCACCGTGAGTAGGCCACTCGGCACTTCGAGATACCCGGTAGTTTGTGCACCCCACCTTGGGTCAATCCTAGGAGCAAAAACAGTAAAAAGAAATTATACAATGACGGCTACAACCCCGACCCGGTTGTGCGGCCAAACAAATAATATTATATCAATTTACAAATTTTACAATGAATGAAAGAAAAAGAAACTCTCATCTCACATCCACCCCGGCTATTCATCCGCGACAATCCACCGAGTTCATATACACAAACCATCAACATTACAGATCACAGATATCACCCCCACTAATCGACGTATAGCGATTAGCGGACGTTCAATACATATATCACATCACAGAAAATATTCATTAGCCAAAGTGTACGGAATATCGATCAAAATACGGATTTGTAACCACCCCAAAAGTCATTTTGTTCTCTGGAAAATCTGGGTAGAAACAACATGTATTAAAAATCCCAAAACAACCAAATAAGAACACTGCAGCAAAACGGAGTCGCGGCCGAGTCAACTCGGCCGTGGATCCGCGGCCAAACCCATGGTTTGGCCGCGTTTCCGCGGTGAGTTGGCCGAGTCAGCGTCTCAGTTTTGCTGTGTGTTCTATAAAAACCCTGAGACGATTTTTCATGTATGTCAAATAATTTTTTGAACAGTATAAAAAATGGACAGAAAGTTGGTTTTTGCCGGACGTGTTTTGCGACTTTTTTCCGATCGATATTCTAAATACTTTGCTAACTTGCTAGTTTATGTTTAGCTTGGCTCTGATACCACTGTAAGTCCACGTTGCTCACCCCGGTTCTTACGGGGAGGCGGAAACTGCGAAAAACAATTATTTTGGCGCAAGGCAACATGGACTAAAAGCCGGATCTTTGCTAAACTAGAAACTAACAAACTACTATAGGCTTTAACTACTATGCCGTAGAAAATATACCTCACGAAACCGGTCCTTCGGGTCTTCTTTCCGCTGTCCGGCTCGTCCATCCACGCTCCGAGGGTCGATCCGGATCTTGGTCACCTCCGCGGCCTTCTTGAGTCGAAGACGATCCACCCGAGAGTTGTACACTGAGCTCCACCTCGAGCCGAGGCAACTAGGGCAACAAGATCGCTAGTCTTGAAGTCCTAGGTTATGTAGAGGAGGTTGATGGAAGTATTTGTCTATGTGGATTCTTTTTCTCTCAACACATTAGATCAAAAGAATATTTCAAGAGGAGGAAGATGAAGGAGATCAAGCAACCATGGAGCTCTCTTTCTTCCTTCTCACTTGCAAGAGAGAGAGTGAGAAAAGAATAATGAAATTATCAACTAAAGAAAAAAGGCACCATGGTTGCAATAATAGTAAAACAACATCATTACCAATCCTATCATGATAAAGTTGATGCTACATTGAATTGACCATTTTCATAATCAAAAAGAAAAAGAAAATCCAAAGAAGAGTGTAGACCTCTCATGAAGGTCAATGGTCAACTCCGGTCAACGGGTCAACAAAGTCAAGAGAGGTCATGGTGGTCAAATGGTCAATGCAATTAGCCATCACAAATTATCACAAAAAGGATTAGTAAAATAATGTCTCCGGCTCATAATGGTTTTGACCGAACGAATTGTCAAAACCCTAATGAGCCTGCCACATAACGGTTTTGGCCGAACCAACTGCCAAAACCCTAATGGGGCACCTCCTCCTTTATCGCTCCTCAAAACTGTGCATACACACCTGCATCCGCATTCCGTAGAATGCGAATGCACAGAAGACAAAACAAATCCATCCGTGCAATACTAGGATCCGGCTTAAACCAAAGCCCACTAGTATTGCCTGCCCGAACAGCATACACACACAAGTGCACGTAAGTGATCGCAGCCCTGCCGTAAAACCATACGTCCTGTACACGTTTCGCTCAGTGCAGGGAAACTCTCTATGTGGGACTCTAAAGACTCGACACTACGCTGGCAGTGGGTTTAACCACAGACCGCAAGCGGCACTAGATGTACGTAACGGTCCCCAGGTAGATGTCGATAAGAAGGCCGATGAGGTAAACCTATCCGAACTCCTACTGAGCCTGTATGTGACAATCTCGGTACAGTCCGGTCTGTTCGTCTGATACATCGCATGGCGAGCCTAGGGGTGGTGAACGTCAGTCCCCCAATAGCGGTACAAGTCGTGTCGGAGTGAAACCCAGAACACCCTGAGATAACACTGGAAACCTGCCAGTATATCTCGCTTGCCCTGGCCAGGGACTACTCGTGTAATGGCTCTCCTAGACATAGCGCGATGTCAACCCCCAATACCAGGAGAGACGAATCATGTCTAACCGTCACTGCCTCCAAGTGCTTCGGGACTGCACCCAACTACTACCTGTTTGTACGACTCTTTTGAGCCGTGGTAGGATAGTAATCTAAGTACAATGGGAACACACTCGAGGCGAAGTGACAGTGTCAAGTCAGCGGACTAAGTTGTACTCATGTCACCTGGGAACTGATAACCGACGATAGGTATAATACCAACCATCAGTTCCCGACGAGTCCTGTCCAGTGTACTCGTAACCCAACGAGCACCCGCATACTATCTCCAGTACAACGTACTGATGGCTGTGGGACAGACCATCTCCCCTGCTGGGATGAGAAGCGCATACGCTAGTCTACTCTGGAGTATCGATGCCCCGTCTCGATAATCCTACGACTAGGGACCTGTATAAGGATGTGCTTATGGATTACCCAGCCCCCACGAGTGTGACTGCCATCACAACGTTGGTAATCGAGCAAAGATCATAAGGGCTCTACTAATATGTATAAGCGATATGCTAAACGAAACACATGCACATATTGAAGTAGAAACAAACCAAGTAGCATACTACCATATTGAGCAAGATTGTCTATACAACTGTGAATATCCCAAGCTTCCATTAAGTAATATACAAGCTAGTATGATACAGTAATGGCCTTTAGGGCATATACACTAACAATCTCCCACTTGCACTAAGGCCATCTACTGGCGTATCGAAGACCTATCATCTCGATCAGCCGCTCGAACTGAGTCTGGGGGATGGCCTTCGTGAATGGATCAGCAGTGTTATCTTCCGTATTTACTCTCTTCACCTCGATCTCCCGGCGATCTACGATCTCCCTGATCAGGTGGTACCGCCTCAAAATGTGCCTGGACTTCTGATGGGACCTGGGTTCCTTCGCTAAATCTATAGCGCCATTGTTGTCGCAATACAGCGGTATTGGATCAACAATGGTAGGAACCAGCTGAAGCTCTGTGAGGAACTTCTTCATCCAGACAGCTTCCTTTGCGGCATCGCAAGCAGCTATGTACTCCGCTTCCATAGTTGAGTCAGCAACGGTCTCCCGCTTGGAACTCTTCCAGCAAACCGCCCCTCCATTGAGGGTAAAGACATAACCCGGCATGGACTTGGAGTCATCCTTGTCACTCTGGAAGCTGGAGTCAGCAAAGGCCTCGAGCTGGAGGTCTTTTCCGCCATACACCAAGAACATCTCCTTAGTCCTTCTCAGGTACTTGAGAATGTTCTTTACCGCTATCCAGTGTTTCTCCCCTGGGTCCGACTGATACCGGCTTACAACGCTCAATGCGTATGATACATCTGGTCTGGTACATAACATCGCATACATTATAGAGCCTACCGCAGAAGCGTAGGGTATAATAGACATGCGATCCCTTTCCAAATCAGTCTTGGGAGACATCTCTTTGGAGAGGGTGATCCCGTGACAAGCCGGTAAATTACCGCGCTTGGAATCTTCCATACCGAATCTTTTCAGTATGGTGTCAAAGTACCTGGACTGTGAAAGTCCCAACATCCTTTTAGATCTATCACGATAGATCTGGATCCCCAGAATGTAGTTGGCATCGCCCAGGTCCTTCATGGAGAACCTCTGTGACAAGAATCCTTTGACTGACTGTAGCATAAGAATATCATTTTCTATTAGGAGAATGTCATCCACGTACAAGACGAGGAATACCACAGTTCTCCCTACAATCTTACTTTAAATGCATGGTTCATCTAGGTTTTTGATAAAGTCGAATTCCTTGACAGTATCATCAAAGCAGATGTTCCAACTCCGCAATGCCTGCTTCAGTCCATAGATGGACTTGAGCAACTTGCACACTTTACCGCTGCTCCCACTATGAATGAACCCCTCCGGCTGATCCATAAAGATGCACTCTTCCAAATTTCCATTTAGGAAAGCCGTCTTTACGTCCATCTGCCAAATCTCATAATCGTGGAAGGCAGCAATGGCAAGAAGCGCATACGCTAGTCTACTCCGAAGTATCGATGCCCCGTCTCGATAATCCTACGACTAGGGACCTGTATAAGGATGTGCTTATGGATTACCCAGCCCCTACGAGTGTGACGGCCATCACAACACTGGTAATCAAGCAAAGATCCTAAGGGCTCTACTAATATGTATAAGCGATATGCTAAAAGAAACACATGCACATATTGAAGTAGAAACAAACCAAGTAGCATACTACCATATTGAGCAAGATTGTCTATACAACTGTGAATATCTCAAGCTTCCATTAAGTAATATACAAGCTAGTATGATGCAGTAATGGCCTCTAAGGCATATACACTAACAGTATCACATACCCAGGACGTAGAGGATACTGAGAAACAGTTCTTGGTAATCGAACACACCCGAAGAATATGCATTAACATGCTCATTCCTCGATTGGGTGGCATGGGAATCCGGATATTCCCCTATTTCCTGCTCGGACTTATAACAATTATAAGATAGAGCGGAACCAAAGTTCCCCAGCTCAGTATAATAAGCAGGTTCGGTCAATGCATCCATATTAATCTTGATTAAGACGTGACATAGTCGCTACCACGAGAGAGAGAGCGAAGAAAACACTCTGTGTGCGCTCTTGTAAGATCAGATTGGTTATTATTTTATCTAATCAGGATGGCTCCCACTGTTTTAATCAAATCTTCCTTCAAACCCTAAAAGGTAAGACTAGCGGGGATTAATTACACCCTACAAGTTCGCTAATCTTTCGGCCAGGCCAGTGTCGGTACTTTTAGGGAGGTTCCCCGTGCTTTCGCACGGACCTAATTAAAATAAACCTCGGTTTCCCAGGAGCGTAACCCCGTTAACACATTTCTAGACACTTACTTGATCGGCTAATTTTAATGTATAAAACTCTTCCATGAGTAACTCTTACTCGCAGTGGGTATCGGGATCCAACTATCTCATAGAAGGTATGCAATCTCATTGCAAATTTCAACACTTGAAATTCCTGATAATACTCTGCCCTTAGCGTCCTATGACCTTGACGAAAGCCAACAAACCATAGCCCACTAGTCAAGTTCAACCCATACATTTCATGATTGAATTAAACCCACCCGCATGACCATTGACGAAAGCCAACAAAGTCGTACGACTACCCTAATCCAATCGCATCTCATGCTTAAGCAGATAAGCACTAATCAGCTACCGCACCTTACGCCTTGACGAAAGCCAAAAAACGTAGCATAAATACTAAATTCTACTTATCTGAAATGACGGAGGGCTACGACATGTTTTTAAGAAAACCTTTTGCATAATGAACTTGATATCGTTGTAGAATCGAGTGATTTTTGAAAAGGAGTGTTTTTGAGGGTTTTACTAGTTTTCCTAAAGAGGTCACTCCTGGTGAAGGGATCTCGGCTCTTTCGTTATCGAATAAGGTGCAGGATATTTCATAAATACCACTATGCAAAGCATAAACTATAGAAGCAATCAAAAGACAAACCGTGTGGGTTGTATCATCTGCCAGTTTCGCTAAAGAGGTCACTCCCGGCGAAGGGATCTCGCTCTTTTCTTATCGAATAAGGTGCTGGATATTCTACAAGGAATACCACTATGCAAAGCAAGAACTAGAGCTACCAGTTTTTAAAACAAGTTTCTACAACATCTTTAGGTTTCTTTTATTTCATTAATCTCATTAATGAAGTCCCATCAAATTATGCTTCCTAAGTATCACAGAAGAAACGAAAGCAGCAATAGTTATTATATATCATATATATACTATAAACATTCGTCTCAACATATCAAGTGATCACATCACAGAATATCAGCAGTAGAAGAACACATGAAATATTGGATATACTAGGAATTCCATGTTTTAAATTAAGTCAATAAAAACGCGGATTCCATGGTCGCAATGAATAGCCAAACCCACATCCCTAGACCCCTACAAGAGTGGCAAGCAACCCTACCAATTCTAGAGTTAGGAGACCCGGACTCGACTTGTAACATTTTCAAAAAAATAAAATATTAATTTTGGGAATTTTTATAATTTAATATTATTTTATTGATTATTTTAATATTAAATCTATATTTAATGCAAATAAATAGGAAAAATGTTAGAAAAATTATGAAAATTTATGGAAAATTCTAAAATGGGTTAATTATTGAAATTATGACATTTTTAAGTTGTTGTGATCATTTTGACACTAATTTAGTGCTAATCGCGATTAAAATCGCTAATCGGGTTTTTCGGCAATTTTGCGCAAAAACTTGCACATATCACATTTTCTACACTTGTTCATTGTTTCTAGCCATGGATTCATTAGGGTTTACTATTCTTGTGAGAAGGTTTTGGATTTAAAAGAAAAGGGAAAAAAGAAAAAGAAATGAGAGTAGGTGAGAAAGAGGATGGACCATTGACTTGCAACCCTTAACCATTCTTCTCCCATCATTTTCATCCCTCATCTTCCTCCTCCTGCAGCTGCTGCTCCCTCTCCCTTCCTCCACCTTCAAGCCCTCTCTTCATCTCTAAAACATCACAAAAATCCCATGTCGGTTTCATTAAAAAGATGCGCAAGCTCGAGATCTACAAGATGGACCTAGAAAGCTTGGATTGTGGCCACTTGGGGCAACTCAAGAAAGTTCTTGAGTTGCCAATCAAGGTAATTTCTGAACCATAATCTTAGTTTTAGCTTTTCCTATACCCCTATGCAAGTTTTGAATCGATATTGTGTGATATTATGGATTTGATGAAAACCTAGTTAGGGTTTGAGGGAAATTGGTGTTATATTATGAAATTGAGCTCAGTAGAGGTCTTACCAACACCCTAGTGTTTGAATTGAAACCCAAAACCTGAAGCAAACACCAGAATACGGATTTTAGAAACCGATATCGGGAAAATTGTGTAATCTGTCACTGTTATTTGGAATCTGCTATCATACGAGGTATCCTAAAATAAAATTGAGTGGATAGTAGCATGTGCAGGCACCCAGGAAACTAACCCCAAAACCCTAGCCCCTAACTCTTCTTCCCGGCCGCCAAAACCTCCTTTCTGGCCGCAAATTGCGGCCAGACCAGAGAGGAATGTCCTCTTTTTGCGTGCCTGGCCCCATTTCATCAATTCTTGGCCCTGGGTACTTCTAGTTTTGACAGATTCTTTCTAGGATGAAATCTGGGACATATATCCTAAGTTGTTGTTTTGGATTCGTATTTCCGTATTCCGTATTTTTGATTCTGAAATGGTGGAATGTGTTTTGCCTCGACTATTTGTCGTTTATACGACGATATAGAGGATTTATTGATGGTTTTGAAGGCGTGCCATAGGTTTTCACCTACAGGCCCCTTATCGTATCGTATTGGATTTAGTGTGTCGTTTCAAGTGTTGATTTGGTTTTGATGCGAAGCGATACGTGTGATTTGTGTAGGTACACCGCGACGATCCGAGGCGATGCGGAAGATGACGGAGACATCGACACCGACTCACGGGTTAAAGGTGAGTAGATTATATCTACAGGGGGAAGTCGGGTGGATGGCGTATAGCACCCCCGCAGTCCGTAGATAGATTATTATGTAGTTATTGTGATATAGGGTATTGTGGATAGTATAGGGTTAGAAGTGACTAGTGTAGTTCATAGTCGCGAACCCTAGGATAGAATTACACCTATACACACACCCTTGCTTATCACTTGTACTTGCACTGTGATTGACGATATGTGATGACTTTGGAGATGAGTCGATGATGTGGGTTTGGTGCCCTGGGATCTGTGATTTGATACGATTCATATGTGGGAGATGACTTGTGATTCTTGCGGGCTTGGGATATGTGTTTACCCCCGCATGCATACTTCTCTGATGGTATCGACTTGTACTAGACATAGAGTAGTACCCCCAGACTATATGATCTGATGATACTGATACCTGTTATGTGACGAGATAGTGAGTTGTTGACCCCTACCCAGCTATGGGGATGCCGTACGATGATTTACCGTACGAGCCGATATTGATGATAGATCCGCACTCATAACTCGAGGATATCTTACGATATGACATTGAGGCGGGATCACCGACTACATATCTTTATATATATACATTGACTCAGATTTAGGTGGTTTCTACACCTACCCCTCCTGATTGACCTGTTACTTAGATGTAGTTTGCATAGTAGATACTTCACTGTGGTGTTGACTACTAGATATCTGCATTTTCCTGCTATTCGCATTGCTGGCATATGCTCATTATTATGCTATTATCATGCTGTTTGGACACCAGCACCATTATCGATGATGCGTATGTTTCACGTACACTATTTGCCGGCTCACACACTTCATCATCGATAATTGCCATGCCACTACACTGTAGTACTATTGCATTCATGAGATGATTCTTCTTTCGACATATGCACATTACTATTCCATGTTGCATGATTTCCGATATGATTACTGTTCTTTACATGTCACATACATCATGGATTGATTGTATAGCACATTGCATTGGATTTACTTCTCGATGTGGATTTTCATGTGATTTCTGGTTTTGAGGACCGTGGGATTATTTAATAAAAGATGCTCTTTATGAAAAACCCGGTACCTCGTGATATGATATTCGGTGCGTCCACCACGCGTTTTCTCGGTGCTGAGACGTGTGCTTGAAACCCGATTCGAGGAGGTGATGTACCGTTTGCGGGTTCGTGGTGGGCCCGGTATGGTTCCCCTCGGCGAGATGATCGATGGGTTATGCCGATTGAGCCTGGAGGCGGGCGAGTACCTACCGGTGATTGTATTTGAGCTCGGCGGATATCCGGGGGATACCGCCTGGAGCTGAGAGATGGGCGTACTGCCGGGGGCCGACGGGCCGATACCGCAGACAGAGCCCAGAGATGGACATGGGTTGACTCGTACTGCCGGGGGCCGAGGGCCGATACCGCAGACGGAGCCCCATATGGATGAGGATTTACGTGTCGATGCTTGGCACGGGTTTCATGATGAGTTTTCCATGATTTTGGTTATATCCTCACATTGCATACATGATGCTTGCTGTCAGTGGGTGACAGGTGGACGGGTTCCACAGATATACAGACTGGATTTACATTTATCTTACACCAATATTAGTGGTATGGGACGCTAATATATGTGTATTGATATCCTTGATAGTTCACCATATTTACTTCATGCAGACATACCTTATATTGATGACATGTTATTACCTGAGTACCTGGCACTATATACATGATTAGATGTTACCTTGCCACCTTATTACACTCAGATGCACTCTTGTGGATTATATTACTGATCGTTGACTTAGGTTTATGTCTTGCTTTCGGTTTCTGCTTGTAGATGTTTCTATTCACGAGTTGGCAACTCACCCCCGTTGTGCCACAGTTCTTGCAGGTTCTGTCGTACAGGTTTCTTTGCGGCATTTCTGGCACACTACCCTCTTGCGGGTGATTTGCTTTGGTAGGTGGATTCTTTCGTATCAAGAATCACCATTGTATTTATTTATTTCATTGTATCTAGAAATTGTCCATCAACCAAAACTTGTATATTCTTTCAGACTTAGAGACAGTGTTGTATTATTCGACCTTAGAGTCGCGCTTAGTAGTATTGCGGTTTTCTTGCTACTTTTGAGCTTTCTTTTGGTTTTGATCCTCGCCACTTGGCGTTGTATATTATCCTATCATTGCGTGGTTGTGACCGTCGATTGACGAAGAGCTAGCTCCCGCTTGGGGATGCCTTTACCTTTTTATATATTGTTATTCATGTTGTACCCCATTCGGGGCCAGTTTTACAAAGGAAACTCTGCCGAAATTTTTAGAAAAGACTTATTGTTTTCAAAACGTACCTTCGGCTTAGTTATTTAAAAACCTTGATTTCAAACCTGTATTTCTTCACTTCTTTAAACCAGTTTTCTTTATTTATCCTTCAAAATGGTTTTAGATTTCTGGGCTTTTGGCTTACTTGGATCAGATGGAGTCCTATAGGCTTCATATGGTTCAAGTGCCAGTCACGTGCTCTTTCGGGTCGTGCCAAAGTTGGTATCAGAGCGCTAGGTTGACCTTGGTTCGAGTCTAAGTTTGACTATGTGGAGCCTAGGGAGTTATTTATATACGGAACTTAGGCTTGACCTTACGGAACTCAGACTTGGTCGAGGGGGTATTCGACCCGAACTTTCGTCGTATTAGGATGACCCTTGGTTGATGGATTAGGTGACTAAAGTAGAGTGACGTACCGTTGGTATGTTCCGCGGCATACTTACAACACGCCACTCCGCTTAAGGAACCTTAGGATGTACATATTCTTCGAGATCAGTGATTCTCTTCATATCCTGGATTATACATCCATTTGAGATTCCCGATTCTATTAGTTTCATGATCATACCTTCATTGATGCTGTTCCTTCCTATGGTCATGTATCCACTTTGGATCTGTTGTTTCCTTTCTTGCCACTGATGTGCTCTCTTTGATACTCGATTGAGGTTCATGTCACCATGTTTGAGCGCAGTTTGGGCTGCTGCTAGGGTTACGGCCGGTGTGAGCTCGTTTGGTACGAGGGCCGACCATTGTGTTTTCTGGTGACATGGGAACGTCTCGAGTTAGTGTTGGTGATTGTGACCTCTAGTGGAGGCGAGTGCTTGGTCTTGCACCGGATGATCGGGCCATTGTTAGAGCTACCAGTTGAGAGATGACTGTTGATGTACAACATACCTCAGAGATTGTGACGTCGCCTACCGTGCAGACAGATGGACCAGCTGTTGCTGAGATTGACAGGATGTTGCTTTCGGAGCTTACGAGCTGAGATTGCCGGAGCTTTCAGGCAGATATGCGACAGAGGATAGTTAGTCTACCCGATTTGAGAGACGAAGGTGATTCGTCCGATTTTGCGCCAGAGCGGGCCCAGTTGAGTTGAAGATTTCCAGTGTGGAGAGTCTTACTCAGATCTAGAGCAGATCGACTCAGAGATGACCGCCAATGTGTTGCCTTTCCTGGAGGACTGAGGCGTTGTTCGGCGTACAGGCGTATGAGCCAGTTGCTGCTGCAAAGGAAGAGATATCGCCCAGATGATTGGAGCTACTGCAGCATGAGCATGTTCTTAGAGAGATGTTAGCGAGTTGCTAGTCACCGAGGATGGATGACTAGGACGTGTGGTGAGTTCGCTTACCCCGAGGCGAGGTCATCAGGTGGATTGATTCCAGCTAGAGACGACTTCATGCAGGTTCGTTGAGAGTCGATAGAGACGATCGAATGTCAGGAGCCTATTTTCCAAGTTTAAAGTATACGGAAAGACATGCAGGTGATTCTATGGACCCTCTAGAAGAATGAAACCCTAACTCGACTTAATGACCGTGTGACAGCCTTTGAACCTTAGGGTTTACGGCGGTTCCGCGGCGCCATTAGTGAGGCTTGGGTTTTCCCTTCTACGGCTGGACCACCGACGCTGTGGCATGTACTCGATACTATTAAACTGTACCCGAGATGTGAGCTCTTGGGGGATTATGAGGATCTGACGAGTCGATCGGATGGTTCGACATCTTTCGGATATCGTGATGGGACACTGCTTGGGAGACTCCAGATGCGAGCATAGCCGTTGGAGCACCGTACATGCAGCCATGATGAGACGAGTCCGAATCAGTCGACATTGACGCAGAGTGAAGAAAAGAATTCGCGAGATATTTCGACGAGATGATGTCCCACTCCGCTGACATTAGAGATGTGATATGCACCCCGAGGCGTGGTATATGGATATATCTTCCAGAAGGAAGCGCGATAAGTATGCAGCCGTTCCGGAATAAGCTTTAGCTTCAGCATTGGATGATGACTTCCGGGCAATTCGGCAGGATTGAGATTTGAGAAAGGAACCTCGACAGGACTTTTCTGGAGTACGATACGGGAAGACCTGGACCAGGAGTGGTCATTTTGCGCACACCCAGCAGGCCAGAGTTCGGCATTGTCGACAAGGTAGTTGACCAAGTTCGGATAAAGGAACTTAACCAGATGCGTTGCGAATTGATCAAGGACGGACGAGTGATGAGTATTCCTCCGATGGTTGGGACGTATTCCCGAGGACCAGTTCGGCCTGACATCTGCTACGGAATGATGAAGCTACAGAATACGCGACTTCGAGTCCGTGTGAGAGACTTCAGATTGACCGTGGCCGAGAACAGTGCAGTGCATAGTAGCTTGGCATGACGTCATAGTGGACGATGATAGAGACAGTTGAAGCCAGAGGTTCGTGTAAGACACTGACGAGCTGTCATTGCTTCCCGTCGAGACTAGAGACCTGATTTGCTTACAGAGACGTTGGGATGTGACCAGTTTCTGAGAAATGTTGTTCTGAGAACACAGGTGTCTTTTGAGCGAGGAGAGGTTGTGCAGGAAAGCCAGCCTCTGTACAGATCGGCATAGGCATGATTGGAAGAGACCTTGAGCAGGATTCCTTCCAGGACATTGCTGCAACGATGTTTGCACCCAGGATCAGATGTGTGACGTGCTTTCAGAGAGCCAGAGGCCGACGCCAGTGATATGCTGCCTTACGAGTGGTCGTGAGGTTTGACCGAGAGGTGACCAGAGAAGTGCCAGAACGGAATCGTCCCCGTTAGCACATCTGACAGGGCCGATGAGCCGATTGACTGTGAGATTGGTAACCCACAGAGAAGATAAGGACCCAGAGAGTCAGAGGACGCCAGATCGTGAGCAAGAGGCAAGTAGATATCCTGCGCTACTAGCAGTGGATTGCACCGACTCCTTCTCGACCTTCGAAGGAGGAACTACCGAAGACGGTATTTATGATTTGTGATTTTGTGATGTGATTATCACGTATCCGTCATTTTGGATTTCGGTATTTTGGGCGTTCTGTTGCATGATTTAGTTTTGGTGACTGAGTTTCATGGTATTGGTTTCATGCACCCACTGGACATTTATATATTTTACGCAGAGTTTTCATGCATTTTAGTGTTATGCTTTGATTCGTGCACGCTGATGCACACGGTTGTGAGATTCTCCTTGGCGGTACACCTGATTTTGGTTTGAGCCGCATTATATCGTTGATTTTGACCCGGATTTTGATGGTGGATTTTTGCACTCCGTGCATGTTGAAGTGCGCAGGGCCTAGATTTTCATTCGTGCACGATGGATGCACCGGTTTGGATTTTCGCGCATGTGGGCGCATGTTTTTAGATACGATTTTGGTGCACGCCAGATGCGCTAAATCGGGATTCTTCGTGCATGTCACATGCACCTGATTTATTTTGCTGTCAGGCACATACGTTACCCATGACAGATGCTTCATGCACACCCGTTGCACTAGATGTTGATTTGTGCACCTGTTTAGCACATAGATGGATTTTGATTTCCGTGCGCACCATACGCACAGGATTGTGTTATGTGCATTTTGGGGATTGATTTCTAGTAGAGCAGTATATTTTTATGATATTCTCTATGTGTAGATTCGATCCATATCATATCAGTTCTGTATTGGTTTTGACATTGTGTTTTTACATTGACTCCGATGGTTGCGGGATGCTTGACGGAGTTTTGTTTTCGAGTTATCTGCTCAGTACCCTTGCGCATGTATTGCGCTGTGACGTTCTATGTGTTGATGATTTCGGAGCCCCGACGACTTTGGTTTATTACTGAGATTGTTTTAGTAGTGGGGTTTTAAATTTAAATTCGGGGACCGAATTTCTTTAAGGGGGGTAGATTGTAACATTTTCAAAAAAATAAAATATTAATTTTGGGAATTTTTATAATTTAATATTATTTTATTGATTATTTTAATATTAAATCTATATTTAATGCAAATAAATAGGAAAAATGTTAGAAAAATTATGAAAAATTATGGAAAATTCTAAAATGGGTTAATTATTGAAATTATGACATTTTTAAGTTGTTGTGATCATTTTGACACTAATTTAGTGCTAATCGCGATTAAAATCGCTAATCGGGTTTTTCGGCAATTTTGCGCAAAAACTTGCACATATCACATTTTCTACACTTGTTCATTGTTTCTAGCCATGGATTCATTTGGGTTTACTATTCTTGTGAGAAGGTTTTGGATTTAAAAGAAAAGGGAAAAAAGAAAAAGAAATGAGAGTAGGTGAGAGAGAGGATGGACCATTGACTTGCAACCCTTAACCATTCTTCTCCCATCATTTTCATCCCTCATCTTCCTCCTCCTGCAGCTGCTGCTCCCTCTCCCTTCCTCCACCTTCAAGCCCTCTCTTCATCTCTAAAACATCACAAAAATCCCATGTCGGTTTCATTAAAAAGATGCACAAGCTCGAGATCTACAAGATGGACCTAGAAAGCTTGGATTGTGGCCACTTGGGGCAACTCAAGAAAGTTCTTGAGTTGCCAATCAAGGTAATTTCTGAACCATAATCTTAGTTTTAGCTTTTCCTATACCCCTATGCAAGTTTTGAATCGATATTGTGTGATATTATGGATTTGATGAAAACCTAGTTAGGGTTTGAGGGAAATTGGTGTTATATTATGAAATTGAGCTCAGTAGAGGTCTTACCAACACCCTAGTGTTTGAATTGAAACCCAAAACCTGAAGCAAACACCAGAATACGGATTTTAGAAACCGATATCGGGAAAATTGTGTAATCTGTCACTGTTATTTGGAATCTGCTATCATACGAGGTATCCTAAAATAAAATTGAGTGGATAGTAGCATGTGCAGGCACCCAGGAAACTAACCCCAAAACCCTAGCCCCTAACTCTTCTTCCCGGCCGCCAAAACCTCCTTTCTGGCCCAAATTGCGGCCAGACCAGAGAGGAATGTCCTCGTTTTGCGTGCCTGGCCCCATTTCATCAATTCTTGGCCCTGGGTACTTCTAGTTTTGACAGATTCTTTCTAGGATGAAATCTGGGAAATATATCATAAGTTGTTGTTTTGGATTCGTATTTCCGTATTCCGTATTTTTGATTCTGAAATGGTGGAATGTGTTTTGCCTCGACTATTTGTCGTTTATACGACGATATAGAGGATTTATTGATGGTTTTGAAGGCGTGCCATAGGTTTTCACCTACAGGCCCCTTATCGTATCGTATTGGATTTAGTGTGTCGTTTCAAGTGTTGATTTGGTTTTGATGCGATGCGATACGTGTGATTTGTGTAGGTACACCGCGACGATCCGAGGCGATGCGGAAGATGACGGAGACATCGACACCGACTCACGGGTTATAGGTGAGTAGATTATATCTACAGGGGGAAGTCGGGTGGATGGCGTATAGCACCCCCGCAGTCCGTAGATAGATTATTATGTAGTTATTGTGATATAGGGTATTGTGGATAGTATAGGGTTAGAAGTGACTAGTGTAGTTCATAGTCGCGAACCCTAGGATAGAATTACACCTATACACACACCCTTGCTTATCACTTGTACTTGCACTGTGATTGACGATATGTGATGACTTTGGAGATGAGTCGATGATGTGGGCTTGGTGCCCTGGGATCGGTGATTTGATACGATTCATATGTGGGAGATGACTTGTGATTCTTGCGGGCTTGGGATATGTGTTTACCCCCGCATGCATACTTCTCTGATGGTATCGACTTGTACTAGACATAGAGTAGTACCCCCAGACTATATGATCTGATGATACTGATACCTGTTATGTGACGAGATAGTGAGTTGTTGACCCCTACCCAGCTATGGGGATGCCGTACGATGATTTACCGTACGAGCCGATATTGATGATAGATCCGCACTCATAACTCGAGGATATCTTACGATATGACATTGAGGCGGGATCACCGACTACATATCTTTATATATATACATTGACTCAGATTTAGGTGGTTTCTACACCTACCCCTCCTGATTGACCTGTTACTTAGATGTAGTTTGCATAGTAGATACATCACTGTGGTGTTGACTACTAGATATCTGCATTTTCCTGCTATTCGCATTGCTGGCATATGCTCATTATTATGCTATTATCATGCTGTTTGGACACCAGCACCATTATCGATGATGCGTATGTTTCACGTACACTATTTGCCGGCTCACACACTTCATCATCGATAATTGCCATGCCACTACACTGTAGTACTATTGCATTCATGAGATGATTCTTCTTTCGACATATGCACATTACTATTCCATGTTGCATGATTTCCGATATGATTACTGTTCTTTACATGTCACATACATCATGGATTGATTGTATAGCACATTGCATTGGATTTACTTCTCGATGTGGATTTTCATGTGATTTCTGGTTTTGAGGACCGTGGGATTATTTAATAAAAGATGCTCTTTATGAAAAACCCGGTACCTCGTGATATGATATTCGGTGCGTCCACCACGCGTTTTCTCGGTGCTGAGACGTGTGCTTGAAACCCGATTCGAGGAGGTGATGTACCGTTTGCGGGTTCGTGGTGGGCCCGGTATGGTTCCCCTCGGCGAGATGATCGATGGGTTATGCCGATTGAGCCTGGAGGCGGGCGAGTACCTACCGGTGATTGTATTTGAGCTCGGCGGATATCCGGGGGATACCGCCTGGAGCTGAGAGATGGGCGTACTGCCGGGGGCCGACGGGCCGATACCGCAGACAGAGCCCAGAGATGGACATGGGTTGACTCGTACTGCCGAGGGCCGAGGGCCGATACCGCAGACGGAGCCCCATATGGATGAGGATTTACGTGTCGATGCTTGGCACGGGTTTCATGATGAGTTTTCCATGATTTTGGTTATATCCTCACATTGCATACATGATGCTTGCTGTCAGTGGGTGACAGGTGGACGGGTTCCACAGATATACAGACTGGATTTACATTTATCTTACACCAATATTAGTGGTATGGGACGCTAATATATGTGTATTGATATCCTTGATAGTTCACCATATTTACTTCATGCAGACATACCTTATATTGATGACATGTTATTACCTGAGTACCTGGCACTACATACATGATTAGATGTTACCTTGCCACCTTATTACACTCAGATGCACTCTTGTGGATTATATTACTGATCGTTGACTTAGGTTTATGTCTTGCTTTCGGTTTCTGCTTGTAGATGTTTCTATTCACGAGTTGGCAACTCACCCCCGTTGTGCCACAGTTCTTGCAGGTTCTGCCGTACAGGTTTCTTTGCGGCATTTCTGGCACACTACCCTCTTGCGGGTGATTTGCTTTGGTAGGTGGATTCTTTCGTATCAAGAATCACCATTGTATTTATTTATTTCATTGTATCTAGAAATTGTCCATCAACCAAAACTTGTATATTCTTTCAGACTTAGAGACAGTGTTGTATTATTCGACCTTAGAGTCGCGCTTAGTAGTATTGCGGTTTTCTTGCTACTTTTGAGCTTTCTTTTGGTTTTGATCCTCGCCACTTGGCGTTGTATATTATCCTATCATTGCGTGGTTGTGACCGTCGATTGACGAAGAGCTAGCTCCCGCTTGGGGATGCCTTTACCTTTTTATATATTGTTATTCATGTTGTACCCCATTCGGGGCCAGTTTTACAAAGGAAACTCTGCCGAAATTTTTAGAAAAGACTTATTGTTTTCAAAACGTACCTTCGGCTTAGTTATTTAAAAACCTTGATTTCAAACCTGTATTTCTTCACTTCTTTAAACCAGTTTTCTTTATTTATCCTTCAAAATGGTTTTAGATTTCTGGGCTTTTGGCTTACTTGGATCAGATGGAGTCCTATAGGCTTCATATGGTTCAAGTGCCAGTCACGTGCTCTTTCGGGTCGTGACACGACTCCTCGAGATGGTCTCCCACTAGACCCTAGAACCCGGTTACTTATGCTCCCCTCCTTGGGTCTATCCTAATGCGGAAAAGTAAATAATATACATCAATGGTGACATCATCCTCAACCCGGAAGTGCCCCAATAAAAGAATATTACATACAAGCTTTTACATGAATGAAAATGAAAAAACTCTCATCTCACATAAAAAAAACCCGGCTATTCAAAACACGACGATCCAATATAACTTATTACAGCAACACATAATATCAGATGTCATCAACGTAAGTAAATATGCATATCCCAATTGTCGTTGACGTATAGCAACGAAACCGGCGATACACCACATATTACACTTACGGTCGCAGAAAAGAAAGTCAAAAACTACAACAATTGGAATCCGCAACCACCTTAGACATCATAAACCCAATGTATCACATACTTTGGATTTCATGCCTAACCAAATGAATTTCTTAGACATCACATGCCTAACAATTATAAACCTCGCATTTCAGTCTCGATATTGAAAACACTTTCCAATAACCAGTCGGGTAACTCAACAAGATTCCCGATAACCTGATCGAATGCTCGTCGGAAACTTTAGTAGACGGCCACACCCCCGATGCCGTCGATGAAGTGCACTTAGGCGGAACACCGCGGCCGTAAGCACCCAAGCGGATGCTTTTAGCAACGGGGTTCTCCTACAGTCACTTGTTCGGGGCTATGGGCCATGGCTATCTAGTAAGGTTACCCGACGAGTATCCACGTACACTACGTAATTGCGACGGACTTTTGATCCACATCAAAATTCCGTGGCAACCGATCAAATGAGACTAAATTGATAGATTTATAAAATTCAAACTAGTTATCACATAACTAATTATTGTGGATTCCAAATATTATATCACAATCACAGATAGCTAGACGATGTTAAACTTTTCGATCAAATAAACAAACACCCAAAATTTCCCAAAGAGCTCAACACTTGAGAGGGGTTTAAAAAGTACCCAGAACATGCCACAGCACCTATGAACCATCCGTAGAAGGTCCGACCCATGCCTCACTCATGTCACTACGGAACTGCTGCAAACCCTAGGGTATAACCACGGTTCCGCGATCCAAAAAGTCGAGTTTGGGTATCATTCTTCTAGAGGGTCCACATAATCGCTTGCATGATTTTCTGAACATTTTAAACTTGGAAAAAATCCAACTTTTGGAAAATTTCCAGCGTGGGAAAATATGAGTTATTGATATCCGTTCGAACTTTTTAACGTCGTCTAAATAACCCGAATAGATGTTAGAATTACGACTACGAAACACTCTGAATTGCCTTTGCACAAAGATAACATCACATGCAAATTTAGCAAAAACAAGCAACACCTGAAACACCAAAACCCAGAGCCTGAAACACCATGAAAATTTCAAGTCAAAATTCCACAACTGGGCGGAGGAGCTCAGATTTTCCCATGTTCTGGCCGGCCACTTTTCAACAAAATTGCTTCAAATTTTCTTAGTGTTCATGTTATATCACATACAACATTCTGCAGTTGCTAAAAAAATTTTAGAGGCCGTTTGTAATTCGACAGAAACTAGGAATTTGTATCGGGTGTTTCGAAGTTGTTTCGGTTTCGTAATCCTAACATACATCGTTTAAATCTCTGGCTTGGCTCTGATACCACTATAGGGTTCCTTAGACGGCCACTGGGTTTCGGGAGGCTTTGTCCATGCCAATTTCAAATTTTTTGCCGTACTAAAGAACCCTAACCTAGAATCTTAACTAGAGATTTAGACGAACTAAGTGAATAAGGAATACAGCCTTTGTAGACCGGTCCTTCACTTCTAAACCTCCATGTAGTAGTCCCTTTGATCCAAGTAGTGAACACCCAAACTCTAGTAACGGTTCACATGAAGAAAAGAACAAGATTGCTCGAAGTCTTCAAGGCCGAAAATGATCTACGTCGAGGAGACTCAAGCTCAAACTGTTAGTTATATGTATGCCCTAGAGGCCATTACTGTACATTGGATGTATATTGTAGTGGATGCTGGGACATATATAGGGAGGACTTTCTTGCTCGACATGATAGTATGCTATCTGGTTACTCTTTACCTTAACGTGTACATTGATTGTCTCTCTGCTACATGTTGGTAAAGCCCCTAGGATGTGTACATGACTACCTGGACTATGATGCGGATCATACTAGTGGGGACATGGTAGTCCATAAGTACATCCTTCAAAGTCCCTAGTCGTGGGTGTATCGAGACGGGGCATCGATATACCAGAGTAGACTAGCGTATGCCTTCTCGACCCATTCAGATGGGCGATGGATGATCCCATATCCATCGGTGTTTGACATCAGAGATGATATACGGGTGCTTAGTAGAGACTGGGTACACTGGATGGACTCGCCGAGAACTCCCAGATGGTATTATACCTTACGTCAGATGGGAGTTCTCTGGTGACACTGGTACAGAGTAGTCTGTTGACCCGAGATCGTCATAGAGTCTTGTGTGATTCCCACTGTGCTTTGATTTCCACCGTACCACGTCCAAGAGGGCGTGCAAAACGGTGGTTTTGGGGTACATTCCCGAATCACATGGAGGCAATGAGCGATAGGAGGGGATTCGTCTCTCCCGGTATAAGGAGTTGATGTTGCGCTGTGTTCGATTGGCTATAACCGGAAATCCCTGGCCAGGGTTGCTGAGATTTACTGGTAAGTGTTACCAGTAGTTTCTCGAATTGTTATAGACCTCATATCGACACGACTTATCAGAGCTACTAGGCATTGGATGTCGAACTATGGGGGGTTCTCACTGTGTGACAGTGTGGCGAAGCATAGGCTCTTACCCCCAGGGTGTCCCGAGACCGGAAGGTGTTCCGGCGGGTTGTAGTCCTCGTGAGGGGGCATGCGTAAAAAGTAGCGGTTGAGGGACCCATGCCGTTACGTTTAGCAGACCGCTTGCGGCTTGTGGGTGTTTGATATGATCATCACCTGCTGCCGGCGTATTGATGAGTCTTTAGAGTCCTACACAGAGGTTTCCTAGCTCAAGCGAAACGAAATAGGAGCGCATATGAGATATGTGCGGGACCGAGAATAATGCGTGTATGTGATACTGTATTCCATTCTCGCGATGAATGTATCGATTGGTTGTATGCGATATAACCTAGTTATCGAATCAAGGATTGATTCGATAAATCGATACATTGGATATTAGTCGGTTATATGAGATATGACCGGATCGTTAAATCAAGTGTTGATTTAATGATTTAATGCATAATTATATATTTGATATATTACTTTGCATTAACTAGTAATGGTTCATTTTAAATGGATTTTCTCACTTGGTTTGTGCACATTGTATATGTGATATACTTTTGTACACTAGTTTGTATCATGTTTGATGATACATGCTAAGTTGTGTTTGTGTAAAGATTAAACCATGGTTGTGTTATGGTTAGGGTTTTCATTTTCTTATTCATTTATTTGTTTTATTTATTTTGGAAAAGAAAAAAGGAAAATGGTGGCTTTTATTTGTTTGTTTTTGAAGCTTCATGAAGCTTTGACCAAGTCACCATTTTGTCTTGATGCTTAACCCTAACCCTTCAATCTAACCATGATTTATTCTCTACACTAAACTATGGTTGGTTAATGATAAGTATTCATATTTATTTCTTTTTACAAAAAACAACTTATCATAACTTTTATCATCTTCTTCTTCTTCACTTCAAGAAGAAAGCTTGCCTCATCAATGGCAAGTGAAGAAATTAAGTGAGAAATCCAATTCTAAAGTGAACCCACTTCCTATTTCTTCATCCTCTACCTCTTGCCAAGTAGTAGAGTGTGTTTTCTTCACAAGTTTCATGACTTGGTGAAGTGAGAGCTTGATCTTGTGATGCCTCGACGTAGATCATCTTCGGCACGAAGCCGACGACCTTGCCCGCCCATTTCTCCGATGAAGCCGACGCTAGAGCCCGGATTTCGATTTGGACAGCGAGGAGACTTCATTGCGGAGCTATGGAGGTGGAGGACCGGATCTACAATGGTTGTATTTCCGTTCTCATAGTTAAAGTAGTTAACTAGTTCGCATTTGTCGCCTAAAATTCTAGCCAACGATCTTGTTAGGGTTTCTCGGCACCGTTAAAATTGTAAATTGGCATGGTTGATGCCTTGTGAGACCTCTAGTGTGTGCCTAGGAACCCTACACAAACTACCTCTTCACTAATGGTAGATTAGTGAAGCAAACACCCTAAATTAATGGCTAATATAGTAGAGGATGATGAAGTAGGAATTGGGCTCACTTTAGATTTATTTTTCTCACAATATTTGTTCACCATTTCAAAAGCTAGCAAGCTTTTCCATGAGGAAGAAGAAGATGATGTGAAGATGAGAATGAAACTCATGAGGTGAGAATAGAAACCATGGATGAGTTAGTGTCATACACTAACTCATGTAGAGAATAAACCATGGGTAAAGAATAATGGTTGGGTTAATAAATATCTTCAAGTAAAACAAAAGGAGTGGACTTGGTCAATGGTTCCACAAGCTTCAACCATATGAAAATTTCCAACTAATTTGATTTACTTTAAATAAATAAAACCTTACATTATTATATGCATGGTGTTAGTCACATACACCCATGTAGCATGTGGCATTTAGCATGACACAAAATAATGTACATTAATATATATCACATATATACTAAGTGTACACAAGTGAGAAAAAGAAATGTTTAAGTGAGATAATATTAGTTAATGTAAATTAATATATCACATATATAATTATATATTAAATTATTAAATCAACACTTGATTTAATAATCCGGCTTTATCACATACAACCGACTAATATCAAATGTAACACATTGTCGAATCAACACTTGATCCGATAACCCGGCTATATCTCATATAACCGACCGATATCACATATCGCGAGAATAGAATGCGGTATCACATACGTGCATTAATCTCGGTCTCGCGCGTATCGCATATGTTCTCCTACTTCATTTCGCATAAACCAGGAAACCTCTGTGTAGGACTCTTAAGACTCGTCAATACGCCGGCAGTAGATGATTATCATATCGAACACCCACAAGACGCAAGCGGTCTGCTAAACGTAACGGCCACCCGGGTATTGAGTGATCAGAAGATCAACAAGCAAGCCTGCTCATACTCCTGCGAATCCAATCAGTAACACTACCATACAGTCCGGTCTCTTCGTCAGATATGTCGCATATCGCAGCCTAGGGGTGGTATAACGTCAGACCCCAATAACCTGATAAGTCATGACGATGCAAGGTCCATAACGGTTCGAGAAACTACTGATAACATTTACCAGTAAATCTCAGCAACCCTGGCCAGGGATTTCCTGTTATAGCCAATCGAGCATTGCGCAATATCAACTCCCAATACCGGGAGAGACGAATCCCCTCCTATCGCTCATTGCCTCCATGTGACTCAGGACTGTACCTAAAAACCACCTTTTTGCACGATCTCTTGACCGTGGTATGGTGGAAATCAAAGCACAGTGGGAATCACACAAGACTCTATGACGATCTCGGGTCGAAAGACTAACCTGTACCAGTGTCACCAGAGAACTGCTATCTGACGATAGGTATAATACCATCTAGGAGTTCTCGGCGAGTCCGTTCAGTATACCCAGTCTCCACTGAGCACCCGTATACCTTCTCTGATGTCAAACTGTCACGACCCGAAAAGTACGGAACATGACCGGCACTTAAATTACGGACGTCTCGAGGCGTACGTAATCTAAGTAAGCCAAAACCCAGAAATCAAAACCAAAGAAGCAGTAGAGTGAAGGAAAAAACAACTTAAAGCAAGTAGTTTTAATAGCATAAGCCGAATTATGCGTTTTAAAAACATCAAGTATTTTCTGAAAATTTCGGCAGAGACTCCTTTGTAAATACTGGCCCACAAACGGGATACAACATGAATAGTATACGAAATCAATAAAAAGGTATCCCCAAGCGGGAGCTAGCTCTTCGTCAATCGACGGTCACAACCACACAAGCATTATAATATACAACGCCAAGGGCGAGGATCAAAACTCAAAAGAAACTCAAAACAACGTGAAAAACATAATAATACAACGCACGACTCTAAGGTCGAAAGAATAACAAACTGGTCTTCTAACTCTCTCAAATATACAATCTGGTTGATGGAGTTTCTAGATACAACTGAAATAATAATAAACAATAGTGGTCCTGATGCAAAGAACACACCTGCCAAAGCAATCACCCGGAAAGAACAGTGTGCCAGCAAAGCTGCAAAGAACCTGTACAGCAAAACCTGCAAAGAACTGTGGCACAATGGGGGTGAGTTGCCAACTCATGAGTAGAAAACATCTACAAGCAAAAATCGCATGCATAACGGTATCCTAGGTCATATCAGGTAATATCCTCAAATAAAAATCCTGGTCCAGCTATGTATAGTGTAATACTACCGCTCATGTCCGTTCCCCAGATACCAACATATTAAATATATAATGTATGAATGCACAACGAATTGAAACAGAATATATCATGAGTGAGACAACTGTTTTCTTTAATCAATTAGATTTCTATATGTATGTCAATCACGTATCATCAATGAATGCAACAGAGAAATCAGTGTCAAGCATCGACACAAAACATAAGTCTCAGTATCAAATCTCAATATCTCAAATCTCAATATCAATATCTCAGGCATCCGTATCATCTGCGGGATTGGCCCGCGAGCTCCGGCAGAACGGAGCAGCCTATAACCATCTCATGACTCCGGCCGGTATCCTCCGGATAACCGACGAGTCCAAATAATATCACCGGTAGGTAGTGCTCCCCTGCCAGGCTCATTGAATACAACTCGAGCTTCTTGCCCCGGGGTACCATACCGGGCCCACCATGTACCCGAGACGGTTCATTCAACTTCTCGAATCGGGTCTCGAAATCCAACAAAAATCATGAAAACTCATGGTGGACGACTCATACATCATGAGAAAACCGCAATTTGCATTTTTAAAATGATGATACTAAGCTTTTATTAAATTCTTGCGGTTTTCCCCCAAATCCAGAAATCTCATGTAAATCCAAAATCATCAAAATCATGATACCAATAAACGGTGAATACGGGCATAAATCTCCATAATACTGCATAACCAATGAATATATGAATGCACCTAATATCATGCAATGAATGCAATATTTAAACTAGCATATGGAAGCTATAACATATTGCGACTATCAGTTATCAAGCTATGTCAATTAAAAGGTATTTTCTAAAGTGTACGTGACATGGAAATTACCGATGAAGATGTGTGTGAGCCGGCAAGCGAGTGTACGTGGAGCATACGCGTCATCGGTAATGGTGCTGGTGTCCTAACAGCATGGTTTTATAATTACTACGTACACAATGGCATGCAATGAGGCGATAACAACAAAATATGGAAAATGAATAGTAAATACGACAATAATATGTGGAACATGAACAATAAGGTACCAACAAGGAATCTACCTTACTATACACGTGTTATACTGTTTTGCTGTTTGAAATAGTACGAATCTTGGTGTTTGAAAATAAGGACTACGGTGTTTTTAAGAAAAGATACGTCTTTTAAAGTATCCGTAGTATCCCCTAGTATGTCTTTAAAATTCTCACGATTCGTCAGTTTTTGAAATAGGTATGACTCGGGTCCAGTCTGACATCTACTAGGTAAACTACAGGTCTAACTAACAACTAATCAAAAGGGGTACGAAAACCACCTACATCTGAGTCGATATATATATACACACATGTAAAATAGTCGGTGATCCCGCCTCAATAATATCATGTACGATACAACATATCATATGACATCCTCGAATCAAGAGTGCGGATCTATCGTTAATATATAGCTCGTACAGTAAATCCGTCGTACGGCCTCCTAAATCTGGGTAGGGTCAAATGTCACATCTATCACATTAATCATCCGGTATCCTCGTTATCAAATATCATGATCGGGGTACTGATCTACGTCTAGTACAATACTGATACCATCCATGAAATGCATGCGGGTGTATGAAAACACCACGCCTAAAGAACCCGCTAAAATATCATGTCGTATCTCAAATACGGACCAAATCACATCACCGATCTCACGGCCTCAAGCCCAATCTCATCGACTCATCTCCAAATATTATACAATATCCTCAACATTCATGCATGTGTATATGAATGTATATATGCATAGTCCCATACCCATGCGTATATACATATATACACATTCCCATATACGCACAAGAAGATGATATATGCAAGTGTATATGTGTGCGTGTATGCAAATCCTTACTCTAAGTTTCGTGACTAAGAAATCCGCTAAAGTCCTTTCTTCAATTTTCGCTAACCCTAAACCTATAAGCTCCTAAGGCTTCTCTTATTCGGTGTTCATATCTCTTATTAACATATAAAAGTATATTGTTACCGCATCACCTCATTCCTCATAATTTTTGCGGGGGTGCTATACGCCATCCACCCGACTTCTCCCCGTAGATATAAATCTACTCACCTGATCTTCGCTCGCCGGTGCCGACGTCGCCACGCGCTTGCTTTTCGTATCGAAGTCCACATGGGGTACCTACATATCATAACGCACCGTATCGCATTAAAATTCGACTATGACCAAAACGACACACGAATCCCACATAGGTCAAAACCTATGGTTTGCTTTCACAAATCAACCCAAAAACCCTCGACATCGGCGTACAAACGTCGATTCATCAAGAAAAACACCAAACGTACCAATCATGGTTTCAAAACTCACTAACTGTATAAGAAATAGGGTTTAATTCGTTAAAACCATAAAATTAAACCAATCGTTTTATTTTCCAAAAACCTAGTTAGCACAAATTCCCATTTCGGTTCAAAACTTGATATTTTAACCAATCTATAAATTTTAACGATTCAAATGGACAAAATGCTCATTAAATAACATAATTAGGTCATACAAATCACTTTCATAAATTAATCTCATCGATTTGTATAAATTCCAAATTCCTAGTTTGCAAAAATACCGATTTTAACTCTTTAAAAGCAACAATTTGTAAACTAGCAACTAGATTAGTTTTAGCATTCCATTAACATGTTAATCTCCATATTAAAACCATAATCAATTTATAAAAACCCTAACTAGATTTTAAATTTCACATTTTCAATAATTTCTAAAAACCTAGTTTATATAAAAATTAAAAAAAAAGCTTAATTTGGACATTTTACATCTAACAATTTACATATTAGCAAAAAGATTAGGTTTTCATTTCCTTAAGATGATAATCTATACTTTGCAACCATGATTACATGATAAGAACCCTAATTGCAAATCACAAACCCTTACCAGATTTTCCAAACATTCAATTAAACCCAAAATATTAACTAATTATGTTTAATTTAAAGTATTTAACAACAAATTAAGCAAAGGGTTAGAATTTATACCTAATCAATTTGAAGATCCCATAAGCACACTTAGCCTCCTAAATTGAAATCTTGTTCCCTAGATCCATGCTAGCTTGGGCAAGAAATAATGGGTAAGAGTTGGATTTGGAATTAGCTTTGAAATTGTAAGGATTTTGAAGCATTATTGTAGATTTTTGATGCAAATTGGGTGGGATATTTGGGGGAGGGGCTGCTGCAGTTTAGGGAGGGGGGCTCGGCCAGAAAAGTGGGAGGGGAGAGGTGAGTGTGATGTGGTGTTGTGAGGTCAAGAATTGACAAGTCAACCAAGCCCATACCTATATATATATATATATATATATATATATATATATATATATATATATATATATATATATATATATTCTTTCATTTCCTTTGTTTTCTTTTCTTTTCTTTTGGCAAAACAAGTGGAGAAATGAGGGGGGAGAACTTGGGTTGCTGATTTGGGGAGAGGATAGAGGGTGTGGGTGCGTGTGGGTGAGGGGAAAAATGATAAATGATATACCACAATATCTATTTACACTAATTTCACTATTTAAGCCTTTTTCTTCGATATTTTCTAAAACCGTTTGACTGCTTCATTTTATTTCAAAAACAACATGCTAAAATTTTGTTTAATGTGTTATGATGCACAAAATTTGTTTCAACCCATTCCAATTTTTAATTTTCCCTAATTAAATGCATTAGTGACGGCTTAAAATAATATTAAAATAATTAATTTCGGAAAAAATTTCAGAAAATTAGAAATTTTACCAGTGGCTCAATAAACACCAAATACTTGCAATTACATAGATAGAATATGTATATTTAATTTTATAATAAAGATATTTATATTTTGACTTTTTACAGAAAACCCCCTTATTTTACCGATTTTCCGAAATTTCACCGAAACGATTTTCAAAACGTTACAATCTTCCCCCCTTAAAGAAATTCGGTCCCCGAATTTAAATTAAAACTCCCCCAAATACTAAAATATTTCAGCCAAAACCATCAAACCGCCGGGGCTCCGAAATCATAAATACATTAAAACACATCGTAGCGCAATGCATGCGCACGAAAAATAGATATATAAACCAAAAATCAAAACTCCGTCAAGTATCCCGCAATCATCGGAGTTATGATGAAGACACCAATGTCAAGATCCAAAACGAAAATCAATATGATATACATCAAAACTATACCTGTAAACGTCAAAACTATATAGGTAAACATCATTAAAACATCTGGAAGCAATGCATGCCAAATATACTCAGGTACTGTCCTCTGACTAGTCCTGCTCGGTACTAAACCAAATAGCAAGTATCATAAAATATACTGCTCCAAAAGAAATCAATCCAAAAATATATGAATGCCACGTGCGTCTGGTACGCACGGAAATCGAAATCCATGAATGTGCCATACATGTGCACCAAAAACCAAATCTAAGTGCAACGGGTGTGCACGAAAACACCTGTCAAGGGCAACGTGGTGCCTGACAGCAAAACCATGTGCATCTGATATGCACGAAAAATATCGATTTAGTGCATCTGGTTTGCACCTAAATCAAATCAAGTGCTTTAAGTATGCGCAAAATCCAAATAAAGCGCACAATGTGCATGAAAACGAATATCGAATATCACAATCGAAATCGACGGTATACAACACACTTCAATCAAAATCCCAATCAAGTATACCGTGGTATAAAATCTCACCATCCTGTGCATCGGCGTGCACAAAAGCCAATCAAATACTAAAAGTGCATGAAAACTATGCCGAAAGCATAAGTTAAATCATATGTATGCCCTAGGCATGAAATCAAATATCATGAAACTCGGTCATCAAAACTCAGACATGAAATAAATCACCCAAAATACTGAAATCCAAAGTGACGGATACGTGATGGTCAATCACAAAATCACAACTCATAAATACTGTCGTCAATATGTCCGTCTTTTAAAGTCGAGATTGTGTCGGTGCATCCAATGCTAGCAGAGCAAGATATCTACTTGCCTTCTGGTCATGGCATGTCTCCTAGTTCCCTTGGGCTCTCGTCTATCACTGCAGATTGCTAAGTACATAGCTCCTTGGCTCAACGGTCCAATATAGAAACGATAACGGAAGCAGTCCGCTCTGACGTATCCTCTAAAGATCTCTGGTCAACTATCATGGTTACTCATAACATGTCTCGTCGACGATGCCGAACTTTGGCCTACTGGGTGTACGTCATATGACCGCTCCTGGGTCCAGGTCTTCTCATTCAGTATCTCCAGAAAGGTCCTGTCGAAGTCTCTCCCAAGTCTCGTTTCTGCCGAACTGCCCGGAAGTGATCATCCTTTTACTATATCTATTTCTTGTTCCGGAATGGCTGCATACTCATCATGACGATTCCTGGAAGATATATCCATAGTCAACGCTTCTACTTGCGTATCACATCTCTGATATCGGCGGAGTGGAACGTCATCTCATCAAGATCTCGTACGAACCTCTTGCTCCACTTTTCTCTACTGTCGACTGATTCGGACTCGTCTCTTCGTGGCTGCATGGTCTGCGCTCCAACGGCTATACTCATATCTGGAGTCTCCCAAGCAATGCATCTCATCACCTGATATCCGAATGAAGTCGAATCATCTGATCGATTTGTCAAAACCTCATAATCCCCCAAGAGCTCAACATCTTAGGTACAGTTTAATAGTATCGAATATATGCCACAGCACCTATGGACCAACCGTAGAAGGGCAGACCCAAGCCTCACTAATGGCACCGCTAAACTGCCGCAAACCCTAAGGTTCACCGGCGTTCCATGGTCATTAAATCGAGTTAGGGTTTCATTCTTCTAGAGGGTCCATAGAATTGCTTGCATTGTTTTCCGAATACTTTAAACTTGGAAAATGGGTTCCTGACATTCGATCGTCTCTATCGACTTTCAACGTACCTGCATGAAGTCGTCTCTAGCTGGAATCAATCTATCTGATGGCCTCGCATCGGGGTAAGCGAACGAACCACATGTCCTACTCATTCATCCTCGGGTGACTAGCAATCTTCTATCATATCTTTAAGTACAACTCGTGCTGCAATCGCTCCAAGCATCTGGGGTGATATCTCATCCTTCGCAGCAGCAACTGGCTCATTCGTCCGCACGCTGAACAGTGCCTAAATCATCAAAATATGGTGCATTAACGGTCATCACATTCTGGCTGGCCTCTAGCGGTAGCTCAATCCTCTGGTGCTGATCTACACGTCCGAGAAATCTCATAAAAGCGATCCATCAAACGCTCGTAGCACGAAAACGCAATAAAACGACGCCTCCCTATGTAATCATATGTCCCTGGAATCATGCCCTGGTCAGTCCTCATTCGTGACGAGCTCATGCTGACCGTAACTCTAGCCGCAGCTCTCTCAGCCCGTGTAATCGTGGCGGCAAATCCATAACTGGTACCGATGGGGCTAGATCATAGGAAGGAATATAATACTGTGCAAGGAAATGTACATCCTAAGGCTTCTTAAGCGGAGTAGCGTATCTTAAATATGCCGCGGAACATACGTACGGTACGTCACTCTACTCAAGCTACCTAATCCATCAACCAAGGGTCATCCTACACTCCTGTCACGACCCGAAATCAGCACGTGACGGCCCTAATACTACGCAAAGTCTACAGGCGTAACGCAGTAAAAGAAAGCCAAAACCCAGAAATCTAAACCATTAACAGAGAAAGAAAGATAAGAAACATTGTTTAAAAGTCTTTGAAATCACAACCCAAATTCTTTAAAAATCCAACTTTATTTCCTTTAAAATTTTAGCAGCACCTCCTTTGTAAAAAATAGCCCCAAAAATGGGTACAACATAAATAAAAGTAAAGCATCCTCAAACGGGAGCAAATACACGCCCAAAGGCGGAAAACAACCACCACAACAAATATACGACGCCGTAGCGAAGAAATAAAAGACGATAGAAAGGAACTGTATAAATGACAACAAGTCACAAAATAATATACAATATCGTCCTCACACAAGTCTCTAAGTCAAACATGAAAATATAGTAGATGGAGAGTACAAGGATACAACGAATATACAATACAGCACGAATAACCACAAAACCCACCTAAGCAAAACAACACACTGTGAGCCGATGCGATATCCGTAGCAAAAGATGATAGAAGAATAGCCTGCCTCGACTACTCTGGGGAACACCCTGCAAAACAAACTATGGCACAACGGGGGTGAGTTGCCAACTCGTGAATAGTAAATAACATATGCAGGTAATCACAAGTATGCACGTACAGCGTAAATCTAACATGTGCAATTAATAGCAATAAAAAGTCATATGAATGCAATAATCATGAAAGGTACACTAGCAGGTACAACTAATACATAAAGCAATGCATATAAATAAAGGTATGTGAATGCAATAGTCACGAAAGGTACTCTAACAGGTACTACTAATACATGAAGCAGTGCATAAACAATAAATGTGGAGTATGGAAGGAAGTATGTCATTTCCACAGAATCCTGACATCGTGGTAGGATCACAATCCATCAAGACAGTCCAAATCCAAATTCCTCAAATCAGCCCCCAAATTGGCTCTCATATCATATAAGTCTCACCAATCCTGAATGTACACTATCGAATAAATCTCATATATCCTGAATGTACAAATCAGCAATCTCATATATATCATGTATCAAATCTCAAATAAATCCCCTATATCCCAAACCAATATCAAGTAAAATTCTAACACCCTAAATATATTTCTAACACCCTAAATATATTTGCATGAAATAATATGATGATCTATATAAATTAATGTCAATACACATATATTAGCGTCCCATTCCACTAATATTGGTGTAAGGGCATATATAACAGCGTCCTAACCCACTGTTATGTATACAAAGAAGTAAAAATGTCAATACACATATATTAGCGCCTCATTCCACTAATATTGGTGTAAGGGAAGATATAACAGCGGCCTAATCCCCTGTTATATATATAAAGGAGTAAAAAGAAATATCATGAAACCAATGTGTCAAGCATCGACACAGAAATGCTGATCTATCAGGTGTTGTCCCCATGACTGGCACCGTGATAGGTACGTATCACACGCTATCCGAAAAGCACGAGTGCCTAGCTCTGACCCTCATCTTTCCACGTATCTATACGTACATGACTCCCGTCGGTATCCCCATAATAACCGCTGAGTCATTGGTAATGTCACCGGATGGTATGGTTCCCTTGCAACTCATCGTCTATCACCACGACCTCATTCTTGCCTCGGGGTACCTCCGGGCCCCACCATGTACCCGCACACGGACCCCTTCATTCCTCACGTGGGGTATATATATATCAGAACCGATAAATCTCATGGTGGCTGCTGAAATATCATATCAAGGAAAATCGGGTTTTTCAAATAATGCATAATTTCATGAACTCCCACGGTCCCCAAATCCAGAAAACATCATGAAAAATCCATATCACAATGCGAAAATCCATGAATATAATATATGCAACAGAAAACTGTAATGTAAGCATATAAAGGAAAAGCCGCTAATTAACTGCAACAAGTTAATATAAATATCATGCGATTCCTAATTTCTCCAATTCTAAATAACATCAAGTAAAGGTAAACATGTAGCTATAACCAGATGTATGTGTAAACATAAAGGTATAGCAAATTATATGCATCTACCTATAAGTAATGATGTAGTATACCCCCCTGGGTATAAGTGAAGTATGTGTGCAAGGTATACCTATAGCTATGTCAAGAAGTGTGTATGTACCTATTGCTACTGGTACAATACTCTATAGGTATACGGGTATCTAGCATATAAGTATGTGAAGGCATATGTGTAAGCATGTGAGTATACAGATATGTTATATGTCATATGCGATAAGAAATATGAATCAATGTCTCAATGTCCCTAACCAAGCAATATCATTTCTATATGTGGGTTGTGCGTGACATGGCAATTATTGACGGTGTGTATGGCATACAATCAGTTCTCGTGCAACATAGGCCGTCAATAATGGTGCAGTGTCCTAAGGATACTAGTCCAAGCACAACACTAACTAAGCAGTATGGTGAATGCGCAAATTCAAAATATGACATAGAATATGCGACAGAAATAATATCTCTAGCCCAGACGCATAACGCCATGCGGGTGATTCCCCTGTAGATGTTAAATCTACTCACCAACGCTCCAAGCTAGGTGAAGTCTACCACCTGTTTTCCCCTGGTAGCAGTGTCTGAAGTCCTCGCCTGCGAACCTGCAACATAATACGATAATACAAGTATATATTAATAATTGATCAAAACACGTACTAACTATACTAGACCGACGCAACAACACAAAACATACTCTCAAGCGTTCGTATTGTGGCTAACGTGCGTAGCGACACGACGAAACTAACCCAAGAGCAAAACCACACAAAGTGCACGATCTGTGTCGTATAACGTATCGCGCGGACACAAAACACTAGAAACTACCTAGGTGATCCCAGATTTTGCATACAGAGAAAACTCAACAATCAAACAAGACCAAAAACACCCAAACCACAGAATAGACCTACTCTCAAAAACCCACACCCCAACTCATTTCCCGAGCCGAGGTCGCCGGAGTTCCCTACGTACGTCGCCGGCCCTGGCCGGTAGGGTGGGTCTCGTGCCTCAGGTGGGGTCCTATGGTCACAGGTACAACACAACCACATTGTTTAGTTTTCTAGTAAACTTTCCGGGTCACAGCAGAACACAGATGTCACAAATCGACACTAAAAATACGATATTATGCACAAAACCTAACTTTAACCAATCTAAACTGAAACTAACTAGCTAAGCTACACTAAAAACACTTAAACAACAGCAAAAGAACATTACCTACACAAAAGAACTCAAAGATCCAAGCTTTGCATGCTCCTAGGCATCCAAGAGGCAAAAGTGATTCAAAGATGTGATTTTGATGAGATTTGTGATGTTTAGTGATGGTTTTTATGAAGAACTTGAGAGTGTTCAGTTGAGTTGAGAGAGGAAATGAAAATGAGGTGAGAAATAAGTGTGACGGAGAGAGTGAGAGAGAGTATGAAGAGAAGAGAGAGAGAGAGGTGAGCTTAAGGGTGAAGTAAGTGCACCAATGCAATTAATGCACCATTAAACCTTTCACACACCTCATCCCTCTCCAAAACAAATATCTTCTCTCTTCTCACAAAAGATCTAGGGATTAGGGTTAAGGATTGGATTAAAGAAATGATTAGGATAAACAAAGAATTAGGTTAAGTGTCAAGGTTGCTAAGATCAAAATTAGCACAAACAAATCCCCGCATTTACGTGCACACGTGCGTGCATACTTATAACAAATAATAATAAATTATTAATTAAATGTTATAAAATGTGAGGAACCCGAATTGGTAAACTTTTACAGTAAACCCGCATTAACGTCTAAACGAACACTAACCGAAATCTAAGGCGTTACAACTCCGAAGGTAAACCTAACGCTCTGATACCAACTTTGTCACGACCCGAAAAGTACGGAACATGACCGACACTTAAATTACGGACGTCTCGAGGCATACGTAATCTAAGTAAGGCAAAACCCAGAAATCAAAACCAAAGAAGCAGTAGAGTGAAGGAAAAACCAACTTAAAGCAAGTAATTTTAATAGCATAAGCCGAATTATGCGTTTTAAAAACATCAAGTATTTTCTGAAAATTTCGGCAGAGTCTCCTTTATAAATACTGGCCCCCAAACGGGATACAACATGAATAGTATATGAAATCAATAAAAAGGCATCCCCAAGCGGGAGCTAGCTCTTCATCAATCGACGGTCACAACCACGCAAGCATTATAATATACAACGCCAAGGGCGAGGATCAAAACTCAAAAGAAACTCAAAACAACATGAAAAACATAACAATACAACGCGCGACTCTAAAGTCGAAAGAATAACAAACTGGTCTTCTAACTCTCTCAAATATACAATCTGGTTGATGGAGTTTCTAGATACAACTGAAATAATAATAAACGATGGTGGTCCTGATGCAAAGAACCCACCTGCCAAAGCAATCACCCGGAAAGAACAGTGTGCCAGTAAAGCCGCAAAGAACCTATACAGCAAAACCTGCAAGGAACGGTGGCACAACGGGGGTGAGTTGCCAACTCGTGAGTAGAAAATATCTACAAGCAGAAATCGCATGCATAACGCTATCCTAGGTCATATCAGGTAATATCCTCAAATAAAAATCCTGGTCCAGCTATGTATAGTGTAATACTACCTGCTCGTGTTCGTTCCCCAGATAGCAACATATCAAATATATGATGTATGAATGCATTACGAATGGAAACAGAATATATCATGAGTGAGACGACTGTTTTCTTTAATCAATGAGATTTCTATATGTATGTCAATCACGTATCATTAATGAAAGCAACAGAGAAATCAGTGTCAAGCATCGACACAAAACATAAGTCTCGGTATCAAATCTCAATATCTCAAATCTCAATATCAATATCTCAGGCATCTGTATCATCTGCGGGATCGGCCCGCGGGCTCCGTCAGAACGGACCAGCCTATAACCATCTCATGACTCCAGCCGGTATCCTCCGGATAACCGACGAGTCCAAATAATATCACCGGTAGGTAGTGCTCCCCTGCCAGGCTCATCGAATACAACTCGAGCTTCTTGTCCCGGGGTACAATACCGGGCCCACCATGTACCCGAGACGGTTCACCCAACTCCTCGAATCGGGTCTCGAAATCCAACAGCAATCATGAAAACTCATGGTGGACGACTCATACATCTTAAGAAAACCGCAATTTGCATTTTTAAAATGATGATACTAAGCTTTTATTAAATTCTTGCGGTTTTCCCCCAAATCCAGAAATCTCATGTAAATCCGAAATCATCAAAATCATGATACCAATAAACGGTGAATACGGGCATAAATCTCCATAATACTGCATAACCAATGAATATATGAATGCACCTAATATCATGCAATGAATGCAATATTTAAACTAGCATATGGAAGCTATAACATATTGCGACTATCAGTTATCAAGCTATGTCAATGAAAATGTATTTTCTAAAGTGTACGTGACATGGCAATTACCGATGAAGATGTGTGTGAGCCGGTAAGCGAGTGTACGTGGAGCATACGCGTCATCGATAATGGTGCTGGTGTCCTAACATCATGGTTTTATAATTACTACGTACACAATGGCATGCAATGAGGCGATAACAACAAAATATGGAAAATGAATAGTAAATACAACAATAATATGCAGAACATGAATAATAACGTAACAACAAGGAATCTACCTTACTATACATGTGTTATACTGTTTTGCCGTTTGAAATAGTACGAATCGTGGTGTTTGAAAATAAGGACTGCGGTGTTTTTATGAAAATATACGTCTTTTAAAATATTCGTAGTATCCCCTGGAATGTCTTTAAAATTCTCACGATTCGTCAGTTTTTGAAATAGGTATGACTCGGGTCCAGTCTGACATCTACTAGGTAAACTACAGGTCTAACTAACAACTAATCAAAAGGGGTACGGAAACCACCTACATCTGAGTCGATATATATATACACACACACACACACACACACACATACATGTATAATAGCCGGTGATCCCGCCTCAATAATATCATGTACGATACAACATATCATATGACATCCTCGAATCAAGAGTGCAGATTTATCGTCAATATATAGCTCGTACGGTAAATCCATCGTACGACCTCCCAAATCTGGGTACGGGTCTGTTAGATATATGTATGCCCTAGAGGCCATTACTGTACATTGGATGTATATTGTAGTGGATGCTGGGACATATATAGGTAGGACTTTCTTGCTCGACATGATAGTACGCTATCTGGTTGCTCTTTATCTTAACATATATACTTTCTGTCTCTCTGTTACATGTTGATAAAGCCCTTAGGATGTGTACTCGACTTCCAGGACTGTGATGCAGATCATACTAGTGGGGCCTGGGTAGCCAATGAGTACATCCTTCATTGTTCCTAGTCGTGGGAATGTCGAGACGGGGCATCGATATTCCAGAGTAGACTAGCGTATATCTTCTCGACCCATGCGATGGGCGATGGATGATCCCATATCCATTGGTGTTTGACATCGAAGATGGTATGCGGGTGCTCAGTGGAGACTGGGTACACTGAACGGACTCGCCGAGAACTCCCAGATGATATTATACCTCACGTCAGATGGCAGTTCTCTGGTGACACTGGTACAGCTTAGTCTGTTGACCTGAGATCATCATAGAGTCTTCTGTGTCTCCCACTGTGCTTTGATTTCCACCCTACCACGGCTCTACTGAGTTGTGCAAACAGGTGGTTTTTGGGTACAGTCCCGATTCACATGGAGGCAATAAGCGATAGGAGGGGATTCGTCTCTCCCGGTATTGGGGGTTGATGTTGCGCTATGCTCGACTGGCCATAACAGGAAATCCCTGGCCAGGGTTGCAGTGATATACTGGTAAGAGTTATCAGTAGTTTCACGAATGTTATGGACCTTACGTCGGCATGACTTATCGAGCTATTGGGGTCTGACGTTTACCACCCCTAGGCGAGATATGCGACATATCAGACGAACAGACCGGACTGTACGGTAAGTGTTACTGGTTGGATTCACAGGAGTGTGAGCGGGCTTGCTCGTCGATCTTCTGATCGCTCAATACCCGGGTGGCCGTTACTTTTAGCAGACCGCTTGCGGCTTGTGGGTGTTTGATATGATCATCATCTGCTGCCGGCGTATTGACGAGTCTTTAGAGTCCTACACAGAGGTTTCCTGGTTCAAGCGAAACGAAATAGGAGCGCATATGAGATATGTGCGGGGCCGAGAATAATGCGTGTATGTGATACCGTATTTCATTCTCGCGATGAATGTGTCGAATGGTTGTATGCGATATAACCTAGTTATCGAATCAAGGATTTATTCGATAAGCCGATACATTGGATACTAGTCGGTTATATACGATATGACCGGATCGTTAAATCAAGTGTTGATTTAATGATTTAATGTATAATTATGTATTTGATATATTACTTTGCATTAACTAGTATTGGTTCACTTTAAATGGATTTTCTCACTTGAATTGTGCAAGTTGTATATGTGATATACTTTTGTGCACATGATTGTATCATGTTTGATGATATATGCTTATTTGGTTAAGTGTAAAGAATTAAACTATGGTTAAGTTAATGATTAGGGTTTTGTTTACTTAATTACTTATTCATTTATCTTATTCATTTATTCATTTTGGAAAATGAAAAGGATAAATGAATGGTTACTTGTATTGTTTTTAGTTGAACATTCTTGAAGTTTTGACTTAGTCTCCATTCTTGTCTTATACTTAACCCTAACCATTTAAACTAACCCTAATTCATTCTCTACACTTAACTAAGGTTAGAAGATGATAAGAATGAATTCTTTTTCATTTTTCTTTAATACTTATCATATCTTCTTCTTCTTCTTCATCTTCTTCTTCCATGAAGAAAGCTAGTGACCATCAATGGCAACTAGTGAAATCAAGTGAGAAATCCAATTCTAAAGTCTACCCACTTCCTATTTCTTCATCCTCTACCTCTTGCCAAGTTGTATAGTGTGTTTCCTTCACAAGTTTTCATGGCTTGGTGAAGTTGGAGCTTGTTCTTGTGATGCCTCGACGTAGATCATCTTCGGCATCGAACTGACAATCAAGCCCGCCCATTCTTCGATGATGCCGATGCTAGAGTCATGGGTTCGTTTTGGACAGTGGAGGGACTTCATCACGGAGCCTAGGAGGTGGTGGACCGGATCTACAAAGGTTGTAGTCCCTTTCCTTTAGATACATTTCCGTTTACTTGCTTGTTTCGCCTAAATATCTAGTTAACGATCCGTATTAGGGTTTGTAGGCACAAGGAATTTTTGATTTGTGCATGTTTGATCACTTGTGAGACTCCATTAGAGTGCTTAGGAACCCTACAGTGGTATCAGAGCCTAGCTAGAGCCTTAGGCGAAGTCTAGACGGAATTAGAACTCCGATCGAATCAAAACCCAAACCCTAATATTGCTCTCTGGACTTTTTCTGAATTTGTGGAATTTTTCGAATTAAAAATATGCAGAGAAATGTGCAGGAAATTCTAAGAAAAACTGCAGAAAACGACAGCCTAATTCTACAGTACGACCGTGGAACCGCGGCGTTGACCCCCCTTTTGCGGCGGTTCCGCGGCCGTCTGTGAAGATCAGGCTGTGAGTTTTCTTCAGTTGTTTCTGTTGGTGTTTCTTGTGTGTTCTGGATGCTTTTAATATTTATTCCAGAGTTGTATTTTCTGAGTTGTATTGGGGACTCGGTGTATTCGATCGGACTGTCTAATTTTGTCGGTGTGCTTTTCCGGGTATTTTTAGAATATGTTAAAAAGTTCGACCGGATATAAATACCCAATTTTTCCCCTGTCGGGAAATTTCCAAGTGTTGGATTTTTCCGTAGTTTAACGACGTTCTAAGTAGTGCAAGTAACGCGATGGACCCTCTAGAAGACAACAAACCTTAACTCGATTATGTGACCGTCTTGAACTGCCCTTTGAACCTTCGGGTTTGTGGCAGTACGGCGTGCCACATGTGAGGCGTTGGCTTGACCCTTCTACGGCTGGACCGTTGGTACTGAGGCACGAACTGAATGTTGTTAGACTTATTTCATGTGTTGAGATGTATCGGGAAAACTTGGGTGTTCGATTGTTCGATCGGAAAGTTTGACATTTTCTATTTATCCGGAATGGGATACAATAATTGGAATTCACAAGAAGTTATGAGATAACTGAATGAATGTTATAAACATAGCAGTTTAGTCTCACTTGATCGGTTGCCACGGAATTTTGATGTGATCAAAAGTCCGTTGCAATCACGTAGTGTACGCGGATACTCGCCGGGTAAACTTAATAGACAGCCTCACCCCATAGCCCCGACCAAGTGACTGTAGGAGAACCCCGTCGCCGAAAGCATCCGTCCGGGTGCTCGCGGCAGCGGTGTTCCGCCTTGGTGCACTTCGTCGACGGCATCGGGGGTGCGGCCGCCTACTAAAGTTTGCGACGAGCATTCGATCAGTTTTTCGGGAATCTTGTTGAATTGCCCGACTTGATATTGAAAAGTGTTTTCGATAATGAGACTAAAATGCGGGGTTTATAATTGTTAGGCATGCGATGTCTAAAGAATTCATTTGGTCAGGCATACGATGTCTGAGGTGGTTGCGGATTCCAACTGTTGTAGTTTTACACTTTCTTTTCTGTGACCATAAGTGTAATATGTGATATCGCCGGTTTCGTTGCTATATGTCAACGACAATTGGGATGCGCATATTTACTTACGTTGATGACATATGATGTTATGTGTTGCTGGATATGTTATATTGGATCGTCGTGTTTGAATAGCCGGGGGGTTTTTATGTGAGATGAGTGTTTTTCATTTTCATTCATGTAAAAACTTGTATGTAATATTCTTTTATTGGGGCACTTCCAGGTTGCAGAAGATGTCACCGTTGATGTATATTATTTACTTTTCTGCACTAGGATAGACCCAAGGAGGGGAGCACAAGTAACCAGGTTCTGGGGTCCAGTGGGAGACCAACTCGAGGAGTCGAGTCCGGGTCTCCTAACCCTAGAATTGGTAGGGTTGCTTGCCGCTCTCGTAGGGGTCTTGGGGTGTGGGATTGGCTATTCATCACGACCGTGGAATCCGTGTTTTATACTGGCTCGTATTGAAAACACGGACGTCCTAGTATATCCAATATTTCATATGTTTCTTCTGTTGTGCTTTATCTGTGATGTGATCATGCGATGTTCTGTGCTCTGTTCAGATAGATGTAGTATATAGTATATATGATATATTATATAGACGTTACTTATGTTTTACACCCGCGCTAGCCCTGCCCCGCTCTGCCGTTAGTTACCTAACCTAACGGTGCACGAGGGGACATCGAGGCGAATGCGGATGGCATAAGTGTACGTCATATTTATCTGTGATGTTTAGGTAATTTAAATGATGGGATATTCATTAATGAGATTAATGAAAGAAAATAAACCTAATTGATGTTGTGGAATCGAATTTCAAAATAAAAACAGGTAGCTACAGTTCTTGCTTTGCATCGCGGTGTTCATTATAGAACATCCTGCACCTTATTCGATGAGGAAAGGACCGAGATCCCTTCACCGGGAGTGACTCCTTTAGCAATAACTGGCAGATGCTACAACCCTCGGTTTGTCTTTGATCGCTTCTATAGTTTACGCTTTGCATAGTGATATATATGATATATCCCGCACCTCATTCGACGAGGAAAGGGCCGACGATCCCTTCACCGGGAGTGACCCCTTTAGCAAAACTAGAAAAGCCTCAAAAACATTCCATTTAAAACCATTTGATTCCGCAACGAGATCAAGTTCAAAGCGTTAAAGGTTTTCACAAAAACCATTCGCAACCCTCCGTCATTTTAGGAAGTAGAGTACTTAGTATTCGTGCTGTGTTTGTTGACTTTAGTTAAGGCACAGTGTACGGTAGCTAAGTGATGTCTTCCTACACCGCATATGATGCGATTAGTTAGGACAGTCGCGTGACTTTGTTGACCTTAGTTAAGGGTCATGTGAGTGGGTCTGATTAATCATGAAATGATGGGTAGAACTTGACTAGTACTTATGATTTGTTGACCATAGTTAAGGTCATAGGTGCTAGGGGTAAAAACCTTTATCGGGAGTTTCAAGTGTTGAAATTTGCAATGAGATTGCATACCTTTTATATGATAGTTGGATCCCGATATCCACTGCGAGTAATTGTTACTCCTGGGAGAGTTTTGCACTTTGCAATTAGCCGATCAAGTAGGTGTCTAGAAAGGTGTCAACGGGGTTACGCCTCTGGGAAAACGAGGTTTACTGTAATTAGGCCCGTGTGAAAGCACGGGGAACCTCCCTCAAAGTACCGACACTGGCCTGGCTGAAAGATTGGCGAACTTGTAGAGTGTAATTAATCCCGGCTAGTCTTTCCTTTTAGGGTTTGAAGGAAGATTTGATAAAAACAGTGGGAGCCATCCTGATTAGATAAAATATATAACCAATCTGATCTTGCAAGAGCGCACGCTGAGTGTTTTCTTCTCTCTCTCTCCAGGTAGCGACCATATCACGCGTTAATCAAGATAATAATATGGATGTATTGACCGAACCCGCTTGTTATACTGAGCTGGGGAACGTTGGTCCCGCTCCAACTTATAATTGTTATAAGACTGAGCAGGAAATAGGGGAATACCAGGATTCCCATGCCGCCCAAACGAAGAAAGTGCATGAGATGCATCTCCTTCGGGTGTGTTCATTACAAAGAACTGTTTCTCAGTATCCTCTGCATCCTGGGTATATGATACCGGATCAGGATCCCAGATATGTAATATGTTACATAGGGCTACAAAAAGGTAGAAAAACTGAGAACGGGTGATAAGTTTCATGAGGCAGAAAACGGGGCAAGTGTTGCAGCCAAGTCTGTTGGTCACTGTCACCCTGTATTACCAATACATTGATTCTGAACAAATGCTATTAGATACCGAACCTGATATACAAAATCATATCAGTCTCTTTATTAGTAAAGAAATGATATAATTTTGTATTGTTGGATAATGTTTTGAACATTTCCTATATCAAAAGTTGATCGGTTCAGGCACGTTATCTAAAAGCATTGACGTTCTAAATCAAACTACAGTTCCTTGTATACTGAACACACACAAGAGGAATAGTTCAGAAATGAACGAATTCTTCTTGAGGTATTGTAGACTAGGTCATATCAATGCGACCCGACTAGCTGAAGTTACATTTAGATGTATATTTAAATCAGTTTGAATTTACATCTTGTGAAACTTGCCAATCATGTCACAAAGATGTAATGACACCAGCTCTGCTTACTGGAAGCCGAGAAAGAGTTAATGAACTCTTGGGACTGATACATGATGATGTATATAAAGTCTCCTGTCTACACATGCCAGGACTGGTTCTTTATACTTCATTGTATTCTCTGATAATCTCTCAAGATTCAGTCATATGTTCCTGTTGAAACATAAGTCCGAACCTTTTGAGATATTCACAGAATATAAGTTAGAAGTAGTGAACCAAAATACGGGTTTAAGTATTATGTCCTATGATAAGATCAGGGAGGAGAATACTTGTGCATAGAATTCCTGGACTATTCTAAAGGAGAATGAGATTCTCTCTCAGTGTTACTCCTCTGAATACACCACAGCACAACGGTGTATCAGGGCGGAGCAATTGCACAATATTAGATATGGTGTGCTCTATGATGAGTATTACTGAGTTACCTATTTCCTTTTGGGGTTATGCACTTGAGAAGCTGCATACCTATTGAATTAGGTTTGAATCAAATCAGTGCCTACCATTCCATATGAGATATGGTATGGGAAGAACCCATCTCTTAAGGGAGTTAAGATTTGGGGTTGTCCGGCCTATGATTAAAGCAAAATCCGGACAAGATCGAGGCAGGATCAGTTCTGTAGAACTGGAAAGGTTCCAGCTATACAAAACTGCAGTTGATGATTTGACAGAACCAAATGATTCTATAGTTCCCGACGAACCTCAGCCTCTCCGCCGATCTAATAGGGTTCCTCATCCGCCTGAGAGATACCTCGGTTTCTCGATGACAGTGGGAGTGAGGAATGCATCATGAGATGATGACCCAACTAGTTTCGAGCAGGCCATCGAGAGTAGGGACTCTGTAAGAATGGCTGGATGCTTAGCGATCTGAGATGGAATCCATATACACCAACAAAGTATGGACTTTGGTTGCTATATCTGAAGGGTTAAATCCCCATCAGGAGCAAGTATATCTTGAGACGATTACTTGGTATAGATGGAAAAGTTGAGACTTTCAAAGCTAGACTTGTTAAAGGTTTTCATCATCGACCAGGCACGGATAATGATGAAACCTTTTCCATGGAATATGCTTAAGTCCATCCAGATCCAACTTGCCACGGCTACATACCATGACTGCAATATCTGGTGGTTGGGTGCCATGACTACTTTTCTAAATAATGATTTAGAAGAGAACGTCTATAAGAACACAGCCAGAGGGCTTCGTAAACAGTGGGAGCAGCGGAAACGTGTGCAAGTTGCTTTACATAATGAAGCAGGCATCGCGGAGTTGGAACGTCTGTTTTGATGTGATAGTCAAAGTGTTTGACTTCATCAAAATGGTAGACGAACCTTGTATATACAAAAGGGTAGTAGAGAGTAAGGTGGTCATCTTCGTATTGTACGTAGACAACATACTCTTGATAGGAAAAAAGTTTCCTATACTACGATCGGTCAATCTCCTATTATCACTAGGATTCTCCAAATAGGATCAAAGTGATACCTCCTAAATCCTGAGTTTTCATCTATGAGATAGATGTAATTGGATGCTAGGATTCTCACTAGATGTAGCGAGATGGTATCAATCGATCCTGGGGAGAATCACTGGAAGGGTTCCAGAGTGATAAAGACGACTAAATGTCAGTCACAGGCATTGTCTTTACCCTCAGTAGAGGGACGGTATGTTGGAAGAGTTCCAAGCTAGATACCGTGGCAAACTAGACGATAAAGGCTGGTAACATCGCTATTGAAGATACTACCAAAGAGGAAGTTTGGGTGTATATTGGTTCATAAGATGAACTAGGTTCCTGCCATTGTATGACAATGGAAGTGTGTCTTTGGCCCTGGAACCCTGGTCCCATCAGTGACCCAGACATATTCTGAGTAAGCATCACCTGATCATGGAGATAGTTGATCTCCAGGTCGATCGAGGTTAGGAGAGTAGACTCTAAGGACAACACGGCGGATCCACTCACGAAGGCCTTTTTCCAAAAGAGAGACTTTTAAGGGATGGTTGAGTATGTGATACTGCAACCACTGCTACAGATGGCCCTAGTGCAAGTGGGAGATTGTTAGATATATGTATGCCCTAGAGGCCATTACTGTACATTGGATGTATATTGTAGTGGATGCTGGGACATATATAGGTAGGACTTTCTTGCTCGACATGATAGTACGCTATCTGGTTGCTCTTTATCTTAACATGTATACTTTCTGTCTCTCTGTTACATGTTGATAAAGCCCTTAGGATGTGTACTCGACTTCCAGGACTATGATGCAGATCATACTAGTGGGGCCTGGGTAGCCAATGAGTACATCCTTCATTGTTCCTAGTCGTGGGAATGTTGAGACGGGGCATCGATATTCCAGAGTAGACTAGCGTATATCTTCTCGACCCATGCGATAGGCGATGGATGATCCCATATCCATTGGTGTTTGATATCGGAGATGGTATGCGGGTGCTCAGTGGAGACTGGGTACACTGAACGGACTTGCCGAGAACTCCCAGATGGTATTATACCTCACGTCAGATGGCAGTTCTCTGGTGACACTGGTACAGCTTAGTCTGTTGACCCGAGATCGTCATAGAGTCTTGTGTGTCTCCCACTGTGCTTTGATTTCCACCCTACCACGGCTCTACTGAGTTGTGTAAATAGGTGGTTTTGGGGTACAGTCCCGATTCACATGGAGGCAATGAGCGATAGGAGGGGATTCGTCTCCCCGGTATTGGGGGTTGATGTTGCGCTATGCTCGACTGTCCATAACAGGAAATCCCTGGCCAGGGTTGCAGTGATATACTGGTAAGAGTTATCAGTAGTTTCACGAATGTTATGGACCTTACGTCGGCATGACTTATCGAGCTATTGGGGTCTGACGTTTACCACCCCTAGGCGAGATATGCGACATATCAGACGAACAGACCGGACTGTACGGTAAGTGTTACTGGTTGGATTCACAGGAGTGTGAGCGGGCTTGCTCATCGATCTTCTGATCGCTCAATACCCGGGTGGCCGTTACGTTTAGCAGACCGCTTACGGCTTGTGGGTGTTTGATATGATCATCATCTGCTGCCGGCGTATTGACGAGTCTTTAGAGTCCTACACAGAGGTTTCCTGGTTCAAGCGAAACGAAATAGGAGCGCATATGAGATATGTGCGGGACCGAGAATAATGCGTGTATGTGATACCGTATTTCATTCTCGCGATGAATGTATCGAATGGTTGTATGCGATATAACTTAGTTATCGAATCAAGGATTTATTCGATAAGCCGATACATTGGATACTAGTCGGTTATATACGATATGACTGGATCGTTAAATCAAGTGTTGATTTAATGTATAATTATGTATTTGATATATTACTTTGCATTAACTAGTATTGGTTCACTTTAAATGGATTTTCTCACTTGAATTGTGCAAGTTGTATATGTGATATACTTTTGTGCACATGATTGTATCATGTTTGATGATACATGCTTATTTGGTTAAGTGTAAAGAATTAAACTATGGTTAAGTTAATGATTAGGGTTTTGTTTACTTAATTACTTATTCATTTATTCATTTTGGAAAATGAAAAGGATAAATGAATGGTTACTTGTTTTGTTTTTAGTTGAACATTCTTGAAGTTTTGACTTAGTCTCCATTCTTGTCTTATACTTAACCCTAACCATTTAAACTAACCCTAATTCATTCTCTACACTTAACTAAGGTTAGAAGATGATAAGAATGAATTCTTTTTCATTTTTCTTTAATACTTATCATATCTTCTTCTTCTTCTTCTTCTTCATCTTCTTCTTCCATGAAGAAAGCTAGTGACCATCAATGGCAACTAGTGAAATCAAGTGAGAAATCCAATTCTAAAGTCTACCCACTTCCTATTTCTTCATCCTCTACCTCTTGCCAAGTTGTATAGGGTGTTTCCTTCACAAGTTTTCATGGCTTGGTGAAGTTGGAGCTTGTTCTTGTGATGCCTCGACGTAGATCATCTTCGGCATCGAACCGACGATCAAGCCCGCCCATTCTTCGATGATGCCGATGCTAGAGTCATGGGTTCGTTTTGGACAGCGGAGGGACTTCATCACAGAGCCTAGGAGGTGGTGGACCGGATCTACAAAGGTTGTAGTCCCTTTCCTTTAGATACATTTCCGTTTACTTGCTTGTTTCGCCTAAATATCTAGTTAACGATCCGTATTAGGGTTTGTAGGCACAAGGAATTTTTGATTTGTGCATGTTTGATCACTTGTGAGACTCCATTAAAGTGCCTAGGAACCCTACAGGGTTAAATGTCATATCTATCACATTAATCATCGCTCAATTCTCGCAACTACAAGTCCTCTAAGTCTCGCAACATATACAATTACTAGTTCTGATTTGATGGAGTGACTAGATACAATATGAATAATGAATACAAGAGGGGCACGATCCAACATGTACCACCTACCACAAGCAAATCACCCGAAAACAGCTGTGTGCCAGCGATGCCGCAACTGATCTATGCGGTCAACCTGCAAGAACTGTGGCACAACGGGGGTGAGTTGCCAACTCGTGAATAGAAATAATATCATTAGGTAGAAATCGAAATAAACAACGATTCCTAGGTCAACTATATCATAAAGATAATACTATGATATCTAGGGTGACCGTATCTGCATATATGCCAACAACATAAACAATGCCTACCAGCAAGTGGATAACATCCAACAATATAATCAATGCATGTATGCAGGTGGATCTCGTCCAACAATAAAATCAATGCATGTATGAGGTGGATCTCGTCCACGTGTCAACCACTGACACAACAACTCCTGCATGTAAATATCATAAAAACATATGCAGGTAAATATGAGGATATAAAACAACGTGTGTCCCTCGCGACACAACAAAATCATGGAAACCTGAGTGTCTAACCTCGACACTCGAAACATCATGAAACTCGTGTCTAGGATCACACATAAATCCTCATAACTCAGGCGCCGTCCCCACGACTGGCCATGATGTCATGTCTGTACATCACTCCGGCCGGTATCCCCACGATAACCGCCGAGTCTAAATACTATCACCGGTAGGTACTTGCCATACCTTCCAGGCTCATCGCCTGTCATCTGCGATCATCTTGCCGAGGGGAACCGTACCGGGCTCCACCATGTACCCGCACACGGCCCACTCACTCCTCGCATCGGGTATATATCACAAATCTCAGAACCGAGAAATCTCATGGTGGACGCACTGAAATATCATATCAAGAGAAACCGGGTTTTCAAACAATAAATAGTTTCTTGAAACACCCCCACGGTTCTCAAATCTATAAATCACATGAAATCCATATCTCAATGCGTAAATCCATGAAAACTGATATATGCAACAGAAAACAGCAATATGAGCATATTAAGGGAAAACCGCTCTTTAAAATGAACCCATCTTTTAAAATACATCATGCGGTTCCCAAATCCTCCGAAATCAAGTGCAGCATCATATAAGGTGTACATGTAACTATAGCAAGATATAAGTATCCACATGTAAGCAAGTATGTATGATGCATTTCATAAGCGCAATAGCACAATAACCAATGTCCCAATATCACATGTCAATACAGTACCACTTAGGGGTATATGCACCTATAGCAAGATATGTGGGTATACATGTCAGTATGTATGCATGAAGTACATATAGCTGTAACCAAGTATGTGGGTGTACATGTCAGTATGTATGAAACATATAACAGGATGCAAGCATGTCCGTAAATCTCATGCAACGTGGAATAGTGATATGAACATAGCAAATATATCATAGCACGATGTAGCAATTTTACTGTGTAGTGACATAGCAATTATCGATGATGAAGTGTGTGAGCCGACAAATCTGTGTATGTGAAACATACGCATCATCGATAATGGTGTAGGTATACTAGCACATGTATATGTAATGTAATGAGAATAACATAATCGTAGCATAAAGTACATCATCAGCTAAAAGTTATAAGGTATACGTGTCTACAATATATATCCGAGTCGGTGAATCTATCAATCGGCATCCAGCGTCACAACATCATGTACGGTACAATCTATCGTACGGCATCCTCTAAATAAGGGTATGGATAAATCAACAGGTAAAACTCATCGCGTACGGTAATCCACGTACGGCGGAAATAAACAAATAGGGATTCTATCAACATATACAACATCGGGGTACGGATCTATGTCTTGTACGGCATATCACTCAAAATGCAACACATTATCCATATTAAATATACCTATCTCTCAGGTCACATCCATGTCCATCTCGTATCAGGGGACCTACAAAGGTATCAACAATCCCATATCGACTCGAATCCATAAAATGACATATCACACTAAGTCATCATAACACATCGTATACTCGTTCATCACATTTATATCTCGCAATCACATTATATAAACGTCACACTTGTTCTCTTTAAATTTGTAGCCATCATGATTCACTTCTCATACCATATTCTCATATGTCAATATGTCCATTAGCATCAACTTCTATCATGTTATCGTTTGTAAATCCTACAATCATGTCCGTCGCATATCATTTATCAGGATAACATAAACAAACGATATTCCATATCAATGGTTGCGGGGGTGCTATACGCCATTCACCCGACTTCCCCCATAGATATAAATCTACTCACCTGCTAAACTCCTCGCTTAGCCGTAGTCGATGCTCTTCGTCATCTCGAAATCCACGCGAAGGTACCTACAATCAATATGAAATCGCAAAGCTATTAACATCAAATTCCGAAATCTAAAAATGGTACGCGGTGCGCTCATAGGTTAGAACATATAGCCTACGCATGCAAAACAATCAACCAACTCTCGTCGTTGACGTAAAAACGTCTAACGCCCAAATACAATATCCAGTCGCAAAACCAAAAAATCCAAATATCGGAAAAACATAGCCAAAACCCTCACTAGGGTCTCTATACATGAAAACTGCCACGCCAAAAATCCAATCACACCAATACTCATTCACATCACAATAATTATCGTAGATAAAAATATATACATCATCTCTACGAAAATAAAAACCCACATCTAAATTTTACCAAAAACCTAATAAGCGGTTTATATCATTTTAGCTCATTTTAACACAAAGCTAGAAATTTAACAATTCTAGCAATTTCCAACAACACAAAGTAGCTTAACTTAGTGATCCAAACCATTTTCATAATTTTAATCATGCCCAAAAATGATTTAGAAAAACCTAGTTTGCGATTAAGCTTAAAAGACAATTTGGAAAAACAACAAATATCATTCTCACAATTTGCTTAACTTTTACAAGTCTACGCATCTTGCTTAACCACTTAAACACATCAAAACCCTAACTTGATTTCATAATAATTATCATGAATTAACTAAACATGAACTTGAAGCTATAATAAACATCTAAATAAGCATGCTTAATGATTAAACACAACAAATAAGGATTTGGGCTAGGATTTATACCTCACAAACATGCTATCAAACTTGCAACAAAACCCAAACTTTAGCCTCCAAGAAATAATGTCTTTAAAGAATATATATGCTAGTTTAGGCCTAAGGAAAATGGGTATGAATTGAATTTGGAGTTGTGAAGTGAAATGAGCTTTGAAAATTACAAATGAATCAATTTCCTCATCAAAATGGGGCTCGGCCATTTGGGGGGCTGAAGTGTGCTCTCGGCCATTGCAGGGGGGGTGAGCACATCATAAAGTGGTGACCACAAGAATAATCATTATCACAACAACAAATATCCATAGCTTAAAACAAAAGCTTTAATGAAGAAGGATGACTCACAAAAATGACTCATGCTTAATTTAGCCACCTCACCAAACTAGAAGCAACCAACAAATGACTCACCCTCATCACAAGGATTTCGGCCATGATAGAAGAAATATTAATTTGGCCAAAAAAAAGATACATTCTCAATAACCTTTAATTAAATGCATAAATAACACATTAAAATAATACTTTAATTAGGGTAAAAATTCTATGTGAACCAAAACTTCCAATTGACCCCCAGAGCCCGCGCACTAGCACTATTATAGTTAAACTAGGTGCAGTCTAGTCTGTACAGAGGTTTGATCACAATCGGGTTTAAACGGAAAATACCGACTATTTTACCCTAAAATGGAAAATTTTATATAACGATTTCAGAAACGTTACAGCTTTTCAGTTGTAATGAGCCCTATCTTAATAGTCATGAAAAGATGTTAGAAATCACATCATCTCTCAATAAAACATCGCCTTTATTCTTCATCCCTATCTTTCTTCCAAACACCGATCATATACCACTACGTGTGTGTAAAAGACATCCCTACACTCGGAGAATTCAATTCAAGCTATCATATTCTTGTCCATCTACCTCAGTATTTTTTTAGTCGGTGGATATTTTAGATGAAATTGCTCAAACATTCTTCATGCGACCGTTAATACTTCTTGAGGTACTAACCGACCGATTACTAAATGTGCTCACATATTAGGCGTAATTAGCAATTTTCTCGTCTTGCAACACCTAAGGCTTAGCACTGACTCACAAACCAGTTAGTCTAAGGCACTAGGTGATGAAGCACCCTCGCTGTATTTTTTTTATGCTGCCTTGGTGATTACAAAACCAGTGTTCATTTTTCTTCACCGTTTTATACTTTTATGCTTCATTTTTTATTTAATTCATACTTTGGCTTTTAGACAAGAGCATTTCAAGGTATCCTCTACTATCTCGAGTTTCAAGACGTGTGTAAGTGTGTATAGTAGGGTATCAACATTCAGATGTTTGGCTTCCAGAATAGGAACTGTTTTTCAGACTTATTTTTATCCTCAGATTAGTGATTTTCTTCATCTTACTAACCCTTGGGACAATGGCTCATAACTATTTATTACTAGTTTCGTTTAAGAAAACATTTAACTTTCTTGGTTTTCTTAAATTCTTCCAATCTTTTAAATATAATTTTTCGCTTTCTATCCTTTCATTATAAAAGAATTTTTTTTAATGTTTTGTGCTTATACAAAGTATAATACAAAGTAATGCTTAAATAAGCACAAACATCCCCCAAACCTGTTTACAGCAGTGTCCTCACTGTTGTCATCTTTTAAATCCCAAAATCCTGTAGACTTGGGAGGAAAAGTTATTAACGGGGACAAGAATAAATAGACGTGAAAACCTCCCCCAAACTTATTTTTGGCTCACAATTTTATGTACAAATTTTATTTTCAAGAGCCAAAAATATACCCCCCAAAACTTGAGTTAAACAATATTAAGCTTTTTTAAAATCATAAGAGGGGGGTAAAGTTATTGGTCAATGCAAAGCTTTACAGAGACCGAAAGTCAACACCAACCATTCGAAGATTTTATCGCTGTAACACACCGGTTGTGGAAGAACATGTTATATAGTGCCAAGAAGAAGTGGGGAAGAGATAAGTGGTGTAATAGAACAGGTTTGCGTCTCAATTTGGAGAGACGACACAATGATAATGATGGATTACTCGCTTTCTCGTTATTGTTAAGAAGTAGGGGCGATGATTCAACTTCTTTGGTTTGGGATTGATTCAACACAACTCCCGTGTTTTCTAAAAATGCAAGTTCATCGGCGAAAATTTCTTCAATGCTTTCATCGATACCCCGAAGAATAATCTCATCGGAAAGAACGGGATGATACTCAGACTTCATAAAAGGTTCATAATCAGCGTTAGATGTTGACCCGGACAGCTCAATAGATAAGTTCGTATGTGTATAATACATAGCTGGGTCAAACAATAACGTATGGAGAGAGTCTAGATCAGTATCGTGAAGCTGTTCAAATTCGCTGCTGTCGACATCCATTAATTCGACAAAACATAATTGAGCAGAAGGTTCGGAGGGTTCACTTCCCAACTTGTAAATGTTAAGCTCAATTGACATCTTCCCGAAAGATAGGTTCATAGAGCCGTTTCGACAGTTGATTACAGCGTTGGAACTAGCCAAAAAGGGTCGACCGAGAATCACCGGAATTTGGTTCCGTGGGTTCGCTATCGGTTGTGTATCTAGAACAATAAAGTCCACAGGGAATATAAATTCCCCAACTTTTATCAACACATCCTCAAGCTCTCCCCTAGCTTTTATGATAGATCGATCAACCATCTGTAGAGTGCAGTGCGATCGTTTTAACTCTCCGATACCCAATTACTCGTAGGTAGAGTATGGAAGGAGTTTAACAATCGCGCCAAGGTCAAGTAGAGCACGGTTGATATTTTTACCCCCAATAGAAATAGAAATTGTAAGACAGCCAGGGTCCTTACGTTTCTTTGGTAACTGATTGGTAAAAGTTGTGCTAACATTACTCGTCATGAACATTTTTTTCGGCACTTGAGTCTTTCTCTTCCTAGTGCACAAATTCTTAAGTATTTTCTCATAAGACGGAACTTGTTGAATAGCATCTAGGAGAGGGATATTGATATTAACCTGTTTAAATATTTACATAATCTTCTCCATTTGTGGACTTGGTTTGTTTTCCCTTAACCTATTAGGATAAGGAGCTTTATCAATAAGAGTTGGGTCCAACATTGGAGAAGATCGAGGGGATGGAACAGATCACAGAATTGGAGTGGGGATCATCTTATGTTGACTAGAAGGAGTGGGCTGAGGGTTCGAGCCTTGGAGAAAACAGAGAATAGGCTCTCAAGAAGGTGGAGTAGACTAAATAGGGTTAGAAGTGGAAGTGGAAGCCGGGGTATCATTGATTGATTCCTCATTATCATCATGTTCACCAACTTGATTATTTAGCACTCTTCCAGATCTCAACATGGTAATAGCACTCACATTATGATGCGAGTAGCCAGGATTTGGTAGGGGTTGAGCTGGAAGTTTCCCTTTCTCTCTAGCACTCATCGCGGCATTTAACTGTGCAATTTATGCTTCTATCGCTTTTATACTCTCACCGTAGGAGGCGGAGTTCTGCATTAATGTTTGGATAGAAGCCTTTAAATCAGCCGATGTTTACATGGAAAATTTAATAAACAGATCGAGTGCAGATTAGTTTTCGGTACCGGCCGTTTGGAAAGAATTATAGGGTGCAAAATTGTTGGCCGGATTTTGAAAAGTTTGTGGTTGAAAGGGATGCTGACTCTGTGGTGGTTGTTGTTGCTGTGGAGGAACCCATTGATAGTTATTTTGGTTTGGAACCGTATTTTGAGTTTGGTGTTGGTTCCAAGAAAAATTAGGGTGATTCCTCCAACCCTGATTATATATGGAAGAATACGGATCGTTTCCAGGTCGTTGCTGAAAAGCAGCATTAGTGTGTTATTGACCTTGAAACGGATAATTCAAAGGACATTCTTCCGTCAGATGTGATGGATCGGAATAGCATCCACACACGGTTTTAGGGAGTGTCACCTGGTTTAGGGAGGCTAAAGAGACTTTGTTTTCTATAGCATCGAGTTTCCTTTGTATCGCGGCCATTTCGGCCTTCATGGCGATGGAAACATCGAAATGATGGATACCTTCCCTAGACGATGGTTTTCTAATGCTTTCCCATTGCAAAGTGTGTTCAGCGAGATCTTTCAGGTATTTCCAAGCTTCACCGTCGTCTTTCGACAGGAATTGACATTGACACATGGTTTCAAGCATCTATTTTGTTGCGGGATCAACACCCACATATATAATTCGACACATATCCCATCTATTGATTCCGTGATGAGGGCATTGTAAAATAAGATTCTTAAACCATTCAAAGCATTTCCAAAATGATTCATTTGGAAGTTAGGTAAACTGGTTGATCTCGCTTTGAACGCGGGCGGTCTTATGATTAGGATAAAATTTCTTAAGGAATGCTACAACAAATTCATCCCATTTGGCAATAGAGTGTGCGGTTGTGTTATAAAACCATTTTTCGGCTAGATCGCACAAAGTAAACGGGAGAAGACGTATACGCACAGTATCCACAGAAAGTTGTGACGTGCCAATCATTGCACGTACGTTTTCGAATTTGTTTATAAAAACGTATGCGTCTTCGGACTCAAGCCCGTGAAATTTGGGCAACAGTTTGATAAATAGGGGTTTAATTTCAAAATTATCCGCATTAGCTGGTGGAATAGAAAGACAAGTAGAAAGAGGACCACGTATAGGGTAGCATCTCTCTTGGAGAGATATACGCGGTAGATTTTGCACACCTGCGGGTGGTGACAGAGTTGTGTTATTGAAATTTGATGGAGAACCGTCCATCTCGTTGGATGTGGTTTGTGGTGAGGAAAAAGAAGATGAAGAAATACCGACTTCGGAGTCGATAGAAGAAATGCGGACAATACGGGCACTAGGATCCCGTGTCCAGCCGAGCATGCACTAAGAGGGTTTAGCGCAAGTGGAAGCGTATGTGTAAATTAAAAGAAAGGTTTGGTTTGTTTTTTAAAACGACGGATATAGAAAAATCACACAAAAAATGCACAATCAACCCTAGATCTATGGTCACCTAGGTCAAGTCACTAGACCGCTCCTAGACTTCCAGAAGACAAATCGCAGAATAAATCCTCTACTACCTCTTTATCCCTCCTGTGGCCAGGTAAGTACCAGGTAAGTGGGAGGAATCCGCTATGTAAATAGCGAGCCTAATTAAGTAACCATTTGTCTTAGACACACTTGCCTTAGACACCACAAAAGAAATGCGGATAAGCAGTAGATTATCCACAACCTTCATCTGTCCTAATTGAGCACGACGGTCCTTAGAGTCTTAGTCTAGATATTTTTTAGTTAATGAAGGGTGATGCAGATACTAGTTTTGTGATTTTTGGGGCTTAGGAAGGGCAATGAAATCCCCACATAATCTCAATTTTGTCTTTGCCCCTTAATTTCCGTATTAAAATATGCAAAAACAACCAATATCAAAACACGCAACAAGAATTTTTTAAGCACGGCGAATTTCTGCAAAGAATCCTGCAGAAAAGTTGTTATTGAACTAATCAAAAGAGAGAGGAGAAAGAAGAGAATATACCAGAGAAAATATGAGTCTCAATACCCCAATACCACCGCGGTTCCGCGGCCAATACAAGCGTATTGCTGCGGTTACGCGGTCAATTTGAACAATCGTTGAAACAAAAATTTTACCGGTGCTCCCCTTGGTCCTCTGGTCCTGTTTAATGCTTCAGAATATTTATCTCTCTGCTCCAATGATTCCAGATTCTCTCGCAAAAATTCAAACACTAATCGTTAAGCACACGATGTGATTTTGATTTAAATTTTGATGGAATAATAATATTTCAACTCAAATAGTAAGAAAGAACAAATTACGCACGCATCCCCGGCAACGGCGCCATTTGATTGATCGATTTGATTCCACCTCTTTGATTTTAAAGAAAAGATTGATTTAAAGAAGTGATGAAACGTTTTAGTCGTATAATAACCGCAATCAATAACGGTGTCACGTGTAACGAACGTTAGTGAGTACGGGTCTTCCTCTGGGATTCGTGGAACTCGTAAATTCTTGCTTTAGTTGAGTCGAAAGAAATAGTAAAGAAAATTCAAGAAATTGTTTTAAGATTTGGTTGAAGTAATCATTTCAAGAAATTCAAGAAATTGTTTTCAAGAAAAGAAATCAAGAAAATTGTCCAAAATCAAATGTAGTTATCAAGAAAATTGAAGAAGGCTTGTAGGATTCGAATGGAATTAGTAGCTATGGATGATTATTCGAGATGATTCATCTTATCTATTGATAGAATTACTACTAGATCAATGGCTATTAATGAGAATTAGGGATCTTTTGAAGAAACTAGGGTTTCTTCTTCATTGCCCCTTGTCCTTTCATTGATTGTCATTCTTATCTAGCCTTTAATACGAAGGATCATCAATCTAATCCCCAAATTGTGACAAAATTCTCAATAGATTGATCTCACTCACAATTTGGACATTAATAATTCTTTTTACTAAATTTTATAATCTCTATAAGACTTAAGATGAATATAGAATTCTCTCACCATTAGATCTACCAAATTCCTTCGAATCCTTAAAAAACGGAGATTTACTCACACATTATGAAAATAGAAGAATCAACAAATAGTGATTTCATAATGCGAAAATTTAAAGAAAGCAAGACTAAGAGTAATGATCACTTTTATTATTCAACTTCAAATTACAACTTCTTCAATCTGAGATTACAAGAAAATTTGCTCTCGATCACTCCCTTGAAGTAGTAATTTTTCCGTCGATCTTCGCTTTGCTCGATCACCGTGAGGCTTGGATCTATCGAGGATCACGTGCTCGTTGATGATGATCGGCTTCGCGTAATGGATCTTGAATGAACTCGCTTGATGAATTTCTCATGATTCTTGATCTTGGATCTTGATTTGGAATTGGATCTAAATTGTTTTTGTGATTGTGTACAAAATTCAACAACTAATCAACAACTCAACAACCTTTTTAATGTGGGCTTAGGTCCCTTTTTATATCCCCTAATCAAGCTTCCCCTATAAGCTAGATTGTTATAAGGAGGCTTCTAGAATAAGCTATGTAGTTATCAAGCTTCCTCAAAAAGCTAGGTTATTATAGAGAAGTTTCCAGAACAAGATTGTTATATCAAAGCGTCCTCAGCAAGCTAGGAAGTTGAGACGAAGTTTCTGGAGAATTCCCGACTTTGAAGGCTACAACTCGGCTGCGGATCCGCGGCGACTCGGCCTGACTCGGCCGCGGTTCCGCGGCCGATTGGTGAGCTCACAGCTTCAATCTTCTGTGGTATTATTCTGTTGATCTCTGAGTTTATATTTGATATGTGGAATCTTTTTATCTCTTCTGAATTTCTGCCAGAATTTAACTTTTTGATTTCCTGTATTTTATCGGCGAATTTCTGATTCCAATATCTGATCTGGGCTAAATTCTACACAAGATCTTCAATGAAGAATGTATGAGATATACAATATTATGCGTGAAATAATAAACATAAAATTTCCTTCAAAAATGTTGATTATAATGTATAACACATGGTAATTGATATTTTCCAGACAAACTTATAATATGTGTTATATTTATAACAAACACCCTCAGATGATTAGAAAAGTGAGAAAATTGTTATGTTAAAGATTGCAATATTTTCGACTGAACATGAGCAAAATTCCTACTTCATCAACCTATACTAGATTAGCCATTTAGTTTAGGTTGTTTGCTTCACTAATTCCTAATTAGTGAAGAGGTGGCTTGAGTTAGTGTCTCCTCGACGTAGATCATCTTCGGCCTCGAAGGCTTCAAGTAAGCTTGTTTATTTCACCTTGTGGAGCCTTACAAGAGTTCGGAAGATCACTACTTGGAGCGAAGGGACTATTACATGGAGCTTTTGAAGTGAAGAACCGGTCTACAAAGGTTGTATTCCTTGTTCAGTTAGATGTAAAGTTGTTTACATGCTTGTTTACCCTAATTCTCTAGTCAAGATCTTGTGTTAGGGTTTCATAGCACACTAATTTTTATAAAATGGCATGGTTGATGCCTTCCGTAACCTTGTAGTCGTGCTAAAGAACCCTACACATTGCGCATGCACTGCGCTATGATATGTTTTATGTATTCATGATACTTGGAGCCCCGCTGATTTGAGTAATTGACTGAAATGTTTTAAGTATTTGGGGGGTTTAAATTTAAATTCGGGGACCGAATTTATTTAAGGGGGAAAATTGTAACATTTCAGAAAATAAAATATTATTTTTGGGAATTTAAATAATTAAAATAATAATTTCTACGAATATTATTAAGTATGAGAATTAGTTTTAATGAAAGGGTGTAATTATATATCGATAATTTGGAAAATATTTGGTAAATTAATAAGGATTATTGATTGAAGGTATTTATGTGATTTGGGCACTCTATGAATTATTATACAACTAGTTATATTTAAATTAACATAAAACCCGATTAGTGTTTTACTAATTATGCATTAATCTTAATTATGTGCATGGCATGCAACAAAGTGTGTTGCAAACACTTATTTCATTGTTTTGAACCATGGCTTCTTTTAAATTCAAATGGTTTGTTTCTTTTAAACAAAAAAGAAAAAAAAATTAGAGAGAGGGTAACGTGGAAACATTGTAGGGACAAGGGAGCATGGTGAGAGAGAGGGGGGGAGAGAGAGTGTGAGAAAGCTCTACACACTTCTAGCTTTCCCTCATTCTCTACATTATTTCTTCACCTCCCATTCTCCTTCATCTCTCATTCTCCCCATTCTCCACCTCCTCTTCCACCACAAAACACCACCACCATCTAGCCAAAACCTTATACCATCTTCACAAAAATCATTCCTTACCTCACTACAAATCCCATGGTTGGATCAAGTTAAGACTTTGAGGCACTTGGACAATCCTAGAATTTTATCTAGTTGCTTCCATGAGGTAAATCATACACTATTAGTTATGTTATTCGTTTTCCTAACATCCTATAGTGATTAGAGTTAATCTTATGAAGTTTAGTGATGTTAGAATATTCCAAGATGAAGATTAGGGAATTTTATGAGTTGAAAATGTGTAATTGACGTTTAGTATTGATCACAAACCCCTGTAGTGTAAGAATTTTGGACCAAACCTGAGACTAAACCCCAAAAAGTGAACTTTTAATTTGCCGATATTGGGTTTTGTGAGAAATTGTGATGTGTTATGGAGATCTGCTATAATCCGGAGACCCTAAAAATTATTTAGCGATTACAGAGAGTAGTGCAGGGAACCTAGAAGCTACCATAGAGACCCGAGACCCTGACTTGAAAATCTGGCCGCAAATATTAGCTTTTTGGCCACAAATTGCGGCCTTGACTTGGGTGATAGGTTGGAATCTTGGACCATGGCTCTTTTATCTTCTAATTAGACCTATCATATATGCAAAATGTCCTAATTTGACCCGAGGCAAAATCTGCAGGTGTTTTCTCGAGTTGCTGTTTTGGTTTTGCGACTTTTTAAGACTTGGATTTTGGTATTTGGGTTTTGACTCGGTGGTTTGACGTTTGTACATCAACATCGAGAATTTGTTTAGCTAGTCTTGCATGCATAGGCCGTAGGTTCTTGTAAGTCGATGTGCAACACCCTACGAGTTGCGGGGAGGCGGAAATTTGAAAAACGATCTTGTTCTTTAAGCATACATCGACTAACCGAAGATCTTTACTAAACGATAATTAACAACAACCATAGAAGTTCTTAGCTACTATGTAAAGAGATTATACCTAGTGAATCATGTCCTTCGTCTTTTCGATCTCTACGTCCTCCTTTCCGTGATAGATGATCCGCCCGAGAACCCTAATCCAAGCTTCACCTCTATGCTTAAGGTAACTAAGTTTCTCTAGTTGCTAATCAAAGGAACTTAGATGATATAGAGTTAGGTTATGGATTGTTTAGTCTATTCTAATCGTTGATCTCAACTCATGAGTGGTAGGATTAGGGTTTGAAGAGAGAGTGAGCTTGAGGAGAGAGAAGGTGAACATGATCATAATAATAGAATTGTTTCTCACTTGAATATATGAAGCATAATGTATAATCAAATAAATGAATAAATGTGATTATTCATCATGCTACATTAATTCAATATGAGTGATTCACTATGTGAGTCATTAAGCATTTAATGATGCATTAATGATATGATGAATTACACAAAATGAGTCACAATTGCAATTAATGATAATGCCACCTAAACCCTCAAGTCACCATGCTTCTAGAAGCTTCCCGTAAAATTACGAGAATGCCCCTCCTATCCGTGAAAACACGGAAAACCTATAGACTGTACAAATCCAATAACCTGATACAAAAAACTGGCTTAAACCAAAGCCTGCTAGTAAAAACTGTCCGAACGTCGTACGTGTGTAAACACACGTATGCGTCCGAACCCTTGTCGTAAAACCGTACGACCTCTATATCGTTTCGCTTGGAGTAGGGAAATCTCTGTGTGGGACTCTAAAGACTCGACTACTACGCTGGCAGTGGGTTTAACCACGGTCCGCAAGCGGCACTAGCTGTACGTAACGGTCCCCAGATAGATGTCGATAAGAAGGCCGATGAGGAAACCCATCCGAACTCCTACTGAGCCTGTCCGTGACAATATCCGCGCAGTTCGGTCTGCTCGTCTAAGAGTATCGCATGTATGGTCTAGGGGGTGGTGAACGTCAGACCCCTAATAACCGTACAAGTCGTGCCGGCATGGCTCAAGACCATCCGAGAATCTACTGATCAGTCCATCAGTAATTCTCAATCAGCCCTGGCCAGGGACTTATGGTAATGACCAACCGATCACAGTGCGATATCAACTCCCTAGACCGGGAGAGACGAATCCCTAATAGTCGCTCACTGCCTCCACGTGGCTCGTGACTGTACCCAACTAAAACCTGTTTGCACGACTCCTTTGAGCCGTGGTAGGGTAATAATCAAAGCACAGTGGGAACTCACACGAGACAAATGATGACTTTAAGTCAACAGACTATCTGCACACATGTCACCTGAGAACTGCTATCTGACGTTAGGTATAATACCATCCAGTAAGTTATCGGCGAGTCCTGTCCAGTGTACTCACATGAAGTGAGCATCTGTATACAATCTTAGGTGCACATCACCAATGGCTGCGGGACTAATCCATCGCCCCTCGTCAGGGTCTAGATATGTATACACTAGTCTACTCTGGAGTATCGATGCCCTGTCTCGATACTCCTGTGACCAGGGACATTTAAGGATGTGTCTATTGACTATCCAGCTCCCACAAGTATGACTGCCATCACAACGCCGGTAGGAAAACACCCTATGGGCTTTATCAACATGTATATATAAATATAAAGTAAAATATATCACACGTTTAAGATAAAGACAAACCAAATAGCGTACTATCATAAGCAAGATTGCCATGTACATACATATCCCTAATAGTCTATACAATGAAGGCCTCTAAGGCATACATATATCCAACAGTTCTAACCTATGTGCATATAGTATGCCGTTTCGGTTTTCTCATATTTTGTTCTCGTTTACGATATGATATTCGTTGAAATGTAGGTACCTTCGTGTGGACATCGTACAACAAGGAAGAGCGTGGCGTCATTGACTTCGGCAAGCAAGGATCAAGGTGAGTAGATGTATATCTACTGGGGAAGTCGGGTGGATGGCGTATAGCACCCCCGCAAATTCGTAGATTAGGATGTGTATGGTATATGGATAGTGCAGATACTTAGCAATAGGGTTTTCTAGGAGACCTTAAGTGAGATGAAGTGTACTTGGATGAAAATTGCTCTTAGTTTCTAGTCGCGGACCCGCAGTGTATAGGTTGTCACACACACACACACATGCACACACGAGATATGAGGTGGGTGTATATGTATGTGTGTGTGTGTGTGTATAAGATGAGGATATGAGATGTTAAATGGATATGAGTCGATATGATCGGGCATGATGCCATAAGATTTTGATATGTGAGTGAGTCGTGATATGATATATGATATGATATTATAATGGATCGTTGGGCAATGTGTATTCATACATACGATAATGTGTGTTTGATGATATTAGAATGTACGAGACTTTAGAACAGTACCCCTAATCATGATATTGTACGATGATGATACTATATGAATGATGATGTATACATGATATTTGACCGTACCTTCGATTTTGGGGATGTCGTACGATGGATTTTACCGTACGAGCTATATATATGATGATTGATCCGCACTCTTGACTCAAAGATGCCGTACTAAGTATTATACAGTACGTGACGCTGTGAGGCTGGATCGCCGACTACTAGGTATATCGACTCAGAATTTAGGTAGATTTTCTTATCCTCCCGACTAGTTTCTTAGTTAGTCTCTTAGTTGTTTAGGTAGATGCTAGACTAGGCTTGAATAATATCTATTTTCAAAACTAACGAATCGGGAGTATTTTTAAAGACAGCCCGAGGGATACTACGGATTTTTCAAAAGACGTATATTTTCTCAAAAACCCCGTAGCCCCTACTTTTCTAAAAATCACGATTCGTGCTATTTCAAAACACTAAAACCGTATGACTCGTACATTGATACGTATATTTTATAATGCTGCATTTACTATTCACTTGTTCTATTATTTTTTATGTCGTTCTCATTGCATTGCATATTTATTACGTGTTTTCTTTAGCTATTATGAATCCCGTCTGTTAGGACACCAGCACCATTACCGATGATACGTATGTTCCACGTACACTTGCTTCCCGGCTCACACATATCATCATCAGTAATTGCCATGTCACGTACGCTTTAAAATACGCTACTTCATTGGTATAACCTGCTAGTTGGTAGTTTTCAACATATTATTAGTATGCTTGCTCTCATATGCTAGTTTAGATATTGCATTCCTTACTTAGATATCTCATGCATTTATATATTCATTCTGCCATGCAATATTGTGGGCTTTATACCGATATTCACTGCTTATTGACTCTTGGTTTTGGGATTTTGGATTTTCCATGAGATTTCTGGATTTGGGGGAAAACCGCAAGAATTTTATAAACTCATTATCATTTTAAAAATGCAAGTTACGGTTTTCTCGTGATGTGATGTATATGCCATCCACCATGAGTGTTCCTGATTGAGTTGGTTTTCGAGACCCGATTCGAGGAGTAGGATAAACCGTTTCGGATACATGGTGGACCCGGTATGGTACCCCGGGGCAAGAGGCTCGAGTTGTAGATGATGAGCCTGGCAGGGGAAAGCTACCTACCGGTGATATTTTGCGCGGCGGATATCCGGAGGATACCGACCGTAGTCATGAGATTTGATGATATGGGCCGATCCGGACTGACGGAGCCCGAGATTTGAGGATTTTGTGTCGATGTTTGACACGGATTTCTGTCGATTTCATTGATGATTCTCCAGTTTTTATGCTAAAATTGTACTAAGATAAGAATACAGCTTTCTCATACAGACATATCATGATTTCATGTTACTTATTCATTCATGATGCATTCATCCATCATATATAAGACATGTTGCTACTTTGTGACATGGACACGAGTACTTGGTATTACACTTATGCTTAGATTATCACCTTTACCACTACTAGATGTTTCAGCGTTATATTATGAGTATAGTATTGTATGACCTAGGAGATCGTCATACATGGGATTTCTACCCCGTGATGTCTTCTACTCACGAGTTGGCAACTCACCCCCGTTGTGCCACAGTTTCTTGCAGGTTTAGCCGTACAGGTTCCGTAGCGGATTGCTGGAACTTCACTTTCTTCCGGGTGATTGCTGAATTGGTGGGATACATTTGCTTCATAACCACCAGTATATATTTGTATATTTATTCAGTTGTATCTAGTTGTCACAACACGAAATTTGGGTGTGACCAGCACTTAGATCGTATGACATCTAAAGATGCCGACACAATCTGAGTAAGCCAGAAACCAAGATCAAAACCTATGTGTGCAATTAAGAAAAATTTCAGTTTTTAAGTAAAAAGAATGAGGTAGCATGTCGAATGATTTTTAAGAAATGAAATCTAAACAACTGATTTTTAGCATTTAAAATTTCGACAGTATCTCCTTTTTTATCGTTAATAAAAGCAGTTACAAAATATTTAAATAAGTTGCGTCCCTAGTTGGGAGCAAAACAATGCCAAACGGTGGAAATCAATACGCAATAATAATACGACGCATCAAAGTAAAGAATTTCATGCATAAGTAAAGAAAGCATAAATTAACAAAACTAGACGATCTCACTCAATCGAATTAAAATATATACAAACATATCTCCTTCTAAGTCAAATATACAAGGTCTGATAGAGTAATACTAGATCCAAAATACATATACCAAAATAGGAGGTTACTGCGCAGGTAACCCACCTAGCAAAATAAGCGATCTAAGCTGACAAGTGGATCCGCACTGCTGCTATGCGTCAACGCGGCTCCTACAAGGAACTAAGGCACAACGGGGGTGAGTTGCCAACTCAGTGAATAAAACTAACATATAACGGCTAATAATGTAAGTATGACGAATTAGAGTTAACAGCAATAAATATAAGTATAATGTATGATAACATATGGAAGTATGAATATATATTAACTAAATGTATAAAACAACACTAAAATCTCATCAAGTATTTCCAACATCATAAATTTCCAAATAAGGCTCATTTTTTCCATGTCCAATATCAACACAAATCTTCTGTTTTTAGCAGACATCGTTCCTCGAACGATTCTGTCAATCCACAAAATCGGTCGGTATCCCCCAGATATCCTCCGTGTTCCATTACAATCTTCGGTATTGAGTATCCTCGAGGCTCCCCGCCTCACATGCTGCTATCCTGCCCCTCGGTCTCGACCGGGTCCACCATGAATCCGACTGTATAACTCCCCCACTCAGTCCGCATAGCGTAAAAATCCGTAACCGTATAGCTCCCCCACTCAGTCCGGAACAAAACCAAATCATAAAAACAATATCTCATGGTGGATATATCACATCAAGCATGAAGAATCGCCGAATATACATAATAGTACATAAAACTCAAAACCAGAAATCCGCATAATCCAATGCATCTTATAACAAAATTAATAATACTGAAAGTGAAAAATGATAAGTGTTCATAATAACATTGATGCAAAATAACTACTATTACTGATGCTTACGGTATGAAGTGAATCATATGTGACATAACAAGTACTAAATGGATACGTGACATGTCAATATCGATGAGGTGTAGTGTAACATATAGGTATGTGCGCGTGTAACATGGCTCATCGATAATTAGTGCAGTGTCCTAGCAAGTGTTAGACATAGCGATTTATAGATATGAATGCATACGATGAAGTTTCTAAATGCTAATTTTATACACAATTTAAATGAAAACAATTATAACTAAACTTAAAATCATGGGCGTATTACGCCATCCATACAAAATCCCCCGGTAGATTTTTAGTCTACTAACCGGAATACGTCGAATCTACTCGGATGTCATCAATCATTTTCCCCTTCTTGCGGTCTCCGAAGTCTCCGCGATCGAACCTAACATCGAATTTAACTTTCGTATAAGAAACGGCTAAACTCTTATACGGTGAAAACGTGAAACTACAAGATTTACATACTAAATATGTTACGTACAAATATTATGAACTATCTAAAACTTATACTAACCTGATCTAACCCTTCGCTGTTCGTAACAGGAAAAACAGAATCGTGTCACGAAACATTCATGTCGTATTTAGAATTTTAACCCCAAAATAGGAATTTGCTTCCAGATTTTATATACTGAAAATATAACATAAACTAATTATACCAGACACCCTAACATATAAACAGAGAGCTACCCTAGAAAAACCAACACCCAACTCCCTACAAAAACCGGCGAGCTCGGAAATAGTGGGATTGTCGCCGGTCGAAATTTCATGAAATGGGTTCGTGTTCCTAGTGTATATCCTAGGTCCAATTTACAAGGTTACCGTATTATTTGATTTTGCTAAAAATTAACTAACCTATAGCAGATTCAAACAGAGCTATAATTTATCCAAATACGATATATACCAATATCATACCTCTATATAAAAACAGTATTGAACTAAGAACTGCAGGGTTGAAACTTATACCTATTGAATGATCAACTGAAAGGCTCCTTCAAAGAAGCACAAACACATGTAATCCTAGCTTGAGAGTTTGAGTTGAGGACCCCTAATACTTAGCTTCTCTTTTCTTCTTTAATTCTCAAGGGAAGTAGAGGTACTAACTAATTCTTGTTCTAAATTTAATGTATCGGCTGAAGAAATTTAGAAAAGATAAAGATAAGAAATGATGATATTAGGAGAAGGTGTCACCATGAATAAGTGTTGTGCATTCATGCAAGTAGAAAGTGTGAGCATTAGGTTGAATCTAAAGTGTGGTGTCTATGAGGTTTAATCTAACCTTAACCCTAATTTAACACATTTACATAATAACCCTCACCTAAAATTAATTAACATAAGAAAGCTAACATTTTACTAAAACCCCTCATGACACTTATTATTATATAAACCACTACTTTCTTTACTAAATTACTTTACCACTTATAAAAAGGTCTTTTATTACAATAAAATTAAAATAACATTTTTAATTAAATAAATAAAATAATTAATTATCTAAAATATTTCAAAATGTTACAATATTCCCCCTTAAGAAAATTCGGTCCTCGAATTTAAAACTTAATTACACGTACCTTCAAAAAGATGCGGGAATTTCTTCCATATGTCATCCTCAGCCTCCCAAGTGACTTCCTCGCTATTTGGTCCCCACCAAAGAACCTTTACGGATGGAAGTACCCTTGATCTTAGTTTCTTTACCTGCCGGTCTAGAATAGCTACCGGCTGCTCAGTATAGGATAAATCCCGCTCAACCTGTAAAGACTGATGCCGGATGGCATGAGAAGGATCTTGAAGATAATTGCGAAGCGTAGACACATGGAATACTGGATATACATCGGGAAAACTTGGTGGAAGTGCTAAACGATAAGCAACGGCACCCACCCTCTCTAGAATCTCATAGGGTTCGACATATCTGGGACCGAGCTTCCCTTTTTTCCCGAAACGCATCACACCCTTCATCGGAGAGACACGGAGGAACACATGGTCTCCCACATCAAACTCAAGTCTGCGATGACGTCGATCAACATAAGATTTCTGTCTGCTCTGGGCCGCTCTCATCCTGTCTCGTATCAACTGGATTTTTTCTGTAGTCTCATGCACTAGCTGCGGTCCTAAAATGCTGCTCTCGCTGAGTTCTGTCCAACAAATGGGCGATCGACACTTTCTCTCATACAAAACTTCGAAGGGTGCTATCTGAATCGTCTCCTGAAAACTGTTGTTATAAGAGAATTCTATCAAGGGTAAGTGATGTTCATACCATAATATTGCATTATTATATTCCCCATTCTTATTCGTTTTATAAATAAACAGGTGCTTTTGACGCATGTCTGCTACATATTACAGGTTACAGGTTCTTGGATCTAAAACAGTGAAAAAGGTAAAAGACGATGTAAAAGTGGAACTACAACCAACAAATAGAAGGATCTTGATCAAGTCTACATAAAGATCAGTTTACAGAGTACAAAGGCAGCGCAAGGTCTAAGATTACAAAGCGAACGGTTAAAAGTCCACCGCAATTATTCACTGGAGATCTGGAAGAAACATAGAAGCTATTTTAATAAAAGAACCAAATACTAAGGAAGCCCAAAGACAGAAGAGCCCACAAAGGAAATTTCAAGGCCCAATACTTCCTTTTAAAGAGACGGAGACATAAAATTTTACCAAAGCTTGGAAACTACTTTGACTAGGACTTCCTAAGGATATTTTGGTAAATGTAGACGTGTGAATCAATTGTAACCTAGGGTTTCCTATCCTCTATAAATAGGAACTCTAAATCATTGTATTCTTTTTATGCCTCCCTTCATTAATAAATTTTAGAATTCTTTTGGAGAGCATTGGTGCCTCTTTTCATTTCATGAATTCAGATCTGACAACCCTGTGTTGATGTTTGGAGAGAGCCATCTGTAAGTAGTTTTATTTAATTGCTCTAGTTTAGATTTTAATTCCTTGCCTTAGATGTTAGCTTTGGGGAAGGCTTTTGAGAGATGAGATCTCTCATCCCTTTCTTACCCATCACATATAATCAATATGACTCCATGCATACACGCACACACCGCGCCCTACGGCACCCTATCCCTCGAGGTAGCAGTGATACCGTAGTATAAAGGCCCGGTTGCGCGCGTTTTCCATGGAGGTTAGGGTAAGGATCTCTAAAGGAAAGATAAGAACCTAGAGGAAGGAACACCTTCCCGAATGGATCTAATCCCCTTTATTGATAATTACCATAACTCCTCTTAGATCCTAATTTGGGTATAGAAAGCGTTGAGATTTATTTACATTTCCAAACCATTACTAAACCTAACCCTAGCAAGATTTAGATCTAGATAATTTTAGTATAGATAGATTTAGTTTTTTTTAGATTTAATAATCAATCCGAACACCCTTCGGAATTAACTCGTAAGAGCGCTTAGGAAATTCACAACATCCCTGTGGATCGACCCGTACTCACCGACTAGCTACCAAGCGACGCCGTTCTTGATTGCGGTAAATTATTTTTGATCGATAAAATCTCTAAAATCAAGTGACGATCCCAACTGCCACCGAAATCTAAACTTCAGGCTCGGAGCATATCCTCAAGAGTCTGTATGGTCCGCTCTGACTGACCATCGGTCTGTGGATGGAAAGCTGTTCTGAAACTCAATCGGGTGCCTAGAGCCTCTTGAAGTTTCTGCCATATTCGGCTGGTAAACTGTGCGTCTCTATCGGACACTATGCAAGTCGGAACTCCATGCAATCGCACAATCTCGTCAATGTAGATCTGGGCATACTGCGCATACCCATAAGTTGTCTTCACTGGAAGAAAGTGAGCTGTCTTCGTTAATCGATCCACAATCACCCAGATGGAATCATACCCTCTTCTAGTCCTGGATAGACCCATAATGAAATCCATAGAGATCTGCTCCTATTTCCACTCCGGAATGGGCAAGGGCTGTAACTCTCTTGCCGGCCTCTGGTGCTCGGCCTTGACTTGCTGGCAAGTCAAACATCTCGAAACAAAATTCGTGACATCTCTCTTCACCCCTTCCCACCAGTAGACACCTCTCAAGTCATGATACATCTTGGTGGAACCTGGATGAATACTATATGCTGATCGATGCAGCTCCTCTAATATCTCGCGTCTTAGTCCCTCATAATCTGGCACACAAAGACGAGTTCCAAACCGTAACACTCCATGGTCATCGATCACGAACTCAGAATCTCTACCTTGTCTAACCTGCTCTAAGATCTCGGATAAGCGAGCATCGGCGGGCTGTGCCTCTCGGATGCGATCAAGTAACTGTGGATAGGTGCGAATATGAGCGAGTTGTCCCCTGTCGACGTAAACTCAAACTGTACTCGGCTGTCACATAGAATCTGCCAATCTGTGGAAGACTGCATCTGCACTGTGCTCAAATAAGATAAGCTATCTCCTGGCCTCCGACTCAAAGTATCTTCCGCCACATTCTCCTAGACCGGATGATAGAGAATCTTGCAGTCATAGTCCTTTACAAGCTCCATCCAACGACGCTGCTTCAAATTCAGATCCCGCTGCTGAAAGATATACCTTAAACTTTTGTGGTATATGAATATCTGGCACGACTCACCGTATAAGTAATGCCTCCAAATCTTGAGTGCGAAAACCACCGGGGCCATCACTAAGTCATGAATGGGATAGTTCTGCTCGTGCTTCTTCAACTGCCAAGAAGCATAAGCGACGATCTTGCCGTGCTGCATCAACACTCAGTCTAAACCCACTCGAGAGGCATCATAATAGACAACAAAACCACCTGACCCAAAAGGTAAAGATAAAACTGGTGCAGTCGTCAAGTGAGTCTTCAATTGCTGGAAACTCTGCTCGCATGCCTCTGTCCAAAGAAATGGAACTTCCTTCCTAGTCAATCCGATTAGCGGTGCAGCGATACGAGAAAAATCCTGCACAAAACGTCGGTAGTAACCGGCCAAACCCAAGAAGCTGCGAATCTCTGTAACTGATACAGGTCTGGGCCAGTGCTATACTGCCTCGATCTTCTTTGGGTCCACACGTATACCATCTCTCGTAACTACGTGACCCAAGAAATCCATACTATCCAGCCAGAAAGCACACTTGGAGAATTTAACGAACAACTGGTGTTCCCTCAAAATCTGCAATGTAATTCACAAGTGTTGCTCATGCTCCTCTCGACTACGGGAGTATACAAGAATATCATCAATGAATAAAATAATGAACTGATCAAGAAACAGCCAGAAAATGTGGTTCATCAGATCCATGAAAGCTGTTGGGGCATTGGTGAGCCCGAACGACATCACCAAAAACTCATAATGCCCGTATCGTGTGCG